>JASSKH010000016.1:9598842-10198842 GCA_031763025.1 Macrocystis pyrifera | reverse complement strand
AAAACCTTCCACCTCGGAAAAACCGCGTCAAATATCCATCAGAAAATCCCGGTGGTGACGAAACACCGTGTTGTTGAGCGGCTTTGTCAAGAAATCTGCATGCTGTTTCTCCGACTCTACATAGGTAATAACAACCCCCCCCTTAAAAGTAAGCTCGCGCAAAAAGTGGTGTCGTACGTCGATGTGCTTCGAATTCGACGTGCACACTGGATTTTGTGCCAGGTGCCTTGCCCCCTCGTTATCCTCGAAAACCGTAATGCATCTCTCCCCAAACCCCGGAAAAATAAAACTCCATACATAGCGCATGAACATTGCCTCCTTGATAGTGTCTGCCAGTGCTACATATTCGGCCTCAGTGGTTGAGAGTGTGACGCATTTCTGCGTCCTAGAAAACCAGCACACACACGCCCCAGCACACATGATGGCCCCACCGGAAACTGACCTCCTGTCAGTGGCTTTGTTGGCATAGTCTGCATCTGCAAACGCTACCAGCTCAAGCCCGCTACCCTTCTGGAACGTAATGCCGAAATCACTCGTAGAAAATACATACTCTAAAATACCGACTGCTGTCTTCCAGTGTACTTCCCTCGGCCTATTCGTGTACCTCGCTATCGCCCTCACCGCGTTCGCAATATCCGGTCGTGTTTGGTTCGCAAGCCACATCAAGCACCCCACCAACTCGCAGAAAGGCCAATCACCCCCGGGTTCATTCTCGTCAAACTCCTCGAGCTTCACACCAGTCGAAAGCGGGTTATTCCTCCCAGAACTAACACCAAACCTCGCCGCGGTATTTTCAGCGAACGCCTGCTACGAAATCGTCAAAGTACCAGCATCCCAATCCCTCGAAAAACAACAACCAGCATGCCACCGCAACTCGCCCAGATTGTTGATCGGAACAAGGTTGTTCAGGTCTTCACAGAACTGATCGCATCTAGCCTTGAGTCCTACAGCAAAAATATCATCCACATGACCTACCGTTACAATGGGGACAGAGCCCGACTCGACCAACCTCATGACACACGCGTCAACGGGGCTCTGCTCAAATCCTAGACTCTTCATGTGAGTGAGAAGGTGGTTGTGCCACGACCTCGACGCTTGCTTCAAGCCGTAGAGACTGCGATTCAACCTGACCACCTTACCAGACATTTCGCCGCAGCCGGGAGGTAGTCGCATGAATACATCCTCATCCAAACTCGACTGCACGAACGCCTGCTCAGCATCAAAATGACACAAATCCAAACCCAACTCGCACGCGATAGTACCCAACAAACGGAAACAAGACGCTGCAGGCGTCGGAGCAAAAGTCTCAAAGAAATCAATACCCTCATGCTGCTTGCAACCTCGTGCCACCAGCCTTGCTTTCGCCCACACCACGTCACCATGCTCGTTGGACTTCCAGGCGAACACCCACTTCGCCGAGATGACGTTGAGCCCCTCTGGTTGCTACGTCGCTCCAAACGTCCCCGCGTCCGCCAGCCCATGGTACTCCTTGTCCATCGCCTGTCTTCAGATGGCCGAATACTCGTCCGCACACGCTTCAGCATACGAGTTCGGCGTCGAAAGCTCGCTCGCCGGGCGTGTGGGAAGGGGAGGGTTCTCGCGCGGTGGCGCTTGGTGGAAACGTACATGGCCTATACCTTCCCGTGCTGCCATCAACGACAGCAGCCCATGCCCCATAGCCTCGCGGTTCCGCGCAGTCTCCCCTCTCGTCCGCCCCCTCAGCACATCTCCACCTTCCGGGTGTCGCCCAGCTTCCCCCCTGGCCCGATCACCCTGCACACCGCCACCACCCTCCTGGTGTCGTGCGGTCTCCCCCCCTAGTCCGCCCTCTCTGCACAGCGCCACCGCCCTCCTGGTGTCGTGCAGTCTCCCCCCTTGTCCGCCCCCTCAGCACATCGCCATCCCCCGGGTCCGGGATATAATAACCCAGTGCCCGGGCATCACGCTGCGAAAGCTATGGCTGCGGTGACTGCTGCGACGGCGATGGTGATGATAACGGCGGCGGCGACGGCGGCGGCGGTGACGGTGGCTGTAGCGGCGGCGGAGACGATGACGGCGATGGCGGCGGCGACAGCGACGGCGGCGGCGGCGGCGGTAGCGGCGGTGATGACGGCAGTTGCGGCGGCAGCAGTGGAGGTGGGGACTGTGGCTCGGGCCATACGTCGGGGCCCCTCAGAGGCTCCGGCGCGCCCGGCGGCGGTGGCGATGGCGACGGCGGCGGCGGGGAGCTCTCCTCCTCCGAAGGCAGTAACCCCACAAACGGTTTCCTCGGGTGTTCCCAAGTGACGTCACGGGAGAACGACCTTCGGCCAGACATCAGCAGGATCTTGCTGCAGTTAGCTGCGTGGTGGTTGCCGCCGTTGAGGTAGAAGCAAGCCTCCGCCTTCGGCTCGGTCTTCAGGGCCCTCCTGACGTAGTGGAAGCCCGGCTTCAGAAACGGGAGCAGCCGCGCAAACGGTGGTCTCCCGTAGAATTTACGGTACGCCGAGTGCATTTCCAGCTTGTCCCTTACCCTCGCCGTCATGTTGATCACATCGCTCGCGTACACGCATGACTCAGCCCAGAGGGGTTGCGTCGCCGGCATCCTTGCATCGCCGAACAGGCGGGTGGCCTCCAGGCGGGACGCCAATGCAAGCTCCAGCGTAATGGCGATCCGTCGCTCGACCACCCCGTCATGCTTCGGAGAATCGACGGGCGTGTACTCGCGGCGGATGCCGTGGTGGTTGAGCAACTCCACGAACTCCGCCTTGGTGAACTCGGTGCCGTTGTCCGAGCGAAGGCACTCCACGATGGACGGCACACCCTTCGCGTTGATGTCGGTCAGGAAACCAGCGAAGACCTTCGGGACGTCGGACTTCCGCTTCAAGAAATACGGCCACCTCAGTCGCGAGTAGTCGTCGACGATCATCATCAAGTACTGCGCACCGCCAGCAGACGTAGGCTGTTGTCCCGACAGATCCACGAACAGACGCTCCAGAGGCCTGGTAGAACGGCACTCGGTCGTCCACGGCACCGCCATCCTCCTCCCTTTCGCCTCAGAACACCTAGCACACGGAACCAACTCCCCAAAAACCTTAATGCCCATCTGGCGTGCTGTCTCACGGAGAGTGTCAGCATGGGAGTGGGCAAGGGCAACGTGAAGGTCGTTAACATCGATCCTCCTCATTTTTCTGGGAGCCAAAACAGCGGCAGCAATCGGGGTCTCTACAATCCGCGTGGCGTCTACGTATGAACCCGCGTCCCTATGCACGAAAGACAGCTGTCCATTTAACGTGTGAGCTCCCTGAGCATCAAGTGTCACCGGGCATTTCAACATTACTGCATGAAGCGAGAATAAGTTGAAGCGAACACCGGGTACGTATGCTACGTTCATCAGCCTAACTTGAACGTCACCCTGAGAGCTGTGCATTACAATTGGAATCTGGCCGAAGTACTCTATCTTCAGTGACCTCATGTCACCGACCACCAAACGGCTCTTACCAGGGGGAGGGGGGGGGAGTACAGTTTACCATACCAAAAGGGTTACCAGTCACATGAAAGGTTGCTCCCGAATCCGCTACCCACTCTTCTCTCCCATTAACCCAAAACAAATCATCAGTCGCCTTGCCTTGGTGCGCAAACTGCGCGGTGAGGAGGTGCGGATCGAACGTAGGCGTAGGGTTGCCGTTGTTCGCTGGGCCAGGAGAGGGGGAAGTGTTGAAGGAGGGTTGTTGTGGCGGGGAAGCTCGAGGTATACCCACCGGCGTCTCCTGCAGCCAGCCACCTCCGTAGTATGGTTGTTGGGCGGGTTGAGGAGAAGCGGCACCCGGGAAAGCGACATTCATTTGCGCGGGAGCTGCCTGGCATTCCGCGGCGTGGTGGCCCGGTCTGCCGCACCGGAAGCAGGGCCCCTTGCGCCTCCATGTGTTATTCGGTGGGGGACCCCAGCCTGTCGGAGTCGCTGCGGGCGGCGGGGGCATCGGCGGCAACGTCCCTGGTGGTGGATCGGTAGGTACCCAACCCATGGGGGGGACTACTCCACCCGTACCGAAGGGGTCTGGGGCTGAGCTATCCCAACGGTACCTGCAGGCCACGGCATCCCAACGCCATTTGGGGCCGGTTATCCCCCCCGACGAAGCTCCTCCCCGGTTGCCACGTTGCTGATGGGGACGGTGCTGCTGCTGCTGTTGCTGGGGCTGCTGCTGCTGATACTGCTGCTGCTGCTGCTGATACTGTCGCTGGAGCTGCTGCTGCTGCTGCTGCTGCTGATACTGCCGCTGCTGCTGGTGCTGCTGCTGTTGCCCATCCTTGAGCCTCCCGCCTCTCCTGCTCCTCCTTCCCCCTCCTGGACCCGCACCTCCGCCACCGGCAGGCTGCGCACCTCCGGCGTACAAGGCATGCTGATCTACCACGCACTGCACGCCCAACGCTCTAGAAACCATCTCCTTCTCTACCTTGTCGTTACCATACGCGTCACGTCATCTCATCGATCTCGGAACGGGGGATGGAAGGGCGGGAAAGAATGGACTTGCTTTGAATAGTATACAAAGATGAGAGGTTGGTAACAATGTGGCGGTTTACTTCCTCTGCACTCTTACCACATCCTAGCATCGCCAGCTCATCTGCTGCCTTGTCCACCCTTCCTAGGAACAGCAAGGCGATTTCGTCCTCAGCCATTCGGATTGTATAAAATTCCCTCCTCAATCTATGAGTTGCGGCTATCGTCTTCGGCATGTAATAGTCTTCCAACTCCTTCCAAGCACCACTCGGAGACATTTCCTTCTGCATTCTAAACTCAGCCATATTGTATCCTGTCATGGCCTCCATCATCAATCCATACACCAATCTCGCGTCCCTAATCTCCTGGGGGGAATGTCTGGAGGCTAATTCCTCCGGCGAAACCCTCATGTCACCCACCATAACTGGGTTTGCTGTGCTACTGAGTACATGCAAGCACCCAAGCGATGATGGGTATGCCAAAAACTTACTACGCCACATGCTAAAGTGGGCCTCTACGTTGTCAAACTTCGGGGGTCTCGACTGGGACAAACTTGGGCGGTACAAAGAAGGTAATGACATGCCTGATCGGGCCTCCAGCCCAGGTGTCGGCACCGTCGACGCTGCTTGTTGTCTTCCAGCAGTTCCTTTTCCTCTCGTCCCCCCCCACCGCCCCCCCCTTCCTTTCCTGCTCCCTGCGCGTCCCTCTCGGCGCGCAGTCTCTGCTCCTCCATCGTCCTTTCCAGGACCTCTAATTTCTTCCTCATCTCCTCTATGATCTTTTCACTCTCCACGCTGGCTTCTTGAATGGGCATGTCCTCGAAACTTGGCATGCCGAAGCAGGTTCCCACCTCTCTAGGTTGGCCTTGGCTACGCTTGCCAATAGAAGATCGCCGGACTCACTAGTGTGTTGATTGATCCCTAAAGGTATAGGCGCAGCTGGCACGGGAACGCGTGGCTGACTCCAGACATGACACGGAACTCCTCTTATATTACATCCTCGCTGTAGAGTTGACTCGCGTCACATGCAGTAGAGGGTTCCACCTGACGAGTGGCATTGGTGGGCACACATTACACCGATATCCCAATACCCTACTGGCGGAATCCCTTTCCAGCGTGGAACTCCCCAATCTACCATGGATCTTATATGTCGTGTATCTGAGTACAATCAACAGTTTATTAGTGATCGGCGTTGAAGCTCATCACTTTTCTTCGTTCTTTATTTTTTTCTCTCACAGTCGGACTTAGATGCTGGGTTACATAACAGGCTCTTGCAAACCCCTCTCAACTGCGGTTCGCGCCTTGTATCAAATATCGCGAGAAGACTCCATGCAGTCCATTCTTCCCTCGACGAGTCGCGTCCAATCACTCATGCTATACACTGGTGGGCGCCAAACACGATGATCATGCGGGTTGGAATATATTACGCACTTGCTGCACACCTACAAATCTTGTTGGAACCAAAACATAAGATACTTTACCAGAAACTTCTCGGTACATCCCCGGTGACTGGCCTAGAGGGCTCGGCTCGAACGAGTTGAAATGTCATTATTCTGTTTTGACGTACTTTTGCTTCATACAACAACAACGTACGGGTCCTCTCTCTCGCAACATGGAACCGGGATGGCAATGACCCAGGCAAAATTCACTGCTCTGGAGGATGTTCCTTCCCAATTTGCTTCAGTCAACGCAACCATTTTTTTATTTTGTCTGCCCAGAAATGTCTTCTTTGCGGGACAATGCTTCAGGAGAGGCCAGCGCTTGTGTGGTGTATCGTATCGTATTGTATTGTATCGTATTGCAATGCAGTGTGGTGTAGCGTGGTGATTTTGTTTAGTGTACATTGCGCCAGTAAAGCTTTCAGTGCGCGCGCTATATATAGCGCAGCTGTGCACGAGAAAGAATCGACGCCATAGCTCTTGCACTCCAGCATTAAAAATAAACGAAAGGCGATAAACTCATACATAGCGGTAGGGCGGGAAGACCCGGCCCCATCAAGATGAGATCAACCCCACGATGACGAGACCAAGGAATATTTAGCTTCCCTTGATTTCGTTTTGATTTCGAGCATTGTTTATGAGTGATCCAGATTGAAGCTTATGCTAAGCACGGTCGGATGACAAACGCAAGAAAAAAGGCAAGGGGTTAGGTGGGGCAAAACACACTGTACTCGCCATACACATTTCTGGACACCCAGGAAGCAACCAGAATGCTATTCATAAGAAATGCAGTCTGATATTTGCAAAACCAAATAATTTCGGGTGACGCTCGTCTGATTTTACGGCAGTGCAGCACACGTCGTGTCACCCCTTCCCAATCGAGGCAGTGTAGCTGATGTTCCCGCTATTAACGAGGTGTACTGTACTGTACTGTATAGAACCCCAGGTTTGAGTTACATACAGCAGTTAAACGGAGGGAAAGAGTGTTATAGGGATTACCCTTGGCTAGGTAATCGATCGATCTTTCACCCCTAGAGCTCAGAAGTACGTAATACCATCACAGGAGAACTAAAAAAACTACTCTGTACGGGGATGGGTGGATGGAATTAATTATTCATGACTGAAGTTAGGGCCGTTGCTATCGGAGAGCTTTGGTTCCAGAATTTCCAGACTTGGTAACGTTTGGAATTGGCAGCAAGATACGCGGGCATCCTGCCCATATCTGTGAAACTTAGCAGAGGGCAAAGTAGTCAGACAACTCAAGTTTCACATACGTAGTTGGACACCAAAAAGACACAACGGGAAACATTTGGAAGATGGAGAAAAAAAATGCGCGAACCCCCCCCCCCTCATAAATAAATCTGGAAATGCGGAAAGAAGATCTCTCCAGTGACAATTGCTTTTGACAAGAGTGTTAATTGATCAATAGTTGTTTTTCTGGAAGACGGCATAGAAGCAGGGGGGTAAGTGGGCGATGAAACAACGCGGTGGTCCGCTGACGCACGAGTACGACTGCACACTTTCAGTTTCCAGGGCCAGTCAGACGGCTGTACCTCCGCGGGTCAATCTGACTCCGTACCTATGGTTTAAACAATAATAATAGAGGTACTGTTGGAGTGCCAACCCGTGACAAAACAAGCCCGTGAAAACATTGCTGAACACACATATACCTATATGATGAACATTCAGTACGGACAGGATGCCTATTACAGATACAAATACACGGGGAAGCTGGGTCCGCGCCGCTGGCCCACGACTGGTGGTCCGGCCTTTAATTCTTGTTAGAAAATAATGGGTACCCTCTGTGCTACTACAGCAACACCAGCTGAACGACTCCGGGGTTTCAGATGGGTGCTGGCAAAGCCAGTTTAGCTGTTTTAGTGGTCGGCTTCCCTGCCGTATATTTAGTAGGCGGCTTCCTCCAGTACTACAAACCGGTAGATTATACTGTACTTAGTATGTATGCACTATGCTGCAGGTTTTCCCGCATTCAGTCAGAAGCCAGCAAGGTGGTCGCTTGTCAGCGGCTAATAATGCTGAGGCCTACAGTCAGTACGTATACAGCTCTAGGGTATCATTCATTGTTGTGCCGAGAAGTCGAAGTCGAAGGTGATATTTTTCCAAACCTGGTGTGCATGTCGCGTGTGATTTGCTGTGAACCAACTATCGATTGTCTTGCGTACCCCGGCCCTCGCGTGTCGATCTGCTGTTTCAGTGCGCGACATGGTACTGGCCGAAATCAATAGAAAATCGAGCCTGCTGTAAGTATTATCGTCTCGTCGACCCTGGTGGCATCCAGGGGAGTCACTGGCCAGTGGTCAATCGCGAGGGAAACAATGGAAAAAACGAGAACGGTTCACGCAGGTCGCAAAGTTGAGTATCGACCGATCGGTTGAACTCACAGCTCACGTGCTTTTTTAGTTTTTATAAAACCAATTCCCCCGAAATTTAGAGCTATTCATTGTTGTGACTCTTACGCCACAGCAAGTATGTATATACATGTAGTACAGTACGCGACAGCAGATCACAATTTCACATTTTGGCCAGCTGAGCATGGATGGGCTTTCAAAGCCTGCAATGTATAATGTACCTGGTATACAGGGGTTGGGGTTTTAAGGGACGTTCCTTGCTGAGCACACATTCTTCGCTATAAATGATGAAATTTAAAAGATAACAGTTAGAATCTGGACTCCGAAACACGTACCACATGTCACCCGCCGTACATCACGAACAATGCCGGAGTGACACAGCAGTACTACTATAAGACTGTCGTACAGAGGGTGAGGAGGTCAGCGCGCAGCTCAACACAACTTGATACCAATGTGTACAGCGTATGTATGCCGAACAGGGCGGGGTGTGCCTTTGACTTAGCTCAGAACAATCTCATACAAATGTGTGGGGGGCGCACAAATGTGCGTGCCGGTCCCGAACGCGTTCGACACAAGGACCCCGTGGACCCTTTGCTGGCCTACCGCGCGGGGTGACCATTTGACACCGCGCACGGCAACTTAGCAGCAACATACCACCTTTCTCGGCCGAATTCAATCCCGCTGACTCCAGAAAGATCACAGGCCGATCAGCACCCGCCCTCCAAACTATACCGCCCGCCATGTGGCCGCCTTCCTGGACAATGCACACATACATGGTGAACCACAGAACAGCAAACAGTAGTAATAGCTGTCAGAAACGAATCAAATATATATCTATACTATTATTTTCATCGATCGGGTGTTGAAGACATTTCCCCGCAACTGCTGTATGTTTCAGTTGACCGCTTCAGATCCTGATCGCAGTTTCGGGAACAACTGCTTGGCATTCATGTGAGATCATGTTCGCAGTGGCCATTGAGTTAATAAAGGGCTTATCAAATACTTCACTCTGTCCTGAAATATAAGGGACTTTTTTTGTATATGAAAATGATACCCAAATGGCCTTTCATATCGCGGGGGGCATAGCGGTATGTCCTTAATATAATCGGTCTGCGCAGTGCATCATCTTTTTCCTGCTTTCACCGCTGCCCACAATCGAGAGACACTGAGTTTCACCGCCGCCCATAATCGAGATACTTTGAGCACAGCTAGATCTGACCAGAGAAAGTTAATCTAAAACGTCTAACCCCCTGCACCCGGTACTCTCACGCCTGCCAGGGGGACGCGCCTTCGCCTCAGGGAAACATAGCCACCCCACTTCATACTCCACTCTTCCTCAACCAGTTCATCCATCCACAACGCCTTTCTTCTACTAGGTGAGATCCAAGACATTAACAAGGGTAACATCTTGTGGCAGTCTGTGTAATGCTGTCCCGATCGGCGAGGCGCAGCACTAATTTGGGTTTTTACATACTGTTGTATACCAGATATAAACCATAGTAGCCACAGAGGTATCAAGTAAGCGCTGACTGATAGAGCTCAATGGTTGATCTCGGATTTCACCCCTCAGGGGCAGTGCAACCCCTTTGTTTAGTCAGCTTTTCCCCATACAATTCTGATGCATACCTAATATTTATCCTGTGAGATGGCTCGACCATGGCCGTGACACTCTACAGTACGGTGCAGGACACCTACTAGAGCAGATGACTAGGAAAGCTGGTCGAGGCTGGATTTCTTGTTTGGAGATAATAAGGATGCTTTCTATCCTAACTACAGTAACTACACCAACTACAGTAACGCCACTCCAGCGTAATACTTCGAGTATCGGCTTTAGAACTTCTTATTATTACTGTGTGAAATTCAGCTTGTCTTTTCAACACCGGTTATATTCGTGGCCTTTTTCTGTACTGGACATGTCAGGCCTATCCCCCCATCCTTAAGTCCATGCATTCATAAATCCATGCATCCATGTATCCATCCATGCACCAATCAATATTTTGCGGTCGCGTTCACCTAGATGCGGTAAGTAAAATGTTGTACCTACATGGTATCAGCCAGTCCGACGCCAATACGATATGCACAGTGTTGGACCTTGGTGCAAGGTCAAGGGCGTCGGCGGGCGGGGGGCGGGGCGGTACTACCGCTCACAGCTTACCCGCAGCTATGCATGTTAGCGTCGGCAGGTGGATTATGAATGGTGTATCGCGACGTTTCCGATGTCACATTGACTCCTTGCGGGCAGCAACGTTTATAGTTGTCCACACTTGAAATCGCAAAGCGTTGCTGTTGTTGCCGACGGGAGGAAAAAAAGGTTGGAAAAATATTCTGTTGTACTCGTATACCTGGCGAATACAGCACCAGCAACGCAACACGAAGCATCTGGGGAGTTGCTGGGGCAGAGGGCTGTGTCCGAGTTGCAACGTAACCAGCTTCACCAGATGCACGCCTCCCTGACGTTTTGAGTAATTGGATTCTATAATAGATATTGCTGTAGTTACCCATTTAAATGTGTATGGTATAATATTTTTGAAAAATGATGTTATTCGTAATATTATTGAAAAATGATGTTATCATATTATTGGAATAAGCGCTGCCCATCGTCAGATGGCATATAGAACAATAAAAAAACGAAAAAAAAAATAGTAAGAAGAGTCTTTCTCATCGGCAAGCGTTTTCCCCCAAAACTTCCAAACTTAATATTTTTTGAAAATTTGTATGAAGACGCGGAGGCGTTCTGTAACAATCTGCAAAATTCTTCAGAAACGAAAGGGCCTGGAAATCAACCTTCCACTTGATTTGGGAAACGAAACCGAAAAAAAAAAATCTAGACGATACAAAAATGCGCAAAAACAAAAGGGAAAATGTATATTATTACGGGGGACCATAGTAAATAGGACCAAATATTGTTTAGTAAAAATAGGTGAACATATAGGTTTTTACCTATATCATAGGTCCTATTTAACTATAGTCCCCCATTATAGTAAAAACTCTCCGATACGGTATATCTTCACGGAATATATTTTACATAAAGTACGTAATATATACGCGTAATACATCTATTTATATTTGTGAGGGCCGTTGATTGCTTCTGAGCCTTAGTGTGTCGTTCACGACACTGTCTTGTGATTGCCCTCTTCCCAGGACCTTTGCTTGCCCCTCTCATGGTATTGTTTCACGAGCCGGCGGAAGAAGAACGGGCGTGAAGCCAGCAAGAAACGTGGACAAGAAAGGCTTTCACATACTTTCGTTTTAATATGGCAGCAAGCTGTTGTGCCGACTAGACTACTACGGGGGACTACAGCAAAAAGGACCAAATATTGTTAAAAGAAAAAAATATAAATCGATGGGTTTTAGTGTGTACCGTGTAGGTTCTGTTCGCTGTTGTCCCCCGTAATAGACTGCTAGTTTGTTCAGCCGGCTGGAAATACCAAACAAACATCCTTGTCAAAGACGAACATAATAGAATACATACACACGACATTTTAAAATTATTCTCCTGACATATTTCGGACACTCTACTACAGACTCTACCACAGCAGTAGAGTCTCCGAAATATGACAAGAGAATAATTTGCAGCAACTGCAAGTCACATTGTTTTAAATATTGATACGTACCCTTTGGTGTGAGTATGTACCTGTTATGTCTCGCATGCATGGTGCCTCGCACAGACCCAATCGCAAACAGGACAAACAGGTATACATGGATAGTTTTGGTTGACTCATCGCCTGCTTCTAACCTTCAGCATACTGATAGTTAATGGAATGGTCCGCTGCCGTTGTCTGTTTCGCTTTCCCAGATTAGTAGTTGCTTGCACGTTCGGAATCCGCCAAGGGGTGACAGCGGTTTTGCTTCCACGCGACAACAAGGCGCGAGCACGAGATGGCTCGACTCTTCACCTTATCCACGGCGGTGCTGGTCACGTTCAGCGCCAACGCTGCCGCCTCACTATTCTCCAAGAGTGAGTCAACTGCGGTTCAGCACCCCTCTTCAAAACACGAATATATTATTTTATTATGCTTGCCATCCGAAAATGTGTAGTGTTGCTTATTGATGTTGGGCCGGGCCGGGTAGGTTAGTCGTCCATAGAATTTCAATCGTGATAGAGAGCTGTACAAGTAGTCAGTCCTTTATAAGCAGGAATATATTCGTGTCAGGCCTGGGGCACGTTCGTCATGAACTTTGAACCGTGCGTAGAATGGTTGACACTTCTCCGAAAGCAGAGAGAGGAGTAGATTAATGCTAGACCGGGGGCAGGTTCCTCATAGATTTCGGATTTAGCCTAGGACGGTCAGCATCTCTATAAGCATAGGAGTACTGTACATTGATTTTAGGCCGGGGGCGCGTCAGTAGGTGCAGCATGGAGCTTGGCTCGTGCATAGTGCAGGCTTTCTTGTTTTGCTTCCCAAACATACTTTCCTTCTGTTGAGGGGATCTTTGCCGGTGATCGATGTCGAAGCCCGTGCTGCACGATATGGTTCGATAAGCATGCCCACAACGCTACAACTGGGCCGGTAGCGGGGGTACGTGCTGGGGCAAATAGTAGGGGGTCGCAAGGCAGCCAGGACCGGCGTGCATATTAGTATCAAATACATTACTGTGTATGGCTGTCTCATTCATACCGTTGCGACCCCCCCCCCCCCCGCCGCCGTCTAAACGTTGCCTATCCCATACGCTCACTACTCTGCTGTACACTGCCGCTGCATGTATGTACGTAGAACACGAGCACTCATTCTATACCGTGCTTGAAGCATTTTTGCCGTAGGTGTAAAGGCCGTCCGTGAACACGAAAATGTGTGGACCACTCACGCGTTCGATATCATCGTATTAAGGTTTGATGCGGTTTTACTAGCGTAGCTGTTTGGCACGAACATGTTGGTTCATACGTCGGTACAAGCAGGCAAATAAGCCCCGAGGGTGAAAAACGGATTGGATGGTCGTTATGCGTTCTACGTCGTCGGGAAGCAAGTAAAGCATCAGTGCTGCATCTGACTTTTTATTATTTGTTTCCTTCTCGTTTACTGTCTTCGCCCTTCTCCTCTTTCCCTCCTCATAGTCGTAACTGGATCCGGGGTAATACAGGTAGCACGCTTTCCTCACCCGTCCCCCATAGTACACGGGTCGTGCTTTGCATTTGCATCACGAGCATACTCCATCATTTTCTTCCCTGATTGACTCACGTCGAATTGCTGTTCAGGAAGAACAATTGACCGCGTTTATGTGTTTCGATTGCGCGGACAGGGGGTAGGTGAAGAGGGAGGGCGGGTTTAAAGTTTCGCTTGGTCGAGGTACGACATGTGTGTACGTTGCGCAGCATTTAGGTGTTGCCGGCACAACCGGGCCCTCTACGGGTGTCATTAGGCAGTGACAATTATGTATTGCAATGTAGGGGACATACGCTTTCCTTTCCAGCGCCAATCTGGTCCCAGACTACCAAGTGGACAAGCCCTCCATACACACATACAACGCCGGAACTTTCAATACTTCAGACGCAATGAAAGGCATTGGCTACACTACTACTGCTTCATATTTCCACATCCATGGGAGAGGATTTGTTCGCATGTAGCGCGTTGAGGCTGTTACGAATCTGCAATATATGCGACATGCCTGATTGCGTTCCCGCAAGAGTACAGGTGACACGGCTAGCTCTGCTTTCGAATTTACCTCTCTCTTTGCCTCGCCAACTCTGTCTGTCCTGCGATTTTGCAGCCAAAGACGCGGTCGTCGATCACGGTCTCCGTGGGAGGCGCGCTACCGAGGTGAGACGGAAATCTTCTGTATGAACCAGCCGTGCCACGGTCAGGGTTACAGCCGTTAAGCCCAAACCGTCCCCACACTGACCCGAGGACCTCGAACGCTCAAACTACCCAAGGCATTTCTGCACGCATCCGATATGTTTTTTGGAAGCCCATTTTATTGTTCATGGGGCGTAGCTCTGCAGCATTTATCAAACTCGTTTGTTTGGGCGGGGGTACAGAGCTGCTCGCGTGGGGGGTCTCAGACGAATGTCAGGTGCTACCAGTCAGAAAGTATCGAGCCAAAACGTGGACCTCCAACCGTCGGATGAGTCCCCCTGTGTATTTCGCGCCGAATGTTCCCTGAGGCTCTTTCCCTATGCAACTATATTAGGCCACTACCCCCGAACGGCCTTAAGTCGTTTAGACTGTAGGGTACAGAAACGAATATTTGACTGTAAGTGTTTTGTCTCCACAACGGGAGTGTACTCCTGAAGGGGTAGATATCTGCGTATCGCTCAAGTTAACCAGGTGGATAAGCCACCCCAAGGCCTACGAGGTCTATATACCGAGAACTTAATAGAATAATAAACGATGTCGAGTACCGTCCTCGATTTGAGAAGACCCATCAGCCAAACATGTGTGAGCCCATTTTGGTTTTTTAATCGCAGCTCGCGTCAATATGAAGACGCTTGAGATTCGCGTTGCTCGCCCGGCGTTGTCTCGGGTCAGTACTATTGCGACCCAGAGCAGGCATTCCACCAGGCGGCCGTGTCATGCCGGACCAATGAGGTTTAGGAAATGCACGATATCGGCAGACAATAGCGGTAATCTCCCGTAATAAAGCCCCAGACGATACCACGTTAGTGGAAATCTTGCGCGTATGTCGGGAATTTTGAGGAGAAGGCCGACCAGCCGTGAGTAACGAGAAGTAACACGCATGATGACGGACGATAAAGTTGCAAACCTCCTCGAACAGAAGGGGCAGGAGCTCCACAGCTTTGAAATCCTACAGCGCCATTCCCACCCGGGTATGTTGCCTTTCTCGCCCCATTCTGCGACAGGTGCTGTACTGCAACTCAATCAGCTGCCCGGACGGCTACACCCCCATCGACAATGCTAAGAACGAGCCGTGTGAGCAAGTGCCGTGCCAGGTGTCTCAGTGCTGCGAAGCGTTCTGCTCGTACCACCCGTGTCCAAACAACTACATCCCCGTGCCCGGCGCTGACAGCATCTTGTGCGACGACTCGGGGTGCACAACTGAGCTATGCTGCGAGTGTGGTGAGCACAGCCGAACTTGCAACTAAACGAGATCGGGTAGAGTCCATGCAGACGTCGATAAGTACTCGAAATAATGTGTCGCCAGAGGTTGATGGGATGTGTTTGGCGTATAGGTGGGCTATTGACGCGTGTAAGTGGGCTATCGGGAGCGACTGACGACGACTACCCAGCAGACATGTATGCCAAGTATTTTCTCTTCCTCGGAATCCGTTCGTCCGACAAATGTCCATGTATCAAACTATGATTTGCGCTTCAATGATTTCGCCGTCCATTCCCAAGTTGTTCACGTTTCTCCGTCCCCGCCGTTGTGTTGTATTCGCTTTTTTCCCCCCAACTCCCTCCCAGGTCGTATCCTCAGATCCGCAATCGCATAGGAATATCTCCCCCCTCCTCCCCCAGACCGCCCCTAGATATGGTATACAGGTTGGGTTGTCTCCGGTTGGCAACGACATCGTAAACCAAGCCGCTCGCTACTTGAGCTCGACAACCAGGGTACCGTTTTATTTCGTTATGTTTCGCTTTGTGCTTTTCGGTGGTTGCTCACAGCTGGCAGTTGAGGTAGATCCTCGCTGCGGGGTGGAGAGAGCCAATGCTCGCACAAGTGGAATTATCGTATCACGTAGTGCCCACGACAAGGCACCCAAGAAGCAGTTGAATAGTACTCTCGTTTCTGCCTCTGGAAATGGTCACACCGGAAAACAAAACAATCCCTTGAAGCTGCCCTTAATATGCAAGTCTGCATCATGAGCGAATCATAGTAGGATGCAGCTCACCGCCCATGCCACTCGCCGGCCACCTCATAGCGCTTTGCACTTGGTGCAAGTAATATCTGCCAGGTCGGTGAAAACCCGACGGGCTCCGTTGCGGTATTTTAGGGGATGCAAGGGGTTATGATCATACGAGTACAGCCATGTATGATATCGACTACACCTCCCCACCCCCCCTCTCAAATCGTTACGTGACACACATTTTCGGTTCGGCATTTTGCCTCCATCGCCAACCGATTGTGTCAGAATGTTTTGATGTAGATATGGCGGCCAGACTGACACCCTTCTCCATGTTTGAGCCGGGTATCAATGGCATTTCGACGGCTTGGCTCCACCTTGAGAAAACGATGTTTCGTTCCGCAAAGCGATAGACGACGACTGCGAACACCCAGAACCGATGTACTGCAACTCTATCGCCTGCCCCGACGGCTACACTCCCATCGACGACGCCGATGAAGTGGAGTGCTAGGACGGCCCCTGTGAAGTTGCCGAGTGCTGCGGCAAACACAACCAAACTCATAACAAAACGAGGTCGGATAGTGTCTACGCAATCATCGTGTTGTATTTGAAATCTCCTACCGCGGAAAGATAATTTACTGTACTTGTCGTACACCCGGGAAGTGGGCTTTAGGTGTGTGTGGGCCATTGGCAGCGACTAGTCACAACGACAGCCCAACGCCTCTGTATGGCAAACATGTATAATTTTGCTGGGACTACAGTACTTTGTCCAATAAATGCCCATATGTCAATGCCCCGCTGCGCTTTATCAATATTTTGTTGTTGATTCTTAATCTCCTCTACTACTGTAATATCTAGTATTTTCCGTTTTGTTCTCTTGCCCCCTAACGCAGGTGCACAGAAGGAGCTTTTGTTTCCCCCCGCCCATGATGTTACGTGCCTTGCTTTTCATTGTGAAAAACGTTCAGCGTTATCGTCTTCTCATCGACTCGCGTCTAAATGCGCCAGAATATTGCGATATAAACATGGCGTCCAGACTGGCACCCTTCCCCATGTTATATCGGTGCGATATCAAACCGGTTTTGCTCCACTTCTTCAAATCGATGTTTGCTTTTGCTCGTCGACAGTCTATGACTGCAACCCTGAGGTGGAATACTGCGACTCTATCAGCTGCCCGGACGGCTACTCTCTGATCGACAACGCCAAAGAGGTGGAGTGTGAGGACGACCCCTGTGAAGTGGACCAGTGCTGCGGTGAGCACAACCAAACTCGTAACGAAGCGAGATCGGAGAGTGTCTACTCAATGGTCGGGTTGTATTTGAAATCCCCTACCGCAGAAAGATGATTTACTGTACTTGTCGTAGACCCGGTAGGTGGGCTTTAGGCGTGTGTGGGCCATTGGCAGCGACTGGTATCATCGACAGCCCAAAGGCCCTGTAAGGCAAACATGCATATTTTCGCTGGGACTAGTTTGTCCGACAAATGTCCATTGTCCATAATATCGATCGCAATTTAGTGCCTTGCTATCCATTTATCAGTACTTTGTATGTTTAATAATCGAACCTATTGGATTACAATACTTCCTTCTTGCTTCTCCTGCGCCATCCATGCTCATAACCCAGATCCACAGCCGCAAAGAAGAAGTTTTCCCCAGAACCCCGCCCACAATGATAGGTTGAATTATCACTGTGGTTCATCATTACCCTTCTGTCGCCAATTCGCGTCCGATCGTGCGCAACTGTTGCGATAAAAACATGGCGTTCAAACTATTGCGGGGGTACATAGTTAATAGGACCTATGGTATACATAAAAACCCATATATTTGCCTATTTTCATAAACAATATTTGGCCTTATATACTATGGTCCCCCGTAATAGGCACCCTTCCCCATGATTCAGCCGTGTCATCGATAACATCTTAACGGCTTTCCTCAACGTTCTTGAACCGATCTTTGATTCCGCACCGCGATAGTCTACGACTGCAGAGTGTACTGCGACTCTATCAGCTGCCCGGACGGCTACTCTCTGATCGACAACGCCGAAGACGTGGAGTGTGAGGACAACGCCTGTGAAGTGGCCCAGTGCTGCGGTGAGCACTATCAAACTCGTAACGAAGCGAGATCGGAGAGTGTCTATTCAATAGTCGGGTTGTATTTGAAATCCCCTACCGCGGAGAACTGATTTAATGTACTTGTCGTAGACCCGGTAGGTGGGCTTTAGGCGTGTGTGGGCCATTGGCAGCGACCGGTATCATCGACAGCCCAAAGGCCCTGTACGACACATATGTACATATTTATATTTTCTCGGACTGCAGTAGCTTGTCCGACAGGTGTCTATAAACCAAAACGTTGTTTCCAATTCATTGCCTCACTACGCAATGCTCAGTATGTGTTTATCTTTGATTGTCGCATCCACTGTATAACATTGTCTTCCCTCTAGGTTTTCTTTCCCCCTCCGTAGTCAAAACTTAGATCCCTGTCGCAAAGAAGGAGCTTTCCCCTGCCACCGCCCACAACGTTTCGTTGACTTCCACTGTGAACAGGGTTCAGCATGATCCTTCCCCCGTCAACGCACGTCTAAGTGTGCTAGAATGTTGCAATATTGAAATGGGTTATCTGCCCAGCTCCCTTCGCATGATTCGACCGTGTCATCAATGACATCTTAACGTGTTGCTCCAATCCCTTAAAACTATGTTTGATTCCTTACGCCGGCAGTCTGCGAGCCTACGGTGTACTGCGACTCTTTCACCTGCCCAGACGGCTTCGAACTGATCGACAAGGCCGACGAGAAAGAGTGTGACGACAACACCTGTGACGTGGACCAGTGCTGCGGTGAGCACAACAAAGCACGTACCAAAACGAGAACAGAGAGTCTCCATGCAACCAACGGCTTGTGGGTAGAATCACCTTTTGCGGAAAGTCGATTGAATGTACTTGGCGTACACCCCGTAGGGGAGCATTTAGCGTTCGTGGGCCATTCCCAGTGACTGGTAACGAGGACACCCCGAGGCCCTGTATGGCAGGTATGTACGCTTCAGCTGGGACTACAGTAGCTTGTCTGACAGGTGTCTATAAGCGAAAACATTGCTTCGGATTCATTGCCTCACCATCCGTTTCTCTGTATGTGCTTTTCGTTGGTCATCGCATCCACTGTATGGCATTGTTCTCCCTCTAGGTTCTCCTGCCCTCTCCGTAGTCAAAACGCAGATCCCTGTCGCAAAGAAGGAGCTTTCTCCTGCCACCGCCCACAACGTTTCGTCGACTTCAACGGTGAACAGGGTTCAGCATGATCCTTCCCTCGCCAACGCACGTCTAAGTGTGCTAGAATGTTGCAATGTAAAAATGTGTTTTCAGCCCAGCCCCCTTCCCATGATTCGACCGTGTCATCAATGACATCTTAACGTGTTGCTCCAATCCCTTAAAACTATGTTTGATTCCTTACGCCGGCAGTCTGCGAGCCTACGGTGTACTGCGACTCTTTCACCTGCCCAGACGGCTTCGAACTGATCGACAAGGCCGACGAGAAAGAGTGTGACGACAACACCTGTGACGTGGACCAGTGCTGCGGTGAGCACAACAAAGCTCGTACCAAAACGAGAACAGAGAGTCTCTATGCAACCAACGGCTTGTGGGTAGAATCACCTTTTGCGGAAAGTCGATTGAATGCACTTGGCGTACACCCCGTAGGGGAGCATTTAGCGTTCGTGGGCCATTCCCAGTGACTGGTAACGAGGACACCCCGAGGCCCTGTATGGCAGGTATGTACGCTTCAGCTGGGACTACAGTAGCTTGTCTGACAGGTGTTTATAAGCGAAAACATTGCTTCGGATTCATTGCCTCACCATCCGTTTCTCTGTATGTGCTTTTCGTTGGTCATCGCATCCACTGTATGGCATTGTTCTCCCTCTAGGTTCTCCTGCCCTCTCCGTAGTCAAAACGCAGATCCCTGTCGCAAAGAAGGAGCTTTCTCCTGCCACCGCCCACAACGTTTCGTCGACTTCAACGGTGAACAGGGTTCAGCATGATCCTTCCCTCGCCAACGCACGTCTAAGTGTGCTAGAATGTTGCAATGTAAAAATGTGTTTTCAGCCCAGCCCCCTTCCCATGATTCGACCGTGTCATCAATGACATCTTAACGTGTTGCTCCAATCCCTTAAAACTATGTTTGATTCCTTACGCCGGCAGTCTGCGAGCCTACGGTGTACTGCGACTCTTTCACCTGCCCAGACGGCTTCGAACTGATCGACAAGGCCGACGAGAAAGAGTGTGACGACAACACCTGTGACGTGGACCAGTGCTGCGGTGAGCACAACAAAGCTCGTACCAAAACGAGAACAGAGAGTCTCTATGCAACCAACGGCTTGTGGGTAGAATCACCTTTTGCGGAAAGTCGATTGAATGTACTTGGCGTACACCCCGTAGGGGAGCATTTAGCGTTCGTGGGCCATTCCCAGTGACTGGTAACGATGACACCCCGAGGCCCTGTATGGCAGGTATGTACGCTTCAGCTGGGACTACAGTAGCTTGTCTGACAGGTGTCTATAAGCGAAAACATTGCTTCGGATTCATTGCCTCACCATCCGTTTCTCTGTATGTGCTTTTCGTTGGTCATCGCATCCACTGTATGGCATTGTTCTCCCTCTAGGTTCTCCTGCCCTCTCCGTAGTCAAAACGCAGATCCCTGTCGCAAAGAAGGAGCTTTCTCCTGCCACCGCCCACAACGTTTCGTCGACTTCAACGGTGAACAGGGTTCAGCATGATCCTTCCCTCGCCAACGCACGTCTAAGTGTGCTAGAATGTTGCAATGTAAAAATGTGTTTTCAGCCCAGCCCCCTTCCCATGATTCGACCGTGTCATCAATGACATCTTAACGTGTTGCTCCAATCCCTTAAAACTATGTTTGATTCCTTACGCCGGCAGTCTGCGAGCCTACGGTGTACTGCGACTCTTTCACCTGCCCAGACGGCTTCGAACTGATCGACAAGGCCGACGAGAAAGAGTGTGACGACAACACCTGTGACGTGGACCAGTGCTGCGGTGAGCACAACAAAGCTCGTACCAAAACGAGAACAGAGAGTCTCTATGCAACCAACGGCTTGTGGGTAGAATCACCTTTTGCGGAAAGTCGATTGAATGCACTTGGCGTACACCCCGTAGGGGAGCATTTAGCGTTCGTGGGCCATTCCCAGTGACTGGTAACGAGGACACCCCGAGGCCCTGTATGGCAGGTATGTACGCTTCAGCTGGGACTACAGTAGCTTGTCTGACAGGTGTCTATAAGCGAAAACATTGCTTCGGATTCATTGCCTCACCATCCGTTTCTCTGTATGTGCTTTTCGTTGGTCATCGCATCCACTGTATGGCATTGTTCTCCCTCTAGGTTCTCCTGCCCTCTCCGTAGTCAAAACGCAGATCCCTGTCGCAAAGAAGGAGCTTTCTCCTGCCACCGCCCACAACGTTTCGTCGACTTCAACGGTGAACAGGGTTCAGCATGATCCTTCCCTCGCCCACGCACGTCTAAGTGTGCTAGAATGTTGCAATGTAAAAAAATGTGTTTTCAGCCCAGCCCCCTTCCCATGATTCGACCGTGTCATCAATGACATCTTAACGTGTTGCTCCAATCCCTTAAAACTATGTTTGATTCCTTACGCCGGCAGTCTGCGAGCCTACGGTGTACTGCGACTCTTTCACCTGCCCAGACGGCTTCGAACTGATCGACAAGGCCGACGAGAAAGAGTGTGACGACAACACCTGTGACGTGGACCAGTGCTGCGGTGAGCACAACAAAGCACGTACCAAAACGAGAACAGAGAGTCTCTATGCAACCAACGGCTTGTGGGTAGAATCACCTTTTGCGGAAAGTCGATTGAATGCACTTGGCGTACACCCCGTAGGGGAGCATTTAGCGTTCGTGGGCCATTCCCAGTGACTGGTAACGAGGACACCCCGAGGCCCTGTATGGCAGGTATGTACGCTTCAGCTGGGACTACAGTAGCTTGTCTGACAGGTGTTTATAAGCGAAAACATTGCTTCGGATTCATTGCCTCACCATCCGTTTCTCTGTATGTGCTTTTTGTTGGTCATCGCATCCACTGTATGGCATTGTTCTCCCTCTAGGTTCTCCTGCCCTCTCCGTAGTCAAAACGCAGATCCCTGTCGCAAAGAAGGAGCTTTCTCCTGCCACCGCCCACAACGTTTCGTCGACTTCAACGGTGAACAGGGTTCAGCATGATCCTTCCCTCGCCCACGCACGTCTAAGTGTGCTAGAATGTTGCAATGTAAAAATGTGTTTTCAGCCCAGCCCCCTTCCCATGATTCGACCGTGTCATCAATGACATCTTAACGTGTTGCTCCAATCCCTTAAAACTATGTTTGATTCCTTACGCCGGCAGTCTGCGAGCCTACGGTGTACTGCGACTCTTTCACCTGCCCAGACGGCTTCGAACTGATCGACAAGGCCGACGAGAAAGAGTGTGACGACAACACCTGTGACGTGGACCAGTGCTGCGGTGAGCACAACAAAGCACGTACCAAAACGAGAACAGAGAGTCTCTATGCAACCAACGGCTTGTGGGTAGAATCACCTTTTGCGGAAAGTCGATTGAATGCACTTGGCGTACACCCCGTAGGGGAGCATTTAGCGTTCGTGGGCCATTCCCAGTGACTGGTAACGATGACACCCCGAGGCCCTGTATGGCAGGTATGTACGCTTCAGCTGGGACTACAGTAGCTTGTCTGACAGGTGTCTATAAGCGAAAACATTGCTTCGGATTCATTGCCTCACCATCCGTTTCTCTGTATGTGCTTTTCGTTGGTCATCGCATCCACTGTATGGCATTGTTCTCCCTCTAGGTTCTCCTGCCCTCTCCGTAGTCAAAACGCAGATCCCTGTCGCAAAGAAGGAGCTTTCTCCTGCCACCGCCCACAACGTTTCGTCGACTTCAACGGTGAACAGGGTTCAGCATGATCCTTCCCTCGCCGACGCACGTCTAAGTGTGCTAGAATGTTGCAATGTAAAAAATGTGTTTTCAGCCCAGCGCCCTTCCCATGATTCGACCGTGTCATCAATGACATCTTAACGTGTTGCTCCAATCCCTTAAAACTATGTTTGATTCCTTACGCCGGCAGTCTGCGAGCCTACGGTGTACTGCGACTCTTTCACCTGCCCAGACGGCTTCGAACTGATCGACAAGGCCGACGAGAAAGAGTGTGACGACAACACCTGTGACGTGGACCAGTGCTGCGGTGAGCACAACAAAGCTCGTACCAAAACGAGAACAGAGAGTCTCTATGCAACCAACGGCTTGTGGGTAGAATCACCTTTTGCGGAAAGTCGATTGAATGCACTTGGCGTACACCCCGTAGGGGAGCATTTAGCGTTCGTGGGCCATTCCCAGTGACTGGTAACGAGGACACCCCGAGGCCCTGTATGGCAGGTATGTACGCTTCAGCTGGGACTACAGTAGCTTGTCGGACAGGTGTCTATAAGCGAAAACATTGCTTCGGATTCATTGCCTCACCATCCGTTTCTCTGTATGTGCTTTTCGTTGGTCATCGCATCCACTGTATGGCATTGTTCTCCCTCTAGGTTCTCCTGCCCTCTCCGTAGTCAAAACGCAGATCCTTGTCGCAAAGAAGGAGCTTTCTCCTGCCACCGCCCACAACGTTTCGTCGACTTCAACGGTGAACAGGGTTCAGCATGATCCTTCCCTCGCCAACGCACGTCTAAGTGTGCTAGAATGTTGCAATGTAAAAATGTGTTTTCAGCCCAGCCCCCTTCCCATGATTCGACCGTGTCATCAATGACATCTTAACGTGTTGCTCCAATCCCTTAAAACTATGTTTGATTCCTTACGCCGGCAGTCTGCGAGCCTACGGTGTACTGCGACTCTTTCACCTGCCCAGACGGCTTCGAACTGATCGACAAGGCCGACGAGAAAGAGTGTGACGACAACACCTGTGACGTGGACCAGTGCTGCGGTGAGCACAACAAAGCTCGTACCAAAACGAGAACAGAGAGTCTCTATGCAACCAACGGCTTGTGGGTAGAATCACCTTTTGCGGAAAGTCGATTGAATGCACTTGGCGTACACCCCGTAGGGGAGCATTTAGCGTTCGTGGGCCATTCCCAGTGACTGGTAACGAGGACACCCCGAGGCCCTGTATGGCAGGTATGTACGCTTCAGCTGGGACTACAGTAGCTTGTCTGACAGGTGTTTACAAGCGAAAACATTGCTTCGGATTCATTGCCTCACCATCCGTTTCTCTGTATGTGCTTTTCGTTGGTCATCGCATCCACTGTATGGCATTGTTCTCCCTCTAGGTTCTCCTGCCCTCTCCGTAGTCAAAACGCAGATCCCTGTCGCAAAGAAGGAGCTTTCTCCTGCCACCGCCCACAACGTTTCGTCGACTTCAACGGTGAACAGGGTTCAGCATGATCCTTCCCTCGCCAACGCACGTCTAAGTGTGCTAGAATGTTGCAATGTAAAAATGTGTTTTCAGCCCAGCCCCCTTCCCATGATTCGACCGTGTCATCAATGACATCTTAACGTGTTGCTCCAATCCCTTAAAACTATGTTTGATTCCTTACGCCGGCAGTCTGCGAGCCTACGGTGTACTGCGACTCTTTCACCTGCCCAGACGGCTTCGAACTGATCGACAAGGCCGACGAGAAAGAGTGTGACGACAACACCTGTGACGTGGACCAGTGCTGCGGTGAGCACAACAAAGCACGTACCAAAACGAGAACAGAGAGTCTCTATGCAACCAACGGCTTGTGGGTAGAATCACCTTTTGCGGAAAGTCGATTGAATGTACTTGGCGTACACCCCGTAGGGGAGCATTTAGCGTTCGTGGGCCATTCCCAGTGACTGGTAACGATGACACCCCGAGGCCCTGTATGGCAGGTATGTACGCTTCAGCTGGGACTACAGTAGCTTGTCGGACAGGTGTCTATAAGCGAAAACATTGCTTCGGATTCATTGCCTCACCATCCGTTTCTCTGTATGTGCTTTTCGTTGGTCATCGCATCCACTGTATGGCATTGTTCTCCCTCTAGGTTCTCCTGCCCTCTCCGTAGTCAAAACGCAGATCCTTGTCGCAAAGAAGGAGCTTTCTCCTGCCACCGCCCACAACGTTTCGTCGACTTCAACGGTGAACAGGGTTCAGCATGATCCTTCCCTCGCCAACGCACGTCTAAGTGTGCTAGAATGTTGCAATGTAAAAATGTGTTTTCAGCCCAGCCCCCTTCCCATGATTCGACCGTGTCATCAATGACATCTTAACGTGTTGCTCCAATCCCTTAAAACTATGTTTGATTCCTTACGCCGGCAGTCTGCGAGCCTACGGTGTACTGCGACTCTTTCACCTGCCCAGACGGCTTCGAACTGATCGACAAGGCCGACGAGAAAGAGTGTGACGACAACACCTGTGACGTGGACCAGTGCTGCGGTGAGCACAACAAAGCTCGTACCAAAACGAGAACAGAGAGTCTCTATGCAACCAACGGCTTGTGGGTAGAATCACCTTTTGCGGAAAGTCGATTGAATGCACTTGGCGTACACCCCGTAGGGGAGCATTTAGCGTTCGTGGGCCATTCCCAGTGACTGGTAACGAGGACACCCCGAGGCCCTGTATGGCAGGTATGTACGCTTCAGCTGGGACTACAGTAGCTTGTCTGACAGGTGTCTATAAGCGAAAACATTGCTTCGGATTCATTGCCTCACCATCCGTTTCTCTGTATGTGCTTTTCGTTGGTCATCGCATCCACTGTATGGCATTGTTCTCCCTCTAGGTTCTCCTGCCCTCTCCGTAGTCAAAACGCAGATCCCTGTCGCAAAGAAGGAGCTTTCTCCTGCCACCGCCCACAACGTTTCGTCGACTTCAACGGTGAACAGGGTTCAGCATGATCCTTCCCTCGCCAACGCACGTCTAAGTGTGCTAGAATGTTGCAATGTATAAATATGCTTTCAGCCCAGCTCCCTTCGCATGATTCGACCGTGTCATCAATGACATCTTAACGTGTTGCTCCAATCCCTTAAAACGATGTTTGATTCCTTACGCCGGCAGTCTGCGAGCCTACGGTGTACTGCGACTCTTTCACCTGCCCAGACGGCTACTCCCTGATCGCCAACGCCGAAGCGGTGGCGTGTGACGACGACCCCTGTGACGTGGACCAGTGCTGCGGTGAGCACAATCAAACTCGAAACGAAACGAATATCGGATAGTGTGAATTCAATCATCAAATTGTATTCGAAATCATCTACCTTCAAAAGTTGATGTCATGTACTTGGCGTATACCCCTTAGGCGGGCTTATTGCGTGTGTGGGTCCTTGGCAGCGGCTGGTATCGATGCCAGCTGAGAGGCCCCGTATGGCAAACATGTGCAGTATTACTGGATTCAATTTGTCCGACAAGTGTCCATAGGTCAAAGCATTGTTTAAACTTTGCCTTACCATCTTTTGCTTTGTTGTTGCTTATGTGTGTTCATCCCACATTCTGTAATATGGCATCTTCCTTTTGTCCTCCTGCTCCATCCCTAGTCATAGCTCAGATCCGCAGGCGCATAACAGCATCTTCTTCCCCGACTCGCCCGCAACCTTACGCGTCATGAGTTTTCGACTTCAAGAGGGTTCAGCAAGTTGATTTCCTCGTCAACTCGTGTCGAATTGTGGCGGAATGTGCGATATGAATATGGAGGCCGGACTGGCTCTCTTCTACATCATGAAAACCATTGTAACGGCTTTGCCCCACTTCCATAAATTGATGTGTTATTCCGCACGGCGACAGTCGACGACTGCGCAACTCCGATAATGTACTGCAACTCTATCGGCTGCCCGGACGGCTACACTCCGATCGACAACGCTAAAGAGGTGGAGTGCGAGGACGATCCCTGCGAGGTGTCCCAGTGCTGCGAAGCGTTCTGCTCGTACTACGCGTGCCCGAACAACTGCACCCCCGTGACCGGCGCCGCCACCATATTGTGCGACGACTCCGGGTGCACAACTGAGCTATGCTGCGACTGCGGTGAGTTTGACCCGACAATCGATGTGTTGCAGTAGTTCCCCAAAATTGGTCATGACCACTGTTCCAGAGCAAGACCGCAGTGCTATGCCGGAAAAGTGACATGAACGAAGTCTACCGTTGCGCAGCAATAAACTAGTGCTATGCATGGTACGTCGTGTATATGATGGTTTCCGTCATACCGCTAAACCATCCGTGACACCTTGAGCGGCGTTTGGAAGCTTAATCCCTTATTTTCGACGATGTAATCTCTTCGGTACCGTGGAAATAAATGGCAACATAGATCCGCATCACTGAAAACACAAATCACTTTGGCAAGGGTTGGTCACGATTCCAAGACCAACGGAGGCCTTGGACAATATGAGGGCGCTTTCCTGGGTACCCTTGACCTCTTGATTGTTACGTTCCGTCCCCTATCTTCCTGTTGCCCCCCGTTCCACAGCCTAATAAGCAGCGTCTGAAGGAATCGAGGGTTTCGTCCAGACCTTCGAGGCATTTGACTGTTACTGGAAGAATTCGTGATCTTCTGGGACGCAAAACGACATGGATGTTGTGTAGGGACCACGGTGGTACTATCTAGCAAATACATATTCGAGGGGCGCTAAGAATTCGCGAATCCTGCGCGGCCTCGTTCCAGCAGTGATGCTGCGGTTCTTGCCGTTTGCAAACCCATTCCCCTACCCCGGGCGATTGCCGGGACTGGCGTGTATGCAACCAGAACAGGCACGTTGAGAGAAGATGTCGCACTTGTGCTTGCTCGGCGAGTCTTTGTATATTTTCCATATGTGTAGTTATCAGCTCTGTGTGTAGGTGTATACTTCGTATGTCATCGGCTCTACTATATGTGCAAGTGTTTAGATATACAGGCGACTATTCAGTTTGCTTGGTTGGATGCGATGCCCGAGCCGACATGTTCCGCCATATATGTTTTTGACAGTTAAATAGCTCGTTGGCTGATAGAGCTAGACAAGACGCAAGCAAGGAGCCTGATGGCTGGTCAGGTTGTTGGTTGGTTGTGATGGTTTCCCGTATTGCGTTTCGATACATGTACGTAAGCAAGTAATGTCGACCCTGCCGTGGTGCCACCTACCAAGCGCCTCGGACCGTGGGTAAGGCATATCGGGTTTGAGACGTTTGAAGCTATCCATGTGTGACGAGTAATGCGTTCCATCCAGACCCTGAACCGGCAGAGGTCAATCACGTATTCATACACTTTATACAACTCATACAGAGGGGAGGCTTGTTTCAACCCGGTTATAAACTACTGAAGATGAGAGGGGGACTTCGGCCCGGGCTTTAAGCGGTTGAGTGGAGGGTATACGTGCATGTTTGGAGTTCCCTGGGGTGCATTAGTGCGTTTTCATCGAACCCTCTACAGTGGCACGGCCAATGTTCGTTCCGCTGGAACCATGAGTCGGCAAAGCGTGTGATATTTTCGCGGTCTGATACTTTGCGACGTGTCACAGAATTCGCCGAATCAGCGAGGGCGTGAATACTGTAGTGTAGTGGTGTAGAGCACCGGTACATATACCAGGTATCCTGCAATGGGAAAATTTACCGTGTATTGATTGGTGTTCCCCTGGGTGCGTTTCTACCGAAACCGTTGGCACGACTTATGTGCGTTCAACCGAAACCAGGAGTCGGCTGGGTGTGAAGCGTTTCCGCGGTTTGAAATTCGGTGAGGGGTAACTGAACTCGCCGAATCAGCAAGGACGCCCATATTGTATGGTGTAGAGTACCGGTGCATGTGCATTGCAAGGTGAAGAGTACCGCACCACACGGTGACCCCCGCCGGCCACACGTAGAAGTTGAGTTTTTGTTCTTCGTGTAACGTCTATTCGGATGAGTATGCCACAACTTTGATGGACGGCACTGCCAAACAAATCCAGGTGCCTTCTTTCGGCGGACTGCATAATACGCGAAAGGCACAGTGCATAACGTGCATTGTGGAAACACTATCGGGGGTTTACTCCTCCTATTTATCCCAAGGGGCTTTGGCACGAGGGCCAAGGCCGCCATAAGCAACGTAGTCCGTCCTTCTCTCGAAGCACATCTTGATGTCTCTGCTCTCACGGGCACGGGTGCTGCCTGACTATGTCACTCTGATCCCATACCCCCAGGCAACGTGATACCCACAAAGTGCAGGGTTTAGATGGCACCAGAACGGACTGCCGTGACAACCTAAGCTCGTGTAATGGCGGCCTTCAATATGATTGAGAGAGGACGTCGTCCCAATACGGTGTGCCCCTAGCCCAACGATTGGATTCGGTCCTCGAATGCTGCGGTTCTCTAATTACAGATCAAATGAGCAAAATCAGCCACACAATGTACCGAGCCCCTAAAGGAATATGACGTGC
Source organism: Macrocystis pyrifera (assembly GCA_031763025.1). Classification (NCBI taxonomy): domain Eukaryota; class Phaeophyceae; order Laminariales; family Laminariaceae; genus Macrocystis; species Macrocystis pyrifera. The sequence goes on along the minus strand of JASSKH010000016.1, from coordinate 10,169,443 downwards.
ACCATGAAATACACGCGACCGTGTTAGCATAGCATTGGTGGGACCTAGTAAGAACGCCAGTTGAACCAGTGGGCATGGTGCAACAAGGGCGACCTTTGTCGTTTGTTCGCATGAGGATAGGTAGCCTCTGCAGTGACATGGTCACTAACAATGTACGACAAAGGGAAACCTTCTGGAGTCCAGGTTAGCGAGGCACACATGACAGTAAATTAAATCACACCTCGCATAACGTAACACTCGGATAACACTTACCTACCGTACGGGGCCTAACAGAGAAACGTGGTAACGTACTAGCATGGCGTTAGAACTAGAGGATCGATCACGGTAACGCGGTGACACAGTGTTAACTGGAAACCCACGAACGTGCAGGCATCTTAACGTTATGTTGCTGCTCGCTCTCGTATAGCTCTGGTACAGAAACAGGATGTTATGCCGTGATCAGTCCTTGAAATAACACTGCAACACAGCAGTGTTAGGCTTTGACCAAACACGTACGTTATCACTCGAACATGCCCAGATCGATATCCGCATATTTACTAACACGATCACATAATGTTATTGTCCACGCAGCGTTAGATGCAACACACTAACATAGTGTTACCCTTAGGAGGAATGTTTTACATAACACCCTAACATAACGTTACCATGCTCGCCAACACTACTAACACGTAACATTGTGTTACAGATAACACATATACGTAACATAGCGCAATGACCAGCACTACTAATACTACGTCATCTGGACCCCCCATCTGATTGCCTTAGTTTCGGATAGCGCAACACTTAACGTACGTTAGATACGTTACAGTCCTAGCCGGCCCATACGCAACATTATGACCAGCACTACTAATACTACGTCATCTGGACCCCCCATCTGATTGCCTTAGGCTCGGATAGCGTAACACTTAACGTACGTTATATACGTTATAGTCCTAGCCGGCCCATACGTAACACTATATAAGGATGTTAGCCTAAATGCGGAAGTCTCTGTAACATTATGTTACGGTGTTACCGTCAGTAAAGAGCTGATGGTAACATTCCGTTACCGTGTTACCATGAAAATCAATCCGGGTCTAACTTCATGTTACTGAGTTACCGTTGGGGCCGAAGTCGTTCGAACGTAATGTTACTACAGTACGTTACCCTTTGGGTCTTCCCGAGATCTAACATGTGTTACCCGTGTTAGTGGTAAAGCGGGCGTGTGGGGGTAACATAACGTAGCCGTGTTATCCAATTTCGCCGACATCCCAGTAGGGGATACATACGAAAATATCCCCGGGGGGGAGGATATCATGGCATCCCCGGTAAAAAAAGTCTCCATATGTTAAAACCCCCAAACAGGGGATATTTCGGAGGGATCCCTGCAAAAAACGCCTCAATTGTCTGTGGAAACCCCGCCAGTACGTTATCCATCTATAACACAATATCTTATCCATCCGTAACGTAATCTGCACACTCGCGCGTACGAGTTAACACGGCAGTAACATATTGTTGATGGTAGATTGGGGGTGTACGTTATCTGCTATTAATAACTTGTGTCACTACATACATTGCATCCGAGTTAACACATTAACAGAATGCTAGTGTTTTATCGATCATATACGTTATCCGTTTGACGTGTGTTATGTTATGGCAGCAAGACTTCCGTAATACCCTCACAAAACGTCGCTCGATACGGACTGCTGCTGCGGATGATACGGTAAAATAATGTCAACGTTGTATTGACCATATACGTCATCCCTCTAACGTGTGTTACGATAGCCACTAGGAATTTCACTATTATTAACACACTAACAAAGTGTTATGTAAGCCTTTATTTGGCCGTGTACGTTATCCGTCGAAAGGGTGTTACGGTAGCAAGTAAGAATCCCGCTGACACACGAAGATAACGTTACTCGCTTCGGGTAACACGGTAACATAATGTTAACGTTTAGTTGGCCATGTACGTTATCCCTTCAACGTGTGTTACGATAGTCACCAGGATTTCCGCTAAAACACTAACACAGTGTTACTCCCTTTGGGCAGCATACCCTAACACCGCACCAATTTTACTACGGTCAGTGCGGGATCAAGGTAACACTCTTAACATAATGTTACGCGATCGCCCGCCAATATCATAACACGCTAACACTATGTTATCACAAAATCCAGGAAGTAGTTAACGTAGTAACGTAATATCACGTTTATTTTTCGCTGACGCCCAGCATTAACAAAACGTTAAGTGTTACGTTATCCGAGGTGTGAAAACCAATTCCCCCGAAATTTAGAGGCATTCATTGTTGTGACTCTTAATCCACAGCAAGTATGTATATACATGTAGTACGGTACGCGGCAGCAGATAACAATTTCACATTTTGGCCAGTTGAGCATGGATGGGCTTTCAAAGCCTGCAATGTATAATGTACCTGGTATAAAGGGGTTGGGGTTTTAAAGGACGTTCCTTGCTGAGCACACATTCTTCGCTATAAATGATGAAATTTAAAAGATAACAGTTAGAATCTGGACTCCGAAACACGTACCACATGTCACCCGCCGTACATCACGAACAATGCCGGAGTGACACAGCAGTACTACTATAAGACTGTGGCACAGAGTGGGGTGGTCAGCGCGCAGCTCAACACAACTTGATACCAATGTGTATAGCGTATGTATGCCGAACAAGGCGGGGTGGCTTTGACTTAGCTCAGACCAATCTCATACCAATGTGTGGGGGGCGCAGAATGTGCGTGCCGGTCCCAAACGCGTTCGACATAGGGACCCCCGTCGACTCTTTGCTGGCCTACCGCGCGGGGTGACCATTTGACACCGCGCACGGTAACTTAACAGAAACATACCACCTTTCTCGGCCGAACTCAATCCCGCTGACTCCAGAAAGATGATAGACCGACCAGCACCCGCTCTCCAAACAATACCGCCCACCACGTGGCCGCAGCCTTCCTGGACAAAGCACACATACATGGTGAACCACAGAGCAGCAAACAGTTGTAATAGCCGTCAGAAACGAATCATATATATATACTACCACTCTGATCCAAAATATAAAGATCTTTTGTATTGAATAATTGTATGCCAACGGTCCCTATATCTCGGGTCAGACTGGTATTATTTTCATCGATCGGGTGTTGAAGACGTTTCCATTTTTTCAACTGCTGTATGTTTCAGTTGACCGCTTCAGATCCAGACAGCTGTTTCGGGAACAACTGCTTGGAATTCACGTGAGATCATGTTCGCAGAGGCCATTGAGTTAATAAAGGGCTTATCAAATACTTCACTCTGTCCTGAAATATAAGGGACTTTTTTGTATATGAAAATGATACCCAAATGGCCTTTCATATCGCGGGGGGCATAGCGGTATGTCCTTAATATAATCGGTCTGCGCAGTGCATCGTCTTTTTCATGCTTTCACCGCTGCCCACAATCGAGAGACACTGAATTTCATCGCCGTCCACAATCGAGACACTTTGAGCACAGCTGGACAGAGAAAGTCACTCTAAAACGTCTAACCCCCTGCACCCGGTACTCTCACGCCTGCCAGGGGGACGCGCCTTCGCCTCAGGGAAACATAACCACCCCACTTCGTACTCCACTCTTTTCTTCAACCAGTTCATCCATCCACAGCGCCTTTCTTCTACTAGGTGAGATCCAAGATATTAACAAGGGTAACATCTTGTGGCAGTCTGTGTAATGCTGTTCCGATCGGCGAGGCGCAGCACTAATTTGGGTTTTTACATACTGTTGTATACCAGATATAAACCATAGAAGCCACTGAGGTATCAAGTATCAAGTAAGCGCTGACTGATAGAGCTCAATGGTTGATCTCGGATTTCACCCCTCAGGGGCAGTGCAATCCCTTTGTCTAGTCAGCGTCTCCCCATACAATTCGGATGCATACCTAATATTTATCCTGTGAGATGGCTCGATTCGAGACCATGGCCGTATTACTCTACAGCACGGTGCAGGACACCTACTACAACAGATGATTAGGAAAGCTGGTCGAGGCTGGATTTCTTGTCTGGAGATAATAAGGATGCTTTCTATCCTAACTACAGTAACTACACCAACTACACTAACGCCACTCCAGCGTAATACTTCGAGTATCGGCTTTAGAACTTCTTATTATTAATGTGTGAAATTCAGCTTGTCTTTTCAACACCGGTTATATTCATGGCCTTTTTCTGTACTGGACATGTCAGGCCCATCCCCCCATCCTTAAGTCCATGCATCCATAAATCCATGCATCCATGTATCCATCCATGCATCCATCAATATTTTGCGGTCGCGTTCACCTAGATGCGGTAAGTAAAATGTTGTACCTACATGGTATCAGCCAGTCCGACGCCAATGCGATGGACCTTGGTGCAAGGTCAAGAGCGTTGGGAGGGGTACTACCGCTCACAGCTTACCCGCAGCTATGTTTGGTAGCGTCGGCAGGTGGACTATGAATGGTGTATCGCGAGTCTCGCGACGCTTCCAATGTCACCTTGACTCCTTGCAGGCAGCAACGTTTATAGTTTTCCACACTTGAAGTCGCAAAGCGTTGCTGTTGTTGCCGACGAGAGGAAAAAAGGGTTGGAAAATTATTCTTTTGGACTCGTGTACCTGACGAATACAGCACGAGAAATGCAACACGAATCATCCGGGGCGTTGCTGGGGCAGAGAGCTGTGTCCGAGTTGCAACGTAACCAGCTGCACCCGATGCGTGCCTCCCTGACGTTTTGAGTCATTGGATTCTATAATAAATAGATTTTGCTGTAATTACCCATTTATGTGAGTATGGTATAATATTATTGAAAAAGGATGTTATAATCTTATTGAAAAATGATGGTATAATATTATTAGAATAAGCGCTGCCCATTGTCAGATGGCATACAGAACAATACAAATTATAAAAAAAATAGTAAGAAGAGTCTTTCTCATCGGCAAGCGTTCTTTTCCTCGGGCAAGCGTTTCCCCCCTAAACTTCCAAACTCTAGAATTTTTTGAAAATTTGTATCCAGACGCGGAGGCGTTCTGTCACAATCTGCGAAATTCTTCAGAAACGAAATTGCCTGGAAATCAACCTTCCACTTGATTTGGGAAACAAAACCGAAAAAAAAAACCTAGACGATACAAAAATGCGCGAAAACAAAAACGAAAATGTGTAATATTACGGGGGACCATAGTAAATAGGAACAAATATTGTTAGAAAAAAGAGGCAACTATATAGTTTTTTTAGGTATACCATAGGTCCTATTAACTATAGTCCCCCGTTATAGTACAAACTCCCCGATACGGTATATCTTCACGGAATATACTTCACATTAAGTACGTAATGTATGCGCGTAGTACATCTATTTCGATTTATGAGTGATGAGGGATAGGGGCTTCACAACAGAGGGAATCCCCGAACAAACATCGCTTGGGTTTTTACAATCGTGTCGGTGGCAGACTTACAGACCGCAGTGCTAGAAGTAGTAGTAGTAGCAGGCGATGAAAACTGTTTGCGGAATAAGTGTGGGATCATCACTACAATACCTGTAAAATTGAGCACCAAAGCGCAGGCTACTAAGAAGGCGCAAAGGGAAATATTGTTAGTAAAAACAGAGTTAATTATTTATTTTCCGAATTCGGGGAGAACAAACCGATTGCTCGGCGCGATACCTTAAGGCCAGTTTCTAGATGATATATATATATATAGATAGAGAGAGAGCTCCTCGAAGCGAGAGGAGCCTCAAGAAAGTGTGGGTGCGCTCCACCCCTACAGTATACCGTAGCAATGCGTCCCTCCTACGTGTGATGGTACTTGTATTGGCGCTACTCGCGCTACTGCTACTGCTGCTGCTGCTGTTGCACGCTCCACCAAGACGGGTGATGGTTGCACCCGGTCGGTCACTGTCCTTTTCGTTTTTGCGCAAAACAAGCGACAATACGGGTACGTACTCTGTACCTCGAAGGATTTTTTTCGGCAGCACAAAATATGTTCTGGCTGACCGGGGGGGGGGGGGGTCCGGTCCTTCACCCAATATCGTTAGGATATCGCTATCAACACCAGTGCTTAATAATAACAATTGTAGGGCAGGGCAAGGGTTGCCCTGCTGTTCCCTAGGTGTTACCATATAATAAAAGGTTGGACGGAGGTATGAAAATTCTCTCGCGACGTCAATATTTGCCACGTAGAATATTACTTGTTTAAAGATGCTGCAGTTGCCGCTATTTCGAAGCAAAAAACCAGAACATAACATCACAGTCGCATCGCGCAGATTGCGATGACCTCGACGTGTCGCGAACACAGCCATACCAAAAAAAAACGCCGCAGTGAAGTCCAAGATGACAAAATGCATACAAGTATATTTTTCGCCGATGATCGTTACGTACATGTACCCCGTAAACAACACTCTGTCGACCGAATAGTTAATATAAATGTAGCTGCGCAGAACTCGAAAGGCTGGACGCGCCGTGCAACATTTCTGCAAAATGCGTTCGAGCAAAATGAGGGAAACAATAAGGCAGGCAGTCCTAATCGAGAAGCAATATCACACAAAAAATCAAAACGTTTCAACACACGTGTGAAGAACACGTGAGACGCTCAAGGCGGCGGTACGTCGGAGTCGAGTCGGCAAGGCACAGCTGCGCCCCCCACGTCGTAGTGGCCATCAGGACTTCGGTAAGGCGGAGGCATGATGGGTCCTTGTCTAGTCGCCTCGATTATCTCCGCGCGTTCATGGCTTGCGCGCTCATGGTAGCTAGCACTACGGCATGGTGTCGTTTGTGCCTGGGAAACAGGCAAGGTCATAGACTTTCGAAGGTAGACATACATATGCTGGAAACCATGATACCAGTCATGGTCGAAATCGTCGCAAGACGTGGCACTCCCCCCGAGTATACAATCGTACTTCAACCACCGCCCTCTCGAACGCATCTGGGTCACGAAATGGTTCGGAATGGAGTAGATGACAGCTACGAGGCAGTACTCAACGCCTATCATTAAAATGGGTGACGGTGCGTCTCATGCGTTCTGCACATGTGTGTTGAAACGTGTTGATTTGTTGTGTGGCATTGCTTCTCGATTAGGACTGCCTGCCTTATTGTTTCCCCCATTTTGCTCGAACGCATTTTGCAGAAATGTTGCACGGCGCGTCCAGCCTTTCGAGTTCTGCGCAGCTACATTTATGTTATCTGTTCGGTCGACAGAGTGCTGTTTACGGGGTACATGTACATAACGATCATCGGCGAAAAATATACTTGTATGCATTTTGTCATCTTGGACTTCCCTGCGGCGTTTTAGTTGGTATGGCTGTGTGTTCGCGACACGTCGAGGTCATCGCAATCTGCGCGATGCGACTGTGATGTTATGTTCTGGTTTTTTGCTTCGAAATAGCGGCAACTGCAGCATCTTCAAACAAGTAATATTCTACGTGGCAAATATCGATGTCGCGAGAGAATTTTCATATCTCCGTCCAACCTTTTATTGTATGGTAGCACCTAGGGAACAGCAGGGCAACCCGATGATGTACCGTTTTTGGGCATTTTCGCAAGTGAGACGGACGGACATGGATGTTTCGTCAAAAACGGTATATACCTTAACAGAAAAATGTCATCTAACTTGGGTTTGGCGTACCCTGATGGCCTGGTTTGAGTTTTTCGTGCCGTAAACTGGCAAAAAAGCGCTGGTGAACCGTTTTTTGTCATTTTTTATGTTAGGACAGGAAATTAATTTTGTTTCTAGACTACCCTAGGTAAAATTTAGGGAATATCATCCGTAACATACATACCCATTGCATACTAGGGGCTTTTGGAGTCATCATCTGGTTTTTGTTTTATTTGGTTAAAAATCGTTAAAAAAAAATCAGCGTTTTTGTTGTTGTGCTGACGAACGATCTGCCATGAGTGTATTCTTTCGAGCACGGCGACGTCAAAATGCTATTCTTATTTGTCTTTTCAATCTGACATCTGACCAATGCGCCAGTCAGCGCTTATTCCACGCATAATACCATGCACACGTACAATGCAACGGTGGCCACAGCAGTAGAATCCAATAAGAATACGTCTCAGAACAACATGAAAGGTGCTCTCTATCAGACCTATATACGCGAGACAAATATATACCAAAAATACCGCCCACGCTATGATGCGCCGCCGACCCTGCCATCATGGGCAGTTGATTGCTTCTGAGCCTTCGCGTGTCGTTCACGACACTGCCTTGTGATTGCCCTCTTCCCAGGACCTTTGCTTGCCCCTCTCATGGTATTGTTTCACGAGCCGGCGGAAGAAGAACGGGCGTGAAGCCAGCAAGAAACGTGGACAAGAAAGGCTTTCACATATTATCGTTTTAATATGGCAACAAGCTGTTGTGCGGACTAGACTACTACGGGGGACTACAGCAAAAAGGTCCAAATATTGTTAAAAGAAGAAAAGTATAAATAGATACAGGTGTGTTTTTGTGTGTACCGTGTAGGTTCTATTTTCTATGGTCTCCCGTAATAGACTGCCAGTTTGTTCAGCCGGCTGGAAATACCAAACAAACATCCTTGTCAAAGACGAACATAATAGAATACATACACACGACATTTTAAAATTGTTCTCCTGACATCTTTCGGACACTCTACTACGCACTCTACTACAGCAGTAAAGTCTGCGAAATATGCCAGGAGAATAATTTGAAGAAACTGCAAAGTCATATTGTTTAAAATATTGATGCGTGCCCTTTGATTGCGTATGTACCTGTTATGTCTCGCATGCATGGTGCCTCGCACAGACCCAATCGCAAACAGGACAAACAGGTATACATGGATAGTATTGGTTGACTCATCGCCTGCTTTTAACCTTCAGCATACTGATAGTTAATGGAATGGTCCGCTGCCGTTGTCTGTTTCGCTTCCCCAGATTAGTAGTTGCTTGCACGTTCGGAACCCGCCAAGGGGTCACAGCGGTTTTGCCTCCACCAGACAACAAGGTGCGAGCACGAGATGGCTCGACTCTTCACCTTATCCACGATGGTGCTGGTCACGTTCAGCGCCAACGCTGCCGCCTCACTATTCTCCAAAAGTGAGTCAACTACGGTTCAGCACCCCTCTTCAAAACACGAGTATATTATTTTGTTGTGCTTGTGCAGTGTTGTTTATTGATGTTGGGCCGGGCAGGGTAGGCTAGTCGTCCATAGAATTTCAATCGTGATAGAGCGGCACACGTAGTCAGTCCTTCATAAACAGGAGTAGATTCGTGTTAGACCTGGGACACGTTCGTCATGAACTTTGAACCGTGCGTAGAATGGTTGACACCTCTCCGAAAGCAGAGAGAGGAGTAGATTAATGTTAGACCGGGGCAGGTTCCTCATTGATTTCGGATTTAGCCTAGGACGGTCAGCATCTCTATAAGCATAGGAGTACTGTACATTGATGTCAGGCCGGGGGCACGTCAGTAGGTGCAGCATGGAGCTTGGCCCGTGCATAGTGCAGGCTTACATATTTGTATCAAATACATTGCTGTGTATGGCTGTCTCATTCATACCGCTGCGACCCCCCCCCCCCCCCCCACCGCCGTCTAAACGTTGCCTATCCCACACGCTCACTACTCTGATGTATACTGCCGCTGCATGTATGTACGTAGAACACGAGTACTCATTCTATACCGTACTTGAAGTGCTTTTCCCGTAGGTGAATTGGCCGTCCGTGAACACGAAAAGGTGTGGACCGCTCACGCGTTCGATATCATCGTATTAAGGTTTGATGCGGTTTTAGTAGCGTAGCTGTTTGGCACGAACAGGTTGGTTCACATGTCGGTACGATCCCCAGGGGGGCAGGCAAATAAGCCCCGAGGGTGAAAAACAGATTGGATGGTCGTTGTGCTTTCGACGTCGTCGGGAAGCAAGTAAAACATCAGTGCTGCATCTGACTTCTTATTATTTGTTTCCTTCTCGTTTACTGTCTTCTCCCTTCTTCTCTCTCCCTCCTCATAGTCGTAACTGGATCCGGGGTAATATAGGTAGCACGCTTTCCTCACCCGTCCTCCATAGTATACGGGTCGTGCTTTGCATTTGCATCGCGAGCATACTCCAGCATTTCCTTCCCTGATTGACTCACGTCGACGTGCTGTGCAAGAAGTACAGTTGACCGCATTTATGTGTTTCGATTGCGCGGATAGGGGATAGGTGAACAGGGAGGGCGGGTTTAAAGTTTCGCTTGGTCGCGGTACGACATGTGTGTACGTTGCACAGCGTTTATGTGTTGCCGGCACAACCGGGCCCTCTACGGGGGCATCAGGCAGTGACAATTATGTACTGCGATGTAGGGGACATACCCTTTCCAGCGCCAATCTGGTCCCAGATTGACGCGTGAACGAAGTCGTGATACACACATACAACGCTGAAACTTTCATTGGCTCAAAACAATTCACGACACCGGTCCCAGGTTACCAAGTGGACAAACCCTCCATACACACATACAACGCCGAAACTTTCATTAACTCAGCCGCAATGAAAGGCACTGGCTACACTACGACTGCTACATATTTCCACATCCATGGGAGAGGATTTGTTCGCATGTAGCGCGTTGAGGCTGTTACGAATCTGCAATATATGCGACATGCCTGATTGCGTTCCCGCAAGAGTGTCACTGAAAACAGGTGACACCGCTAGCTCTGCTTTCGAGCAACCTCTTTCTTTGCCTCGCCATTTCTGTCTGTCCTGCAATTTTGCAGCCAAAGACGCGGTCGTCGATCACGTTCTCCGTGGGAGGCGCGCTACCGAGGTGAGAAAGAAATCTTCTGTATGAACCAGCCGTGCCACGGTCAGGGTTACAACCGTTAAGCCCAAACTGCCCCCACACTGACCCGAGGATCCGAAGACATTTTTGCACGCATCCGATATGTTTTTTCAAATTATCATTTGCAAGCCCATTTTATTGTGCGTCGGGCGTAGCTCTGCAGCATTTATCAAACTCGGTTGTTTGGGCGAGGGCACATAGCTGCTCGCGTGGGGGGCCTCAGACGAATGTAGGTGCTACCTAACCCCAGCGGTCTCCGAAACAATGTTGTGACACGATCATGCTTGAGCAACCTTGGGCATTAAGCAATTACATCGGGTTTAACGAGGCGTTCGTCGCTGAAAACGATAAATGTATCCACAACAGATTGTGATAAAACCCCCCTCCTCCCCCCCCCCTGTCCGTCTCGAAAGGGATGCCTGGTCAATGGTCGAATGACTAAGGCAAACAACCAATGAGTACCCCCCCCCCCCCCCCCCCCCCCCCCCCCCCCCCCCCCCCCCCCCCCCCCCCTCCATAACTTGAGGCAAGCGGTTTTCTTGCTGTGTGCATTTGTATCCGCAGGCCTGTCCTGTATTTAGCGTTATGTTGTACGGTAAATAACATATGCCTGGGTATGCCTGGGTGGGTATGGATCGACAGGACACCTCCTAGGCTGCCGGGCAAACAGAGTCACGTGTGTCGTCGAATCGCCTGTGCGGCAGATGCATGCTGCGATAGCGTTGTGAGAAGTGCCACGGCATACACCAGGGGTGGCGCCTTACAGGCGCGGCGCTTTATTGGTTTTAAGTGCTACTCACCCGGAAACATGACTTCGAAGAAGTTATATTCGTGTAACCCGACGAAAAACGCATCCATGATTTGTTAGAAGTAGCGCCAACCCAAACATTTTTACTGTAGTAGCAGAAGCGTCACGCTAACCGGCAGTACCCGACTCGAGGAGATCAACCAGTCAGAAAGTATCGAGCCAAAACGTGGACCTCCAGCCATCGGATGAATCCTCCTGTGTATTTCGTGCCTAATGTTCCCTGAGGCTCTTTCCCTTGAGGTGTCCTATGCTACTATATTAGTCCACTACCCTCAAACGGCCGTAAGTCGTTTAGACTGTAGTGTACAGAAACCAAAATTTGACTGTGAGTGTTTTGTCTCCACAACGGGAGTGTATTCCTGAAGGGTAGATATCTGCGTGTCGCTCAAGTTAACCAGGTGGGTAAGCCACCCCAAGGCCTACGAGGTCTATATGCCGAGACCGTAATGGAATAACAAACGATATCGAGTACCGTCCTCGATTTGAGAAGACCCATCAGTCAAACATGTGTGAGCCCATTCGTTTTTTTTAGTCGCAGCTCGCGTCAATATGAAGACGCTCGAGATTCGCGTTGCTCGCCCGGCGTTGTCTCGGGTCAGTACTATTGCGACCCAGAGCAGGCATTCCACCAGGCGGCCGTGTCATGCCGAGCCAATGCGGTTTAGGAAATGCACGATATCGGCAGACGATAGCGGTAATCTCCCGTAATAAAGCCCCAGACAATACCACGTTAGTGGAAATCTTGCGCGTACGTCGGGAATTTTCAGGAGAAGGCCGACCAGCCGTGATTAACGAGAAGTAACACGCATGATGACGGACGATAAAGTTGCAAACCTCCTCGAACAGAAGGGGCAGGAGTTCCACAGCTTTGAAATCCTACAGCGTCATTCCCACCCGGGTATGTTGCCTTTTCTCGCCCCATTCTGCGGCAGGTGCAGTACTGCAACTCAATCAGCTGCCCGGACGGCTACATCCCCATCGTCAATGCTAAGAACGAGCCGTGTGAGCAAGTACTGTGCCACGTGTCCCAGTGCTGTGACCGGGTCTGCTCGTTCTACACGTGTCCAGACAATTACGTCCTCGTGCCCGGCGCTGACAGCATCCGTGTGCGACGCACAACTGAGCCATGCTGCGAGTGTGGTGAGCACAGCCGAACTTGCAACTAGACGAGATCGGGTAGAGTCCATGCAGACATCGATACGTACTCGAGTAATGTATCGCCAGAGGTTGATGGGATGTGTTTGGCGTATAAGTGGGCTATTGACGCGTGCAGGTGGGCTATCGGGAGCGACTGACGACGACTACCCAGCAGACATGTATGCCAAGTATTTTCACTTTGTCGGAATCCGTTCGTCCGACAAGTGTCCATGTATCAAACTATGATTTGCGCTTCAATGATTTCGCTGTCCATTCCCAAGTTGTTCACGTTTGTTCGTCCCCGCCGTTGTGTAGTATTCGCTCTTTTGCCCCCAAATCCCTCACAAGTCGTATCCTCAGATCTGCAGTCGCATAGGAATATATCCCCCTCCTCCCCCAGACCACCCCTAGATATGGTATATAGGTTGGGTTGGCGCCGGTTGGCAACGACATCGTAAACCAAGCGGCTCGCTGCTTGAGCTCGACAACCAGGATACCATTTTAGTTTGTTTGGTTTCGCTTCGTGCATCTTGGTGGTTGGTCACAGCTGGAGGTCTAGTTAGATCCTCGTTGCGGGGTAGAGAGCCAATGCTCCGCACAAGTGGAATTATCGTATTTCGTAGTGCCCACGGCGAGGCACCCAAGAAGCAGTTGAATGGTACTCTCGTCTCAGCCCGTGGAAATGGCCATACCGGAAAACAAGACAATCCCTTGAAGCTGCCCTTAATATACAAGTCCGCCTGATGAGTGAATCATAGTAGGATGCAGCTCACCGCCCATGCCACTCGCCAGCCCCCTCACGGTGCTTCGCACTTGGTTCAAGTATTATCTGCCAGTTCGGTGAAAACCCGACGGGCTCCGTCCTGGTATTTTAGGGGATGCAAGGGGTTATGATCATGCGAGTACGGCCGTGTATGATATCGACAACATCCCCCCACCCTTCCTCTCAAACCGTTACGTGACACACGTCTTCATCGTGAAGAGGGTTCAGCATTTTACCTACATCGCCAACCAATTGTGCCAGAATGTTTTGATATTGATATGGCGGCCAGACTGGCACCCTTCCCCATGTTTGAGCCGGGTCATCAATAACAATTCGACGGCTTGGCTCCACCTTGAGAAAACGATGTAATGTTCAGCAAAGCGATATACGACGACTGCGAACACCCAGAACCGATATACTGCAACTCTATCGCCTGCCCCGACGGCTACACTCCCATCGACGACGCCGATGAAGTGGAGTGCGAGGACGGCCCCCCAGTGCTGCGGCGAGCACAGCCAAACCCATAACAAGACGAGGCCGGATAGTGTCTACGAAATCATCGGGTTGTATTTGAAATCTCCTACCGCGGAAAGATAATTTACGGTACTTGTCGTACACCCGGGAGGTGGGCTTTAGGTGTGTGTGGGCCATTGGCAGCGACTGGTAACAACGACAGCCCAAAGCCCCTGTAAGGCAAACATGTACAATTTTGCTGGGATTGCAGTACTTTGTCCAATAAGTGCCCATACGTCAATGCCCCGCTTCGCTTTATCAGTATTTTGTTGTTGATTCTTAATCTCCTCTACTACTGTAATGTCTAGTATTGTCCGTTTTGTTATCTTGCCCCCTAACGCAGGTGCACAGAAGGAGCTTTCGTTTCCCCCCCGCCCATGATGTTACGTGCCCTGCTTTTCATTGTGAAAAACGTTCAGCGTTGTCGTCTTCTCGTCGACGTGCGTCTAAGTGCGCTAGAATATTGCGATATAAACATGGTGTCCAGACTGGCACCCTTCCCCATGTTATATCGGTGCGATATCAAACCGGTTTTGCTCCACTTCTTCAAATCGATTTTTGCTTTTGCTCGTCGACAGTCTATGGCTGCAACCATGAGGTGGAATACTGCGACTCTATCAGCTGCCCGGACGGCTACTCCCTGATCGACAACGCCGAAGGGGTGGCGTGTGAGGACGACCCCTGTGAAGTGGACCAGTGCTGCGAAGCGTTCTGCTCGTACTACGTGTGCCCGAACAACTGCACCCCCGTGACCGGCGCCGCCACCATATTGTGCGACGACTCCGGGTGCACAACTGAGCTATGCTGCGACTGCGGTGAGTTTGACCCGACAATCCATGTGTTGTAGTAGTTCCCCAAAATGGGTCATGATCACTGTTCTAGAGCAAGACCGCAGTGCTATGCCGGAAAAATGACATAGACGAAGTCTACCGTTGTGCAGCGATAAACTAGTGCTATGCATGGTACGTCGTGTATATGGTGTTTTTCGTCCTACCGCTAAACCGTCCGTTACACGCTTGGAACCTTATCCCTTATTTTCGACGATGTAATCTCTTCGGTACCGTGGAAATAAATGGCAACATAGATCCGCATCACTGAAAACACAAATCACTTTGTCAACGGTTGGTCACGATCCCAAGACCAACGGAGGCCTTGGACAATACGAGGGCGCTTTCTTGGATACCCTTGACCTCTTGATTGTTACGTACCGTCCCCTATCTTCCTGTTGCCCCCCGTTCCACAGCCTAATAAGCAGCGTCTGAAGGAATCGAGGGTTTCGTCCAGACCTTCGAGGCATTTGACCGTTACTGGAAGAATTCGTGATCTTCCGGGACGCAAAACGACATGGATGTTGTGTAGGGACCACGGTGGTACTATCTAGCAAATACATATTCGAGGGGCGCTAAGAATTCGCGAATCCTGCGCGGCCTCGTTCCAGCAGTGATGCTGCGGTTCTTGCCGTTTGCAAACTCATTCCCCTACCCCGGGCGATTGCCGGGACTGGCGTGTATGCAACCAGAACAGGCACGTTGAGAGAAGATGTCGCACTTGTGCTTGCTCGGCGAGTCTTTGTATATTTTCCATATGTAGTTATCAGCTCTGTGTGTAGGTGTATACTTCGTATGCCATCGGCTCTACTATATGTGCAAGTGTGTAGATATACAGGCGACTATTCAGTTGCTTCGTTGGATGCGGTGCCCGAGCCGACATGTTTGCAATAAATATTTTTGACGGTTAAATAGCTCGTTGGCTGATATAGCTAGACAAGACGCAAGCAAGGAGCCTGATGGCTAGTCAGGTGGTTAGTTGGTTGTGATGGTTTCCCGTATTGCGTTTCGATACATGTATGCAAGCAAGTAATGTCGACCCTGCCGTGGTGCCACCTACCAAGCGCCTCGGACCGTGGGTAAGGCATATCGGGTTTGAGACGTTTGAAGCTATCCATGTGTGACGAGTAATGCGTTCCATCCAGATCCTGAACCGGCAGAGGTCAATCACGTATTCATACACTTTATACAACTCATACAGAGGGGAGGCTTGTTTCAACCCGGTTATAAACTACTGAAGATGAGAGGGGGACTTCGGCCCGGGCTTTAAGCGGTGGAGTGGAGGGTATACGTGCATGTTTGGCGTTCCCTGGGGTGCATTAGTGCGTTTTTATCGAACCCTCTACAGTGGCACGGCCAATGTTCGTTCCGCTGGAACCATGAGTCGGCAGAGCGTGTGATATTTCCGCGGTCTGATACTTTGTGACGTGTCACAGAATTCGCCGAATCAGCGAGGGCGTGAATACTGTAGTGTAGTGGTGTAGAGCACTGGTACACATATACCAGGTATCCTGCAATGGGAAAATTACCGTGTATTGATCGGTGTTCCCTTGGGTGCGTTTCTACCGAAACCGCTGGCACGACTTATGTGCGTCGAACCGGAACCAGGAGTCGGCTGGGTGTGAGGCGTTTCCGCGGTTTGAAATTCGGTGAGGGGTAACTGAACTCGCCGAATCAGCAAGGACTCCCATATTGTGTGGTGTAGAGTACCGGTGCATGTGCATTGCAAGGTGAAGAGTACCGCACCACACGGTGATCACACGTAGAAGTTGAGTTTTTGTTCTTCGTGTAACGTCTATTCGGATGAGTATGCCACAACTTTGATGGACGGCACTGCCAAACAAATCCAGGTGCCTTCTTTCGGCGGACTGCATAATACGCGAAAGGCGCAGTGCATAACGTGCATTGTGGAAATACTATCGGGGGTTTACTCCTCCTGTTTATCCCAAGGGGCTTTGGCACGAGGGCCAAGGCCGCCATAAACAACGTATCCGTCCTTCTCTCGAAGCACGTCTTGATATCTCTGCTCTCACGGGCACGGGTGCTGCCTGACTATGTCACTCTGATCCCATACCCCCAGGCAGCGTGATGCCAACAAAGTGGTGGGTTTAAATGGCACCAGAACGGACTGCCGTGACAACCTAAGCTCGTGTAATGGCGGCCTTCAATATGATCGAGAGAGAACACGTCGTCCCAATACGGTGTGCCCCTAGCCCAACGATTGGATTCGGTCCTCGAATGTTGCGGTTCTCTATTTACAGATCAAATGAGCAAAATCAGCCACACAATGTACCAACCCCCTAATGGAATATGACGTGCACCATGAAATACGCGCGACCGTGTTAGCATAGCATTAGTGGGACCTAGTAAGAGCGCCAGTTGAACCAGTGGGCATGGTGCAACAAGGGCCACCTTTGTCGTTGTTCGCATGAGGATAGGTAGCCTCTGCAGTGACATGGTCACTCACAATGTACGACAAAGGGAAACCTTCTGGAGTCCAGGCTAGCGAGGCACACATGACAGTAAATTAAATCACACCTCGGAAAACGTAACACTCGGATAACACTCCTCTACGTTACGGAGCCTAACAGAGGAACGTGGTAACGTACTAGCATGGCGTTAGACATAGAGGATCGATCACGGTAACGCGGTGACACAGTGTTAACTGGAAACCCACGAACGTGCAGGCACCTTAACGTTATGTTGCTGCTCGCTCTCGTCCAGCTCTGGTACAGAAACATTATGTTATGCCGTGATCAGTCCTTGAAATAACACTGTAACACAGCAGTGTTAGGCTTTGACCAAACACGTACGTTATCACTCTAACATGCCCAGATCGATATCCGCATATTTACTAACACGATCACGTAATGTTATTGTCCACGCAGCGTTAGATACAACACACTAACATAGTGTTACCCTTAGGAGGAGTGTTTTACATAACACCCTAACGTAACGTTACCATGCTCGCCAACACTATTAACACGTAACATTGTGTTACAGATAACACACTAACGTAACATAGCGCAATGGCCAGCACTACTAACACTACGCATCTGGACCCCCCATTTAATTGCCTTAGGCTCGGATAACGTAAAACTTAACGTACGTTAGATACGTTACAGTCCCAGCCGGCCCATACGTAACATTATACAAGGATGTTAGCCTAAATGCGGAAGTCTCTGTAACATTATGTTACGGTGTTACCGTCAGTAAAGATCTGATGGTAACATTCCGTTACCGTGTTACCATGAAAATCAATCCGGGTCTAACTTTATGTTACTGAGTTGCCGTTGGGGCCGAAGTCGTTTGAACGTAATGTTACTACAGTACGTTACCCTTTGGATCTTCCCGAGATCTAACATGTGTTACCTGTGTTAGTGGTAAAGCGGGCGTGTGGGAGTAACATAACGTAGCCGTGTTATCCAATTTCGCCGACATCCCAGTAGGGGGAGGATATCATGGCATCCCCGGTAAAAAAGTCTCCATATTTTAAAACCCCAAAACATGGGATGTTTAGGAGGGATCACCGCAAAAAAAACTCCTCATTTTTGCTGTGGAAACCCCGCCAGTACGTTATCCATCCGTAACGTAATCTGCACACTCGCGCGTACGAGTTAACACGGCAGTAACATATTGTTGATGATAGATTGGGGGTGTACGTTATCTGATGACTTGTGTCGCTACATACATTGCATACGAGTTAACACATTAACATAATGCTAGTGTTTTATCGATCATATACGGTATCCGTTCGACGTGTGTTATGTTATGGTAGCAAGACTTCCGTAATACCCTCACTAAACGTCGCTCTGCTGCGGCTGATACGGTAAAAGAATGTTAACGTTGTATTGACCATATACGTCATCCCTCTAACATGTGTTACGATAGCCACTAGGAATTTCACAAACACACTAACAAAGTGTTATGTACGCGTTTATTTGGCCGTGTACGTTGTCCCTCGAAAGGGTGTCACGGTAGCAAGTAAGAATCCCGCTGACACACTAGCAGAACGTTACTCGCTTCGGGCTGATGTCGCTACCACGGTAACATAATGTTAACGTTTAGTTGGCCATGTACGTTATCCCTTCAACGTGTGTTACGATAGCCACCAGGATTTCCGCAAACACGCTAACACAGTGTTACTCGCTATGGGCAGCATACCCTAACACCGTACCACTTTTACTGCGGTCAGTGCGGGATCAAGGTAACACTCTAACATAATGTTACGCGATCGCCCGCCAATATCATAACACACTAACACTATGTTATCACAAAAAAACAGAAAGTAGTTAACGTAGTAACGTAATGCTACCTTTTTGTTTCGCTGACGCCTAACATTAACATAAAACGATAAGTGTTACGTTATCCGAGGTGTGAAAACCTATTCCCCCGAAATTTAGAGGCATTCATTGTTGTGACTCTTACGCCACAGCAAGTATGTATATACATGTAGTACAGTACGCGACAGCAGATCACAATTTCACATTTTGGCCAGTTGAGCATGGATGGGCTTTCAAAGCCTGCAATGTATAATGTACCTGGTATAAAGGGTTGAGGTTTTAAGGGACGTTCCTTGCTGAGTACGTATTCTTGGCTATAAATGATGAAATTTAAAAGATAACAGCTAGAATCTAGACTCCGAAATACGTACCACATACCACCTGCTGTACTGCACGAACAATGCCGGAGTGACACAGTAGTACTACTATAAGACTGTGGTACAGAGTGGGGTGGTCAGCGCGCAGCTCAACACAACTTGATACCAACGTGTACAGCGAATATATGCTGAACAAGGCGGGGTGGCTTTGACTTAGCTCAGACCAATCTCATACCAATGTGTGGGGGGCGCATAATGCGCGTGCCGGTCCCAAACGCGTTCGACATAGGGACCCCCCGTCGACCCTTTGCTGGCCTACCGCGCGGGGTGATCATTTGACACCGCGCACGGCAACTTAGCAGCAACATACCACCTTTCTCGGCCGAATTCAATCCCGCTGACTCCAAAAAGATGACTAATCGATCAGCACCCGCTATCCAAACAATACCACCCACCACGTGGCCGCCTTCCTGGACAAAGCACACATACATGGTGAACCACAGAACAGCAAGCAGTCGTAATAGCCGTCAGAAACGAATCATATGTGTACTATTATTTTCATCGATCGGGTGTTGAAGGCATTTCCCCGCAACTGCTGTATGTTTCAGTTGACCCCTTCAGACCCAGATCGCAGTTTCGGGAACAACTGCTTGGAATTCATGTGAGATCATGTTCGCAGTGGCCATTGAGTTAGTAAAGAGCTTACCAAATAACACTCTGTCCTGAAATATAAGGGACTTTTTTGTATATGAAAATGATACCCAAACGGCCTTTCATATCGCGGGGGGCATAGAGGCATGTCCTCAATATAATCGGTCTGCGCAGTACATCGTCTTTTTCCTGCTTTCACCGCTGCCCACAATCGAGAGACACTGAATTTCATCGCCGTCCACAATCGAGACACTTTGAGCACAGCTGGATCTGACTAGAGAAAGTTACTCTAAACGTCTAACCCCCTGCACCCGGTGCTCTCACGCCTGCCAGGGGGACGCGCCTTCGCCTCAGGGAAACATAGCCACCCCACTTCATACTCCATTCTTTTCCTCAACCAGTTCATCCATCCACAGCGCCTTTCTTCTACTAGGTGAGATCCAAGATACTAACAAGGGTAACATCTTGTGGCAGTCTATGTATTGCTGTTCCGATCGGCGAGGCGCAGCACTAATTTGGGTTTTACATACTGTTGTATACTAGATATAAACCATAGTAGCCAAAGAGGTATCAAGTATCAAGTAAGCGCTGACTGATAGAGCTCAATGGTTGATCTCGGATTTCACTCCTCAGGGGCAGTGCAATCCCTTTGTTTAGTCAGCGTTTCCCCATACAGTTCGGATGCATACCTAATATTTATCCTGTGAGATGGCTCGATTCGAGACCATGGCCGTGACACTCTACAGTACGGTGCAGGACACCTACTAGAGCAGATGACTAGGAAAGATGGTCGAGGCTAGATTTCTTGTTTGGAGATACTAAAGGTGCATTATACCCTAACTACAGTAACTACACCAACTACAGTAACGCCATTCCAGCGTAATATCGGCTTTAGAACTTCTTATTTTATTACTGTGTGAAATTCAGCTTGTCTTTTTTCAACACCGGATATATTCGTGGCCTTTTTCTGTACTGGACATGTCAGGCCCATCCCCCCATCCTTAAGTCCATGCATCCATAAATCCATGCATCCATGTATCCATCCATGCATCCATCAATATTTTGCGGTCGCGTTCACCTAGATTCGGTATGTAAAATGTTGTACCTACATGGTATCAGCCAGTCCGACGCCAATACGATATGCACAGTGTTGGACCTTGGTGCAAGGTCAAGAGCGTGGGGGGGGGGGGGGGGGGGGGGGGGGGGGGTACTACCGCTCACAGCTTACCCGCAGCTGTGTTTGGTAGCGTCGGCAGGTGGACTATGAATGGTGTATCGCGACGTTTCCGATGTCACCTTGACTCCTTGCGGGCAGCAACGTTTATAGTTTTCCACACTTGAAGTCGCAAAGCGTTGCTGTTGTTGCCGACGAGAGGAAAAAATGGTTGGACAATTATTCTGTTGGACTCGTATACCTGACGAATACAGCACGAAAATTGCAACACGAATCATCCGGGGCGTTGCTGGGGCAGAGAGCTGTGTCCGAGTTGCAACGTAACCAGCTGCACCCGATGCGTGCCTCCCTGATGTTTTGAGTCATTGGATTCTATAATAAATAGATATTGCTGTAGTTACCCATTTATATGTGTATGGCATAATATTATTGAGAAATGATGGTATAATAGTATTGGAATAAGCGCTGCCCATTGTCAGATGGCATATAGAACAATAAAAAAATATAAAAAAATAGTAAGAGGGGTCTTTCTCATCGGAGAGCTTTTTTCCCCAGAATTTCCAAACTCTAGATTTGTTTGGAAATTTGTATCCAGACGCGGAGGTGTTCTGTCACAATCTGTGATATCCTTCAGAAACAAAAGTGCCTGGAAATCAACCTTCCATTTTATTTGGGAAACAAAACCAAAAAAAATCGAGACGATACAAAAAATGCGCGAAAACAAAAAAGAAAATGTATAATATTACTGGGGGACCATAGTTAATAGGACCACATATTGTTAGTAAAACTTGGCAAATATATAGGTTTTTATGTATACCATAGATCCTATTAACTATGGTCCCCCGTAATAATAGTAAAAACTCTCCGATACGGTATATCTTCACGGAATATATTTTACATAAAAAATATAAAATGTGCGACCAATACGTCTATTTTTATTTGTGAGTGATGAGGGATAGGGGCTTCTCAACAGAGGGAACCCCCGAACCAACATCGCTTGGGTTTTTACAACAGTGTCGTGGCAGACCTACACACAGCAGTAGTAGTAGCAGGCGATGAAATTGATTGCTCGGCGCGATATTTTTCCTTAAGGCCAGTTTCTGGATGATATATATATAGATATATATATAGAGAGAGCTCCTCGAAGCGAGAGGAGCCTCACGAAAGTGCAGGTACACTCCACCCCTACAGTATACCGTAGCGATGCGTCCCCCCTACCTGTGGTGGTACTCGTATTGGCACTACTGGCGCTACTGCTGCTGCTGCTGCTGTTGCATGCTCCACCAAGACGGGTGATGATTGCACCCGGTCCTCTCGTTTTCGTTTTTGCGCAAGCGACAATACGGGTGCGTACTCTGTACCTCGAAGGACTTTTTTTTAGCAAAACAAAGTATGTTCTGGCTGACCGGGGGGGGGGGGGGTCCGGTCCTTCGCCCAATACCGGTAGGATATCGCTATCAACACCAGTGCTTATTAATAACAAAACTATCCATAACATACCCTTGCATACTATGGGCTTTGGGAGTCATCATCTGGTTTTTGTTTTATTTGGTTAAAAACCGTTTAAAAAAAATCAGAGTTTTATTGTTGTGCGAACAAACCTTCTGCCATGAGTGTGTATTCTTTCGAGCACGGCGACGTCAAAATGCTATTCTTATTTGTCTTTTCAATCTGCCATCTGACAAATGCGCCAGTCAGCGCTTATTCCACGCATAATACCATGCACACATACAATGCAACGGTGGCTACAGCAGTATCCAGTAAGATTATGTCTCAGAACAACATGAAAGGTGCTCTCAGTCAGACCTAAATACGGGAGACAAATATATACCAAAACTACAGCCCCCGCTATGATGCGCCGCCGACCCTGCCATCATGTATTTGCTTCTGTGAGCCTTGGTGTGTCGTTCACGACACTGCCTTGTAGTCGCCCTCTTCCCAGGACCTTTGCTTGCCCCTCTCATGGTATTGTTTCACGAGCCGGCGGAAGAAGAACGGGCGTGAAGCCAGCAAGAAACGTGGGCAAGAAAGACTTCAACATACTTTCGTTCTAATATGGCAACAAGCTGTTGTACCGACTAGACTACTACGGGGGACAATAGTAAACAGGACCAAATACTGTCAAAAGAAAAAAAATGCAAACATATAGGTTTTAGTGTGTACCGTAGGTTCTACAGTATTTGCTATGGTCCCCCGTTATAGACTACTAGTTTGTTCAGCCGGCTGGAGATACCAAACAAACATCCTTGTCAAAGACGAAAACAAGAAATACATACACGACATTTTAAAATTATTCTCCTGACATATTTCGGACACTCTACTACAAACTCTACCACAGCAGTAGAGTCTCCGAAATATGCCAAGAGAATAATTTGCAGAAACTGCAAGTCACATTGTTTGAAATATTGATACGTACCCTTTGGTGTGAGTGTGTACCTGTTATGTCTCGCATGCATGGTGCCTCGCACAGACCCAATCGCAAACAGGACAAACAGGTATACATGGATAGTATTGGTTGACTCATCGCCTGCTTCTAACCTTCAGCATACTAATAGTTAATGGAATGGTCCGCCGCCGTTGTCTGCTTCGCGTTCCCAGATTAGTAGTTGCTTGCACGTTCGGAACCCGCCAAGGGGTCACAGCGGTTTTGCCTCCACGCGACAACAAGGCGCGAGCACGAGATGGCTCGACTCTTCACCTTATCCACGGCGGTGCTGGTCACGTTCAGCGCCAACACTGCCGCCTCACTATTCTCCAAGAGTGAGTCAACTGCGGTTCAGCACCCCTCTGCGAAACACGAGTATATTATTTTATTATGCTTGCCATCCGAAAATGTGTAGTGTTGTTTATCGATGTTGGGCCGGGCCGGGTAGGTTAGTCGTCCATAGAATTTCAATCGTGATAGAGCGGTACAAGTAGTCAGTCCTTTAAAAACAGGAGTAGATTCGTGTCAGGCCTGGGACACGTTCGTCATGAACTTTGACCCGTGCGTAGAATGGTTGACACCTCTCCGAAAGCAGAGAGAGGAGTAGATTAATGTTAGACCGGGGCAGGTTCCTCACTGATTTCGGATCTAGCCTAGGACGGTCAGCATCTCTATAAGCATAGGAGTACTGCACATTGATGTCAGGCCGGGGGCACGTCAGTAGGTGCAGCATGGAGCTTGGCTCGTGCATAATGCAGGCTTTCTTGTTTTGCTTCCCAAACATACTTTCCTTCTGTTGAGGGGATCTTTGCCGGTGATCGATGTCGAAGCCCGTGCTGCACGATATGGTTTGACAAGCATGCCCACAACGCTACAACTGGGCCGGTAGCCGGGTACGTGCTGGGGCAAATGGTAGGGGGTCGCAAGGCAGCCAGGACCGGCGTACATATTAGTATCAAATACATTACTGTGTATGGCTGTCTCATTCATACCGTTGCGACCCCCCCCCCCCCGGCCGTCTAAACGTTGCCTATCCCATACGCTCACTATTCTGCTGTATACTGCCGCTGCATGTATGTACGTAGAACACGAGTACTCATTCTATACCGTACTTGAAGTACTTATCCCGTAGGTGTAAAGGCCGTCCGTGAACACGAAAAGGTGTGGACCACTCACGCGTTCGATATAATCGTATTAAGGTTTGATGCGGTTTTAGTAGCGTAGCTGTTTGGCACGAACGGGTTGGTTCATATGTCGGTACGATCCCCAGGGGGGCAGGCAAATAAGCCCCGAGGGTGAAAAACAGATTGGATGGTCGTTACGCGTTCGACGTCGTCGGGAAGCAAGTAAAACATCAGTGCTGCATCTGACTTCTTATTATTTGTTTCCTTCTCGTTTACTGTCTTCGCCCTTCTTCTCTCCCCCCCCCTCATAGTCATAACTGGATCCGGGGTAATATAGGTAGCACGCTTTTCTCCCCCGTCCCCCCTAGTATACGGGTCGTGCTTTGCTTTTGGATCGCGAGCATACTCCAACCTTTTCTTCCTGCATTTACTCGCGTCGACGTGCTGTGCAGGAAGTATAATTACACGCATTTATGTGTCTCGATTGCGCGGACAGGGGATAGGTGAACAGGGAGGGCGGGGTTTAAAGTTTCGCTTGGTCGCGGTACGACATGTGTGTACGTTGCGCAGTATTTATGTGTTGCCGGCACAACCGGGCCCTCTACGGGTGGCATCAGGCAGCGACAATTACGCATTGCAATGTAGGGGACATACCCTTTCCAGCGCCAATCTGGTCCCAGATTGACGCGTGAACGAAGTCGTGATACACACATACAACGCTGAAACTTTCGTTGGCTCAAAACAATTCACGACACCGGTCCCAGGTTACCAAGTGGACAAACCCTCCATACACACATACAACGCCGAAACTTTCATTACTTCAGACGCAATGAAAAGCATTGGGTACACTACTACTACTACATATTTCCACATCCATGGGAGAGGATTTGTTCGCATGTAGCACGTTGAGGTCGTTATGAATCTGCCATATATGCGACATACCTGATTGCGTTCCCGCAAGAGTGTCACCGAACACAGCTGACACCGCTAGCTCTGCTTTCGAATAACCTCTCTCTTTGCCTCGCTAATTCTGTCTATCCTGCGATTTTGCAGCCAAAGACGCGGTCTTCGATCACGGTCTCCGTGGGAGGCGTGCTACCGAGGTGAGACGGAAATCTTCTGTATGAACCAGCCGTGCCACGGTCAGGGTTACAACCGTTAAGCCCAAACCGTCCCCACACTGACCCGAGGATCCCAAGACACTTCTGCACGCATCCGATATGTTTTTTCAAATTATTATTTGCAAGCCCATTTTATTGTGCGTTGGGCGTAGCTCTGCAGCATTTATCAAACTCGGTTGTTTGGGCGGGGGTACAGAGCTGCTCGCGTGGGGGGCCTCAGACGAATGTAGGCGCTACCTAACCCCAGCGGTCTCCGAAACCTTGTTGTGACACGACCATGCTTGAGCAACCTTGGGCATTAAGCAATTACATCGGGTTTAACGAGGCGTTTGTCGCTGAAAACGATAAATGTATCCACAACAGATTGTGATAAAGCCCCCCCCCCCTGTCCGTTTCGAAAGGGATGCGTGGTCAATGGTCAAATGACTAAAGCAAACAGAAAATGAGTACGCCCTCCCTCCCCCCCTCCATAACGTGAGACAAACGGTCTTCTTGCTGTGTGCGTTTGTATCCGGAGGCCTGTCCTGTGTGTAGGGTTATGTTGTACGGTAAAAAGAACATATGCCTGGGTATGCCTGGGTGGGTATGGATCGACAGGACACCTCCTAGACTGCCGGGCAAACAGAGTCACGTGTGTCGTCGAATCGCCTGTGCGGCAGATGCATGCTGCGATAGCGTTGTGAGAAGTGCCACGGCATACACCAGGGGTGACGCCTTACAGGTGTGGCGCTTTATTTTTTTAAGGTGCTACTCACAGGAAAAGCTTAGTATCCCACCCGGAAACATGACTTCCAACAAGTTATATTCGTGTAACCCGACGAAAAACGCATCCATGCTTCGCTAGAAGTAGCCCCAAGCCAGACTTTACTACTGTAGTAGCAGAAGCGTCACGCTAACCGGCGGTAGCCGACTCGAGGAGATCAACCAGTCAGAACGTATCGAGCCAAAACGTGGACCTCCCACCGTCGGATGAATCCTCCTGTGTATTTTCGTACCTAATACTCCCGGAGGCTCTTTCCCTTGAGGAGTCCTATGCTACTATATTAGACCACTACCCCCAAACGGCCTCAAGTCGTTTAGACTGTAGTGTACAGATACGAAAAATTGACTCTAAGTGTTTTGTCTCCACAACGGGAGTGTACTCCTGAAGGGGTGGATATCTGCATATCGCTCAAGTTAACCAGGTGGATAAGCCACCCCAAGGCCTACGAGGTCAATACACCGAGAACGTAACAGAAAAATAAACGATATCGAGTACTGTCCTCGATTTAAGAAGACCCATCAGCCAAACATGTATGAGCCCATTTTGTTTTTTTTAATCGCAGCTCGCGTCAATATGAAGACGCTCGAGATTCGCGTTGCTCGCCCGGCGTTGTCTCGGGTCAGTACTATTGCGACCCAGAGCAGGCATTCCACCAGGCGGTCGTGTTATGCAGGGCGTAGATACAAATGTTGAAGGGCTAATATGACGCCCTCGTCAGATGAATCTAGACAGCAAATAGTACGGGGGGCCATAGTAAATAGGACCTATGAGTACACACAAAAAACTATACATTTACCTATTTTTTACTAACCATGTGTGGTCCTATTTAACATTAGTCCTCCGTAATAGGTATGGTGCATGCCGTGAACGCAAGTAGCTTTATCATCCATGTTGAAATCCGGAAAGATGTCAATGAGGTTTACGAAATGCACGATATCTGCAGACAATAGCGGTAATCGCCCGTAATAAAGCCCCAGACAATACCACGGCAGTGAAAATCTGGCGCGTACGTCAGGAATTTTCAGGAGAAGGCCGACCAGCCGTGATTAACGTGAAGTAACACGCATTTTCTCGCCCCATTCTGCGGCAGGTGCTGTACTGCAACTCAATCGGCTGCCCGGACGGCTACACCCCCATCGACAATGCTAAGAACGAGCCGTGTGAGCAAGTGCCGTGTCAGGTGTCTCAGTGCTGCGAGGCGTTCTGCTCATACCACCCGTGTCCAAACAATTACATTCCCGTGCCCGATGCTGACATCATCTTGTGCGACGACTCCGGGTGCACAACTGAGCTATGCTGCGAGTGTGGTGAGCACAGCCGAACTTGCAACTAAACGAGATCGGGTAGAGTCCATGCAGACATCGATACGTACTCGATCGAGTAATGTATCGCCAGAGGTTGATGGGATGTGCTTGGCGTATAGGCGGGCTCTTGACGCGTCTAGGTGGGCTATCGGGGGCGGCTGACGACGACTACCCAGCAGACATGTATGCCAAGTATTTTCTCTTTGTCGGAATCCGTTCGTCCGACAAGTGTCCATGTATCAAACTATGATTTGCGCTTCAATGATTTCGCTGTCCATTCCCAAGTTGTTCACGTTTGTCTGTCCCCGCCGTTGTGTTGTATTCGCTCTTTTTTCCCCAACTCCCTCCCAGGTCGTATTCTCAGATCCGCAGTCGCATAGGAATATCTCCCCCCCCTCCCCCAAACCACCCCCTAGATATGGTATGTAGGTTGGGTTGGCGCCGTTTGGCAACGACATCGTAAACGAAGCCGCTCGCTTCTTGAGCTCGACAACCAGGGTACCGTTTTATTTCGTTTTGTTTCGCTTTGTGGTTTTCGGGGTTGGTCACAGCTGGCAGTCGAGGTAGATCATCGCTGCGGGGTGGAGAGCCAATACTCCGCACAAGTGGAATTATCGTATCACGTAGTGCCCACGGCGAGGCACCCAAGAAGCAGTTGAATAGTACTCTCGTTTCTGCCTCTGGAAATGGCCACACCGGAAAACAAAACAATACCTTGAAGCTGCCCTTAATATGCAAGTCTGCATCATGAGCGAATCATAGTAGGATCGTTTCACGTAGTGCCCACGGCGAGGCACCCAAGAAGCAGTTGAATAGTACTCGTCTGGAAATGGCCACACCGGAAAACAAAACAATCCCTTGAAGTTGCCCTTAATATGCAAGTCTGCACCATGAGCGAATCATAGTAGGATGCAGCTCACCGCCCATGCCACTCGCCGGCCACCTCACAGCGCTTCGCACTTGGTGCAAGTAATATCTGCCAGGTCGGTGAAAACCCGACGGGCTCCTTCCCGGTATTGTAGGTGATGCAAGGGGTTATGGTCATACGAGTACGGCCATGTATGATATCGACTACACCCCCCCACCCTCCCTCTCAAACCGTTACGTGACACACATTTTCACCTCGATAAGGGTTCGGCATTTTACCTCCATCGCCAACCAATTGTGTCAGAATGGTTTGATGTAGATATGGCGGCCAGACTGACACCCTTCCCCATGTTTGAGCCGGGTATCAATATATAGCACTTCGACGGCTTGGCTCCACCTTGAGAAAACGATGTTTCGTTCCGCAAAGCGATAGACGACGACTGCGAACACCCAGAACCGATGTACCGCAACTCTATCGCCTGCCCCGACGGCTACACCCCCATCGACGACGCCGATGAAGTGGAGTGCGAGGACGGCCCCCCAGTGCTGCGGCGAGCACAGCCAAACTCATAACCAAACGAGGTCGGATAGTGTCTACGCAGTCCTCGGGTTGAATTTGAAATCCACTACCGCGGAAAGATAATTTACTGTACTTGTCGTACACCCGGGAGGTGGGCTTTACGTGTGTGGGCCATTGGCAGCAACTGGTAACAACGACAGCCCAAAGCCCCTGTATGGCAAACATGTATAATTTTGCTGGGACTACAGTACTTTGTCCGATAAATGCCCATATGTCAATGCCCCGCTGCGCTGTATCAGTATTTTGTTGTTGATTCTTAATCTCATCTACTACTGTAATATATAGTATTTTCCGTTTTTTTTTCTCTTGCCCCTAACGCAGGTGCACAAAAGGAGCTTTCGTTTCCCCCCGCCCATGATGTTACGTGCCTTGCTTTTCACTGTGAAAAAAGTCAGCGTTATCGTCCTCTCGTCGACTCGCGTCTAAGTGCGCTAGAATATTGCTATATAAACATGGTGTCCAGACTGGCACCCTTCCCCATGTTTCATCGGTGCGATATCACACCTGTTTTTCGCCACTTCTTCAAATCGATGTTTGCTTTTGCACGTCGACAGTCTACGACTGCGACTCTCCGGTGGAAAACTGCGACTCTATCAGCTGCCCAGACGGCTACTCCCTGATCGACAACGCCGAAGAGGTGGAGTGTGAGGACGACGCCTGTGAAGTGGCCCAGTGCTGCGGTGAGCACTATCAAACTCGTAACGAAGCGAGATCGGACAGTGTCTATGCTATAATCGGGTTGTTTTTGAAATCCCCTACCGCGGAAAGATGATTTACTGTACTTGTCGTACACCCGGTAGGTGGGCTGTACGTGTGTGCGGGCCATTAGCAGCGACTGGTATCATCGACAGCCCAAAGGCCCTGTAAGGCAAACATGTATATTTTCGCTGGGACTAGTTTGTCCGACAAATGTCCATTGTCCAAAATATCGATCGCAATTTAATGCCTTACTATCCATTTATCAGTATTTTGCATGTTTGATAATCGAATCTATTGGATTATATTACTTCCCTCTTGCTTCTCCTGCGCCCTCCATGCTCATAACCCAGATCCACAGCCGCAAAGAAGAAGCTTTCCCCAGAACCCCACCCACAATGATAGGTTGAATTATCACTTGTGGTTCATCATTACCCTTCTGTCGCCAACTTGCGTCTGATCGTGCACGACCGTTGCGATATAAACATGGCGTTCAAACTATTGCGGGGGTACATAGTTAATAGGACCTATGGTATACATAAAAACTTACATATTTCCTACTTTCATTAACAATATTTGGCCTTATATACTATGGTCCCCCGTAATAGGCACCCTTCCCCATGATTCAGCCGTGTCATCGATAACATCTTAACGGCTTTCCTCAACGTTCTTGAACCTATCGTTGATTCCGCACCGCGATAGTCTACGACTGCATAAAGCACTGCGATTCAATCAGCTGCCCGGACGGCTACTCCCTGATCGACAACGCAAAGGAGGTGGAGTGTGAGGACGACGCCTGTGAAGTGGCCCAGTGCTGCGGTGAGCACTATTAAACTCGTAACGAAGCGAGATCGGACAGTGTCTATGCTATAATCGGGTTGTTTTTGAAATCCCCTACCGCGGAAAGATGATTTACTGTACTTGTCGTACACCCGGTAGGTGGGCTGTACGTGTGTGCGGGCCATTGGCAGCGACTGGTATCATCGACAGCCCAAAGGCCCTGTAAGGCAAACATGTATATTTTCGCTGGGACTAGTTTGTCCGACAAATGTCCATTGTCCAAAGTATCGGTCGCAATTTAATGCCTTACTATCCAATTATCAGTATTTTGTATGTTTGATAATCGAATCTATTGGATTATATTACTTCCCTCTTGCTTCTCCTGCCCCCTCCATGCTCATAACCCAGATCCACAGCCGCAAAGAAGAAGCTTTCCCCAGAACCCCACCCACAATGATAGGTTGAATTATCACTTGTGGTTCATCATTACCCTTCTGTCGCCAACTTGCGTCTGATCGTGCACGACCGTTGCGATATAAACATGGCGTTCAAACTATTGCGGGGGTACATAGTTAATAGGACCTATGGTATACATAAAAACTTACATATTTCCTACTTTCATTAACAATATTTGGCCTTATATACTATGGTCCCCCGTAATAGGCACCCTTCCCCATGATTTCAGCCGTGTCATCGATAGCATCTTAACGGCTTTCCTCAACGTTCTTGAACCGATCTTTGATTCCGCACCGCGACAGTCTACGACTGCATAAAGTACTGCGACTCAATCAGCTGCCCGGACGGCTACTCTCTGATCGACAACGCCGAAGACGTGGAGTGTGAGGACAACGTCTGCGAAGTGGCCCAGTGCTGCGGTGAGCACTATCAAACTCGTAACGAAGCGAGATCGGACAGTGTCTATGCTATAATCGGGTTGTATTTGAATCCCCTACCACGGAAAGATGATTTACTGTACTTGTCGTACACCCGGTAGGTGGACTTTACGCGTGTGTGGGCCATTGGCAGCGACTGGTATCAACGACAGCTCGAGGCCCTGTATGACACATATGTACATATTTTCTCGGACTGCAGTAGCTTGTCCGACAGGCGTCTATAAACCAAAACATTGTTTCCAATTCATTGCCTCACTACGCAATGCTCAGTATGTGTTTATCTTTGATTATCGCACCCACTGTAAAACATTATCTTCCCTCTAGGTTCTCCTGCCTTCTCCGTAGTCAAAACTTAGATCCCTGTCGCAAAGAAGGAGCTTCCCCCTGCCACCGCCCACAACGTTTCGTTGACGTCCACTGTGAACAGGGTTCAGCATGATCCTTTCCTCGTCAACGCACGTCTAAGTGTGTTAGAATGTTGCACTACCCGTTTCTCTTTGTATTTGGTAACGGTTTTTCTAATCGCATCTACTGTTACACATTGTCTTCCCTCTTGGTTCGTCTGCCCTCTCCGAAGTCTTAACTCACATCCCAGTCGCAAAAAACGAGCTTTCCAATGCCACCGCCCACAACTTTTCGTTGACTATTCACTGTGAACAGGGTTCAACAGTATATTTCCCAAGTCAACCCACGTCTAATTGCGCGAGAATGTTGCGATACAAACATGGCGTCCAGACTGGCACCCTTCCTCATGATTCAACCGTGCCATCAACAATTAATCTTGACGGGTCGCTCCACTACTTTCAATCGATTGTTTGTTTGGGTTCGCCGACAGTCTGTGAACCTGTACACTGTGACTCTTTCAGCTGCCCAGACGGCTACGACCTGATCGAAAACGCCGATGAAGTGGAGTGTGAGGACAACTCCTGCGAAGTGGACCAGTGCTGTGGTGAGCACAACCAAGCTCGTACCAAAACGAGAACAGAGTGTATATGCAGTCATCGGCTTGTGTTTAGAATCACCTTACGCGGAAAGTCGATGTAGTGTACTTTGCGTACACCCAGCATGGGGGCCTTTGACGTGT
The DNA here is from genome assembly GCA_031763025.1 of Macrocystis pyrifera. Lineage (NCBI taxonomy): Eukaryota > Phaeophyceae > Laminariales > Laminariaceae > Macrocystis > Macrocystis pyrifera. The sequence goes on along the minus strand of JASSKH010000016.1, from coordinate 10,136,594 downwards.
GTCGATCATTCACAGTGACTGGTACCGACGACAGCTCGAGGCCCTACATGACGCAAATGCATGTTTCCGCTGGGACTCCAGTAGCTTGTCCGACAGGTGTCTATAAGCGAAAACATAGTTGCTAGATCATTGCCTCACTACTCATTGATCAGTATGTGCTTATCGTTGATCATCGCATCTACTGTATATCAATGTCTTCCCTCTTGGCTCTCCTGCCCTCTCCGTAGTCAAAACGCAGATCCTTGTGGCAAACAAGAAGATTCCCCCTGCCACCGCCCACAACGTTTCGTTGACTATTCACTGTGAACAGGGTTCAACAGTTTCTTTGCCTCATCAACGCACGTCTAATTGCGCTAGAATGTTGCAATATAAATATGGCGTCCAGACTGGCACCCTTCCTCGTGATTCAGCCGTGCCATCAGTAACATCTCAACGGATTTCTCCACTCCCTTGAAATGATGTTTGATTCCGCACGTCGACAGTCTGCGAGCCTGTATACTGCGACTCGTTCAGCTGCCCAGACGGCTACGATCTGATCGACAACGCCGATGAAGTGGAGTGTGAGGACAACTCCTGTGAAGTGGGCCAGTGCTGCGGTGAGCACAACCAAGCTCGTAAACGAGAACAGAGTATCTATGCAATCATCGGCTTCTTTTGCGGAAAGTCGATTTAATGTACTTGGCCTACACCGCGTAGGGGAGCATTTATCGTTCGTGGACCATTCACAATGACTGGTAACGAGGACACCCCGAGGCCTTGCATGGCACAAATTTACGCTTCATCTGGGACTACAGTAGCGTGTCCGACAGGTGTCTATGAGCTAAAACATTGTTTCTACTGTAATTCATTGCCTCCCTACCCGTTTCTCTGTACGTGCTTGTCTTGGATCATCGCATCCACTGTACAACATTGTCTTCCTTCTAGGTTCTTCTGCCCTCTCCGTAGTCAAAACGCAGATCACTGTCGCAAACAAGAAGCTTCCCCCCCCTGCCACCGCCCTCAACGTTTCGTTGACTTTTCACTGTGATCAGGGTTCAACAGTTTCTTTCCCTCGTCAACGCACGTCTAATTGCGCTAGAATGTTGCGATATAGACATGGCGTCCAGCCTGGCACCCTTCCCAAGATTCGGCCGTGCCATCAGTAACATCTCAACGCATTTCTCCACTCCCTTGAAATGATGTTTGATTCCACACGCCGACAGTCTGCGAGCCTGTACACTGCGGCTCGTTCAGCTGCCCAGACGGGTACGATCTGATCGACAACGCCGATGAAGTGGAGTGTGAGGACAACTCCTGTGAAGTGGACCAGTGCTGCGGTGAGCACAACCAAGCTCATACCAAAACGAGAACAGAGAGTACCTATGAAATCATCGGGTTGTGGTTACAATCACCTTTGCGGAAAATCGATCTAATGTACTTGGCCTACACCCGTAGGGGAGCATTTAGCGTTCGTGGACCATTCACAGTGACTGGTAACGAGGACACCCCGAGGCCCTGTATGGCACAAATGTACGCTTCATCTGGGACTACAGTAGCTTGTCCAACAGGTGTCTACAGGCGAAAACACTGTTTATAATTCATTGCCTCACTACCCGTTTCTCTGTGTGTGCTTGTCATGGATAATCGCATCCACTGTATAACATTGTCTTCCCTCTAGGTTCTTCTGCCCTCTCCGTAGTCAAAACTCATATTCCTGTCGCAAACAAGAAGCTTCCCCCTGCCGCCGCCCTCAACGTTTCGTTGACTATTCACTGTGAACAGGGTTCAACAGTTTCTTTCCCTCGTCAACGCACGTCTAACTGCGCTAGAATGTTGCGATATAAAATATGGCGTCCAGGCTGGCACCCTTCCCAAGATTCGGCCGTGCCATCAGTAACATCTCAACGGATTTCTCCTCTCCCTTGAAATGATGTTTGATTCCACACGCCGACAGTCTGCGAGCCTGTATACTGCGACTCGTTCAGCTGCCCAGACGGGTACGATCTGATCGACAACGCCGATGAAGTGGAGTGTGAGGACAACTCCTGTGAAGTGGACCAGTGCTGCGGTGAGCACAACCAAGCTCATACCAAAACGAGAACAGAGAGTATCTATGAAATCATCGGGTTGTGGTTACAATAACCTTTTGCGGAAAATCGATCTAATGTACTTGACCTACACCCGTAGGGGAGCATTTAGCGTTCGTGGACCATTCACAGTGACTGGTAACGAGGACACCCCGAGGCCCTGTATGGCACAAATGTACGCTTCATCTGGGACTACAGTAGCTTGTCCGACAGGTGTCTATGAGCTAAAACATTGTTTCTACTGTAATTCATTGCCTCCCTACCCGTTTTCTCTGTACGTGCTTGTCTTGGATCATCGCATCCACTGTACAACATTGTCTTCCTTCTAGGTTCTTCTGCCCTCTCCGTAGTCAAAACGCAGATTACTGTCGCAAACAAGAAGCTTCCCCCTGCCACCGCCCTCAACGTTTCGTTGACTTTTCACTGTGATCAGGGTTCAACAGTTTCTTTCCCTAGTCAACGCACGTCTAATTGCGCTAGAATGTTGCGATATAGACATGGCGTCCAGCCTGGCACCCTTCCCAAGATTCGGCCGTGCCATCAGTAACATCTCAACGCATTTCTCCACTCCCTTGAAATGATGTTTGATTCCACACGCCGACAGTCTGCGAGCCTGTACACTGCGGCTCGTTCAGCTGCCCAGACGGGTACGATCTGATCGACAACGCCGATGAAGTGGAGTGTGAGGACAACTCCTGTGAAGTGGACCAGTGCTGCGGTGAGCACAACCAAGCTCATACCAAAACGAGAACAGAGAGTACCTATGAAATCATCGGGTTGTGGTTACAATCACCTTTGCGGAAAATCGATCTAATGTACTTGGCCTACACCCGTAGGGGAGCATTTAGCGTTCGTGGACCATTCACAGTGACTGGTAACGAGGACACCCCGAGGCCCTGTATGGCACAAATGTACGCTTCATCTGGGACTACAGTAGCTTGTCCAACAGGTGTCTAGAGGCGAAAACACTGTTTATAATTCATTGCCTCACTACCCGTTTCTCTGTGTGTGCTTGTCATGGATAATCGCATCCACTGTATAACATTGTCTTCCCTCTAGGTTCTTCTGCCCTCTCCGTAGTCAAAACTCATATTCCTGTCGCAAACAAGAAGCTTCCCCCTGCCGCCGCCCTCAACGTTTCGTTGACTATTCACTGTGAACAGGGTTCAACAGTTTCTTTCCCTCGTCAACGCACGTCTAACTGCGCTAGAATGTTGCGATATAAAATATGGCGTCCAGGCTGGCACCCTTCCCAAGATTCGGCCGTGCCATCAGTAACATCTCAACGCATTTCTCCTCTCCCTTGAAATGATGTTTGATTCCACACGCCGACAGTCTGCGAGCCTGTATACTGCGACTCGTTCAGCTGCCCAGACGGCTACGATCTGATCGACAACGCCGATGAAGTGGAGTGTGAGGACAACTCCTGTGAAGTGGACCAGTGCTGCGGTGAGCACAACCAAGCTCATACCAAAACGAGAACAGAGAGTACCTATGAAATCATCGGGTTGTGGTTACAATAACCTTTTGCGGAAAATCGATCTAATGTACTTGACCTACACCCGTAGGGGAGCATTTAGCGTTCGTGGACCATTCACAGTGACTGGTAACGAGGACACCCCGAGGCCCTGTATGGCACAAATGTACGCTTCATCTGGGACTACAGTAGCTTGTCCGACAGGTGTCTACAAGCGAAAACACTGTTTATAATTCATTGCCTCACCACCCGTTTCTCTGTGTGTGCTTGTCATGGATAATCGCATCCACTGTATAACATTGTCTTCCCTCTAGGTTCTTCTGCCCTCTCCGTAGTCAAAACTCAGATTACTGTCGCAAGCAAGAAGCTTCCCCCTGCCGCCGCCCTCAACGTTTCGTTGACTATTCACTGTGAACAGGGTTCAACAGTTTCTTTCCCTCGTCAACGCACGTCTAACTGCGCTAGAATGTTGCGATATAAAATATGGCGTCCAGACTGGCACCCTTCCCAAGATTCGGCCGTGCCATCAGTAACATCTCAACGGATTTCTCCTCTCCCTTGAAATGATGTTTGATTCCACACGCCGACAGTCTGCGAGCCTGTATACTGCGACTCGTTCAGCTGCCCAGACGGCTACGATCTGATCGACAACGCCGATGAAGTGGAGTGTGAGGACAACTCCTGTGAAGTGGACCAGTGCTGCGGTGAGCACAACCAAGCTCATACCAAAACGAGAACAGAGAGTACCTATGAAATCATCGGGTTGTGGTTACAATCACCTTTGCGGAAAATCGATTTAATGTACTTCGCCTACACCCCGTAGGAGAGCATTTAGCGTTCGTGGACCATTCACAGTGACTGGTAACGGGGACACCCCGAGGCCCTGTATGGCACAAATGTACGCTTCATCTGGGACTACAGTAGCTTGTCCGACAGGTGTCTACAAGCGAAAACATTGTTTCTAATTCATTGCCTCACTACCCGTTTCTCTGTGTGTGCTTATCTTGGATCCTCGCATCCACTGTACAACATTGTCTTCCTTCCAGGTTCTTCTGCCCTCTCCGTAGTCAAAACTCAGATCCCTGTCGCAAACAAGAAGCTTCCCCCTGCCGCCGCCCTCAACGTTTCGTTGACTATTCACTGTGAACAGGGTTCAACAGTTTCTTTCCCTCGTCAACGCACGTCTAATTGCGCTAGAATGTTGCGATATAGACATGGCATCCAGACTGGCACCCTTCCCAAGATTCGGCCGTGCCATCAGTAACATCTCAACGGATTTCTCCTCTCCCTTGAAATGATGTTTGATTCCACACGCCGACAGTCTGCGAGCCTGTATACTGCGACTCGTTCAGCTGCCCAGACGGCTACGATCTGATCGACAACGCCGATGAAGTGGAGTGTGAGGACAACTCCTGTGAAGTGGACCAGTGCTGCGGTGAGCACAACCAAGCTCATACCAAAACGAGAACAGACAGTATCTATGAAATCATCGGGTTGTGGTTACAATCACCTTTGCGGAAAACCGATTTAATGTACTTGGCCTACACCCCGTAGGAGAGCATTTAGCGTTCGTGGACCATTCACAGTGACTGGTAACGAGGACACCCCGAGGCCCTGTATGGCACAAATGTACGCTTCATCTGGGACTACAGTAGCTTGTCCGACAGGTGTCTACAAGCGAAAACATTGTTTATATTTCATTGCCTCACCACCCGTTTCTCTGTGTGTCCTTGTCTTGGATCATCGCATCCACTGTATAACATTGTCTTCCCTCTAGGTTCTTTCTGCCCTCTCCGTAGTCAAAACTCAGATCCCTGTCGCTAAGAAGGAGCTTCCCCCTGCCACCACCCTCAACGTTTCGTTGACTATTCACTGTGAACAGCGTTCAACAGCATATTTCTCTCGTCAACGCACGTCTAATTGTACTAGAATGTTGCGATATAGACATGGCGTCCAGACTGGCACCCTTCCCAAGATTCGGCCGTGCCATCAGTAACATCTCAACAGATTTCTCCACTCCCTCGAAATGATGTTTGATTCCACACGCCGACAGTCTGCGAGCCTGTATACTGCGACTCGTTCAGCTGCCCAGACGGCTACGATCTGATCGACAACGCCGATGAAGTGGAGTGTGAGGACAACTCCTGTGAAGTGGACCAGTGCTGCGGTGAGCACAACCAAGCTCGAAACAAAACGAGAACAGAGTGTCTATGCAGTCATCGGCTTGTGGTTACAATCACCTTTTGCGGAAAATCGATTTAATGTACTAGGCGTACACCCAGTATGGGGGCCTTTGACGTGTGTCGATCATTCACAGTGACTGGTACCGACGACACCCCGAGGCCCTACATGACACAAATGTAAGTTGCCGCTGGGACTCCAGTAGCTTGTCCGACAGGTGTCTATAAGCAAAAACATAGTTTCTAGATCATTGCCTCACTACTCATTGATCAGTACGTGTTTATCTTTGACCATCGCATCCACTGTATGTCAATGTCTTCCCTCTTGGTGCTCCTGCCCTCTCCGTAGTCAAAACGCAGATCCCAGTCACAAATAAGAAGCTTTTCCCTGCCACCGCCCACAACGTTTCGTTGACTATTCACTGTGAACAGGGTTCAACAGTATATTTCCCACGTCAACGCACGTCTAATTGCGCGAGAATGTTGCGATACGAACATGGCGTCCAGACTGGCACCCTTCCTCATGATTCAACCGTGCCATCCACAATTGATCTTGACGGATCGCTCCACTACTTTCAATCGTTTTTTTTTGTTTGGGCACGCCGACAGTTTGCGAGCCTGTACACTGCGACTCTTTCAGCTGCCCAGACGGCTACGACCTGATCGAAAACGCCGATGAAGTGGAGTGTGAGGACAACTCCTGCGAAGTGGACCAGTGCTGCGGTGAGCACAACCAAGCTCGTACCAAAACGAGAACAGAGTGTATATGCAGTCATCGGCTTGTGATTAGAATCACCTCACGCGGAAAGTCGATTTAATGTACTTGGCGTACACCCAGTATGGGAGCCTTTGACGTGTGTCGATCATTCACAGTGACTGGTACCGACGACAGCTCGAGGCCCTGCATGCCGCAAATGTATGTTTCCGCTGGGACTCCAGTAGCGTGTCCGACAGGTGTCTATAGGCGAAAACATAGTTGCTAGATCATTGCCTCACTACTCATTGATCAGTATGTGCTTATCGTTGATCATCGCATCTACTGTGTATCAATGCCTTCCCTCTTGGCTCTCCTGCCCTCTCCGTAGCCAAAACGCAGATCGCTGTCGCAACGACGGAGCTTCCCCCTGCCACCGCCCATAACGTTTCGTTGACTATTCACTGTGAACAGGGTTCAACAGCTGCTTTCCCTCGTCAACGCACGTCTAATTGCGCTAGAATGTTGCGATATAAACATGGCGTCCAGGCTGGCACCTTTCCCAAGATTCGGCCGTGCCATCAGTAACATCTCAACGGATTTCTCCACTCCCTTGAAATGATGTTTGATTCCGCACGCCGACAGTCTGCGAGCCTGTACACTGCGGCTCTTTTAGCTGCCCAGACAGCTACTCCCTGATCGACAACGCCGATGAAGTGGAGTGTGAGGACAACTCCTGTGAAGTGGACCAGTGCTGCGGTGAGCACAACCAAGCTCGTACCAAAACGAGAACAGAGTGTCTATGCAATCATCCGCTTGTGTTTAGAATCACCTTTTGCGGAAAATCGAGTTAATGTACTTAGCGTACTGTTACGGCAAGCTCTCCGGAGTGAACTGTCAACGCTCGCCTGACTCGCCTCCTCAGTTCGTACGTTGGACCCTTCGGCAGTCCCAGTGGCTCCAGGCTTTCGCTCAGGCGAGAGCGAAGCAAACGATGACCAAACACCCCGATTGCGAGCGATGCAGACACTCGATTATGCCCGCTATCACGCGGAATGATGCGTATATGCGAGCGAACAGTCGGTTTAGCCTTTATTCGTTTAGGGTTTAGTCCTTTAGTTCACGTTTTAGGTTTTGCACGTATTATCTTCCTTGCCTGGGTAGCGTCTAACGACACTCGGTGTTGGTCCACGCGCTGCATGCGCTGTACACCTTGGTCAGGCGTTTTGCATTCAGCGGGCTGAAACCGTCTGCTGAATGAAATACCCATCCCACACCCACAGAGTATTCCGCCTCTACTCCGCGCCCAACGACTCGTGGCTGCATGCCTCGACTCGTCGTACTTTTGGTTGCTCCCACGTCCCTCCGCCGCAACACCTCCCCAAGTCTGGTATGGTCCTCCAGATTTTAAAAGAGGGCGGCCCCGGATGACGGAGAATTTCTTCCCGTCTCAGCCAGACCCGCCGCTTGAACAAGCAGTCTAGACTGAGACCGCCGCAAGCCCTTTCCTCCGCTGTAGCTCTGGGCGATTCCACTCCTCCAAGTCTTCTTCCCGTTTCTAGCCAGACCCACCGCTTGAACAAACGGTATAGGCTGAAGTGTTCGCCAGCTGATTCCTTTGGTTTTGACTTGACGCGTGACTGCTATCAATCTTCACCTGGAAACCCCACTCGCCGCTATTAGAGGCGGACGTCGTACACTTCTTCGATGAACGTTTGCCGCCTTCGAATGTCTGGAAACTCCCGCCTGACCTTGGTATCTAGCTGGTGTGCCTCGCTCGCTACTCTGGAAGCTGTTTCTCGCTCTTCCCTTATTGACATCTCCGGCGGGCGAGAACGGCAGTCTGAAAACTGGTGCAGTCCATACAGAGCGTGAAATCTATCCGACTGCCTGGGAGTGAAACCTGTACTCACCTTATCCGGATCCAGTTGGGGACTATTCCCATACTTACGTGTCTCCACCAGGAATACGTGCAGCTGCAGCTGAGTAATACTCTCGACGATTCCCGTCACGCCAGTTAAAACGTACTCGCATACTCGCGTGTTTGCGACGTCCCTCGAGAGCTTGCGATCGGTCATCGTGTACAACGGTTTCCGCCAAAGTGTAATTCTCGGCAAGTCTTCCATACGATCCCCCGACCAAGTGCGCGAGTCATAAATCGACGGCATTGCCAGGTCGGAGCATTCATGAAATGTCTTCATGCCCACTGCGAAGACCGTCGTCCTCGGTTTGGCACTGCACTCGTCCACGTGAATTTCGTCCAACGTCGATGACAGGCATCGCAATAATCAATGACAGGCATGACAAACATTTAGCCCCGGCCTGATACCTATCAGAGACTGGCATGACTAACGTCAACGGAACGCATGGTGGGTGAAGATCTGGGGTGAAACGCCCAATCCATCACTCGGAGAGTACTTCTTCGTCTCACTGAAGAGGCGAAGACTTGCAGAGTCCCGATATTGCTTTCTGTAGCCACTCTCCCATAGTTCGACAGATCCCTGCCCTCGGGTGTGGTTGACGAGACCGTAGCATACCGACACTCTTAGCGACTGGCACAGGGGGTAGGGGGTTTGACAGGCATGACTAACGTCAACGGAACGCACGGTGGGTGAAGATCTGGGGTGAAACGCCCAATCCATCACTCGGAGAGTACTTCTTCGTCTCACTGAAGAGGCGAAGACTTGCAGAGTCCCCATAATGCTTTCTGTTGCCACTCTCCCATAGTTCGACAGATTCCCGCCCTCGGGTGTGGTTGACGAGACCGTAGCATACTGACACTCTTAGCGACTGGCACAGGGGGTTCACGGCCGTAAACCCCCCCCCCCTGCATCGCCCCGGACCAATAGCGATTCCGAATCGCACATCGCTCAGTGTGAGGCTTTACCGCAAGCGCCTCCTTCGACGGCACAGGACACGTGAGCAAAGGATGTGCTAGCTTCTTTCCACCAAGGACAACACATACTCGAACCTATTGCCTGTTTGCAGCCCCTGCTCAAGGCCTGATATGTACATCTCAGGGACCTTCCACGATTGTAGGGTGCTAGTGAGTGATACTGTCACTTGCGTGGTCACCCATTTGCTACTCCTGCGCTTATATAAGAGTACATACTTTACGTCCTTGGCTAACGTGGGCTACTTGCACTTGCCCTGGGTCAGAAAAGTTGTGCATACCACGCCCGGACCACCAAACGTGCTGCGAACCAAGGCGAATAACTCCGGTATCATTGCCTTCGATATACCTGGTAGCTAGCTCTGAGTCCTCGTCATTAAGGGTCTGCCGGCGTATACCTTCGTCGTATTGCAAGTACCACCCCTCTTCATCTTTGCCTCTTCACCTGACCCAAGCTCGACTAAGAATATTCATGTTTCCGTGGTGGCACTCCACCTCTTCCCTGGTCTCCCTCTAACAGACGCGAATTCTGCACTGTATCAATTACTTGGGTTGATAGGGCAGAGGGTGGATTTACGGGCCCCTCGTACCGTCTCGTCGCCCTCGGAGATAATCCACAGCTACGGCAGTAGTAACTCGACAACACCAAGGATGTCACAAGTTTTCGTAGTTCCAGTTGTCTTAACAACCATCGACGTTGATTGATCAGGCATGTTATGAGGGTCACAACGTGGTTGATTATCTGGTTTCGAGCGCGTTTACAGGTTTTATGCTTACGTAACAGGTAGCACATGACGTGTACACAAAACGGTTGGCTCTAATTCCTGTATCACTCTCTGTCGCCGGTGCAATCCCTTCGTCTGCACGAAGCTCCACAAGGATAAGTCCCTCCGATGCTAGTCCCTCCGGGCCTCAGTACGTTTGACAACAAGGTGCATCGTCTGTAAAAGCCTCCCTGAACCTATCACCTCAAAGCAGAACACGCCAACCTTGACAGGGTATTCGGGAACAGGTGGCGAGCTCAGGGTGACCACTACAGGTCCGTGGCGCATTCGATGAATCGCAGATCTTCTGCACCGCATGGAGGAAAGTCTCTGACTTTCGAACGGCCGAGTCGACGACGGGCAACTCCCTTCCCCAGGCATACGGTCTAAAGTAGTTCACCGACCACAACACGGCACTCACCTCCTGTGCCGCGGATGACCGCCTAGCATTGGCTGATTGACTCAAGGCCACAGTACACTCGATGACCCGCTCGGAGTTCGGTGTACCGGGCCAGACCCTCTCGTTATTCTCAAATCATTTGCATGTGTTGGACGTTTCTGTCCGACCGGGACAGGTTCGTTCGCTATGCTAGTGACCGGTATTGAGGCACGTCCTCACGGGTACCAAGCCACGCTAACCAAGGGGCTCACCTTTCCCAGCACGTTGGCCTGAGCAAGTTGAGCATAGCGTTGATCTTGGAGTGTTATGGTCTTACCCCTGCATTGACCACTCCCACTCGTACAAATAGTTGTCGGGACACGCGGGTCCATCCTTAGCGTTGGGCGCCGTTTACCAGCCAGTTAGCGTTCTCTCTGACTTCGTTGGACGTGACTCTGTTACCTCCTTGGTAGTACCCGTGGTGGTTCTGGAGCCGGTTACCCCTAACTCCGGTTTCGTTGGGCTTGACTCTACTTACCTTCTTTGCCGTAGCCGTGATAATTCCGGATCCAGTAGCTTTTCTATCTCATTGATGACCCTCCTAGTTTGCCTCAAGAGTTTGGCACCCAGTTAAAAATCCTTCTGCTTTCGCGACATTGATCACACTCCCGTATTTCTTAAGGATGGTGGTACTGAATTAGCTCATAAAGCCGCCTTCCATAATTTTCACCTTTTCGAGCGTTCGATCTTTGAGGGCGGTCTCCAGGAGAATAGGAACTCCACTCTCGGCTGCTTCGCGTTTCGGAGCGATCCCTATATGCTTTTGGAGTCGATTGTTCTATTAATTCCAACGTCTTCACCTTGGGGTCGATTTTTCCACTTCCTGAATCACCCATTTACCTTGGTGTTGATTAACCTATCAACCACTTCCTCGTAGAGGAACTCCGCGACCGCTCACAGCAATCCTTACCTTGGATATCCTTCAAGTAGGTCCGCGTTTTTCATCGTAGGTAGGAGCGATTCAACCCCGGGTTGGGTTGACCGCCTAAAGTACAGTAGTCCCCTTATCTGGGACCTCCTCTGCCAAAGTTTGCGTTGACAGAAGTAATCCCCTTACCTTGGATGTTCTCTCCACCCCCCTTGGTTTGAGTCGCCCAAAGTACAGTAGTCCCCTTATCTTGGACATCCTCTGCCCAGGGTTGCGTTGACCGCAGTAATCCCCTTACCTTGGATGTTCTCTCCCCCCCCCCCCCCTTGCGTTTTACTCGGCTGAGCGAACGCAAGACATCGAAGAATGACTTCATCCACCCTGTCCTGTGTCTACCAAGCGGTGACACATCCACTTGAAAAACGACAACTATTTTCGGCGGGATGCTAAACTATTGCTTTGGCTGATTCCTGGTGTCGTGGTTACGGTTCGGATTCTTTGATAGGCGTACATTCTCCATCCTACACTCATTACCGTCTCGATTAGCGTATTCAACCATTTTGTTCCGGCCACATATTACCGTTGTTATACCCGGTAACGTGGTTTATTTCCTGGCTTGAAGCGCGTACCAGATGGTCCGCATAGGTGTTGAAAGACGTTCCAAATAATATGCGCAGGTGTGTACGTAGAGAGTTTGACTTTAACGTGTAGATAAATTTAGATATATCCCCTTCATTTTGGGTTTTTCCTTCCGTCGTTCATCCTCCCGAAAACTGCAGCAATCAGGACCCCGTGGTACTTGAGAGCGTGTTTGGAACAATGAAAAACTCATCTGACACACCAAACCAAACACACCACCGCACAAGTGCAAATTTGTGGTACTAACTCTTGGATATTCGTGCATGAAACAAAGATAGACCCTGCAAAAGCATCAAACACGTACAGATACAACTGTTTGGTGCACACCTGAACGATAGTGTAGCATTTCTTTTTACCGTTACTTTGCATGTATGGTTGCTGCCAGTACTATACACAGTACTGAAAAAGGACTTGCAGTTCCTTATTTCATCGTGGGCAACGTCCAAACTGCTGTAGTGACAAGCTACGCGACCGCACCCGGATACGGCGCGCGCACGTGCATGCTTGCTCGTCAATGCCATGCACAGAGCTGTGTCAAAATACGAGCCGGCTCAATAGGCCAACCAGGTGCTCTTCATAGGTCATACAGAGCTCTTTGCGCGTCTGATATCGGAGCACCCAGGCCAAATACTCGTGGAAAACAGATGTCAGACACATGCACACTGCTACAGCGCAGGGTATGATCCTCTGCCACCCACTGCCCGCCTTTCACGACGGCACCCAACCTCACGTCGTCTGCGCTAACGTGGCAAATCCTTTGCCGCAGCGACGGCGCTAAACCTCACGCCGTCCAGGCCAAAATGACAGCCGTTTGCCACAGGGACGGCATAACACTACCTCAAGTCGGCTGGGCGAACGTGGTACAGCGTTCGGAATAGAAATTAGGGTGAAGCACACTGCCACGGCGCCGGGTACGATCTTCTGCCTCCCACCGCCTGCCTTTGCCATGACGGCGGCACACAATATCACGTCGTCTAAGCATACAAGGCAAATCCTTTGGCGCAGCGGTGGCCCAAATCTCCACGTCGCCTAGGCCAAATTGGCAGAGCCTTTTGCCACAACGACGGCATAACACCTCACGTCGTCTGGGAATAAGTGGCACAGCCTTAGCCCTAACGACGGCACATAACCTAGCGTGGTCTGAGCACAAGTGACATAGCCTTTGCCACAACGACGGCACATAACTGCTGTGCATGTATATAAGTGGTAAGTGGTACGGTGCTGTAGTATCCGATACCATGAGTAGCACAGCCTTTGCCCTGACGACGGCACATAACCACACGTCGTCTGAGCATAAGTGACATAGACTTTTCCATAACGACGGCACACAACCTCACGTCGTCTGAGCGAAAGTGAATGCATCTACGTTGTAAGTGGTACGGTGCTGTCGTATCCGTTACCCATTATGTAACCACAGCGAGTGCATTCAAGTTGTAAGTGGTACGATGCTATACTACCCATTACCGATTATGTAACGGAGTAAACACAAACTAAAACCCCCACAAACTCAACAAAACTCACATCTCAGGGGAGAGCTCACCATCATCTGCGCCTACAATGACAAGTGCTCACCTTCACTGTCAAGATGATATGCCCTCAGTGCTTACCTTCACTGAACTCAACCCACGGGGGCGCCCACCTCTCCACAAAACCAGACCCCAGGGCACTCAACAGCACACAAGCCTACCAAACTCCTGGAATCCCCACAGCATCCAATCCTGAGGGAGGGGCTCACTTTCACCTCCCCTCTCAGCGATAGCATAATGACAAGTGCTTACCTCCACTCGCAAGGTGCTACGCTCATCAGTGCTCACCTTCACTAAGATCAACGCGCGGGGGCGCTCACCTCGCCATCCTGCCTGCTAGTAATGACAAGTTCTCACTCCCCAGCATGTTACCATACCAAGAGTACCAAGCATACTGTCGTACAACCCCAACAACAGCCGATATGCGGACATCTCAGGCATGCTATCATACCAAGAAGACCAAGAGTACTATCCATCATGCAACGCGAACAACAGCCGAAAAGCACATCCCACGCTTCCTATTGTACCAATAATACCAGACGTACTAGCATACAACCCCTCTCGTTGATACGTGCAAATTAGGTTGTGAACAACATGAACACGTGCGAGGATGGCAACTCACTCCCAAACAACAGGTGCAGAATACCGGTATATTGCCACGGTTGTGCTGATCTTACGCTGCTGCTGCTGTGGTTTCATCGTTGTCAGTCCGTGCCAGGTCTGTGTACTGTGTGTGTGGTTTTAGTTCATCCCTGCTCCACAGCATAAACCACGGACTAACAAAAGTTGTCAGATCTTACCATGAATCACAGCCAGTATGTGGATAACTGCTGAGTCTATACCTAGTGAGGACGTTTGCGTGGGTGCATACCGGGTGTGGTCATTTCTGTATCACTCCTTTCTTTTGCATGCACCAAGGTTGCTTTTGACGGACACCCAAAATAACAACAATAGTGTACCACCACGAACCACGAACTACAGCAATGCACGTACAGGACTATACTCGCCTCATCAGCAGCAGTATTGTGGACGAATCGTAAACTACTAACACAACCCGTGGTGCACCAAACTCAGCGAAGCACCCTTCCTGCGACTCAGTTGTATTTCTGATGGGCTACTTTTTTTTCTTAGGTTTTCGAGGTTCCTGCGTACCACTACTCAATTTTGTACCAGGTCCATCGCTATCGCTACCCTTGCAGCATTGAACATTTACCCCCACGTATGCGATTGTGCATACCTCATACCCACCCAAACAAAGCAATCTATCAACCCCCCCCCCCTTGTTTTGTGTGTTTATGACACCGCATTGACAAAAACAGGTGCGTTTGAAGGCTGGCCCAGTTCGTAGTGGTAATAGTATGTAATTTATCATGATATATTTATGCGGTCCGTCCAGCAGGGCAACATGTCCGCTCTTACCTAATATAGTACTCGTTTACCTGGTAGGTGTTTACCGTAGGTTTTAGTGTGGCGCTCGAAGCAGGTTTTCTTATTCGTAGGTGAATATTGCTGTACTTCATACATACCGGTACTTGATAATTATATGCCGCTATTTATTCATCATAATCGTAGGCATAAACTGCCGTAGTTCATGCTGCTACAGCAGTCCTAGGGTGCAAGTTTGATGACTATATATAATAGCTAGGGAGTTTACCTTTTTCAGGCCCCATTATCCCGGCGCCACAGCTGTGTGGTGGATTCAAGGTTATGCGATCCGAATAGAAGTGAAATATGGTTGTCAAGACCGAACAGGTCAACGTAATAAAACGACTCTATTTCGTACGCATTTGGAAATAATACCCGGTATAATATATAAACCACGTGTCGTGCCCCCACAGGAGATGTGGCAGATAACACAAGAACCAGCAAAATAGACAATAATATCACAACACGTGCTAAACTAAACAGGGTAAGACCAAGAAAATAGTAGACAACCCGAAGCACAACAGCCTCAGCAGTTTGTGGTATGAGTTGCATAGCAGGTTTTTATATACTATTAATCGATCTGATACCAACAAGAACAGTAGCTATCCTGTCTGCCATCTCTTCCCTGTTTTCGTCAACCGTGCTCCTCCCCCGGAGCTGATATGGGCTAGGCAGCGCAAAATAAACAAAACAGGCTCGCCGTCCATATGCTGCTGGTGGGCGTGTACTATTAACATTATATATACTTGAGGTCGCCAGACTTACTTGCGGTTTTCACTCGCTCGTTGACCGTTCAAGATTGTCCAGCATAGACATTAAAAACACGCCCTGACAATTCGCCATACCGGCATGGGGTATGCTCTTTCCACACTTTGTATCTCGCTGACTTCATGTCCCTATTAATAGTCCTATCTCGGTGGCACAGCGGCAGTACCTTGCCGTACGTGCTGTACGAGGAAACCTGGTGAGATGTGCCCGAGGGTGTAATACTACCGAACAGTACAATCATATTATTACGTATCAGAATGTCCAAATAGTAAAATCATACCTGGTAGGAATTCACCGCGACGAAAACACACACTTTCTTTTACGGTAGAATATTATTACAATCATGGACATTTACGTTGGTTATCACTCACGGGATCTTCCACACCTTTTCGTTCATAATAAGAACGACGACTGCTTTTTCGCAGGTGATCTATCACTGCAGGTCGCCAGTTTGCGATTTTTTCCATCATCAGACATAAACCTCTTACTCCTTATTATCGTTGATACTAGAACTACTAATAGAATTGCAGCAGTGCCTGGAGATACGAGTGTTCGTGGCACTGCTCGATGCCTTGAATACTACTGTGACCAGTACCAGACGAATGCCCCCTTGACCATGCAGGGAGCCAGCCCAGACACTTTTTATTTGCCTTGCCAGGGCTTTACATGAGTTTGGTGGCACCGCCCTACTGTTGACAGGACAAACGTACCTATGCAGCCCACCGCAGGCAGTACTCGAGCTAACTGAAGCAGACCCAATACCTCACAACTCAGATTCCATGCATAGTTTTTAGCGTTGGTGAGTGTCAGCCTACCTCCCCTTTCTGTTTGCTCGAGACCGACAGCTAGCATCACGTCAGCATCTCTTTTATCTACTGTACGTGCCTATCAGCACTAGGGAAACGACTCCAAGGTTATGTTAAAATCTTGTCACACCCAGCCGGCTTTTCGATGCTTTCCGTCTGCTCATATGGACGTAAACACGATCGCAAACAACCGCTCGTCCCAAGCTCCTGCCGATAGTCACAAGCTGCTTGGCAAACACAGGTAACCCGCAAGCCAGTGTGATATTGATACGGGATCACTTGCTATGCCTAGCTATATCCAGCTTATGACGAAGGACAGCGTATTATCATATTTCGGTGTACGCGACAACGACAGCTGCAGTATATGTATACAGTAGTACATTTACTACTGTAAAAGTATCGTGGGTCGCTAATCTCTTCTCCAGTATATAAAATTCATACATGTTCACTATCACCGCACGCAGTACGTCCTAGATTGTTGTTGGTACCACATCCGTCAATCAATCGCACACGATAATTCATCCCATATTACTGCTGGTATCTCCTCTGAATATGGCAGATTTGGTCCTGTTCACGTGGCATAACTCAATGCCTTGTTGTCACCGGTTAGCTGCTTCCTAGACGCGAATAGCAGCGCCACACGGCTGACAGTCCATCTACCAGCCGTCTGCCTGGCTTCGTTCGTACTGCCCAACCACACTTCCTGTCCGTATACGCACTTCTTACAACACCGTCTCTGACCGATCCACGATGAGCTTATTTTTCAATTTCACTTCATTTTTTTCCACGTAGTGGGTTTCATTTTTTTACGACATAATAGTGTACCAGCCGTAGGTCGTCACCATATGTGATAAGTAGTATGGTCCAAGTAGTGTATTTAAAGCTCCGTGCCGGCTCGTTAGTACCCATCGTCACGCTGAGCATTACCCCTGAGAAGCGCTCGCCCCGCGACTCGTCTACTGCCACAGTGGCTGTCGAACGCTCACCTTCGCCTTCCAGCTGCGTACGACGACTTACAAATGTTCGTCAGATTCCACCAGTTCGCCAGGCCCAAGCTTTACCGGACCAAGCAAATTGTCAGATTCCATCAAGTCCGCAAAACAAACATTACAGAACAGCATCAGATTCCATCAGTTCGCCGAACCCCCCAATTTGTTTTGCGGACACCAGTCTTCGAGCAGCTGACTTGCTCTCTCCAACCTGCGTGGTGCTCAAATAACCCTATCACCACTTCCTGATCTCGCCTGGGGTTCATCATGTTACGGCAAGCTCCCCGGGGTGAGCTGTCAACGCTCACCTGACTCGCCTCCTCAGTTCGTACGTTGGACCCTTCGGCAGTCCCAGTGGCTCCAGGGCTTCGCTCAGGCGAGAGCGAAGCAAACGATGACCAAACACCCCGATTGCGAGCGATGCAGATACTCGATTATGCCCGCTATCACGCGGAATGATGCGTATATGCGAGCGAACAGTCGGTTTAGCCTTTAATCCTTTAGTTTTTAGTCCTTTAGTTTTTAGTGCTTTAGTTCACTTTTTAGGTTTTACACGTATTATCTTCCTTGCCTGGGTAGCGTCTAACGACACTCGGTGTTGGTCCACGCGCTGCATGCGCTGTACACCTTGGTCAGGCGTTTTGCATTCAGCAGGCTGAAACCGTCTGCTGAATGAAACACCCATCCCACACGCACAGAGTATTCCGCCTCTACTCTGCGCCCAACGACTCGTGGCTGGTTGCTCCCACGTCCCTCCACTGCAACAGTACACCCAGTATGGGGGCTTTTGACGTGTGTCGATCATTCACAGTGACTGGTACCGACGACAGCTCGAGGCCCTGTATGACACAAATGCAAGTTTCCGCTGGGACTACAGTAGCTTGTCCGACAGGTGTCTATAAGCGAAAACATAGTTTCTAGATCATTGCCTCACTACTCATTGATCAGTGTGTGTGTTTATCGTTGATCATCGCATCTGCTATGTAAAAATGTCTTCCATCCTGGTTCTCCTGCCTTCTCCGTGGTCAAACCTCAGGAGTTTCCCCCTGCCACCGCCCACGACGTTTCGTTGACTATTCACTGTGAACAGGGTTGAACAGCTGCTTTCCCTCGTCAACGCACGTCTAATTGCGCTCGAATGTTGCGATATAAACATGGCGTCCAGACTGGCACCCTTCCTCATGATTCGGCCGTGCCATCAGTAACATTTCCACTCCCTTGAAATGATGTTTGATTCCGCACACCGACAGTCTGCGAGCCTGTACACTGCGACTCTTTCAGCTGCCCAGACGGCTACTCCCTGATCGACAACGCCGATGAAGTGGAGTGTGAGGGCAACTCCTGTGATGTGGACCTGTGCTGCGGTGAGCACAACCAAGCTCGTACCAAAAACGAGAACAGAGTGTCTATGCAATCATCGGCTTGTGTTTAGAATCACCTTACGCGGAAAGTCGATTTAATGTACTAGGCGAACACCCCGTATGGGGGGCCTTTGACATGTGTGGGGCATTCACAGTGGCTGGTACCGACGGCACCCCGAGGCCCTGTATGATACAGACGTACTTTTCAGCTGGGACTACAGTAGTTGTCCGCCAAGTGTCCATATGCCAAAATATTGTTTGCAATCTATTGCCTCACTACCCATTTCTCAGTATTTGCCTTTCTCTGTTCGTCGCATCTATTGTCATACATCGTTTTCCCTGTTTGTTCTCCTGCCCTCTCCGTAGTCAAAACTCAGATCCCAGTCGCAAAGAAGAAGCTCCCCCCTGCCACCGCCCGCAGCGTTTCGTTGACGTTTCACTGTGAACAGGGTTCAACAGTATATATCCCTCGTCAACTCTCGTCCAATTGCGCTAGACTGCTGCGATGTAAACATGCGTCCAGACTGGCACCCTTCCTCATGATTCAACCGTGTCATCAACTATTAATCTTGACGGATCACTCCACTACTTTTAATCGATTTTTGTTTCCGCACGGCGACAGACTACGACTGCAAACCTGCGACGGTATACTGCAACTCTGTCAGCTGCCCAGACGGCTACTCCCTCATCGACAACGCCGAAGGGGTGGCGTGTGAGGACGACCCCTGTAAAGTGGACCAGTGCTGCGGTGAGCACAATCAAACTCGAAACGAAACGAATATCGGATAGTGTGCATTCGACCATCGGGTTGTATTCGAAATCACCTACCTTCAAAAATTGATGTCATGTACTTGACGTATACCGCTTGGGCGGGCTTAATTCGTGTGTGGGTCCTTGGCAGCGGCTGGTATCGATGCCAGCTGAGAGGCCCCGTATGGCAAACATGTGCAGTATTGCTGGATTCAATTTGTCCGACAAGTGTCCATAGGTCAAAGCATTGTTTGAACTTTGCCTCACCACCCTTTTCTTTGTTGTTGCTTATGTGTGTCCATCCCATATTCTGTAATATGGCATCTTCCTTTTGTCCTCCTGCTCCCTCCCTAGTCATAACTCAAATCCGCAGGCGCATAACAGCATCTTCTTCCCCGACTCGCCCGCAACGTTACGTGTCATGATTTTTCGCCTTCAAGAGGGTTCAGCAAGTTGCTTTCCTCTTCAACTCGTGTCGAATTGTGGTAGAATGTGCGATATGAATGTGGCGGCCGGACTGGCTCCCTTATCCATGTTTCGTCCGTGTCATGAATACCATCGTAACGGCTTTGCCCCACTTCGATAAATCGATGTGCTATTCCGCACGGCGACAGTCGACGACTGCGAAACTTCAGTACTGTACTGCAACTCTATCGGCTGCCCGAATGGCTACACTCCGATCGACAACGCTAAAGAGGTGGAGTGCGAGGACGATCCCTGCGAGGTGTCCCAGTGCTGCGAAGCGTTCTGCTCGTACTACGCATGCCCGAACAACTGCACCCCCGTGACCGGCGCCGCCACCATATTGTGCGACGACTCCGGGTGCACAACTGAGCTATGCTGCGACTGCGGTGAGTTTGACCCGATAATCGATGTGTTACGGTAGTTCCCCAAGATTGGTCATGACCACTGTTCCAGAGCAAGACCGCAGTGCTATGCCGGAAACGTGACATGGACGAAGTGTACCGTTGTGCAGCGATAAACTAGTGCTATGCATGGAACGTCGTCTATATGGTGGTTTTCGTTCTACCGCTAAACCATCCGTTACACCTTGAGCGGCGTTTGGAAGCTTATCCCTTATTTTCGACGATGTAATCTCTTCGGTACCGTGGAAATAAATGGCAAGATAGATCCGCATCACTGAAACCACAAAACACTTTGGCAAGGGTTGGTCACGATGACCAACGGAGGCCTTGAACAATACGAGGAAGCCCTCCTGGACACCCCTGACCTCCTGATTGTTACGTTCCGTCCCCTATCTTCCTGTTCCCCCCCGTTCTACAGCCAAATAATCAGCGTCTGAAGGAATCGAGGGTTTCGTCCAGACCTTCGAGGCAATTGACCGTTGCTGGAAGAATTCGTGATCTTCCGGGACGCAAAACGACATGGATGTTGTGTAGGGACCACGGTGGTACTACCTAGCAAGTACATATTCGAGGGGCGCTAAGAATTCGCGAATCCTGCGTGGCCTCGTTCCAGCAGTGATGCTGCGGTTCTTGCCGTTTGCAAACTCATTCCCCTGCCCCGGGCGATTGCCGGGACTGGCGTGTATGCAACCAGAACAGGCACGTTGAGAGAAGATGTCGCACTTGTGCTTGCTCGGCGAGTCCTTGTATATTTTCCATATGTAGTTATCAGCTCTGTGTGTAGGTGTATAATTCGTATGCCATTGGCTCTACTATATGTGCAAGTGTGTAGATATACAGGCGACTATTCAGTTGCTTGGTTGGATGCGGTGCCCGAGCCGACATGTTTGCAATATATATTTTTGACGGTTAAATAGCTCGTTGGCTGATATAGCTAGACAAGACGCAACCAAGGAGCCTGATGGCTAGTCAGGTGGTTAATTGGTTGTGATGGTTTTCCCGTATTGCGTTTCGATACATGTATGTCAGCAAGTAATGTCGACCCTGCCGTGGTGCCACCTACCAGACGCCTCGGACCGTGGGTAAGGCATATCGGGTTTGAGACGTTTGAAGCTATCCATGTGTGACGAGTAATGCGTTCCATCCAGATCCTGAACCGGCAGAGGTCAGTCACGTATTCATACACTTTATACAACTCATACAGCGGGGAGGCTTGTTTCAACCCGGTTATAAATTACTGAAGATGAGAGGGGGACTTCGGCCCGGGCTTTAAGCGGTGGAGTGGAGGGTATACGTGCATGTTTGGCGTTCCCTGGGGTGCATTTGTGCGTTTTCATCGAACCCTCTACAGTGGCACGACCAATGTTCGTTCCGCTGGAACCATGAGTCGGCAAAGCGTGTGATATTTCCGCGGTCTGATACTTTGTGACGTGTCACAGAATTCGCCGAATCAGCGAGGGCGTGAATACTGTAGTGTAGTGGTGTAGAGCACTGGTACACATATACCAGGTATCCTGCAATGGGAAAATTACCGTGTATTGATTGGTGTTCCCTTGGGTGCGTTTGTATCGAAACCGCTGGCACGACTTATGTGCGTCGAACCGGAACCAGGAGTCGGCTGGGTGTGAGGCGTTTCCGCGGTTTGAAATTCGGTGAGGGGTAACTGAACTCGCCGAATCAGCAAGGACTCCCATATTGTGTGGTGTAGAGTATCGGTGCATGTGCATTGCAAGGTGAAGAGTACCGTACCACACGGTGACCCCCGCCGGCCACACGTAGAAGTTGAGTTTTTGTTCTTCGTGTAACGTCTATTCGGATGAGTATGCCACAACTTTGATGGACGGCACTGCCAAACAAATCCAGGTGCCTTCTTTCGGCGGACTGCATAATACGCGAAAGGCGCAGTGCAAAACGTGCATTGTGGAAATACTATCGGGGGTTTATTCCTCCTGTTTATCCCAAGGGGCTTTGGCACGAGGGCCAAGGCCGCCATAAACAACGTAGCCGTCATTATCTCGAAGCACGTCTTGATATCTCTGCTCTGACGGGCACGGGTGCTGCCTGACTATGTCACTCTGATCCCATACCCCCAGGCAGCGTGATGCCAACAAGGTGATGGGTTTAAATGGCACCAGAACGGACTGCCGTGACAACCTAAGCTCGTGTAATGGCGGCCTTCAATATGATCGAGAGAGAACACGTCGTCCCAATACGGTGTGCCCCTAGCCCAACGATTGGAGTCGGTCCATGAATGTTGCGGTTCTCTATTTACAGATCAAATGAGCAAAATCAGCCACATAATGTACCAAGCCCCTAATGGAATATGACTTGCACCATGAAATACGCGCGACCGTGTTAGCATAGCATTAGTGGGACCTAGTAAGAGCGCCAGTTGAACCAGTGGGCATGGTGCAACAAGGGCCACCTTTGTCGTTGTTCGCATGAGGATAGGTAGCCTCTGCAGTGACATGGTCACTCACAATGTACGACAAAGGGAAACCTTCTGGAGGCCAGGTTAGCGAGGCACACATGACAGTAAATTAAATCACACCTCGGAAAACGCAACACTCGGATAACACTTCTCTACGTTACGGAGCCTAACAGAGGAACGTGGTAACGTACTAGCATGGCGTTAGACATAGAGGATCGATCACGGCAACGCGGTGACACAGTTTTAACTGGAAACCCACGAACGTGCAGGCACCTTAACGTTATGTTGCTGCTCGCCCTCGTCCAGCTCTGGCACAGAAACATTATGTTATGCCGTGATCAGTCCTTGAAATAACACTGTAACACAGCAGTGTTAGGCTTTGACCAAACACGTACGTTATCACTCTAACATGCCCAGATCGATATCCGCATATTTACTAACACGATCACGTAATGTTATTGTCCACGCAGCGTTAGATGCAACACACTAACATAGTGTTACCTATAGGAGGAGTGTTTTACATAACACCCTAACGTAACGTTACCATGCTCGCCAACACTATTAACACGTAACATTGTGTTACAGATAACACACTAACGTAACATAGCGCAATGGCCAGCATTACTAACACTACGCATCTGGACCCCCCATTTAATTGCCTTAGGCTCGGATGACGTAACACTTAACGTACGT
This sequence comes from Macrocystis pyrifera, assembly GCA_031763025.1. NCBI lineage: Eukaryota > Phaeophyceae > Laminariales > Laminariaceae > Macrocystis > Macrocystis pyrifera. The sequence continues at coordinate 10,112,959 of JASSKH010000016.1, read as the reverse complement.
TAGATACGATACAGTCCTAGCCGGCCCATACGTAACATTATATAAGGATTTTAGCCTAAATGCGGAAGTCTCTGTAACATTATGTTACGGTGTTATCGTCAGTAAAGATCTGATGGTAACATTCCGTTACCGTGTTACCATGAAAATCAATCCGGGTCTAACTTTATGTTACTGAGTTACCGTTGGGGCCGAAGTCGTTTGAACGTAATGTTACTGCAGTACGTTACCCTTTGGATCTTCCCGAGATCTAACATGTGTTACCTGTGTTAGTGGTAAAGCGGGCGTGTGGGAGTAACATAACGTAGCCGTGTTATCCAATTTCGCCGACATCCCAGTAGGGGGAGGATATCATGGCATCCCCGGTAAAAAAGTCTCCATATTTTAAAACCCCAAAACATGGGATGTTTAGGAGGGATCCCCGCAAAAAAAACTCTTCATTTTTTCTGTGGAAACCCCGCCAGTACGTTATCCATCTATAACACAATACGTTATCCGTCCGTAACGTAATCTGCACACTCGCGCGTACGAGTTAACACGGCAGTAACATATTGTTGATGATAGATTGGGGGTGTACGTTATCTGCTGACTTGTGTCGCTACATACATTGCATCCGAGTTAACACATTAACAGAATGCTAGTGTTTTATCGATCATATACGTTATCCGTTCGACGTATGTTATGTTATGGCAGCAAGACTTCTGTAATACCCTCACTAAACGTCGCTCTGCTGCGGCTGATACGGTAAAAGAATGTTAACGTTGTATTGACCATATACGTCATCCCTCTAGAATTTCACAAACACACTAACAAAGTGTTATGTACGCGTTTATTTGGCCGTGTACGTTGTCCCTCGAAAGGGTGTCACGGTTGTTGAAAAGTCCCAGGCGAAGAAAGATGATGTTTCAGGTTTTAGTATTATTCTCCCGGCAGAGTAGATACAGATGGAAGTGGCCCTGGTGGGTATCACGTACACCCACAGAAGTAACCACCAAATAATCTCATAATAAGCCAATATACCGAATAGTCATGAAACCGTCAAATACTGAACAAGCACATTCGAACACACTCCCTGCTTTTTCAGCAAAACAGCAATGACAATTCAAGATAACAGAGCAAAATTCATCTCCATGAACAAAAACCAACTAAAATATTTCAAGAGGAAACCTGTACCTTACAAGCAAAAACCTCTTCCTCCCGTATTAAACTATTGCAGATCTCCTTTGCAACAGCTCAATGCCGTAAAAAACAAAACAATCATAGAGATAGCTAAATGATAGAACTCGCGAGGAACCCCATTCCCCGAGACACACGTCTCCCGGTGCCCCCTACTTCCGCCACAAATTATCAGATCGTAGCTAACGCGAGATACCAAATATCTTTCCCTATAGAGTTTGCCCGGCGCTTACTATTCCCGAAACAATATCCGTTTTGTGTCAGAACCAAAAATAAAAACACTCCCTGTTTCTGGTTCAGTTCACTAGCTATCCTTGTTCCCTGAAATACTTCACCTTCCCACTCGTGAACCGAGATTTTCATCACCCTTAATCATGAATAATCATATCCACAATTTTTCATCTTCCAACTCGCGAACAAGATTTCAATCACCCATCAAGTTCGGAAATACTATATTGGTGGTAGAACAACCCATCAAGAATAAGCATACCCTCCCTTGTTCTGCAACCAATAGACCGCAGTACAAAGACAAATCCCTGCCAAACTCAATGAAATCAGTATCCACCAATACCGCTGCATCTGCAATACACCTCTCAAGGTGCACCACGTACTCTTAATTCGCCAATCCGTCAACTAATAAATATCCGTCCCACCAGTCACCTTCTGGTCCTGTCTATACCACAAAGACTGTTTGATTTGAACATGAAAATTTATTTATTTCAAAACTCCAGGCAAAACAAAAGGCTACGTATACCGTCGAGTAGACGATAGTATACCTCCGTACCATTTGCGACTTTCCCGGGATAAAAAATATGTTCCGTAACATTCAGAGATCCCTCATCAGTGGTAAACAATACATATCCCACATATCATCCACCACGTACCCGACGGGAAGAACGGTGACTACCACATAATTTTATCCCTAACACACCGCAAATGGTTTTTATCATATACGACTTAACCGGAACGAATCCACACCCAGTCGAAAATGACACATCTCCGTTTGACGAACCTACAGTAGACGATACTATACCTTCTTCGTACAATTCACGACTTTCCCGGGATACAAAATATAACGCACACCATTCAGATCTCCGTAACCAGTAATAAACGATACATATCCTATATATCATCCAGCACTTACCCGGAAAGAACGATAACTACCATATAATTTAGTATTCCCTAACACGTCGTAAACGGTATGTATCGACTTTCCTTTATCCGGAACGAATCCAAATCCGGTCGAAAAAGACATATCTCCATTTGTACGATCAAAAACGTATTTCGACCGACAGGTGTATCCAATCGCAAGAGAAAACTACTCCTCCGAATACCCACCAGAAGTACTAGACATAACCTCCCGCCCGCTAAGTAGCCGAATTAATAAAAAGCTCCAGCTGGCGAGATACCTGTCTGTCCACTTCACGACCTTCCCGCAACATAAATACACACTTGCCCACAGACTCCCTCCAAACCTTTGAAATATGCGATATTAATGTATTGGTATTTGTCCAGTTGCTCTTCTGGGCCTGCCGACATCGAACACGGAGCGCATCGAAGCGCAGTGGATGTCGTATTCGGCAGTAACATTTCTAACCAAAACACGAAAATACGACTTTTCAACTACCAGGTGGGGGACGGGGGGGGTACTCATCACGTATATCTTCCAGAAAAAGAAGTCCAAACAATACTTCCGTATGTATCATCTAGTATTATCGCACATTTCATACGTACTCGTACGTACTACGAATCAATTCACGAAATTTCTACGCTCGTCGTGAAAAGAAACAAACTTCACAAGGTAATAGTGGATCGAAGACCTACCATTACGAGTGCAGACGCTATCCCCTCGCCCCGCGTGTTGCTGGACCCATAAAAGGATCCAGCGGACGATCCAACCACGGCTGCCCCATCCACGACCTCCCGCTGCTGCTGCTGCTGCTGACCTTCCGCGGCTGCTGCTGCTGCTGCTGTTCCTGACCTCCCGCTGCTGCTGCTCCTGCTGCTGCTGCTGCTGTCGTCGTGTGCACGCGACTGCTGTGTCACGCGACTTGTTGCCGATGCAGACGTGCCCTCCTTCGTTGCTAGTACTGCTGCAGCAGCACCCGATTCCCCCCACGTCCGCTCCTTCGACCACTACCACACCGTAGTCGAGTGCGCGTATCACGTACGCGGCTTTCCCGACCATGCCACATGGGTGGCCGGGTGCACACGGCCTGGCTCACCGTGCGACTTCACGCGAAAATGCGCAGATATGTCTCCCATCCCCACAGCTCCCAGCCCCACCACAATCTCCATGGGTGAGGTGCGCACGTGAAGTTTCGCACGACTTGTTATCCCCCGTGCCACTCCCCACGGAGGCGCCTACGGTTTTGTTGCTCCCACCGCAGGGCTTTTTCTTCTCCATTTAGCACGCCGTCGTATCTCCGGCATACTCCAAGAGCACCAACACAGCTTCGGCCCCCTTTTCCACCGAGGTGGCCATCTTCCGCGGAAACGCGTTTACCCTCCCGGCTCCCGTTGCCAACGTCGGAGTGTTCCAACCCTGGCGTTGAAGCATCTCTCCCTGCTCCAACTGCAGTAGATAGCTGTTGCTGTCTACCGGACCCCATCTGTGCCATCATCTCGAGGATCTCGGCGTGATTCGCCTTTCGACGCTCCTCTGCGTCGGCGGCCGCCCGCTGCAGCCCCTCGAGGGCGAGGCCCTGCTCTAATACCACACCCCGAAGATCTTCTACTTCGTCACCCATGAGCCTAGGTTGCCAACGTTGAAAAACAAACTCTAGAGTGTTGATAAGTCCCAGGCGAAGAAAGATGATGTTTCAGGTTTTAGTATTATTCTCCCGGTAATGTAGATACAGATGGAAGTGGCCCTGGTGGGTATCACGTACACCCACAGAAGTAACCACCACATAATCTCATAATAAGCCAATATACCGAATAGTCATGAAACCGTCAAATACTGAACAGGCACATTCGAACAACGGTAGCAAGTAAGAATCCCGCTGACACACTAGCAGAACGTTACTCGCTTCGGGCTGATGTCGCTACCACGGTAACATAATGTTAACGTTTAGTTGGCCATGTACGTTATCCCTTCAACGTGTGTTACGATAGCCACCAGGATTTCCGCAAACACGCTAACACAGTGTTACTCGCTATGGGCAGCATACCCTAACACCGTACCACTTTTACTGCGGTCAGTGCGGGATCAAGGTAACACTCCAACATAATGTTACGCGATCGCCCGCCAATATCATAACACACTAACACTATGTTATCGCAAAAAACAGAAAGTAGTTAACGTAGTAACGTAATGCTACCTTTTTGTTTCGCTGACGCCTAACATTAACATAAAACGTTAAGTGTTACGTTATCCGAGGTGTGAAGACCTATTCCCCCGAAATTTAGAGCTATTCATTGTTGTGACTCTTACGCCACAGCTAGTATGTATATACATGTAGTACAGTACGCGACAGCAGATCACAATTTCACATTTTGGCCAGTTGAGCATGGATGGGCTTTCAAAGCCTGCAATGTATAATGTACCTGGTATAAAGGAGTTGGGGTTTAGAGTGGCGTTCCTTGCCGAGCACATATTCTTAGCTGAAAATTTTGAAATTAAAAAGATAACAGTTAGAATCTAGACTCCGAAATACCTACCACATGTCACCTGCTGTACTGCACGAACAATGCCGGAGTGACACCATAGTGCTACTATAATTCTGTGGTACAGGGTGGGGTGGTCAGCGCGCAGCTCAACACAACTTGATACCAATGTGTACAGCGTATGCCGAACAGGGCGGGGTGGCTTTGACTTAGCTCAGGAACAATCTCATACCAATATGTGGGGGGCGCATAAATGTGCGTGCCGGTCCCAAACGCGTTCGACATAGGGACCCCGTCGACCCTTTGCTGGCCTACCGCGCGGGGTGACCATTTGACACCGCGCACGGCAACTTAGCAGCAACATACCACCTTTCTCGGCCGAATTCAATCCCGCTGACTCCAAAAAGATGACAGATCGATCACCACCCGCTATCCAAACAATACCGCCCACCATGTGGCCGCCTTCCTGGACAAAGCACACATACATGGTGAACCACAGAACAGCAAACAGTTGTAATAGCTGGCAGAAACGAATCATATATATACTATTATTTTCATCGATCGGGTGTTGAAGGCATTTCCCCGCGACTGCTGTATGTTTCAGTTGACCCATTCAGACCCAGATCGCAGTTTCGGGAACAACTGCTTGGAATTCATGTGAGATCATGTTCGCAGTGGCCATTGAGTTAGTAAAGAGCTTACCAAATAACACTCTGTCCTGAAATATAAGGGACTTTTTGTATATGAAAATGATACTCAAACGGCCTTTCATATCGCGGGGGGCATAGAGGCATGTCCTCAATATAATCGGTCTGCGCAGTACATCGTCTTTTTCCTGCTTTCACCGCTGCCCACAATCGAGAGACACTGAATTTCATCGCCGTCCACAATCGAGACACTTTGAGCACAGCTGGATCTGACTAGAGAAAGTTACTCTAAAACGTCTAACCCCCTGCACCCGGTACTCTCACGCCTGCCAGGGGGACGCGCCTTTGCCTCAGGGAAACATAGCCACCCCACTTCATACTCCATTCTTTTCCTCAACCAGTTCATCCATCCACAGCGCCTTTCTTCTACTAGGTGAGATCCAAGATACTAACAAGGGTAACATCTTGTGGCAGTCTATGTATTGCTGTTCCGATCGGCGAGGCGCAGCACTAATTTGGGTTTTACATACTGTTGTATACCAGATACAAACCATAGTAGCCAGATACAAACCATAGTAGCCACAGAGGTATCAAGTATCAAGTAAGCGCTGATTGATAGAGCTCAATGGTTGATCTCGGATTTCACCCCTCAGGGGCAGTGCAATCCCTTTGTTTAGTCAGCGTTTCCCCATACAGTTCGGATGCATACCTAATATTTATCCTGTGAGATGGCTCGACCATGGCCGTGACACTCTACAGCACGGTGCAGGACGCCTACTACAACAGATTAATAGGAAAGCTGGTCGAGGCTGGATTTCTTGTTTGGAGATAATAAAGGTGCATTATACCCTATAACTACATTAACTACACCAACTACAGTAACGCCACTCCAGCGTAATATCGGCTTTAGAACTTCTTATTATTACTGTGTGAAATTCAGCTTGCCTTTTTCAACACCGATTTTATTCTTGGCATTTTTCTGTACTGGACACGTGAAGCCCATCCCTCCATCCTTAAGTCCATGCATCCATAAATCTATGCATCCATGTATCCATCCATGCATCCATCAATATTTTGCGGTCGCGTTCACCTAGATTCGGTATGTAAAATGTTGTACCTACATGGTATCAGCCAGTCCGACGCCAATACGATATGCACAGTGTTGGACCTTGGTGCAAGGTCAAGAGCGTCGGCGGGCGGGGGGGGGGGCGGTACTACCGCTCACAGCTTGCCCGCAGCTATGTATGTTAGCGTCGGCAGGTGGATTATTAATGGTGTATCGCGACGTTTCCGATGTCACCTTGACTCCTTGCGGGCAGCAACGTTTATAGTTTTCCACACTTGAAGTCGCAAAGCGTTGCTGTTGTTGCCCAGAGGAAAAAAAAGTTGGAAAATTATTCTGTTGTACTCGTATGCCTGACGAATACAGCACCAGCAACGCAACACGAAGCATCCGGGGCGTTGCTGGGGCAGAGGGCTGTGTCCGAGTTGCAACGTAACCAGCTGCACCAGATGCGTGCCTCCCTGATGTTTTGAGTCATTGGATTCCATAGCAAATAGATATTGCTGTAGTTACCCATTTATATGTGTATGGCATAATATTATTGAGAAATGATGGCATAATAGTATTGGAATAAGCGCTGCCCATTATCAGATGGCATATAGAACAATAAAAAAATATAAAAAAATAGTAAGAGGGGTCTTTCTCATCGGAGAGCTTTTTTCCCCAGAATTTCCAAACTTTAGATTTGTTTGGAAATTTGTATCCAGACGCGGAGGCGTTCTGTCACAATCTGTGATATTCTTCAGAAACAAAAGTGCCTGGAAATCAACCTTCCATTTTATTTGGGAAACAAAACCAAAAAAAATCTAGACGATACAAAAATGCGCGAAAACAAAAAAGAAAATGTATAATATTACGGGGGAACCATAGTTAATAGGACCACATATTGTTAGTAAAACTAGGCAAATATATAGGTTTTTATGTATACCATAGATCCTATTAACTATGGTCCCCCGTAATAATAGTAAAAACTCTCCGATACGGTATATCTTCACGGAATATATTTTACATAAAATATATAATATGTGCGCGCAATACGTCTATTTTTATTTGTGAGTGATGAGGGATAGGGGCTTCTCAACAGAGGGAACCCCCGAACCAACATCGCTTGGGTTTTTACAACAGTGTCGTGGCAGACCTACACACAGCAGTAGTAGTAGCAGGCGATGAAATCGATTGCTCGGCGCGATATTTTTTGCTTAAGGCCAGTTTCTGGATGATATATATAGATATATATATAGAGAGAGAGAGCTCCTCGAGCGAGAGGAGCCTCACGAAAGTGCAGGTGCGCTCCACCCCTACAGTATACCGTAGCGATGCGTCCCCCCTACCTGTGGTGGTACTCGTATTGGCACTACTGGCGCTACTGCTGCTGCTGCTGCTGTTGCATGCTCCACCAAGACGGGTGATGATTGCACCCGGTCCTCTCGTTTTCGTTTTTGCGCAAGCGACAATACGGGTGCGTACTCTGTACCTCGAAGGACTTTTTTTTGGCAAAACAAATTATGTTCTGGCTGACCGGGGGGGGGGGGGGTCCGGTCCTTCGCCCAATACCGTTAGGATATCGCTATCAACACCAGTGCTTATTAATAACAAAACCATCCATAACATACCCTTGCATACTATGGGCTTTGGGAGTCATCATCTGGTTTTTGTTTTATTTGGTTAAAAACCGTTCTAAAAAAATCAGAGTTTTATTGTTGTGCGAACAAACCTTCTGCCATGAGTGTGTATTCTTTCGAGCACGGCGACGTCAAAATGCTATTCTAATTTGTCTTTTCAATCTGCCATCTGACAAATGCGCCAGTCAGCGCTTATTCCACGCATAATACCATGCACACATACAATGCAACGGTGGGTACAGCAGTAGAATCCAGTAAGATTATGTCTCAGAACAACATGAAAGGTGCTCTCAGTCAGACCTAAATACGGGAGACAAATATATACCAAAACTACAGCCCCCGCTATGATGCGCCGCCGACCCTGCCATCATGTATTTGCTTCTGTGAGCCTTGGTGTGTCGTTCACGACACTGCCTTGTAGTCGCCCTCTTCCCAGGACCTTTGCTTGCCCCTCTCATGGTATTGTTTCACGAGCCGGCGGAAGAAGAACGGGCGTGAAGCCAGCAAGAAACGTGGGCAAGAAAGACTTCAACATACTTTCGTTCTAATATGGCAACAAGCTGTTGTACCGACTAGACTACTACGGGGGACAATAGTAAACAGGACCAAATACTGTCAAAAGAAAAAAATGCAAACATATAGGTTTTAGTGTGTACCGTAGGTTCTACAGTATTTGCTATGGTCCCCCGTTATAGACTACTAGTTTGTTCAGCCGGCTGGAGATACCAAACAAACATCCTTGTCAAAGACGAAAACAAGAAATACATACACACGACATTTTAAAATTATTCTCCTGACATATTTCGGACACTCTACTACAGACTCTACCACAGCAGTAGAGTCTCCGAAATATGCCAAGAGAATAATTTGCAGAAACTGCAAGTCACATTGTTTGAAATATTGATACGTACCCTTTGGTGTGAGTATGTACCTGTTATGTCTCGCATGCATGGTGCCTCGCACAGACCCAATCGCAAACAGGACTAACAGGTATACATGGATAGTATTGGTTGACTCATCGCCTGCTTCTAACCTTCAGCATACTAATAGTTAGTGGAATGGTCCGCTGCCGTTGTCTGCTTCGCGTTCCCAGATTAGTAGTTGCTTGCACGTTCGGAACCCGTCAAGGGGTCACAGCGATTTTGCCTCCACGCGACAACAAGGCGCGAGCACGAGATGGCTCGACTCTTCACCTTATCCACGGCGGTGCTGGTCACGTTCAGCGCCAACGCTGCCGCCTCACTATTCTCCAAGAGTGAGTCAACTGCGGTTCAGCACCCCTCTGCGAAACACGAGTATATTATTTTATTATGCTTGCCATCCGAAAATGTGTAGTGTTGTTTATCGATGTTGGGCCGGGCCGGGTAGGTTAGTCGTCCATAGAATTTCAATCGTGATAGAGCGGTACAAGTAGTCAGTCCTTTAAAAACAGGAGTAGATTCGTGTCAGGCCTGGGACACGTTCGTCATGAACTTTGACCCGTGCGTAGAATGGTTGACACCTCTCCGAAAGCAGAGAGAGGAGTAGATTAATGTTAGACCGGGAGCAGGTTCCTCATAGATTTCGGATCTAGCCTAGGACAGTCAGCATCTCTATAAGCATAGGAGTACTGCACATTGATGTCAGGCCGGGGGCGCGTCAGTAGGTGCAGCATGGAGCTTGGTTCGTGCATAATGCAGGCTTTCTTGTTTTGCTTCCCAAACATACTTTCCTTCTGTTGAGGGGATCTTTGCCGGTGATCGATCTCGAAGCCCGTGCTGCACGATATGGTTTGACAAACATGCCCACAACGCTACAACAGGGCCGGTAGTGTAAGAATGCCGGGTACGTGCTGGGGCAAATGGTGGGGGGTCGCAAGGCAGCCAGGACCGGCGTACATATTAGTATCAAATACATTACTGTGTATGGCTGTCTCATTCATACCGCTGCGACCCCCCCCCCCCCCCCCCCCCCGCCGTCTAAAACGTTGCCTATCCCATACGCTCACTATTCTGCTGTATACTGCCGCTGCATGTATGTACGTAGAACACGAGTACTCATTCTATACCGTACTTGAAGCACTTATCCCGTAGGTGTATTGGCCGTCCGTGAACACGAAAAGTTGTGGACCGCTCACGCGTTCGATATCATCGTATTAAGGTTTGATGCGGTTTTACTAGCGTAGCTGTTTGGCACGAACAGGTTGGTTCATATGTCGGTACGATCCCCAGGGGGGCAGGCAAATAAGCTCCGAGGGTGAAAAACAGATTGGATGGTCGTTATGCGTTCTACGTCGTCGGGAAGCAAGTAAAACATCAGTGCTGCATCTGACTTCTTATTATTTATTTCCTTCTCGTTTACTGTCTTCGCCCTTCTTCTCTCCCCCCCCTCATAGTCGTAACTGGATCCGGGGTAATATAGGTAGCACGCTTTTCTCCCCCGTCCCCCCCTAGTATACGGCTTTGCTTTTGGATCGCGAGCATACTCCAGCCTTTTCTTCCTTCATTTACTTCGACGTGCTGTGCAGGAAGTATAATTACACGCATTTATGTGTCTCGATTGCGCAGACAGGGGATAGGTGAACAGGGAGGGCGGGTTTAATGTTTCGCTTGGTCGCGGTACGACATGTGTGTACGTTGCACAGTATTTATGTGTTGCCGGCACAACCGGGCCCTCTACGGGTGGCATCAAGCAGTGACAATTACGCATTGCAATGTAGGGGACATACCCTTTCCAGCGCCAATCTGGTCCCAGATTGACACGTGAACGAAGTCGTGATACACACATACAACGCTGAAACTTTCATTGGCTCAAAACAATTCACGACACCGGTCCCAGGTTACCAAGTGGACAAACCCTCCATACACACATACAACGCCGAAACTTTCATTACTTCAGACGCAATGAAAGGCATAGGCTACATTACTACTGCTTCATATTTCCACATCCATGGGAGAGGATTTGATCGCATGTAGCGCGTTGAGGTTGTTATGAATCTGCCATATATGCGACATACCTGATTGCGTTCCCGCAAGAGTGTCACCGAAAACAGATGACACGGCTGGCTCTGCTTTCGAATAACCTCTCTCTTTGCCTCACCAATTCTGTCTATCCTGCGATTTTGCAGCCAAAGACGCGGTCTTCGATCACGGTCTCCGTGGGAGGCGTGCTACCGAGGTGAGATGGAAATCTTCTGTATGAACCAGCCGTGCCACGGTCAGGGTTACAACCGTTAAGCCCAAACCGTCCCCCACACTGACCCGAGGATCCCAAGACATTTCTGCACGCATCCGATATGTTTTTTCAAATTATTATTTGCAAGCCCATTTTATTGTGCGTTGGGCGTAGCTCTGCAGCATTTATCAAACTCGGTTGTTTGGGCGGGGGTACAGAGCTGCTCGCGTGGGGGGCCTCAGACGAATGTAGGCGCTACCTAACCCCAGCGGTCTCCGAAACCTTGTTGTGACACGACCATGCTTGAGCAACCTTGGGCATTAAGCAATTACATCGGGTTTAACGAGGCGTTTGTCGCTGAAAACGATAAATGTATCCACAATAGATTGTGATAAAGCCCCCCCCCCTGTCCGTCTCGAAAGGGATGCGTGGTCAATGGTCAAATGACTAAAGCAAACAGCAAATGAGTACGCCCTCCCTCCCCCCCTCCATAACGTGAGACAAACGGTCTTCTTGCTGTGTGCGTTTGTATCCGGAGGCCTGTCCTGTGTGTAGCGTTATGTTGTACGGTAAAGAACATATGCCTGGGTATGCCTGGGTGGGTATGGATCGACAGGACACCTCCTAGACTGCCGGGCAAACAGAGTCACGTGTGTCGTCGAATCGCCTGTGCGGCAGATGCATGCTGCGATAGCGTTGTGAGAAGTGCCACGGCATACACCAGGGGTGACGTCTTACAGGTGTGGCGCTTTATTTGTTTAAGGTGCTACTCACAGGAAAAACTTAGTATCCCACCCGGAAACATGACTTCCAACAAGTTATATTCGTGTAACCCGACGAAAAAACGCATCCATGCTTCGCTAGAAGTAGCCCCAAGCCAGACTTTACTACTGTAGTAGCAGAAGCGTCACGCTAACCGGCGGTAGCCGACTCGAGGAGATCAACCAGTCAGAACGTATCGAGCCAAAACGTGGACCTCCCACAGTCGGATGAGTCCTCCTGTGTATTTTCGTACCTAAATACTCCGGAGGCTATTTCCCTTGAGGAGTCCTATGCTACTATATTAGACCACTACCCCCAAACGGCCTCAAGTCGTTTAGACTGTAGTGTACAGATACGAAAAATTGACTCTAAGTGTTTTGTCTCCACAACGGGAGTGTACTCCTGAAGGGGTAGATATCTGCATATCGCTCAAGTTAACCAGGTGGATAAGCCACCCCAAGGCCTACGAAGTCTATACGCCGAGAACGTAACAGAAAAATAAACGATATCGAGTACTGTCCTCGATTTAAGAAGACCCATCAGCCAAACATGTGTGAGCCCATTTCGTTTTTTATAATCGCAGCTCGCGTCAATATGAAGACGCTCGAGATTCGCGTTGCTCGCCCGGCGTTGTCTCGGGTCAGTACTATTGCGACCCAGAGCAGGCATTCCACCAGGCGGTCATGTTATGCCAGGCGTAGATACAAATGTTGAAGGGGCTAATATGACGCCCTCGTCAGATGAATCTAGACAGCAAATAGTACGGGGGACCATAGTAAATAGGACCTATGAGTACACACAAAAAACTATACATTTACCTATTGTTTACTAACCATACGTGGTCCTATTTAACTTTAGTCCTCCGTAATATGTATGGTGCATGCCGTGAACGCAAGTAGCTTTATCATCCATGTTGAAATCCGGAAAGATGCCAATGAGGTTTACGAAATGCACGATATCTGCAGACAATAGCGGTAATCGCCCGTAATAAAGCCCCAGACAATACCACGGCAGTGAAAATCTGGCGCGTACGTCAGGAATTTTCAGGAGAAGGCCGACCAGCCGTGAGTAACGTGAAGTAACACGCATTTTCTCGCCCCATTCTGCGGCAGGTGCTGTACTGCAACTCAATCGGCTGCCCGGACGGCTACACCCCCATCGACAATGCTAAGAACGAGCCGTGTGAGCAAGTGCCGTGTCAGGTGTCTCAGTGCTGCGAGGCGTTCTGCTCATACCACCCGTGTCCAAACAATTACATTCCCGTGCCCGATGCTGACATCATCTTGTGCGACGACTCCGGGTGCACAACTGAGCTATGCTGCGAGTGTGGTGAGCACAGCCGAACTTGCAACTAAACGAGATCGGGTAGAGTCCATGCAGACATCGATACGTACTCGATCGAGTAATGTATCGCCAGAGGTTGATGGGATGTGTTTGGCGTATAGGCGGGCTCTTGACGCGTCTAGGTGGGCTATCGGGGGCGGCTGACGACGACTACCCAGCAGACATGTATGCCAAGTATTTTCTCTTTGTCGGAATCCGTTCGTCCGACAAGTGTCCATGTATCAAACTATGATTTGCGCTTCAATGATTTCGCTGTCAATTCCCAAGTTGTTCACGTTTGTCTGTCCCCGCCGTTGTGTTGTATTCGCTCTTTTTTCCCCAACTCCCTCCCAGGTCGTATTCTCAGATCCGCAGTCGCATAGGAATATCTCCCCCCCCCCCCCCCCAAACCACCCCTAGATATGGTATGTAGGTTGGGTTGGCGCCGTTTGGCAACGACATCGTAAACGAAGCCGCTCACTTCTTGAGCTCGACAACCAGGGTACCGTTTTATTTCGTTTTGTTTCGCTTTGTGGTTTTCGGGGGGTTGGTCACAGCTGGCAGTCGAGGTAGATCATCGCTGCGGGGTGGAGAGCCAATACTCCGCACAAGTGGAATTATCGTATCACGTAGTGCCCACGGCGAGGCACCCAAGAAGCAGTTGAATAGTACTCTCGTTTCTGCCTCTGGAAATGGCCACACCGGAAAACAAAACAATCCCTTGAAGCTGCCCTTAATATGCAAGTCTGCATCATGAGCGAATCATAGTAGGATCGTTTCACGTAGTGCCCACGGCGAGGCACCCAAGAAGCAGTTGAATAGTGCTCTTGTTTCTGCCTCTGGAAATGGCCACACCGGAAAACAAAACAATCCCTTGAAGTTGCCCTTAATATGCAAGTCTGCATCATGAGCGAATCATAGTAGGATGCAGCTCACCGCCCATGTCACTCGCCGGCCACCTCACAGCGCTTCGCACTTGGTGCAAGTAATATCTGCCAGGTCGGTGAAAACCCGACGGGCTCCTTCCCGGTATTGTAGGTGATGCAACGGGTTATGGTCATACGAGTACGGCCATGTATGATATCGACTACACCCCCCCACCCTCCCCTCTCAAACCGTTACGTGACACACATTTTCACCTCGATAAGGGTTCGGCATTTTACCTCCATCGCCAACCAATTGTGTCAGAATGGTTTGATGTAGATATGGCGGCCAGACTGACACCCTTCCCCATGTTTGAGCCGGGTATCAATATATAGCACTTCGACGGCTTGGCTCCACCTTGAGAACACGATGTTTCGTTCCGCAAAGCGATAGACGACGACTGCGAACACCCAGAACCGATGTACCGCAACTCTATCGCCTGCCCCGACGGCTACACCCCCATCGACGACGCCGATGAAGTGGAGTGCGAGGACGGCCCCCCAGTGCTGCGGCGAGCACAGCCAAACTCATAACCAAACGAGGTCGGATAGTGTCTACGCAGTCCTCGGGTTGAATTTGAAATCCACTACCGCGGAATGATAATTTACTGTACTTGTCGTACACCGGGAGGTGGGCTTGACGTGTGTGGGCCATTGGCAGCAACTGGTAACAACGACAGCCCAAAGCCCCTGTATGGCAAACATGTATAATTTTGCTGGGACTACAGTACTTTGTCCAATAAATGCCCATATGTCAATGCCCCGCTGCGCTGTATCAGTATTTTGTTGTTGATTCTTAATCTCATCTACTACTGTAATATATATAGTATTTTCCGTTTTTTTTCTCTTGCCCCCTAACGCAGGTGCACAGAAAGAGCTTTCGTTTCCCCCCGCCCATGATGTTACGTGCCTTGCTTTTCACTGTGAAAAAAGTCAGCGTTATCGTCCTCTCGTCGACTCGGGTCTAAGTGCGCTAGAATATTGCTATATAAACATGGCGTCCAGACTGGCACCCTTCCCCATGTTTCATCGGTGCGATATCACACCTGTTTTTCGCCACTTCTTCAAATCGATGTTTGCTTTTGCACGTCGACAGTCTACGACTGCGACTCTCCGGTGGAATACTGCGACTCTATCAGCTGCCCAGACGGCTACTCCCTGATCGACAACGCCGAAGAGGTGGAGTGTGAGGACGACCCCTGTGAAGTGGCCCAGTGCTGCGGTGAGCACTATCAAACTCGTAACGAAGCGAGATCGGACAGTGTCTATGCTATAATCGGGTTGTTTTTGAAATCCCCTACCGCGGAAAGATGATTTACTGTACTTGTCGTACACCCGGTAGGTGGGCTGTACGTGTGTGCGGGCCATTAGCAGCGACTGGTATCATCGACAGCCCAACGGCCCTGTAAGGCAAACATGTATATTTTCGCTGGGACTAGTTTGTCCGACAAATGTCCATTGTCCAAAATATCGATCGCAATTTAATGCCTTACTATCCATTTATCAGTATTTTGCATGTTTGATAATCGAATCTAATGGATTATATTACTTCCCTCTTGCTTCTCCTGCGCCCTCCATGCTCATAACCCAGATCCACAGCCGCAAAGAAGAAGCTTTCCCCAGAACCCCACCCACAATGATAGGTTGAATTATCACTTGTGGTTCATCATTACCCTTCTGTCGCCAACTTGCGTCTGATCGTGCACGACCGTTACGATATAAACATGGCGTTCAAACTATTGCGGGGGTACATAGTTAATAGGACCTATGGTATACATAAAAACTTACATATTTCCTACTTTCATTAACAATATTTGGCCTTATATACTATGGTCCCCCGTAATAGGCACCCTTCCCCATGATTCAGCCGTGTCATCGATAACATCTTAACGGCTTTCCTCAACGTTCTTGAACCTATCTTTGATTCCGCACCGCGATAGTCTACGACTGCATAAAGCACTGCGATTCAATCAGCTGCCCGGACGGCTACTCCCTGATCGACAACGCAAAAGAGGTGGAGTGTGAGGACAACGCCTGTGAAGTGGCCCAGTGCTGCGGTGAGCACTATCAAACTCGTAACGAAGCGAGATCGGACAGTGTCTATGCTATAATCGGGTTGTATTTGAAATCCCCTACCGCGGAAAGATGATTTACTGTACTTGTCGTACACCCGGTAGGTGGGCTGTACGTGTGTGCGGGCCATTGGCAGCGACTGGTATCATCGACAGCCCAAAGGCCCTGTAAGGCAAACATGTATATTTTCGCTGGGACTAGTTTGTCCGACAAATGTCCATTGTCCAAAGTATCGGTCGCAATTTAATGCCTTACTATCCAATTATCAGTATTTTGTATGTTTGATAATCGAATCTATTGGATTATATTTCTTCCCTCTTGCTTCTCCTGCCCCCTCCATGCTCATAACCCAGATCCACAGCCGCAAAGAAGAAGCTTTCCCCAGAACCCCACCCACAATGATAGGTTGAATTATCACTGTGGTTCATCATTACCCTTCTGTCGCCAACTTGCGTCTGATCGTGCACGACCGTTGCGATGTAAACATGGCGTTCAAACTATTGCGGGGGTACATAGTTAATAGGACCTATGGTATACATAAAAACCTATATATTTCCTACTTTCATTAACAATATTTGGCCTTATATACTATGGTCCCCCGTAATAGGCACCCTTCCCCATGATTCAGCCGTGTCATCGATAACATCTTAACGGCTTTCCTCAACGTTCTTGAACCTATCTTTGATTCCGCACCGCGATAGTCTACGACTGCATAAAGCACTGCGACTCAATCAGCTGCCCGGACGGCTACTCTCTGATCGACAACGCCGAAGACGTGGAGTGTGAGGACAACGTCTGCGAAGTGGCCCAGTGCTGCGGTGAGCACTATCAAACTCGTAACGAAGCGAGATCGGACAGTGTCTATGCTATAATCGGGTTGTGTTTGAATCCCCTACCACGGAAAGATGATTTACTGTACTTGTCGTACACCCGGTAGGTGGACTTTACGCGTGTGTGGGCCATTGGCAGCGACTGGTATCAACGACAGCTCGAGGCCCTGTATGACACATATCTACATATTTTCTCGGACTGCAGTAGCTTGTCCGACAGGCGTCTATAAACCAAAACATTGTTTCTAATTCATTGCCTCACTACGCAATGCTCAGTATGTGTTTATCTTTGATTATCGCACCCACTGTAAAACATTCTCTTCCCTCTAGCTTCTCCTGCCTTCTCCGTAGTCAAAACTTAGATCCCTGTCGCAAAGAAGGAGCTTCCCCCTGCCACCGCCCACAACGTTTCGTTGACGTCCACTGTGAACAGGGTTCAGCATGATCCTTTCCTCGTCAACGCACGTCTAAGTGTGTTAGAATGTTGCACTACCCGTTTCTCTTTGTATTTGGTAACAGGTTTTCTAATCGCATCTAATGTTACACATTGTCTTCCCTCTTGGTTCGTCTGCCCTCTCCGAAGTCTTAAACTCACATCCCAGTCGCAAAAAACGAGCTTTCCAATGCCACCGCCCACAACTTTTCGTTGACTATTCACTGTGAACAGGGTTCAACAGTATATTTCCCAAGTCAACCCACGTCTAATTGCGCGAGAATGTTGCGATACAAACATGGCGTCCAGACTGGCACCCTTCCTCATGATTCAACCGTGCCATCAACAATTAATCTTGACGGGTCGCTCCACTACTTTCAATCGATTGTTTGTTTGGGTTCGCCGACAGTCTGTGAACCTGTACACTGTGACTCTTTCAGCTGCCCAGACGACTACGACCTGATCGAAAACGCCGATGAAGTGGAGTGTGAGGACAACTCCTGCGAAGTGGACCAGTGCTGTGGTGAGCACAACCAAGCTCGTACCAAAACGAGAACAGAGTGTATATGCAGTCATCGGCTTGTGTTTAGAATCACCTTACGCGGAAAGTCGATGTAGTGTACTTTGCGTACACCCAGCATGGGGGCCTTTGACGTGTGTCGATCATTCACAGTGACTGGTACCGACGACAGCTCGAGGCCCTACATGACGCAAATGCATGTTTCCGCTGGGACTCCAGTAGCTTGTCCGACAGGTGTCTATAAGCGAAAACATAGTTTCTAGATCATTGCCTCACTACTCATTGATCAGTATGTGCTTATCGTTGATCATCGCATCTACTGTATATCAATGTCTTCCCCTCTTGGCTCTCCTGCCCTCTCCGTAGTCAAAACGCAGATCCTTGTGGCAAACAAGAAGCTTCCCCCTGCCACCGCCCACAACGTTTCGTTGACTATTCACTGTGAACAGGGTTCAACAGTTTCTTTCCCTCATCAACGCACGTCTAATTGCGCTAGAATGTTGCAATATAAATATGGCGTCCAGACTGGCACCCTTCCTCGTGATTCAGCCGTGCCATCAGTAACATCTCAACGGATTTCTCCACTCCCTTGAAATGATGTTTGATTCCACACGCCGACAGTCTGCGAGCCTGTGCACTGCGGCTCGTTCAGCTGCCCAGACGGCTACGATCTGATCGACAACGCCGATGAAATGGAGTGTGAGGACAACTCCTGTGAAGTGGACCAGTGCTGCGGTGAGCACAACCAAGCTCGTAAACGAGAACAGAGTATCTATGCAATCATCGGCTTCTTTTGCGGAAAGTCGATTTAATGTACTTGGCCTACACCCTTCGGGGAGCATTTTTAGCGTTCGTGGACCATTCACAGTGACTGGTAACGACGACACCCCGAGGCCTTGCATGGCACAAATTTACGCTTCATCTGGGACTCCAGTAGCGTGTCCGACAGGTGTCTATGAGCTAAAACATTGTTTCTACTGTAATTCATTGCCTCACTACCCGTTTCTCTGTACGTGCTTGTCTTGGATCATCGCATCCACTGTACAACATTGCCTTCCTTCTAGGTTCTTCTGCCCTCTCCGTAGCCAAAACGCAGATCACTGTCGCAAACAAGAAGCTTCCCCCTGTCACCGCCCTCAACCTTTCGTTGACTTTTCACTGTGATCAGGGTTCAACAGTTTCTTTCCCTCGTCAACGCACGTCTAATTGCGCTAGAATGTTGCGATATAGACATGGCGTCCAGACTGGCACCTTTCCCAAGATTCGGCCGTGCCATCAGTAACATCTCAACGGATTTCTCCACTCCCTTGAAATGATGTTTGATTCCACACGCCGACAGTCTGCGAGCCTGTGCACTGCGGCTCGTTCAGCTGCCCAGACGGCTACGATCTGATCGACAACGCCGATGAAGTGGAGTGTGAGGACAACTCCTGTGAAGTGGACCAGTGCTGCGGTGAGCACAACCAAGCTCATACCAAAACGAGAACAGAGAGTACCTATGAAATCATCGGGTTGTGGTTACAATCACCTTTGCGGAAAATCGATATAATTTACTTGGCCTACACCCTTCGGGGAGCATTTAGCGTTCGTGGACCATTCACAGTGACTGGTAACGAGGACACCCCGAGGCCCTGTATGGCACAAATGTACGCTTCATCTGGGACTCCAGTAGCTTGTCCGACAGGTGTCTACAAGCGAAAACACTGTTTCTAATTCATTGCCTCACTACCCGTTTTTCTCTGTGTGTGCTTGTCATGGATAATCGCATCCACTGTATGTCAATGTCTTCCCTCTAGGTTCTTCTGCCCTCTCCGTAGCCAAAACGCAGATCACTGTCGCAAACAAGAAGCTTCCCCCTGCCACCGCCCTCAACCTTTCGTTGACTTTTCACTGTGATCAGGGTTCAACAGTTTCTTTCCCTCGTCAACGCACGTCTAATTGCGCTAGAATGTTGCGATATAGACATGGCGTCCAGACTGGCACCCTTCCCAAGATTCGGCCGTGCGATCAGCAACATCTCAACGGATTTATCCTCTCCCTTGAAATGATGTTTGATTCCACACGCCGACAGTCTGCGAGCCTGTATACTGCGACTCGTTCAGCTGCCCAGACGGCTACGATCTGATCGACAACGCCGATGAAGTGGAGTGTGAGGACAACTCCTGTGAAGTGGACCAGTGCTGCGGTGAGCACAACCAAGCTCATACCAAAACGAGAACAGACAGTATCTATGAAATCATCGGGTTGTGGTTACAATCACCGTTGCGGAAAACCGATTTAATGTACTTGGCCTACACCCCGTAGGAGAGCATTTAGCGTTCGTGGACCATTCACAGTGACTGGTAACGAGGACACCCCGAGGCCCTGTATGGCACAAATGTACGCTTCATCTGGGACTCCAGTAGCTTGTCCGACAGGTGTCTACAAGCGAAAACATTGTTTCTAATTCATTGCCTCACTACCCGTTTCTCTGTGTGTGTCCTTGTCTTGGATCATCGCATCCACCGTATAACGTTGTCTTCCCTCTAGGTTCTTCTGCCCTCTCCGTAGTCAAAACTCAGATCCCTGTCGCTAAGAAGGAGCTTCCCCCTGCCACCACCCTCAACGTTTCGTTGACTATTCACTGTGAACAGCGTTCAACAGCATATTTCTCTCGTCAACGCACGTCTAATTGCGCTAGAATGTTGCGATATAGACATGGCGTCCAGACTGGCACCCTTCCCAAGATTCGGCCGTGCCATCAGTAACATCTCAACAGATTTCTCCACTCCCTTGAAATGATGTTTGATTCCACACGCCGACAGTCTGCGAGCCTGTATACTGCGACTCGTTCAGCTGCCCAGACGGCTACGATCTGATCGACAACGCCGATGAAGTGGAGTGTGAAGACAACTCCTGTGAAGTGGACCAGTGCTGCGGTGAGCACAACCAAGCTCATACCAAAACGAGAACAGACAGAATCTATGAAATCATCGGGTTGTGGTTACAATCACCTTTGCGGAAAACCGATTTAATGTACTTGGCCTACACCCCGTAGGAGAGCATTTAGCGTTCGTGGACCATTCACAGTGACTGGTAACGAGGACACCCCGAGGCCCTGTATGGCACAAATGTACGCTTCATCTGGGACTCCAGTAGCTTGTCCGACAGGTGTCTACAAGCGAAAACATTGTTTCTAATTCATTGCCTCACTACCCGTTTTCTCTGTGTGTGTCCTTGTCTTGGATCATCGCATCCACCGTATAACGTTGTCTTCCCTCTAGGTTCTTCTGCCCTCTCCGTAGTCAAAACTCAGATCCCTGTCGCTAAGAAGGAGCTTCCCCCTGCCACCACCCTCAACGTTTCGTTGACTACTCACTGTGAACAGCGTTCAACAGCATATTTCTCTCGTCAACGCACGTCTAATTGCGCTAGAATGTTGCGATATAGACATGGCGTCCAGACTGGCACCCTTCCCAAGATTCGGCCGTGCCATCAGTAACATCTCAACAGATTTCTCCACTCCCTTGAAATGATGCTTGATTCCACACGCCGACAGTCTGCGAGCCTGTATACTGCGACTCGTTCAGCTGCCCAGACGGCTACGATCTGATCGACAACGCCGATGAAGTGGAGTGTGAGGACAACTCCTGTGAAGTGGACCAGTGCTGCGGTGAGCACAACCAAGCTCATACCAAAACGAGAACAGACAGTATCTATGAAATCATCGGGTTGTGGTTACAATCACCGTTGCGGAAAACCGATTTAATGTACTTGGCCTACACCCCGTAGGAGAGCATTTAGCGTTCGTGGACCATTCACAGTGACTGGTAACGAGGACACCCCGAGGCCCTGTATGGCACAAATGTACGCTTCATCTGGGACTCCAGTAGCTTGTCCGACAGGTGTCTACAAGCGAAAACACTGTTTCTAATTCATTGCCTCACTACCCGTTTCTCTGTGTGTGCTTGTCATGGATAATCGCATCCACTGTATGTCAATGTCTTCCCTCTAGGTTCTTCTGCCCTCTCCGTAGCCAAAACGCAGATCACTGTCGCAAACAAGAAGCTTCCCCCTGCCACCGCCCTCAACCTTTCGTTGACTTTTCACTGTGATCAGGGTTCAACAGTTTCTTTCCCTCGTCAACGCACGTCTAATTGCGCTAGAATGTTGCGATATAGACATGGCGTCCAGACTGGCACCCTTCCCAAGATTCGGGCCGTGCGATCAGCAACATCTCAACGGATTTATCCTCTCCCTTGAAATGATGTTTGATTCCACACGCCGACAGTCTGCGAGCCTGTATACTGCGACTCGTTCAGCTGCCCAGACGGCTACGATCTGATCGACAACGCCGATGAAGTGGAGTGTGAGGACAACTCCTGTGAAGTGGACCAGTGCTGCGGTGAGCACAACCAAGCTCATACCAAAACGAGAACAGACAGTATCTATGAAATCATCGGGTTGTGGTTACAATCACCGTTGCGGAAAACCGATTTAATGTACTTGGCCTACACCCCGTAGGAGAGCATTTAGCGTTCGTGGACCATTCACAGTGACTGGTAACGAGGACACCCCGAGGCCCTGTATGGCACAAATGTACGCTTCATCTGGGACTCCAGTAGCTTGTCCGACAGGTGTCTACAAGCGAAAACATTGTTTCTAATTCATTGCCTCACTACCCGTTTCTCTGTGTGTGTCCTTGTCTTGGATCATCGCATCCACCGTATAACGTTGTCTTCCCTCTAGGTTCTTCTGCCCTCTCCGTAGTCAAAACTCAGATCCCTGTCGCTAAGAAGGAGCTTCCCCCTGCCACCACCCTCAACGTTTCGTTGACTACTCACTGTGAACAGCGTTCAACAGCATATTTCTCTCGTCAACGCACGTCTAATTGCGCTAGAATGTTGCGATATAGACATGGCGTCCAGACTGGCACCCTTCCCAAGATTCGGCCGTGCCATCAGTAACATCTCAACAGATTTCTCCACTCCCTTGAAATGATGCTTGATTCCACACGCCGACAGTCTGCGAGCCTGTATACTGCGACTCGTTCAGCTGCCCAGACGGCTACGATCTGATCGACAACGCCGATGAAGTGGAGTGTGAGGACAACTCCTGTGAAGTGGACCAGTGCTGCGGTGAGCACAACCAAGCTCATACCAAAACGAGAACAGACAGTATCTATGAAATCATCGGGTTGTGGTTACAATCACCGTTGCGGAAAACCGATTTAATGTACTTGGCCTACACCCCGTAGGAGAGCATTTAGCGTTCGTGGACCATTCACAGTGACTGGTAACGAGGACACCCCGAGGCCCTGTATGGCACAAATGTACGCTTCATCTGGGACTCCAGTAGCTTGTCCGACAGGTGTCTACAAGCGAAAACACTGTTTCTAATTCATTGCCTCACTACCCGTTTCTCTGTGTGTGCTTGTCATGGATAATCGCATCCACTGTATGTCAATGTCTTCCCTCTAGGTTCTTCTGCCCTCTCCGTAGCCAAAACGCAGATCACTGTCGCAAACAAGAAGCTTCCCCCTGCCACCGCCCTCAACCTTTCGTTGACTTTTCACTGTGATCAGGGTTCAACAGTTTCTTTCCCTCGTCAACGCACGTCTAATTGCGCTAGAATGTTGCGATATAGACATGGCGTCCAGACTGGCACCCTTCCCAAGATTCGGCCGTGCGATCAGCAACATCTCAACGGATTTATCCTCTCCCTTGAAATGATGTTTGATTCCACACGCCGACAGTCTGCGAGCCTGTATACTGCGACTCGTTCAGCTGCCCAGACGGCTACGATCTGATCGACAACGCCGATGAAGTGGAGTGTGAGGACAACTCCTGTGAAGTGGACCAGTGCTGCGGTGAGCACAACCAAGCTCATACCAAAACGAGAACAGACAGTATCTATGAAATCATCGGGTTGTGGTTACAATCACCGTTGCGGAAAACCGATTTAATGTACTTGGCCTACACCCCGTAGGAGAGCATTTAGCGTTCGTGGACCATTCACAGTGACTGGTAACGAGGACACCCCGAGGCCCTGTATGGCACAAATGTACGCTTCATCTGGGACTCCAGTAGCTTGTCCGACAGGTGTCTACAAGCGAAAACATTGTTTCTAATTCATTGCCTCACTACCCGTTTCTCTGTGTGTGTCCTTGTCTTGGATCATCGCATCCACCGTATAACGTTGTCTTCCCTCTAGGTTCTTCTGCCCTCTCCGTAGTCAAAACTCAGATCCCTGTCGCTAAGAAGGAGCTTCCCCCTGCCACCACCCTCAACGTTTCGTTGACTATTCACTGTGAACAGCGTTCAACAGCATATTTCTCTCGTCAACGCACGTCTAATTGCGCTAGAATGTTGCGATATAGACATGGCGTCCAGACTGGCACCCTTCCCAAGATTCGGCCGTGCCATCAGTAACATCTCAACAGATTTCTCCACTCCCTTGAAATGATGTTTGATTCCACACGCCGACAGTCTGCGAGCCTGTATACTGCGACTCGTTCAGCTGCCCAGACGGCTACGATCTGATCGACAACGCCGATGAAGTGGAGTGTGAAGACAACTCCTGTGAAGTGGACCAGTGCTGCGGTGAGCACAACCAAGCTCATACCAAAACGAGAACAGACAGAATCTATGAAATCATCGGGTTGTGGTTACAATCACCTTTGCGGAAAACCGATTTAATGTACTTGGCCTACACCCCGTAGGAGAGCATTTAGCGTTCGTGGACCATTCACAGTGACTGGTAACGAGGACACCCCGAGGCCCTGTATGGCACAAATGTACGCTTCATCTGGGACTCCAGTAGCTTGTCCGACAGGTGTCTACAAGCGAAAACATTGTTTCTAATTCATTGCCTCACTACCCGTTTCTCTGTGTGTGTCCTTGTCTTGGATCATCGCATCCACCGTATAACGTTGTCTTCCCTCTAGGTTCTTCTGCCCTCTCCGTAGTCAAAACTCAGATCCCTGTCGCTAAGAAGGAGCTTCCCCCTGCCACCACCCTCAACGTTTCGTTGACTACTCACTGTGAACAGCGTTCAACAGCATATTTCTCTCGTCAACGCACGTCTAATTGCGCTAGAATGTTGCGATATAGACATGGCGTCCAGACTGGCACCCTTCCCAAGATTCGGCCGTGCCATCAGTAACATCTCAACAGATTTCTCCACTCCCTTGAAATGATGCTTGATTCCACACGCCGACAGTCTGCGAGCCTGTATACTGCGACTCGTTCAGCTGCCCAGACGGCTACGATCTGATCGACAACGCCGATGAAGTGGAGTGTGAGGACAACTCCTGTGAAGTGGACCAGTGCTGCGGTGAGCACAACCAAGCTCATACCAAAACGAGAACAGACAGTATCTATGAAATCATCGGGTTGTGGTTACAATCACCGTTGCGGAAAACCGATTTAATGTGCTTGGCCTACACCCCGTAGGAGAGCATTTAGCGTTCGTGGACCATTCACAGTGACTGGTAACGAGGACACCCCGAGGCCCTGTATGGCACAAATGTACGCTTCATCTGGACTCCAGTAGCTTGTCCGACAGGTGTCTACAAGCGAAAACATTGTTTCTAATTCATTGCCTCACTACCCGTTTCTCTGTGTGTGTCCTTGTCTTGGATCATCGCATCCACCGTATAACGTTGTCTTCCCTCTAGGTTCTTCTGCCCTCTCCGTAGTCAAAACTCAGATCCCTGTCGCTAAGAAGGAGCTTCCCCCTGCCACCACCCTCAACGTTTCGTTGACTACTCACTGTGAACAGCGTTCAACAGCATATTTCTCTCGTCAACGCACGTCTAATTGCGCTAGAATGTTGCGATATAGACATGGCGTCCAGACTGGCACCCTTCCCAAGATTCGGCCGTGCCATCAGTAACATCTCAACAGATTTCTCCACTCCCTTGAAATGATGCTTGATTCCACACGCCGACAGTCTGCGAGCCTGTATACTGCGACTCGTTCAGCTGCCCAGACGGCTACGATCTGATCGACAACGCCGATGAAGTGGAGTGTGAGGACAACTCCTGTGAAGTGGACCAGTGCTGCGGTGAGCACAACCAAGCTCATACCAAAACGAGAACAGACAGTATCTATGAAATCATCGGGTTGTGGTTACAATCACCGTTGCGGAAAACCGATTTAATGTGCTTGGCCTACACCCCGTAGGAGAGCATTTAGCGTTCGTGGACCATTCACAGTGACTGGTAACGAGGACACCCCGAGGCCCTGTATGGCACAAATGTACGCTTCATCTGGGACTCCAGTAGCTTGTCCGACAGGTGTCTACAAGCGAAAACATTGTTTCTAATTCATTGCCTCACTACCCGTTTCTCTGTGTGTGTCCTTGTCTTGGATCATCGCATCCACCGTATAACGTTGTCTTCCCTCTAGGTTCTTCTGCCCTCTCCGTAGTCAAAACTCAGATCCCTGTCGCTAAGAAGGAGCTTCCCCCTGCCACCACCCTCAACGTTTCGTTGACTATTCACTGTGAACAGCGTTCAACAGCATATTTCTCTCGTCAACGCACGTCTAATTGCGCTAGAATGTTGCGATATAGACATGGCGTCCAGACTGGCACCCTTCCCAAGATTCGGCCGTGCCATCAGTAACATCTCAACAGATTTCTCCACTCCCTTGAAATGATGCTTGATTCCACACGCCGACAGTCTGCGAGCCTGTATACTGCGACTCGTTCAGCTGCCCAGACGGCTACGATCTGATCGACAACGCCGATGAAGTGGAGTGTGAGGACAACTCCTGTGAAGTGGACCAGTGCTGCGGTGAGCACAACCAAGCTCATACCAAAACGAGAACAGACAGTATCTATGAAATCATCGGGTTGTGGTTACAATCACCTTTGCGGAAAACCGATTTAATGTACTTGGCCTACACCCCGTAGGAGAGCATTTAGCGTTCGTGGACCATTCACAGTGACTGGTAACGAGGACACCCCGAGGCCCTGTATGGCACAAATGTACGCTTCATCTGGGACTCCAGTAGCTTGTCCGACAGGTGTCTACAAGCGAAAACACTGTTTCTAATTCATTGCCTCACTACTCATTGATCAGTACGTGTTTATCTGTGACCATCGCATCCACTGTATGTCAATGTCTTCCCTCTTGGTTCTTCTGCCCTCTCCGTAGTCAAAACTCAGATCCCAGTCACAAATAAGAAGCTTTCCCCTGCCACCGCCCACAACTTTTCGTTGACTTTTCACTGTGAACAGGGTTCAACAGTATATTTCCCACGTCAACGCACGTCTAATTGCGCGAGAATGTTGCGATACGATCATGGCGTCCAGACTGGCACCCTTCCTCATGATTCAACCGTGCCATCCACAATTGATCTTGACGGATCGCTCCACTACTTTCAATCGATTTTTTGTTTGGGCACGCCGACAGTTTGCGAGCCTGTACACTGCGACTCTTTCAGCTGCCCAGACGGCTACGACCTGATTGAAAACGCCGATGAAGTGGAGTGTGAGGACAACTCCTGCGAAGTGGACCAGTGCTGCGGTGAGCACAACCAAGCTCATACCAAAACGAGAACAGAGTGTATATGCAGTCATCGGCTTGTGATTAGAATCACCTTACGCGGAAAGTCGATTTAATGTACTTGGCGTACACCCAGTATGGGAGCCTTTGACGTGTGTCGATCATTCACAGTGACTGGTACCGACGACAGCTCGAGGCCCTGCATGCCGCAAATGTATGTTTCCGCTGGGACTCCAGTAGCGTGTCCGACAGGTGTCTATAAGCGAAAACGTAGTTGCTAGATCATTGCCTCACTACTCATTGATCAGTATGTGCTTATCGTTGATCATCGCATCTACTGTGTATCAATATCTTCCCTCTTGGCTCTCCTGCCCTCTCCGTAGCCAAAACGCAGATCCCTGTCGCAACGACGGAGCTTCCCCCTGCCACCGCCCATAACGTTTCGTTGACTATTCACTGTGAACAGGGTTCAACAGCTGCTTTCCCTCGTCAACGCACGTCTAATTGCGCTAGAATGTTGCGATATAAACATGGCGTCCAGGCTGGCACCTTTCCGAAGATTCGGCCGTGCCATCAGTAACATCTCAACGGATTTCTCCACTCCCTTGAAATGATGTTTGATTCCGCACGCCGACAGTCTGCGAGCCTGTACACTGCGGCTCTTTTAGCTGCCCAGACGGCTACTCCCTGATCGACAACGCCGATGAAGTGGAGTGTGAGGACAACTTCTGTGAAGTGGACCAGTGCTGCGGTGAGCACAACCAAGCTCATACCAAAACGAGAACAGAGTGTCTATGCAATCATCGGCTTGTGTTTAGAATCACCTTTTGCGGAAAATCGAGTTAATGTACTTAGCGTACTGTTACGGCAAGCTCTCCGGAGTGAACTGTCAACGCTCGCCTGACTCGCCTCCTCAGTTCGTACGTTGGACCCTTCGGCAGTCCCAGTGGCTCCAGGCTTTCGCTCAGGCGAGAGCGAAGCAAACGATGACCAAACACCCCGATTGCGAGCGATGCAGACACTCGATTATGCCCGCTATCACGCGGAATGATGCGTATATGCGAGCGAACAGTCGGTTTAGCCTTTAATCGTTTAGGGTTTAGTCCTTTAGTTCACGTTTTAGGTTTTGCACGTATTATCTTCCTTGCCTGGGTAGCGTCTAACGACACTCGGTGTTGGTCCACGCGCTGCATGCGCTGTACACCTTGGTCAGGCGTTTTGCATTCAGCGGGCTGAAACCGTCTGCTGAATGAAATACCCATCCCACACCCACAGAGTATTCCGCGTCTACTCCGCGCCCAACGACTCGTGGCTGCATGCCTCGACTCGTCGTACTTTTGGTTGCTCCCACGTCCCTCCGCCGCAACACCTCCCCAAGTCTGGTATGGTCCTCCAGATTTTAAAAGAGGGCGGCCCCGGATGACGGAGAATTTCTTCCCGTCTCAGCCAGACCCGCCGCTTGAACAAGCAGTCTAGACTGAGACCGCCGCAAGCCCTTTCCTCCGCTGTAGCTCTGGGCGATTCCACTCCTCCAAGTCTTCTTCCCGTTTCTAGCCAGACCCACCGCTTGAACAAACGGTATAGGCTGAAGTGTTCGCCAGCTGATTCCTTTGGTTTTGACTTGACGCGTGACTGCTATCAATCTTCACCTGGAAACCCCACTCGCCGCTATTAGAGGCGGACGTCGTACACTTCTTGGATGAACGTTTGCCGCCTTCGAATGTCTGGAAACTCCCGCCTGACCTTGGTATCTAGCTGGTGTGCCTCGCTCGCTACTCTGGAAGCTGTTTCTCGCTCTTCCCTTATTGACATCTCCGGCGGGCGAGAACGGCAGTCTGAAAACTGGTGCAGTCCATACAGAGCGTGAAATCTATCCGACTGCCTGGGAGTGAAACCTGTACTCACCTTATCCGGATCCAGTTGGGGACTATTCCCATACTTACGTGTCTCCACCAGGAATACGTGCAGCTGCAGCTGAGTAATACTCTCGACGATTCCCGTCACGCCAGTTAAAACGTACTCGCATACTCGCGTGTTTGCGACGTCCCTCGAGAGCTTGCGATCGGTCATCGTGTACAACGGTTTCCGCCAAAGTGTAATTCTCGGCAAGTCTTCCATACGATCCCCCGACCAAGTGCGCGAGCCATAAATCGACGGCATTGCCAGGTCGGAGCATTCATGAAATGTCTTCATGCCCACTGCGAAGACCGTCGTCCTCGTTTGGCACTGCACTCGTCCACGTGAATTTCGTCCAACGTCGATGACAGGCATCGCAATAATCAATGACAGGCATGACAAACGTTTAGCCCCGGCCTGATACCTATCAGAGACTGGCATGACTAACGTCAACGGAACGCATGGTGGGTGAAGATCTGGGGTGAAACGCCCAATCCATCACTCGGAGAGTACTTCTTCGTCTCACTGAAGAGCGCGAAGACTTGCAGAGTCCCGATATTGCTTTCTGTAGCCACTCTCCCATAGTTCGACAGATCCCTGCCCTCGGGTGTGGTTGACGAGACCGTAGCATACCGACACTCTTAGCGACTGGCACAGGGGTAGGGCGTTTGACAGGCATGACTAACGTCAACGGAACGCACGGTGGGTGAAGATCTGGGGTGAAACGCCCAATCCATCACTCGGAGAGTACTTCTTCGTCTCACTGAAGAGGCGAAGACTTGCAGAGTCCCCATAATGCTTTCTGTAGCCACTCTCCCATAGTTCGACAGATTCCCGCCCTCGGGTGTGGTTCACGAGACCGTAGCATACTGACACTCTTAGCGACTGGCACAGGGGGTTCACGGCGGTAAACCCCCCCCCCCTGCATCGCCCCGGACCAATAGCGATTCCGAATCGCACATCGCTCAGTGTGAGGCTTTACCGCAAGCGCCTCCTTCGACGGCACAGGACACGTGAGCAAAGGATGTGCTAGCTTCTTCCACCAAGGACAACACATACTCGAACCTATTGCCTGTTTGCAGCCCCTGCTCAAGGCCTGATATGCACATCTCAGGGACCTTCCACGATGGTAGGGTTCTAGTGAGTGATACTGTCACTTGCGTGGTCACCCATTTGCTACTCCTGCGCTTATATAAGAGCACATACTTTACGTCCTTGGCTAACGTGGGCTACTTGCACTTGCCCTGGGTCAGAAAAGTTGTGCATACCACGCCCGGACCACCAAACGTGCTGCGAACCAAGGCGAATAACTCCGGTATCATTGCCTTCGATATACCTGGTAGCTAGCTCTGAGTCCTCGTCATTAAGGGTCTGCCGGCGTATACCTTCGTCGTATTGCAAGTACCACCCCTCTTCATCTTTGCCTCTTCACCTGACCCAAGCTCGACTAAGAATATTCATGTTTCCGTGGTGGCACTCCACCTCTTCCCTGGTCTCCCTCTAACAGACGCGAATTCTGCGCTGTATCAATTACTTGGGTTGATAGGGCAGAGGGTGGATTTACGGGCCCCTCGTACGGTCTCGTCGCCCTCGCAGATAATCCACAGCTACGGCAGTAGTAACTCGGCAACACCAAGAATGTTACAAGTTTTCGTAGTTCCAGTTGTCTTAACAACCATCGACGTTGATTGATCAGGCATGTTATGAGGGTCACAACGTGGTTGATTATCTGGTTTCGAGCGCGTTTACAGGTTTTATGCATACGTAACAGGTAGCACATGACGTGTACACAAAACGGTTGGCTCTAATTCCTGTATCACTCTCTGTCGCCGGTGCAATCCCTTCGTCTGCACGAAGCTCCACAAGGATAAGTCCCTCCGATGCTAGTCCCTCGGGCCTCAGTACGTTTGACAACAAGGTGCATCGTCTGTAAAAGCCTCCCTGAACCTATCACCTCAAAGCAGAACACGCCAACCTTGACAGGGTATTCGGGAACAGGTGGCGAGCTCAGGGTGACCACTACAGGTCCGTGGCGCATTCGATGAATCGCAGATCTTCTGCGCCGCATGGAGGAAAGTCTCTGACTTTCGAACGACCGAGTCGACGACGGGCAACTCCCTTCCCCAGGCATACGGTCTAAAGTAGTTCACCGACCACAACACGGCACTCACCTCCTGTGCCGCGGATGACCGCCTAGCATTGGCTGATTGACTCAAGGCCACAGTACACTCGATGACCCGCTCGGAGTTCGTGTGTACCGGGCCAGGCCCTCTCGTTATTCTCAAATCATTTGCATGTGTTGGACGTTTCTGTCCGACCGGGACAGGTTCGTTCGCTATGCTAGTGACCGGTATTGAGGCACGTCCTCACGGGTACCAAGCCACGCTAACCAAGGGGCTCACCTTTCCCAGCACGTTGGCCTGAGCAAGTTGAGCATAGCGTTGATCTTGGAGTGTTATGGTCTTACCCCTGCATTGACCACTCCCACTCGTACAAACAGTTGTCGGGACACGCGGGTCCATCCTTAGCGTTGGGCGCCGTTTACCAGCCAGTTAGCGTTCTCTCTGACTTCGTTGGACGTGCTCCTTGGTAGTACCCGTGGTGGTTCTGGAGCCGGTTACCCCTAACTCCGGTTTCGTTGGGCTTGATTCTACTTACCTTCTTTGCCGTATCCGTGATAATTCCAGATCCAGTAGCTTTTCTATCTCATTGATGACCCTCCTAGTTTGCCTCAAGAGTGTGGCACCCAGTTAAAAATCCTTCTGCTTTCGCGACATTGATCACACTCCCGTATTTCTTAAGGATTGTGGCACTGAATTAGCTCATAAAACCGCCTTCCATGATTTCCACCTTTTCGAGCGTTCGATCTTCGAGGGCGGTCTCCAGGAGAATAGGAACTCCACTCTCGGCTGCTTCGCGTTTCGGAGCGATCCCTATATGCTTTTGGAGTCGATTGTTCTATTAATTCCAACGTCTTCACCTTGGGGTCGATTTTCCACTTCCTGAATCACCCATTTACCTTGGTGTTGATTAACCTATCAACCACTTCCTCGTAGAGGAACTCCGCGACCGCTCACAGCAATCCTTACCTTGGATATCCTTCAAGTAGATCCGCGTTTTCATCGTAGGTAGGAGCGACTCAACCCCGGGTTGGGTTGACCGCCTAAAGTACAGTAGTCCCCTTATCTTGGACCTCCTCTGCCAAGGTTTGCGTTGACAGAAGTAATCCCCTTACCTTGGATGTTCTCTCCACCCCCCTTGGTTTGAGTCGCCCAAAGTACAGTAGTCCCCTTATCTTGGACATCCTCTGCCCAGGGTTGCGTTGACCGCAGTAATCCCCTTACCTTGGATGTTCTCTCCCCCCCCCCCCCCTTGCGTTTTACTCGGCTGAGCGAACGCAAGACATCGAAGAATAACTGCATCCACCCTCTCCTGTGTCTACCAAGCGGTGACACATCCACTGGAAAAACGACAACTATTTTCGGTGGGATGCTAAACTGTTGCTTTGGCTGATTCCTGGTGTCGTGGTTACGGTTCGGATTCTTTGATAGGCGTACATTCTCCATCCTACACTCATTACCGTCTCGATTAGCGTATTCAACCATTTTGTTCCGGCCACATATTACCGTTGTTATACCCGGTAACGTGGTTTATTTCCTGGCTTGAAGCGCGTACCAGATGGTCCGCATAGGTGTTGAAAGACGTTCCAAATAATATGCGCAGGTGTATACGTAGAGAGTTTGACTTTAACGTGTAGATAAATTTAGATATATCCCCTTTATTTTTGGTTTTTCCTTCCGTCGTTCATCCTCCCGAAAACTGCAGCAATCAGAACCCCGTGGTACTTGAGAGCGTGTTTGGAACAATGAAAAACTCATCTGACACACCAAACCAAACACACCACCGCACAAGTGCAAATTTGTGGTATTAACTCTTGGATATTCGTGCATGAAACAAAGATAGACCCTGCAAAAGCATCAAACACGTACAGATACAACTGTTTGGTGCACACCTGAACGATAGTGTAGCATTTCCTTTTACCGTTACTTTGCATGTATGGTTGCTGCCAGTACTATACACAGTACTGAAAAAGGACATGCAGTTCCTTATTTCATCGTGGGCAACGTCCAAACTGCTGTAGTGACAAGCTACGCGACCGCACCCAGATACGGCGCTCGCACGTGCATGCTTGCTCGTCAATGCCATGCACAGAGCTGTGTCAAAATACGAGCCGGCTCAATAGGCCAACCAGGTGCTCTTCATAGGTCATACAGAGCTCTTTGCGCGTCTGATATCGGAGCACCCAGGCCAAATACTCGTGGAAAACAGATGTCAGACACATGCACACTGCTACAGCGCAGGGTATGATCCTCTGCCACCCACTGCCCGCCTTTCACGACGGCACCCAACCTCACGTCGTCTGCGCTAACGTGGTAAATCCTTTGCTGCCAAAATGACAGCCGTTTGCCACAGGGACGGCATAACACTACCTCAAGTCGGCTGGGCGAACGTGGTACAGCGTTCGGAATAGAAATTAGGGTGAAGCACACTGCCACGGCGCCGGGTACGATCTTCTGCCTCCCACCGCCTGCCTTTGCCATGACGGCGGCACACAGTATCACGTCGTCTAAGCATACAAGGCAAATCCTTTGGCGCAGCGGTGGCCCAAACCTCCACGTCGCCTAGGCCAAATTGGCAGAGCCTTTTGCCACAATGACGGCATAACACCTCACGTCGTCTGGGAATAAGTGGCACAGCCTTAGCCCTAACGACGGCACATAACCTCACGTGGTCTGAGCACAAGTGACATAGCCTTTGCCACAACGACGGCACATAACTGCTGTGCATGTATCTAAGTGGTAAGTGGTACGGTGCTGTAGTATCCGATACCATGAGTAGCACAGCCTTTGCCCTGACGACGGCACATAACCTCACGTCGTCTGAGCATAAGTGACATAGACTTTTCCATAACGACGGCACACAACCTCACGTCGTCTGAGCGAAAGTGAATGCATCTACGTTGTAAGTGGTACGGTGCTGTCGTATCCGTTACCCATTATGTAACCACAGCGAGTGCATTTAAGTTGTAAGTGGTACGATGCTATACTACCCATTACCGATTATGTAACGGAGTAAACACAAACTAAAACCCCCACAAACTCAACAAAAATCACATCTCAGGGGAGAGCTCACCATCATCTGCGCCTACAATGACAAGTGCTCACCTTCACTGTCAAGATGCTATGCCCTCAGTGCTTACCTTCACTGAACTCAACCCACGGGGCGCCCACCTCTCCACAAAACCAGACCCCAGGGCACTCAACAGCACACAAGCCTACCAAACTCCTGGAATCCCCACAGCATCCAATCCTGAGGGAGGGGCTCACTTTCACCTCCCCTCTCAGCGATAGCATATTGACAAGTGCTTACCTCCACTCGCAAGGTGCTACGCTCATCAGTGCTCACCTTCACTAAGATCAACGCGCGGGGGCGCTCACCTCGCCATCCTGCCTGCTAGTAATGACAAGTTCTCACTCCCCAGCATGTTACCATACCAAGAGTACCAAGCATACTGTCATACAACCCCAACAACAGCCGATATGCGGACATCTCAGGCATGCTATCATACCAAGAAGACCAAGAGTACTATCCATCATGCAACGCGAACAACAGCCGAAAAGCACATCCCACGCTTCCTATTGTACCAATAATACCAGACGTACTAGCATACAACCCCTCTCGTTGATACGTGCAAATTAGGCTGTGAACAACATGAACACGTGCGAGGATGGCAACTCACTCCCAAACAACAGGTGCAGAATACCGGTATATTGCCACGGTTGTGCTGATCTTACGCTGCTGCTGCTGTGGTTTCATCGTTGTCAGTCCGTGCCAGGTCTGTGTACTGTGTGTGTGGTTTTAGTTCATCCCTGCTCCACAGCATAAACCACGGACTAACAAAAGTTGTCAGATCTTACCATGAATCACAGCCAGTATGTGGATAACTGCTGAGTCTATACCTAGTGAGGACGTTTGCGTGGGTGCATACCGGGTGTGGTCATTTCTGTATCACTCCTTTCTTTTGCATGCACCAAGGTTGCTTTTGACGGACACGCAAAATAACAACAATAGTGTACCACCACGAACCACGAACTACAGCAATGCACGTACAGGACTATACTCGCCTCATCAGCAGCAGTATTGTGGACGAATCGTAAACTACTAACACAACCCGTGGTGCACCAAACTCAGCGAAGCACCCTTCCTGCGACTCAGTTGTATTTCTGATGGGCTACTTTTTTTCTTTGGTTTTCGAGGTTCCTGCGTACCACTACTCAATTTTGTACCAGGTCCATCGCTACCGCTACCCTTGCAGCATTGAACATTTACCCCCACGTATGCGATTGTGTATACCTCATACCCACCCAAACGAAGCAATCTATCAACCCCCCCCCCCTTGTTTTGTGTGTTTATGACACCGCATTGACAAAAACAGGTGCGTTTGAAGGCTGGCCCAGTTCGTAGTGGTAGTAGTATGTAATTTATCATGATATCTTTATGCGGTCCGTCCAGCAGGGCAACATGTCCGCTCTTACCTAATATAGTACTCGTTTACCTGGTAGGTGTTTACCGTAGGTTTTAGTGTGGCGCTCGAAGCAGGTTTTCTTATTCGTAGGTGATTACTGCTGTACTTCATACATACCGGTACTTGATAATTATATGCCGCTATTTATTCATAATCGTAGGCATAAACTGCCGTAGTTCATGCTGCTACAGCAGTCCTAGGGTGCAAGTTTGATGACTATATATAATAGCTAGGGAGTTTACCTTTTTCAGGCCCCATTATCCCGGCGCCACAGCTGTGTGGTGGATTCAAGGTTATGCGATCCGAATAGAAGTGAAATATGGTTGTCAAGACCGAACAGGTCAACGTAATAAAACGACTCTATTTCGTACGCATTTCGAAATAATACCCGGTATAATATATAAACCACGTGTCGTGCCCCCACAGGAGATGTGGCAGATAACACAAGAACCAGCAAAATAGACAATACTATCAAAACACGTGCTATACTAAACAGAGTAAGACCAAGGAAATAGTAGACAACCCGAAGCACAACAGCCGCAGCAGTTTGTGGTATGAGTTGCATAGACAGGTTTTTTAATATACTATTAATCGATCTGATACCAACAGGAACAGCAGCTATCCTGTCTGCCATCTCTTCCCTGTTTTCGTCAACCGTGCTCACCCCCCAGAGCTGATATGGGCTAGGCAGCGCAAAACAAACAAAACAGGCTCGCCGTCCATATGCTGCTGGTGGGCGTGTACTATTAACATTATATATCCTTGAGGTCGCCAGACTTACTTGCGGTTTTCACTCGCTCGTTGACCTTTCAAGATTGTCCAGCATAGACATTAAAAACACGCCCTGACAATTCGCCATACCGGCATGGGGTATGCTCTTTCCACACTATGTATCTCGCTTACTTCATGTCCCTATTAATAGTCCTATCTCGGTGGCACAGCGGCAGTACCTTGCCGTACGTGCTGTACGAGGAAACCTGGTGAGATGTGCCCGAGGGTGTAATACTACCGAACAGTACAATCATATTATTACGTATCAGAATGTCCAAATAGTAAAATCATACCTGGTAGGAATTCACCGCGACGAAAACACACACTTTCTTTTACTGTAGAATATTATTACAATCATGGACATTTACGTTGGTTATCACTCATGGGATCTTCCACACCTTTTCGTTCATAATAAGAACGACGACTGCTTTTTCGCAGGTGATCTATCACTGCAGGTCGCCAGTTTGCGATTTTTTCCATCATCAGACATAAACTTCTTACTCCTTATTATCGTTGATACTAGAACTACTAATAGAATTGCAGCAGTGCCTGGAGATACGAGTGTTCGTGGCACTGCTCGATGCCTTGAATACTACTGTGACCAGTACCAGACGAATGCCCCCTTGACCATGCAGGGAGCCAGCCCAGACACTTTTTATTTGCCTTGCCAGGGCTTTACATGAGTTTGGTGGCACCGCCCTACTGTTGACAGGACAAACGTACCTATGCAGCCCACCGCAGGTAGTACTCGAGCTAACTGAAGCAGACCCAATACCTCACAACTCAGAGTTTTTAGCGTTGGTGTGTCAGCCTACCTCCCCCTTCTATTCTTTCGAGACCGACAGCTAGCATCACGTCAGCATCTCTTTTATCTACTGTACGTGCCTATCAGCACTAGGGAAACGACTCCAAGGTTATATTCAAATCTTGTCACACCCAGCCGGCTTTTCGATGCTTTCCGTCCGCTCATACGGACGTAAACACGATCGCAAACAACCACTCGTCCCAAGCTCCTGCCGATAGTCACAAGCTGCTTGGCAAACACAGGTAACCCGCAAGCCAGTGTGATATTGATACGGGATCACTTGCTATGCCTAGCTATATCCAGCTTATGACGAAGGACAGCGTATTATCATATTTCGGTGTACGCGACAACGACAGCTGCAGTATATGTATACAGTAGTATATTTACTACTGTAAAAGTATCGTGGGTCGCTAATCTCTTCTCCAGTATATAAATTCATATATGTTCACCATCACCGCACGCAGTACGTCCTAGAATGTTGTTGGTACCACATCCGCCAATCAATCGCACACGATAATTCATCCCATATTACTGCTGGTATCTCCTCTGAATATGGCAGATTTGGTCCTGTTCACGTGGCATAACTCAATGCCTTGTTGTCACCGGTTAGCTGCTTCCTAGACGCGAATGGCAGCGCCACACGGTTGACAATCCATCTACCAGCCGTCTGCCTGGCTTCGTTCGTACTGCCCAACCACACTTCCTGTCCGTATACGCACTTCTTACAACACCGTCTCTGACCGATCCAC
This sequence comes from Macrocystis pyrifera, assembly GCA_031763025.1. Classification (NCBI taxonomy): domain Eukaryota; class Phaeophyceae; order Laminariales; family Laminariaceae; genus Macrocystis; species Macrocystis pyrifera. The sequence goes on along the minus strand of JASSKH010000016.1, from coordinate 10,074,528 downwards.
GATGAGCTTATTTTTCAATTTCACTTCATTTTTTTCCACGTAGTGGGTTTCATTTTTTTACGACATAATAGTGTACCAGCCGTAGGTCGTCACCAGATGTGATAAGTAGTATGGTCCAAGTAGTGTATTTAAAGCTCCGTGCCGGCTCGTTAGTACCCATCGTCACGCTGAGCATTACCCCTGAGAAGCGCTCGCCCCGCGACTCGTCTACTGCCACAGTGGCTGTCGAACGCTCACCTTCGCCTTCCAGCTGCGTACGACGACTTACAAATGTTCGTCAGATTCCACCAGTTCGCCAGGCCCAAGCTTTACCGGACCAAGCAAATTGTCAGATTCCATCAAGTCCGCAAAACAAACATTACAGAACAGCATCAGATTCCATCAGTTCGCCGAACCCCCCAATTTGTTTTGCGGACACCAGTCTTCGAGCAGCTGACTTGCTCTCTCCAACCTGCATGGTGCTCAAATAACCCTATCACCACTTCCTGATCTCGCCTGGGGTTCATCATGTTACGGCAAGCTCCCCGGGGTGAGCTGTCAACGCTCACCTGACTCGCCTCCTCAGTTCGTACGTTGGACCCTTCGGCAGTCCCAGTGGCTCCAGGGCTTCGCTCAGGCGAGAGCGAAGCAAACGATGACCAAACACCCCGATTGCGTGCGATGCAGATACTCGATTATGCCCGCTATCACGCGGAATGATGCGTATATGCGAGCGAACAGTCGGTTTAGCCTTTAATCCTTTAGTTTTTAGTCCTTTAGTTTTTAGTGCTTTAGTTCACTTTTTAGGTTTTACACGTATTATCTTCCTTGCCTGGGTAGCGTCTAACGACACTCGGTGTTGGTCCACGCGCTGCATGCGCTGTATACCCTGGTCAGGCGTTTTGCATTCAGCAGGCTGAAACCGTCTGCCGAATGAAACACCCATCCCACACGCACAGAGTATTCCGCCTCTACTCTGCGCCCAACGACTCGTGGCTGCATGCCTCGACTCGTCGTACTTTTGGTTGCTCCCACGTCCCTCCACTGCAACAGTACACCGCCTTTGACGTGTGTCGATCATTCACAGTGACTGGTACCGACGACAGCTCGAGGCCCTGTATGACACAAATGCAAGTTTCCGCTGGGACTAGAGTAGCTTGTCCGACAGGTGTCTATAAGCGAAAACATAGTTTGTAGATCATTTGCCTCACTACTCATTGATCAGTATGCGTTTATCGTTGGTCATCGCATCTACTGTGTAGCAATGTCTTCCATCTTGGTTCTCCTGCCCTCTCCGTAGTCAAACCTCAGGAGTTTCCCCCTGCCACCGCCCGCGACGTTTCGTTGACTATTCACTGTGAACAGGGTTCAACAGCTGCTTTCCCTCGTCAACGCACGTCTAATTGCGCTCGAATGTTGCGATATAAACATGGCGTCCAGACTGGCACCCTTCCTCATGATTCGGCCGTGCCATCAGTAACATTTCCACTCCCTTGAAATGATGTTTGATTCCGCACACCGACAGTCTGCGAGCCTGTACACTGCGACTCTTTCAGCTGCCCAGACGGCTACTCCCTGATCGACAACGCCGATGAAGTGGAGTGTGAGGGCAACTCCTGTGATGTGGACCTGTGCTGCGGTGAGCACAACCAAGCTCGTACCAAAAACGAGAACAGAGTGTCTATGCAATCATCGGCTTGTGTTTAGAATCACCTTACGCGGAAAGTCGATTTAATGTACTAGGCGAACACCCCGTATGGGGGGCCTTTGACATGTGTGGGGCATTCACAGTGGCTGGTACCGACGGCACCCCGAGGCCCTGTATGATACAGACGTACGTTTCAGCTGGGACTACAGTAGTTGTCCGCCAAGTGTCCATATGCCAAAATATTTTTTGCAATCTATTGCCTCACTACCCATTTCTCAGTATTTGCCTTTCTCTGTTCGTCGCATCTATTGTCATACATCGTTTTCCCTGTTTGTTCTCCTGCCCTCTCCGTAGTCAAAACTCAGATCCCAGTCGCAAAGAAGAAGCTTCCCCCTGCCACCACCCGCAGCGTTTCGTTGACGTTTCACTGTGAACAGGGTTCAACAGTATATATCCCTCGTCAACTCTCGTCCAATTGCGCTAGACTGCTGCGATGTAAACATGCGTCCAGACTGGCACCCTTCCTCATGATTCAACCGTGTCATCAACAATTAATCTCGACGGATCACTCCACTACTTTCAATCGATTTTTGTTTCCGCACGGCGACAGACTACGACTGCAAACCTGCGACGGTATACTGCAACTCTGTCAGCTGCCCAGACGGCTACTCCCTCATCGACAACGCCGAAGGGGTGGCGTGTGAGGACGACCCCTGTAAAGTGGACCAGTGCTGCGGTGAGCACAATCAAACTCGAAACGAAACGAATATCGGATAGTGTGCATTCGACCATCGGGTTGTATTCGAAATCACCTACCTTCAAAAATTGATGTCATGTACTTGACGTATACCCCTTAGGCGGGCTTAATTCGTGTGTGGGTCCTTGGCAGCGGCTGGTATCGATGCCAGCTGAGAGGCCCCGTATGGCAAACATGTGCAGTATTGCTGGATTCAATTTGTCCGACAAGTGTCCATAGGTCAAAGTATTGTTTGAACTTTGCCTCACCACCCTTTTCTTTGTTGTTGCTTATGTGTGTCCATCCCATATTCTGTAATATGGCATCTTCCTTTTGTCCTCCTGCTCCCTCCCTAGTCATAACTCAAATCCGCAGGCGCATAACAGCATCTTCTTCCCCGACTCGCCCGCAACGTTACGTGTCATGATTTTTCGCCTTCAAGAGGGTTCAGCAAGTTGCTTTCCTCTTCAACTCGTGTCGAATTGTGGTAGAATGTGCGATATGAATGTGGCGGCCGGACTGGCTCCCTTATCCATGTTTCGTCCGTGTCATGAATACCATCGTAACGGCTTTGCCCCACTTCGATAAATCGATGTGCTATTCCGCACGGTGACAGTCGACGACTGCGAAACTTCAGTACTGTACTGCAACTCTATCGGCTGCCCGAATGGCTACACTCCGATCGACAACGCTAAAGAGGTGGAGTGCGAGGACGATCCCTGCGAGGTGTCCCAGTGCTGCGAAGCGTTCTGCTCGTACTACGCATGCCCGAACAACTGCACCCCCGTGACCGGCGCCGCCACCATATTGTGCGACGACTCCGGGTGCACAACTGAGCTATGCTGCGACTGCGGTGAGTTTGACCCGATAATCGATGTGTTACGGTAGTTCCCCAAGATTGGTCATGACCACTGTTCCAGAGCAAGACCGCAGTGCTATGCCGGAAACGTGACATGGACGAAGTGTACCGTTGTGCAGCGATAAACTAGTGCTATGCATGGAACGTCGTCTATATGGTGGTTTTCGTTCTACCGCTAAACCATCCGTTACACCTTGAGCGGCGTTTGGAAGCTTATCCCTTATTTTCGACGATGTAATCTCTTCGGTACCGTGGAAATAAATGGCAAGATAGATCCGCATCACTGAAACCACAAATCACTTTGGCAAGGGTTGGTCACGATGACCAACGGAGGCCTTGAACAATACGAGGAAGCCCTCCTGGACACCCTTGACCTCCTGATTGTTACGTTCCGTCCCCTATCTTCCTGTTCCCCCCCCGTTCTACAGCCAAATAATCAGCGTCTGAAGGAATCGAGGGTTTCGTCCAGACCTTCGAGGCAATTGACCGTTACTGGAAGAATTCGTGATCTTCCGGGACGCAAAACGACATGGATGTTGTGTAGGGACCACGGTGGTACTATCTAGCAAGTACATATTCGAGGGGCGCTAAGAATTCGCGAATCCTGCGCGGCCTCGTTCCAGCAGTGATGCTGCGGTTCTTGCCGTTTGCAAACTCATTCCCCTGCCCCGGGCGATTGCCGGGACTGGCGTATGCAACCAGAACAGGCACGTTGAGAGAAGATGTCGCACTTGTGCTTGCTCGGCGAGTCTTTGTATATTTTCCATATGCAGTTATCAGCTCTGTGTGTAGGTGTATACTTCGTATGCCATCGGCTCTACTATATGTGCAAGTGTGTAGATATACAGGCGACTATTCAGTTGCTTGGTTGGATGCGGTGCCCGAGCCGACATGTTCGCAATATATATTTTTGACGGTTAAATAGCTCGTTGGCTGATATAGCTAGACAAGACGCAAGCAAGGAGCCTGATGGCTAGTCAGGTGGTTAGTTGGTTGTGATGGTTTTCCCGTATTGCGTTTCGATACATGTATGTCAGCAAGTAATGTCGACCCTGCCGTGGTGCCACCTACCAGACGCCTCGGACCGTGGGTAAGGCATATCGGGTTTGAGACGTTTGAAGCTATCCATGTGTGACGAGTAATGCGTTTCATCCAGACCCTGAACCGGCAGAGGTCAGTCACGTATTCATACACTTTATACAACTCATACAGCGGGGAGGCTTGTTTCAACCCGGTTATAAATTACTGAAGATGAGAGGGGGACTTCGGCCCGGGCTTTAAGCGGTGGAGTGGAGGGTATACGTGCATGTTTGGCGTTCTCTGGGGTGCATTAGTGCGTTTTCATCGAACCCTCTACAGTGGCACGACCAATGTTCGTTCCGCTGGAACCATGAGTCGGCAAAGCGTGTGATATTTCCGCGGTCTGATACTTTGTGACGTGTCACAGAATTCGCCGAATCAGCGAGGGCGTGAATACTGTAGTGTAGTGGTGTAGAGCACTGGTACACATATACCAGGTATCCTGCAATGGGAAAATTACCGTGTATTGATTGGTGTTCCCTTGGGTGCGTTTGTATCGAAACCGCTGGCACGACTTATGTGCGTCGAACCGGAACCAGGACTCGGCTGGTGTGTGAGGCGTTTCCGCGGTTTGAAATTCGGTGAGGGGTAACTGAACTCGCCGAATCAGCAAGGACTCCCATATTGTGTGGTGTAGAGTATCGGTGCATGTGCATTGCAAGGTGAAGAGTACCGTACCACACGGTGATCACACGTAGAAGTTGAGTTTTTGTTCTTCGTGTAACGTCTATTCGGATGAGTATGCCACAACTTTGATGGACGGCACTGCCAAACAAATCCAGGTGCCTTCTTTCGGCGGACTGCATAATACGCGAAAGGCGCAGTGCAAAACGTGCATTGTGGAAATACTATCGGGGGTTTATTCCTCCTGTTTATCCCAAGGGGCTTTGGCACGAGGGCCAAGGCCGCCATAAACAACGTAGCCGTCCTTATCTCGAAGCACGTCTTGATATCTCTGCTCTCACGGGCACGGGTGCTGCCTGACTATGTCACTCTGATCCCATACCCCCAGGCAGCGTGATGCCAACAAAGTGATGGGTTTAAATGGCACCAGAACGGACTGCCGTGACAACCTAAGCTCGTGTAATGGCGGCCTTCAATATGATCGAGAGAGAACACGTCGTCCCAATACGGTGTGCCCCTAGCCCAACGATTGGAGTCGGTCCTCGAATGTTGCGGTTCTCTATTTACAGATCAAATGAGCAAAATCAGCCACATAATGTACCAACCCCCTAATGGAATATGACTTGCACCATGAAATACGCGCGACCGTGTTAGCATAGCATTAGTGGGACCTAGTAAGAGCGCCAGTTGAACCAGTGGGCATGGTGCAACAAGGGCCACCTTTGTCGTTGTTCGCATGAGGATAGGTAGCCTCTGCAGTGACACGGTCACTCACAATGTACGACAAAGGGAAACCTTCTGGAGGCCAGGTTAGCGAGGCACACATGACAGTAAATTAAATCACACCTCGGAAAACGCAACACTCGGAAAACACTTCTCTACGTTACGGAGCCTAACAGAGGAACGTGGTAACGTACTAGCATGGCGTTAGACATAGAGGATCGATCACGGTAACGCGGTGACACAGTGTTAACTGGAAACCCACGAAGGTGCAGGCACCTTAACGTTATGTTGCTGCTCGCCCTCGTCCAGCTCTGGCACAGAAACATTATGTTATGCCGTGATCAGTCCTTGAAATAACACTGTAACACAGCAGTGTTAGCCTTTGACCAAACACGTGCGTTACCACTCTAACATGCCCAGATCGATACCCGCATATTTACTAACACGATCACGTAATGTTATTGTCCACGCAGCGTTAGATGCAACACACTAACATAGTGTTACCCTTAGGAGGAGTGTTTTACATAACACCCTAACGTAACGTTACCATGCTCGCCAACACTATTAACACGTAACATTGTGTTACAGATAACACACTAACGTAACATAACGCAATGGCCAGCACTACTAACACTACGCATCTGGACCCCCCATTTAATTGCCTTAGGCTCGGATGACGTAACACTTAACGTACGTTAGATACGTTACAGTCCTAGCCGGCCCATACGTAACGTTATATAAGGATGTTAGCCTAAATGCGGAAGTCTCTGTAACATTATGTTACGGTATTATCGTCAGTAAAGATCTGATGGTAACATTCCGATACCGTGTTACCATGAAAATCAATCCGGGTCTAACTTTATGTTACTGAGTTACCGTTGGGGCCGAAGTCGTTTGAACGTAATGTTACTACAGTACGTTACCCTTTGGATCTTCCCGAGATCTAACATGTGTTACCTGTGTTAGTGGTAAAGCGGGCGTGTGGGAGTAACATGACGTAGCCGTGTTATCCAATTTCGCCGACATCCCAGTAGGGGGAGGATATCATGGCATCCCCGGTAAAAAAGTCTCCATATTTTTAAACCCCAAAACATGGGATGTTTAGGAGGGATCCCCATATTTTTAAACCCCAAAACATAGGGATCCCCGCAAAAAAAACTCCTCATTTTTTCTGTGGAAACCCCGCCAGTACGTTATCCATCTATAACACAATACGTTATCCATCCGTAACGTAATCTGCACACGCGTACGAGTTAACACGGCAGTAACATATTGTTGATGATAGATTGGGGGTGTACGTTATCTGCTGACTTGTGTCGCTACATACATTGCATCCGAGTTAACACATTAACAGAATGCTAGTGTTTTATCGATCATATACGTTATCCGTTCGACGTATGTTATGTTATGGCAGCGAGACTTCTGTAATACCCTCACTAAACGTCGCTCTGCTGCGGCTGATACGGTAAAAGAATGTTAACGTTGTATTGACCATATACGTCATCCCTCTAGAATTTCACAAACACACTAACAAAGTGTTATGTACGCGTTTATTTGGCCGTGTACGTTGTCCCTCGAAAGGGTGTCACGGTTGTTGATAAGTCCCAGGCGAAGAAAGATGATGTTTCAGGTTTTAGTATTATTCTCCCGGCAGAGTAGATACAGATGGAAGTGGCCCTGGTGGGTATCACGTACACCCACAGAAGTAACCTCCAAATAATCTCATAATAATCCAATATACCGAATAGTCATGAAACCGTCAAATACTGAACAAGCACATTCGAACACACTCCCTGCTTTTTCAGCAAAACAGCAATGACAATTCAAGATAACAGAGCAAAATTCATCTCCATGATCAAAAACCAACTAAAATATTTCAAGAGGAAACCTGTACCTTACAAGCAAAAACCTCTTCCTCCCTATTAAACTATTGCAGATCTCCTTTGCAACAGCTCAATGCCGTAAAAACAAAACAATCATAGAGATAGCTAAATGATAGAACTCGCGAGGAACCCCATTCCCCGAGACACACGTCTCCCGGTGCCCCCTACTTCCGCCACAAATTATCAGATCGTAGCTAACGCGAGATACCAAATATCTTTCCCTATAGAGTTTGCCCGGCGCTTACTATTCCCGAAACAATATCCGTTTTGTGTCAGAACCAAAAATAAAAACACTCCCTGTTTCTGGTTCAGTTCACTAGCTATCCTTGTTCCCTGAAATACTTCACCTTCCCACTCGTGAACCGAGATTTTCATCACCCTTAATCATGAATAATCATATCCACAATTTTTCATCTTCCAACTCGCGAACAAGATTTCAATCACCCATCAAGTTCGGAAATACTATATTGGTGGTAGAACAACCCATCAAGAATAAGCATACCCTCCCTTGTTCTGCAACCAATAGACCGCAGTACAAAGACAAATCCCTGCCAAACTCAATGAAATCAGTATCCACCAATACCGCTGCATCTGCAATACACCTCTCAAGGTGCACCACGTGCTCTTAATTCGCCAATCCGTCAACTAATAAATATCCGTCCCACCAGTCACCTTCTGGTCCTGTCTATACCACAAAGACTGTTTGATTTGAACATGAAAATTTATTTATTTCAAAACTCCAGGCAAAACAAAAGGCTACGTATACCGTCGAGTAGACGATAGTATACCTCCGTACCATTTGCGACTTTCCCGGGATAAAAAATATGTTCCGTAACATTCAGAGATCCCTCATCAGTGGTAAACAATACATATCCCACATATCATCCACCACGTACCCGACGGGAAGAACGGTGACTACCACATAATTTTATCCCTAACACACCGCAAATGGTTTTTATCATATACGACTTAACCGGAACGAATCCACACCCAGTCGAAAATGACACATCTCCGTTTGACGAACCTACAGTAGACGATAATATACCTTCTTCGTACAATTCACGACTTTCCCGGGATACAAAATATAACGCACACCATTCAGATCTCCGTAACCAGTAATAAACGATACATATCCTATATATCATCCAGCACTTACCCGGAAAGAACGATAACTACCATATAATTTAGTATTCCCTAACACGTCGTAAACGGTATGTATCGACTTTCCTTTATCCGGAACGAATCCAAATCCGGTCGAAAAAGACATATCTCCATTTGTACGATCAAAAACGTATTTCGACCGACAGGTGTATCCAATCGCAAGAGAAAACTACTCCTCCGAATACCCACCAGAAGTACTAGACATAACCTCCCGCCCGCTAAGTAGCCGAATTAATAAAAAGCTCCAGCTGGCGAGATACCTGTCTGTCCACTTCACGACCTTCCCGCAACATAAATACACACTTGCCCACAGACTCCCTCCAAACCTTTGAAATATGCGATATTAATGTATTGGTATTTGTCCAGTTGCTCTTCTGGGCCTGCCGACATCGAACACGGAGCGCATCGAAGCGCAGTGGATGTCGTATTCGGCAGTAACATTTCTAACCAAAACACGAAAATACGACTTTTCAACTACCAGGTGGGGGACGGGGGGGGTACTCATCACGTATATCTTCCAGAAAAAGAAGTCCAAACAATACTTCCGTATGTATCATCTAGTATTATCGCACATTTCATACGTACTCGTACGTACTACGAATCAATTCACGAAATTTCTACGCTCGTCGTGAAAAGAAACAAACTTCACAAGGTAATAGTGGATCGAAGACCTACCATTACGAGTGCAGACGCTATCCCCTCGCCCCGCGTGTTGCTGGACCCATAAAAGGATCCAGCGGACGATCCAACCACGGCTGCCCCATCCACGACCTCCCGCTGCTGCTGCTGCTGCTGACCTTCCGCGGCTGCTGCTGCTGCTGCTGTTCCTGACCTCCCGCTGCTGCTGCTCCTGCTGCTGCTGCTGTCGTCGTGTGTGACGCGACTGCTGTGTCACGCGACTTGTTGCCGATGCAGACGTGCCCTCCTTCGTTGCTAGTACTGCTGCAGCAGCACCCGATTCCCCCCACGTCCGCTCCTTCGACCGCTACCACACCGTAGTCGAGTGCGCGTATCACGTACGCGGCTTTCCCGACCATGCCACATGGGTGGCCGGGTGCACACGGCCTTGCTCACCGTGCGACTTCACGCGAAAATGCGCAGATATGTCTCCCATCCCCACAGCTCCCAGCCCCACCACAATCTCCCTGGGTGAGGTGCGCACGTAAAGTTTCGCACGACTTGTTATCCCCCGTGCCACTCCCCACGGAGGCGCCTACGGTTTTGTTGCTCCCACCGCAGGGCTTTTTCTTCTCAATTTAGCACGCCGTCGTATCTCCGGCATACTCCAAGAGCACCAACACAGCTTCGGCCCCCTTTTCCACCGAGGTGGCCATCTTCCGCGGAAACGCGTTTACCCTCCCGGCTCCCGTTGCCAACGTCGGAGTGTTCCAACCCTGGCGTTGAAGCATCTCTCCCTGCTCCAACTGCAGTAGATAGCTGTTGCTGTCTACCGGACCCCATCTGTGCCATCATCTCGAGGATCTCGGCGTGATTCGCCTTTCGACGCTCCTCTGCGTCGGCGGCCGCCCGCTGCAGCCCCTCGAGGGCGAGGCCCTGCTCTAATACCATACCCCGAAGATCTTCTACTTCGTCACCCATGAGCCTAGGTTGCCAACGTTGAAAAACAAACTCTAGAGTGTTGATAAGTCCCAGGCGAAGAAAGATGATGTTTCAGGTTTTAGTATTATTCTCCCGGTAATGTAGATACAGATGGAAGTGGCCCTGGTGGGTATCACGTACACCCACAGAAGTAACCACCACATAATCTCATAATAAGCCAATATACCGAATAGTCATGAAACCGTCAAATACTGAACAAGCACATTCGAACAACGGTAGCAAGTAAGAATCCCGCTGACACACTAGCAGAACGTTACTCGCTTCGGGCTGATGTCGCTACCACGGAAACATAATGTTAACGTTTAGTTGGCCATGTACGTTATCCCTTCAACGTGTGTTACGATAGCCACCAGGATTTCCGCAAACACGCTAACACAGTGTTACTCGCTATGGGCAGCATACCCTAACACCGTACCACTTTTGCCGCGGTCAGTGCGGGATCAAGGTAACACTCTAACATAATGTTACGCGATCGCCCGCCAATATCGTAACACACTAACACTATGTTATCGCAAAAAAAAACAGAAAGTAGTTAACGTAGTAACGTAATGCTACCTTTTTGTTTCGCTGACGCCTAACATTAACATAAAACGTTAAGTGTTACGTTGTCCGAGGTGTGAAGACCTATTCCCCCGAAATTTAGAGCTATTCATTGTTGTGACTCTTACGCCACAGCTAGTATGTATATACATGTAGTACAGTACGCGACAGCAGATCACAATTTCACATTTTGGCCAGCTGAGCATGGATGGGCTTTCAAAGCCTGCAATGTATAATGTACCTGGTATAAAGGGGTTGGGGTTTAGGGCCATTCCTAACGAACCGAATTAAAATCACGATTCGTGATTTTTAGGCATGCCAAAAGATCACGATCCGTGACATTTCAGTTCTAACGAAAAAAGCCGAAAAACGTCGCGTTTCGTGATATTTTCAAATAGTTGAAGTTCTGATATTTCAAACCCAACGTTTTTTGGGGGTGTGGGGCAAACTCTCGAGAGTGGGGCACGGCCAGGCCGGGCTGGGCCGTCCGCACCTGGCCCAGCCCGTGACATATTCGAATCGCGGGCCGAAGCCTGACCCAGCCTGCGAGATTCCAACTTCACCGGCCGTCGGCCAAGCTCGTTTCGCGAGATTCCATCTCGCAGGCCGTCTGCTCGGCCTGGCCTGTGACATCCCCAGGTCATTTTCGCGTTTGTCTTCCAGCAGTGGCTCCTCCTCCTGGAAATTTCGAGGCCACAACCTCCTTGTTAGCCCGGGCCCAGCAGTGTCTTTGGGTAGCCGCCCGTTGTCCACAAGCGGCGTACGAAGCAGAGTCTGCCATGCCCCTATACCGACCATCGGATACCGTTGGTGCGCGTGGGTTGAGTAGTGCCTTGATCAGGCGTATTTTGAGGCACGACAAATGTCACGAATCGTGATTTTGTTTTTTTTAGGGAAAAGCTAAAAAAATTGGTGTCATGAATCGTGATTTTTTTTGTCGTGATTCACGACAAAAAAATCACGATTCACGACAAAAATATCACGAATCGTGTTTTTTTTTTGTTCGTTAGGAGTGGCCCTTAGAGTGGCGTTCCTTGCCGAGCACATATTCTTAGCTGAAAATTTTGAAATTAAAAAGATAACAGTTAGAATCTAGACTCCGAAATACCTACCACATGTCACCTGCTGTACTGCACGAACAATGCCGGAGTGACACCATAGTGCTACTATAATTCTGTGGTACAGGGTGGGGTGGTCAGCGCGCAGCTCAACACAACTTGATACCAATGTGTACAGCGTATGCCGAACAGGGCGGGGTGGCTTTGACTTAGCTCAGGAACAATCTCATACCAATATGTGGGGGGCGCATAAATGTGCGTGCCGGTCCCAAACGCGTTCGACATAGGGACCCCCCCGTCGACCCTTTGCTGGCCTACCGCGCGGGGTGACCATTTGACACCGCGCACGGCAACTTAGCAGCAACATACCACCTTTCTCGGCCGAATTCAATCCCGCTGACTCCAAAAAGATGACAGATCGATCAGCACCCGCTATCCAAACAATACCGCCCACCATGTGGCCGCCTTCCTGGACAAAGCACACATACATGGTGAACCACAGAACAGCAAACAGTTGTAATAGCTGGCAGAAACGAATCATATAGATACAACTATAATTACGATTTTTGAGGTCGTTGTCACTTGCTAGCTCTTCGCAGACAGACCGACTGATAGACAGCTCTTCGCAAACAGCCCTTCTTCTTTGAAACAGCCGAACAGCCAAACAACCTTTCTTCCTTCTTTGAAACAGCCGAAATGCCGAACAACCTTTCTTCTTTTTTCTTCGCCAAACAGCCAAACAACCTTTTCTTCTTCTTCCGCAAACTGCCAACCAATAGACAGCTCTTCGCACGGCGCCTAAAAGAGCCGTCTCGCCTTCGACGAACGGCATAGATAGGTGCAGCTGTCGCCGGCGGCCAAGCTGCTGCTGTCGGTGGCGAACCTGCTGGTGCTGCAACCCCCGCCTCTCCCTTCTCCACGCCCCCTAAGCTCACCTCCCCCACGTCGAGAGGCGCGTGGTCCTCGCCCTTTGGCAAGAGAGCGGCAACGACAAAGACCGACCTGGTGCCGGCTGTTGTTTGCGACCAATGCACGGATCAGCACTTGGTCAAGAACTCCGCGCCTGGTGGCAAAAACGTGGCCTTCGCCACCTGCAAGGATCTCACGTGCGTGGTGGCGGGATCATCCTGACAGGGCAACCGACTGCGAGTTCTGTGCTCGCCCGATCAAGGAAGGGACTGTCTCGTACTCGCTCGAGACTGCTGACAGTGGTGAGTGTCTTACGTCTATTGTGCATGCTGTATGTTGCCAGTACGTTTTTTTGGGGTTTTCAATTGCCTTTTTGCATACAATCCTACGTCAAAGCGTTTTTTTTTTTTTTTTACTCATCCATGCTCGTTCTTTCCCCTTCGTGCGTTGCGTCGGCTCCTCTTACACACAGCAGTGCACGCGAACGCGCACATGCACAACTGTTTGCGGGACGTGAACGAAGGAACGGAGGATTCAGCTGTCGCCGTCACCGCTGCACCGAACGACGTGAGTGCTGCTGCTACTGTGGTGCATTTTCGGTACATGCACACGATTTCTGTGTGTACATGTTTTGGTGACCCCACGTACTCATTTTTTGCTCGTTTTCGGCTGCCGCTGCTGCTGCTGCTGCTGCTGCTGCTGCTGCTGCTGCTGCTGCTGCTGCTGCTGCTGCTGCTGCTGCTGCTGCTGTCAGCGCCACGCCATGAGTGCTGTTGCTGCTGTGCACCTGCTTCTCCTGTGCACTCGCTGCTGCTGTAGTGCTGCTGCGTTGTTGCCGTGCTGTGCACCTGCTGCTCCTGTGCAATTGCTGCTGCTGTATGTAGTGCTGCTGCGTTGTTGCCGTGCAACATGCTGGAAGCGTACATATTTTCGGATCGTCAATTCCGTAGGTTTTGCGATGGCGGCATACCAGGGTACATGCTTTTTTTCTTCCTTATTTTCATATCGTTGCTATGCTGCTGCTGCTGCTGCCAACGCTGCCAACGCTGCGGCGATTCGTTGCAGCTTCTGCTGCTGCTAATGCTGTGGCTGCTTCTGCTGCTGCTGCTGCTAATGCTGCCGCAATATCCACTGAATGTTCGTATGTACTCGGATTACTGTTTTTCTTGGTCGTTTTTGTACCCAACCACCCTATTCATTATTATTGTAGTAATGATCTCACACTATAATTCCGTGAACAGTATAATAGTATGTCCTCAAAAATATGTTGTGTTACTATTAATAGATGTCCATCAATAATAATTTCCGCAATAAGCAAATTGATTAAATTGTAAAATTAGGTAAAAATGGAATGGTTGTGATAAAACTAAATTATTTATTTTCCGGATTCGGGGAGAACAATGGTTCCTTTTGATACGTGAAAAAATATTTTTGCAGTTTTGCTCCTGCATTTTGCTTACGTACTGCAATTTCTCGTTTTTGGCTTGGTTGTTTTCATATATGTCGTTGCTATGCTGCTGCTGTGGTGCTGCTGCGTTGTTGCCCGACATCATGCTGCACTTTTGTGTGTACATATTTCGGTATCGTCAATGAAATTCCGTAGGTTTTGCGATTGCGGCATACCAGGGTACATACTTTTTTTCTTCCTTATTTTCATATCGTTGCTACGTATACTGCTGCTGCCAACGCGGATTATTGTTTTTATTGGCCGTTTTTGTACCCAAATGGATTTTTTGGTACGTAAAAAAAAAATATTTTGGTCGTTTTGCTCCTGCATTTTGCGTACGTACTACTTTTTCTCGTATTTCGTGTTGTTGCTATGCTGCTGCTGCGTTGTTGCCGTACAGCATGCGGAGGTGGGTCTATAGTGAGGTACCAAAAATACTTTTCGGACGGCCTCGGGGTACATACTTTTTATCTCCCTTCTTTTCATATCGTTGCTATGCTGCTGCTGCCAACGCTGTGGCGATCCGTTGCTGCTTCTGCTGCTGCTGCTGCTGCTGCTGCTGCTGCTGCTGCTGCTCTGCTTTTAGTGCTGCCGCAATATTCACTGAATGTTTGTATGTACTCGGATAATTGTGTTTCCTGGTCGTTTTGTGGCGCTGCTGCGTTGTTGCGGTACATCATGCTGGACATGATTTGTGTGTATATTACACTTAAACTTATGCGTGTGTACATACTTCTGTATCGTCTGTGGTGCTGATGCGTTGTTGCCGTACATCATGCTGCACGTGATTTGTGTGTGTACTGTACTACATTTGTGTGTCTACATATTTCTGTATCGTCAATGAAATTACGTACTTGCTGCTTTTGCTGCTGCTGCTGCCGTCGTATAGCAAGCGGTTACGTGCTGCTGTTGTGCCGCTGTAGAGTAGTACAAATAATGAACTCTGCCCCGCCCCCTCCCCCGCCATTCCCTGCACGCCACTCCCGCCCCGCACACCCTGTATGTTTACTTCGACCAGGTCCGTGGCAAGTGCTACAACTGCCGCCTGACGGACTCCACCACCAAAGACGGAGACATCGTCATCAAGCGCAAAAAGACTCCCTTCCATTTCGCCTGCTCCAGGGCTTCGCGGAATTCCGAAGCAGTACGCCAAGCAGATTGTCGCCATCCAGGACGAACGAAAGGAAACAAATTGTTTCCCACATTTCCCAAAATCATGATTATTTCTTCCTACACATATCCAACGGGTTCAACAGCGAACAGATCCACATTCTGGGCCTCCCGCCTCGTTACTACAGCGTCCTGGAAGGCTATTTACATATGTATCATGTCTCATCCAAACTCCTATGCTGGCTACATCGAAATCGCGGCCGCCTAGTAACTACCATAACCGTTGTCGTTGCCGGCACTGCTGCTTTCTCTCCTGTCCCAAACCTTCCTTTAAACAACAGCCTGTATGTTGTATATCATCCACATGCCAAGCACTCCCCTCTCTCCCCACACTGATGAAATATGTTATTCTTACTATTAGACGAAAGTCATTCTTACTCTTGCGTCACCCGATCTTACGTTTCACATTACATTCATAAATAAACGCGATTATTACTTCCTTCACCGTTTCTTACACAAATACATTTAGTTTGGTTGGCTTTGGGCTATGTCGCCAATTAATTGCGGTTATATGTACACGAAACGCCGTAATACCCACTCCGAAGGAAAGCCTTGTATATACTATTATTTTCATCGATCGGGTGTTGAAGGCATTTCCCGGCGACTGCTGTATGTTTCACTTGACCCATTCAGACCCAGATCGCAGTTTCGGGAACAACTGCTTGGAATTCATGTGAGATCATGTTCGCAGTGGCCATTGAGTTAGTAAAGAGCTTACCAAATAACACTCTGTCCTGAAATATAAGGGACTTTTTGTATATGAAAATGATACTCAAACGGCCTTTCATATCGCGGGGGGCATAGAGGCATGTCCTCAATATAATCGGTCTGCGCAGTACATCGTCTTTTTCCTGCTTTCACCGCTGCCCACAATCGAGAGACACTGAATTTCATCGCCGTCCACAATCGAGACACTTTGAGCACAGCTGGATCTGACTAGAGAAAGTTACTCTAAAACGTCTAACCCCCTGCACCCGGTACTCTCACGCCTGCCAGGGGGACGCGCCTTTGCCTCAGGGAAACATAGCCACCCCACTTCCTACTCCATTCTTTTCCTCAACCAGTTCATCCATCCACAGCGCCTTTCTTCTACTAGGTGAGATCCAAGATACTAACAAGGGTAACATCTTGTGGCAGTCTATGTATTGCTGTTCCGATCGGCGAGGCGCAGCACTAATTTGGGTTTTACATACTGTTGTATACCAGATATAAACGATAGTAGCCACAGAGGTATCAAGTATCAAGTAAGCGCTGACTGATAGAGCTCAATGGTTGATCTCGGATTTCACCCCTCAGGGGCAGTGCAATCCCTTTGTTTAGTCAGCGTTTCCCCATACAGTTCGGATGCATACCTAATATTTATCCTGTGAGATGGCTCGACCATGGCCGTGACACTCTACAGCACGGTGCAGGACGCCTACTACAACAGATTAATAGGAAAGCTGGTCGAGGCTGGATTTCTTGTTTGGAGATAATAAAGGTGCATTATACCCTAACTACAGTAACTACACCAACTACAGTAACGCCACTCCAGCGTAATATCGGCTTTAGAACTTCTTATTATTACTGTGTGAAATTCAGCTTGCCTTTTTCAACACCGATTTTATTCTTGGCATTTTTCTGTACTGGACACGTGAAGCCCATCCCTCCATCCTTAAGTCCATGCATCCATAAATCTATGCATCCATGTATCCATCCATGCATCCATCAATATTTTGCGGTCGCGTTCACCTAGATTCGGTATGTAAAATGTTGTACCTACATGGTATCAGCCAGTCCGACGCCAATACGATATGCACAGTGTTGGACCTTGGTGCAAGGTCAAGAGCGTCGGCGGGCGGGGGGGGGGGGGGCGGTATTACCGCTCACAGCTTGCCCGCAGCTATGTATGTTAGCGTCGGCAGGTGGATTATGAATGGTGTATCGCGACGTTTCCGATGTCACCTTGACTCCTTGCGGGCAGCAACGTTTATAGTTTTCCACACTTGAAGTCGCAAAGCGTTGCTGTTGTTGCCCAGAGGAAAAAAAAGTTGGAAAATTATTCTGTTGTACTCGTATGCCTGACGAATACAGCACCAGCAACGCAACACGAAGCATCCGGGGCGTTGCTGGGGCAGAGGGCTGTGTCCGAGTTGCAACGTAACCAGCTGCACCAGATGCGTGCCTCCCTGATGTTTTGAGTCATTGGATTCCATAGTAAATAGATATTGCTGTAGTTACCCATTTATATGTGTATGGCATAATATTATTGAGAAATGATGGCATAATAGTATTGGAATAAGCGCTGCCCATTGTCAGATGGCATATAGAACAATAAAAAAATATAAAAAAATAGTAAGAGGGGTCTTTCTCATCGGAGAGCTTTTTTCCCCAGAATTTCCAAACTTTAGATTTGTTTGGAAATTTGTATCCAGACGCGGAGGCGTTCTGTCACAATCTGTGATATTCTTCAGAAACAAAAGTGCCTGGAAATCAACCTTCCATTTTATTTGGGAAACAAAACCAAAAAAAATCTAGACGATACAAAAATGCGCGAAAACAAAAAAGAAAATGTATAATATTACGGGGGAACCATAGTTAATAGGACCACATATTTTTAGTAAAACTAGGCAAATATATAGGTTTTTATGTATACCATAGATCCTATTAACTATGGTCCCCCATAATAATAGTAAAAACTCTCCGATACGGCATATCTTCACGGAATATATTTTACATAAAAAATATAATATGTGCGCGCAATACGTCTATTTTTATTTGTGAGTGATGAGGGATAGGGGCTTCTCAACAGAGGGAACCCCCGAACCAACATCGCTTGGGTTTTTACAACAGTGTCGTGGCAGACCTACACACAGCAGTAGTAGTAGCAGGCGATGAAATCGATTGCTCGGCGCGATATTTTTGCTTAAGGCCAGTTTCTGGATGATATATATAGATACATATAGAGAGAGAGCTCCTCGAGCGAGAGGAGCCTCACGAAAGTGCAGGTGCGCTCCACCCCTACAGTATACCGTGGCGATGCGTCCCCCCTACCTGTGGTAGTACTCGTATTGGCACTACTGGCGCTACTGCTGCTGCTGCTGCTGTTGTTGCATGCTCCACCAAGACGGGTGATGATTGCACCCGGTCCTCTCGTTTTCGTTTTTGCGCAAGCGACAATACGGGTGCGTACTCTGTACCTCGAAGGACTTTTTTTTGGCAAAACAAATTATGTTCTGGCTGACCGGGGGGGGGGGGGGGTCCGGTCCTTCGCCCAATACCGTTAGGATATCGCTATCAACACCAGTGCTTATTAATAACAAAACCATCCATAACATACCCTTGCATACTATGGGTTTTGGGAGTCATCATCTGGTTTTTGTTTTATTTGGTTAAAAACCGTTTAAAAAAAAATCAGAGTTTTATTGTTGTGCGAACAAACCTTCTGCCATGAGTGTGTATTCTTTCGAGCACGGCGACGTCAAAATGCTATTCTCATTTGTCTTTTCAATCTGCCATCTGACAAATGCGCCAGTCAGCGCTCATTCCACGCATAATACCATGCACACATACAATGCAACGGTGGCTACAGCAGTAGAGTCCAATAAGAATATATCTCAGAACAACATGAAAGGTGCTCTATAGATATCAGACCTAAATACGGGAGACAAATATATACCAAAACTACAGCCCCCGCTATGATGCGCCGCCGACCCTGCCATCATGCGCAGTTATTTGCTTCTGTGAGCCTTGGTGTGTCGTTCACGACACTGCCTTGTAGTCGCCCTCTTCCCAGGACCTTTGCTGGCCCCTCTCATGGTATTGTTTCACGAGCCGGCGGAAGAAGAACGGGCGTGAAGCCAGCAAGAAACGTGGACAAGAAAGGCTTTCACATATTATCGTTTTAATATGGCAGCAAGCTGTTGTGCCGACTAGACTACTACGGGGGACTACAGGAAAAAGGACCAAATATTGTTAAAAGGAAAAAAATATAAATATATGAGTTTTAGTGTGTACCGTGTAGGTTCTATTCGCTGTTGTCCCCCGTAATAGACTGCTAGTTTGTTCAGCCGGCTGGAAATACCAAACCAACATCCTTGTTAAAGACGAACATAATAGAATACATACACACGACATTTTAAAATTATTCTCCTGACATATTTCGGACACTCTACTGCAGACTCTACTACAGCAGTAGAGTCTCCGAAATATGCCAAGAGAATAATTTGCAGAAACTGCAAGTCACATTGTTTGAAATATTGATACGTACCCTTTGGTGTGAGTATGTACCTGTTATGTCTCGCATGCATGGTGCCTCGCACAGACCCAATCGCAAACAGGACAAACAGGTATACATGGATAGTATTGGTTGACTCATCGCCTGCTTCTAACCTTCAGCATACTAATAGTTAATGGAATGGTCCGCTGCCGTTGTCTGCTTCGCGTTCCCAGATTAGTAGTTGCTTGCACGTTCGGAACCCGCCAAGGGGTCACAGCGGTTTTGCCTCCACGCGACAACAAGGCGCGAGCACGAGATGGCTCGACTCTTCACCTTATCCACGGCGGTGCTGGTCACGTTCAGCGCCAACACTGCCGCCTCACTATTCTCCAAGAGTGAGTCAACTGCGGTTCAGCACCCCTCTGCGAAACACGAGTATATTATTTTATTATGCTTGCCATCCGAAAATGTGTAGTGTTGTTTATCGATGTTGGGCCGGGCCGGGTAGGTTAGTCGTCCATAGAATTTCAATCGTGATAGAGCGGTACAAGTAGTCAGTCCTTTAAAAACAGGAGTAGATTCGTGTCAGGCCTGGGACACGTTCGTCATGAACTTTGACCCGTGCGTAGAATGGTTGACACCTCTCCGAAAGCAGAGAGAGGAGTAGATTAATGTTAGACCGGGGGCAGGTTCCTCACTGATTTCGGATCTAGCCTAGGACGGTCAGCATCTCTATAAGCATAGGAGTACTGCACATTGATGTCAGGCCGGGGGCGCGTCAGTAGGTGCAGCATGGAGCTTGGCTCGTGCATAATGCAGGCTTTCTTGTTTTGCTTCCCAAACATACTTTCCTTCTGTTGAGGGGATCTTTGCCGGTGATCGATGTCGAAGCCCGTGCTGCACGATATGGTTTGACAAACATGCCCACAACGCTACAACAGGGCCGGTAGCCGGGTACGTGCTGGGGCAAATGGTGGGGGGTCGCAAGGCAGCCAGGACCGGCGCACATATTAGTATCAAATACATTACTGTGTATGGCTGTCTCATTCATACCGTTGCGACCCCCCCCCCCCGCCGCCGTCTAAACGTTGCCTATCCCATACGCTCACTATTCTGCTGTATACTGCCGCTGCATGTATGTACGTAGAACACGAGACCTCATTCTATACCGTACTTGAAGCATTTTTGCCGTAGGTGTATTGGCCGTCCGTGAACACGAAAAGGTGTGGACAGCTTACGCGGTCGATATCATCTTATTAAGTTTTGATGCGGTTTTAGTAGCGTAGCTGTTTGGCACGAACAGGTTGGTTCATACGTCGGTACAAGCAGGCAAACATGCCCCGAGGGTGAAAAACAGATTGGATGGTCGTTGTGCTTTCGACGTCGTCGGGAAGCAAGTAAGACATCAGTGCGACATCTGACTTTTTATTATTTGTTTCCTTCTCGTTTACTGTCTTCGCCCTTCTCTTCTCTCCCTCCTCATAGTCGTAACTGGATCCGGGGTAATACAGATAGCACGCTTTCCTCACTCGTCCCCCAAAGTATACGGGTCGTGCTTTGCATTTGCATCACGAGCATACTCCATCATTTTCTTCCCTGATTGACCCACGTCGAATAGCTGTTCAGGAAGAACAGTTGACCGCATTTATGTGTTTCGATTACGCGGACAGGGGGTAGGTGAAGCGGGAGGGCGGCTTTAAAGTTTCGCTTGGTCGCGGTACGACATGTGTGTACGTTGCGCAGCATTTACGTGTTGCCGGCACAACCGGGCCCTCTACGGGTGCCATCAGGCAGTGACAATTATGTTTTGCAATGTAGGGGACATACGCTTTCCAGCGCCAATCTGGTCCCACGTGTTGACGCGTGAACGAAGCCGTGATACACACATACAATGCCAAAACTTTCATTGCTTCAAAGCGATTCACGACAGCGGTCCCAGATTACCAAGTGGACAAATCCTCCATACACACATACAACGCCGGAACTTTCATTAACTCAGACGCAATGAAAGGCATTGGCTACACTACTACTGCTTCATATTTCCACATCCATGGGAGAGGATTTGTTCGCATGTAGCGCGTTGAGGCTGTTACGAATCTGCAATATATGCGACATGCCTGATTGCGTTCCCGCAAGAGTGTCACCGACAACAGGTGACACGGCTAGCTCGGCTTTCGAATTTACCTCTCTCTTTGCCTCGCCAACTCTGTCTGTCCTGCGACTTTGCAGCCAAATACGCGGTCTTCGATCACGGTCTCCGTGGGAGGCGCGCTACCGAGGTGAGACGGAAATTTTCTGTATGAACCAGCCGTGCCACGGTCAGGGTTACAACCGTTAAGCCCAAACCGTCCCCACACTGACCCGAGGACCTCGAACGCTCAAACTACCCAAGGCATTTCTGCACTCATCCGATATGTTTTTTTTGGAAGCCCATTTTATTGTTCATCGGGCGTAGCTCTGCAGCATTTATCAAACTCGGTTGTTTGGGCGGAGGTACAGAGCTGCTCGCGTGGGGGGTCTCAGACGAATGTCAGGTGCTACCAGTCAGAAAGTATCGAGCCAAAACGTGGACCTCCAACCGTCAGATGAGTCCTCCTGTGTATTTCGCGCCGAATGTTCCCTGAGGCTCTTTCCCTTGAGGAGCCCTATGCAACTATATTAGGCCAATACCCCCAAACGGCCTTAAGTCGTTTAGACTGTAGTGTACAGAAACGAAAATTTGACTGTAAGTGTTTTGTCTCCGCAACGGGAGTGTACTGCTGAAGGGGTAGATATCTGCGTGTCGCTCAAGTTAACCAGGTGGATAAGCCACCCCAAGGCCTACGAGGTCTATATGCCGAGAACGTAATAGAATAATAAACGATATCGAGTACCGTCCTCGATTTGAGAAGACCCATCAGCCAAACATGTGTGAGCCCATTTTGGTTTTTTAATCGCAGCTCGCGTCAATATGAAGACGCTTGAGATTCGCGTTGCTCGCCCGGTGTTGTCTCGGGTCAGTACTATTGCGACCCAGAGCAGGCATTCCACCAGGCGGCCGTGTCATGCCGGGCCAATGAGGTTTAGGAAATGCACGATATCGGCAGACAATAGCGGTAATCTCCCGTAGTGAAGCCCCAGGCAATACCACGGCAGTGGAAATCTTGCGCGTACGTCGGGAATTTTCAGGAGAAGGCCGACCAGCCGTGATTAACGAGAAGTAACACGCATGATGACGGACGACAAAGTTGCAAACCTCCTCGAACAAAAGGGGGCGGGAGCTCCACAGCTTTGAAATCCTACAGCGCCATTCCCACCTGCGTATGTTGCCTTCTCTCTCCCCATTCTGTGTCAGGTGCTGTACTGCAACTCAATCGGCTGCCCGGACGGCTACACCCCCATCGACAATGCTAAGAACGAGCTGTGTGAGCAAGTGCCGTGCCAGGTGTCTCAGTGCTGCGAAGCGTTCTGCTCGTACCACCCGTGTCCAAACAATTACATCCCCGTGCCCGACGCTGACTTCATCTTGTGCGACGACTCCGGGTGCACAACTGAGCTGTGCTGCGAGTGTGGTGAGCACAGCCGAACCTGCAACTAGACGAGATCGGGTCGAGTCCATGCAGACGTCGATAAGTACTCAAAATAATGTGTCACCAGAGGTTGATGGGATGTGTTTGGCGTATAGGTGGGCTATTGACGCGTGTAGGTGGGCTATCGGGAGCGACTGACGACGACTACCCAGCAGACATGTATGCCAAGTATTTTCTCTTCCTCGGAATCCGTTCGTCCGACAAATGTCCACGTATCAAACTCTGATTTGCGCTTCAATGATTTCGCTGTCCATCCCCAAGTTGTTCACGTTTGTCTGTCCCCGCCGTTGTGTTGTATTCGCTTTTTTTTCCCCAACTCCCTCCCAGGTCGTATCCTCAGATCCGCAGTCGCATAGGAATATCTCCCCCCCCCACCCCCAGACCGCCCCTAGATATGGTATACAGGTTGGGTTGTCTCCGGTTGACAACGACATCGTAAATCAAGCCGCTCGCTACTTGAGCTCGACAACCAGGGTACCGTTTTATTTCGTTATGTTTCGCTTTGTGCTTTTCGGTGGTTGCTCACAGCTGGAGGTCTAGTTAGATCCTCGCTTGCGGGTGGAGAGCCAATGCTCCGCACAATTGGAATTATCGTATCACGTAGTGCCCACGGCGAGGCACCCAAGAAGCAGTTGAACAGTACTCTCGTTTCTGCCTCTGGAAATGGTCACACCGGAAAAAAAACAATCCTTTGAAGCTGCCCTTATTATGCAAGTCTGCATCATGAGCGAATCATAGTAGGATGGATGCAGCTCACCGCCGATGCCACTCGCCGGCCACCTCACAGCGCTTCGCACTTGGTGCAAGTAATATCTGCCAGGTCGGTAAAAACCCGACGGGCTCCGTCGCGGTATTTTTGGGGATGCAAGGGGTTATGATCATACGAGTACGGCCATGTATGATATCGACTACACCCCCCCCACCCTCCCTCTCAAATCGTTACGTGACACACAGTTTCACCGTGAAGAGGGTTCGACATTTTACCTCCGTCGCCAACCAATTATGTCAGAATGTTTTGATGTAGATATGGCGGCCAGACTGACACCATTCCCCATGTTTGAGCCGGGTATCAATAGCACTTCGACGGCTTGGCTCCACCTTGAGAAAACGATGTTTCGTTCCGCAAAGCGATAGACGACGACTGCGAACACCCAGAACCGATGTACTGCAACTCTATCGCCTGCCCCGACGGCTACACTCCCATCGACGACGCCGATGAAGTGGAGTGCGAGGACGGCCCCCCAGCGCTGCGGCGAGCACAGCCAAACTCATAACAAAACGAGGTCGGATAGTGTCTACGCAATCATTGGGTTGTATTTGAAATCTCCTACCGCGGAAAGATAATTTACTGTTCTTGTCGTACATCCGGGAGGTGGGCATTAGGTGTGTGTGGGCCATTGGCAGCGACTGGTAACAACGACAGCCCAAAGCCTCTGTATGGCAAACATGTATAATTTTGATGGGACTACAGTACTTTGTCCAATAAGTGCCCATATGTCAATGCCCCGCTGCGCTTTATCAGTATTTTGTTGTTGATTCTTTATCTCCTCTACTACTGTAATATATAGTATTTTCCGTTTTGTTCACTTGCCCCCTAACGCAGGTGCACAGAAGGAGCTTTTGTTTCCCCCCGCCCATGATGTTACGTGCCTTGCTTTTCATTGTGAAAAACGTTCAGCGTTATCGTCTTCTCGTCGACTCGCGTCTAAGTGCGCTAGAATATTGCGATATAAACATGGCGTCCAGACTGGCACCGTTCCCCATGTTTTATCGGTGCGATATCATACCAGGTTTGCTCCACTTCTTCAAATCAATGTTTGCTTTTGCTCGTCGACAGTCTATGACTGCAACCCTGAGGTGGAATACTGCGACTCTATCAGCTGCCCGGACGGCTACTCCTCGATCGACAACGCCGAAGAGGTGGCGTGTGAGGACGACCCCTGTGAAGTGGACCAGTGCTGCGGTGAGCACAACCAAACTCGTAACGAAACGAGATCGGAGAGTGTCTGATCGATAGTCGGGTTGTATTTGAAATCCCCTACCGCAGAAAGATGATTTACTGTACTTGTCGTACACCCGGTAGGTGGGCTTTAGGCGTGTGTGGACCATTGGCAGCGACCGGTATCATCGACAGCCCAAAGGCCCTGTAAGGCAAATATGTATATTTTCGCTGGGACTAGTTTGTCCGACAAATGTCCATTGTCCAAAATATCGATCGCAATTTAATGCCTTACTATCCATTTATCAGTACTTTGTATGTTTGATAATCGAATCTATTGGACAATAGTACTTCCTTTTTGCTTGTCCTGCGCCCTCCATGCTAATAACCCAGATCCACAGCCGCAAAGAAGAATATTTCCCCAGAACCCCGCCCTCAATGATAGGTTGAATTATCACTGTGGTTCATCATTACCCTTCTGTCGCCAATTCGCGTCCGATCGTGCGCAACTGTTGCGATAAAAACATGACGTTCAAACTAATACGGGGGTCCATAGTTAGAAGGACCTATGGTATACATAAAAAACCCATATATTTGCCTATTTTCATTTATTCGGTCTTGTATACTATGGTCCCCCGTAATAGGCACTCTTCCCCATGATTCAGCCTTGTCATCGATAACATCCTAACGGCTTTCCTCAACGTTCTTGAACCGATCTTTGATTCCGCACAGCGATAGTCTACGACTGCAAAGTGTACTGCGACTCTATCAGCTGCCCGGACGGCTACTCTCTGATCGACAACGCCGAAGAGGTGGAGTGTGAGGACAACGCCTGTGAATTGGCCCAGTGCTGCGGTGAGCACTATCAAACTCGTAACGAAACGAGATCGGAAAGTGTCTATTCAATAGTCGGGTTGTATTTGAAATCCCCTACCGCGGAGAACTGATTTAATGTACTTGTCGTAGACCCGGTAGGTGGGCTTAAGGCGTGTGTGGGCCATTGGCAGTGACTGGTAACGAGGGA
This sequence comes from Macrocystis pyrifera, assembly GCA_031763025.1. Classification (NCBI taxonomy): domain Eukaryota; class Phaeophyceae; order Laminariales; family Laminariaceae; genus Macrocystis; species Macrocystis pyrifera. The sequence continues at coordinate 10,048,361 of JASSKH010000016.1, read as the reverse complement.
ACCCCGAGGCCCAGTATGACACATATGTACAAATTTTCTAGGACTGTTGTAGCTTGTCCGACAGGCGTAAATAAACCACAATTTTGATGCTAATGCATTCCCCCACTACGCGTGTTTATGTATGTGCTTGTCTTTAGCCATCGCATCCACTGTAGGACATGGTCTCCCCTCTAGTTTCTTCTACCCTCTCCGTAGTCAAAACGCAGATCCCTGTCGCAAAGAAGGAGCTGCCCCTGCCACCGTCCACAACGTTTCGTTGACTTGTGCTGTGAACAGGGTTCAGCATGATCCTTCCCTCGTCAATGCACGTCTCAGTGTGTTAGAATGTTGCAATATAAAAATGGGGTTTCAACCCGGCTCCCTTCCCATGATTCGACCGTGTCATTAATCACATCTTGACGTGTTACTCCAATGCCTTCAAACGATGTTTGATTCCGCACGCCGGCAGTCTGCGAGCCTCCGGTGTACTGCGACTCGTTCAGCTGCCCAGACGGCTACGAACCGATCGACAAGGCCGACGAGGTGGAGTGTGAGGACAAGATCTGTGAAGTGGACCAGTGCTGCGGTGAGAACAACAAAGCTGGTACCTAAACGAGAAGAGAGAGTCTCTATGCAATCATCGGCTGGTGGGTAGAATCACCTTTCACGGAAAGCCGATTTAATGTACTTGGCGTACACCCCGTAGGAGAGAATTGGACGTCTGTGGGCCATTCACAGTGACTGGTAACGAGGACACCCCGAGGCCCTGTATGGCACAAATGTATGCTTCAGCTGAGACTACAGTAGATTGTCCGACAGGTGTCTATGAGCGAAAGCTGTGTTTCTAATTTATTCCCTCACTACCCGTGTTTCTGTAAGTGCTTTTCTTTAGTCATCGCATCCACTGTAAGACATGGTCTCCCGTCTAGTTTCTTCTACCCTCTCCGTAGTCAAAACGCAGATCCCTGTCGCCAAGATGGAGCTCCCCCTGCCACCGCCCACAACGTTTCGTTGACTTGTGCTGTGAACAGGGTTCAGCATGATGATTCCCTCGTCAATGCACGTCTCAGTGTGTTAGAATGTTGCAATATAAAAATGGGGTTTCAACCCAGCTCCCTTCCCATGATTCGACCGTGTCATTAATCAGATCTTGGCGTGTTACTCCAATGCCTTCAAACGATGTTTGATTCCACACGCCGGCAGTCTGCGAGCCTCCGGTGTACTGCGACTCGTTCAGCTGCCCAGACGGCTACGAACTGATCGACAAGGCCGACGAGGTGGAGTGTGAGGGCAAGTTCTGTGAAGTGGACCTGTGCTGCGGTGAGCACAACAAAGCTGGTACCTAAACGAGAAGAGAGAGTCTCTATGCAATCATCGGCTTGTGGGTAGAATCACCTTTCGCGGAAAGCCGATTTGATGTACTTGGCGTACACCCCGTAGGGGAGCATTTGACGTGTTGTTACGGCAAGCTCCCTGGGGTGAGCTGTCATCGCTCACCTAACTCGTCTCCTCAGTTTGTACGTTGGACCATTGGGCAGTCCTTGTGTCTCCAGAGCTTCGCTCAGGCGAGAGCGAAGCAAACGATGACCAAAACCCCCGATTGCGAGCGAAGCAGGTGCTCTATAATGCCCGCTATCACGCGGAATGATGCGTGTAGGCGAGCGAACAGTCGGTTTTGCCTTTAACTCTTTAGTTTCCGGTCCTTTAGTTCACGGTTTTGGTTTTGCACGTATTAGCTTCATTGTCTGGGTAGCGTTTAAAGACACTCGGTGTTGATCTACGCACTGCATGCGCTGTACACTTTGGTCAGGCGTTTTGCATTCAACAGTCTGCAGAATGAAACACCCATCCCACACGCACAAAGTAGTCCGCCTCTACTCTGCGCCCAACGACTCGTGGCTGCATGCCTCGACTCGTCGTACTTTCGGTTGCTCCTATGTCCCTCCGCCGCAACACCTCCACATGTCTGGTACGGTCGTCCATACCTTAAAAGAGGGCGGCCCCGGATGACGGAGCTTTTCTTCCCGCCTCAGCCAGGCCCGCCGCTTGAACAAGCGGTCTAGACTGAGACCGTCGCGAGCCCTTTCCTTTACTGTAGCTCTGGGCGATTCCACTCCTCCAAGTCTTCTTCCCGTTTCCAGCCAGACCCACCGCTTGAACAAACGGTTTAGGCTGGAGTGTTTGCCAGCTGCTTCCTTTGGTTTAGACTTGACGCTCGAACTGCTATCAGTTTTCATCTGGACACCCCACTCGCCGCTATTACATGCGGACGTCGTACACTTCTTGGATGAACGTTTGCCGCCTTCGAATGTCTGGAAACTCCCTCCTGACCGTGGTATCTAGCCGGTGTGCCTCGCTTGTTAATCTGGAAGCTGTTTCTCGCTCTTCCCTTGTTGACATCTCCGGCGGGCGAGAACGGCAGTCTGAACACTGATGCAGTCCATACAAAGCGTGAAATCTATCCAACTGTCTGGGAGTGAAACCTGTACTCACCTCATCCGGATCCAGTTGGGGACTACTCCCATACTTACGTGTTTCCACCAGGAATCCGTGCAGCTGCAGCCGAGTGATACTCTCGAAGATTCCCGTCAAGCCAGTTAAAACGTTTTCTCATACTCACGTGTTTGCGACGTCCCTCGAGAGCTTGCGATCGGTCATCGTGTACAACGGATTCCGCCAAAATTGTAATTCTCGGCAAGTCTTCTGTCCGATCCCCCGACCAAGTGCGCGAGCCATAAATCGACGGCATTGCCGGGTCGGAGCATTCATAAAATGTCTTGATGCCCACTGCGAAGACCGTCATCCTCAGTTTGGCGCTGGACCCGTCCACGTGAATTTTGTCTAACGTCGATGACAGGCATCGCAATATTCAATGACAGGCATGACAAACGTTTAGCCCCGGCCTGATACCTGTCAGTGACAGGCATGACTAACATCAGCGGAACGCACAATGGGTGAAGATCCGGGGTGAAACGAGCACTTCTTTGTCTCACTGAAGAGGCGACGACTTGCAGAATCCCGAAAATGCTTTCTGTAGCCACGCTCCCATAGTGAGCGACAGATCCCAGTCCCCAGGTGTGGTTGACGAGACTGTAGCATACCGACACTCTTAGCGATTGGCACGGGGAGTTCACGGCCGTAAACTCCCCTCCCTGCATCGCCCCGGACCAATAGCGATTCCGAAACGCACATCGCTCGGTGTGAGGCTTTACGGCAAGCGCCTCGTTCGACGGCACAGGACACGTGAGCAAAGGGTGTGCTATCTTCTTCCACCAAGGACAACACATGCTCGAACCTATTTCCTGTTTGCAGCCCCTGCTCAAGGCCTGATATGTACATCTGAGGAACCTTCCACGATTGTGAGGGTGCTAGTTAGTGATACTGTTACTTGGGTGGTCACTCATTTGCTACTCCTGCGCTTATATAAGAGCCCATACTTTACGTCCTTGGCTAACGCGGGCTACTTACACTTGCCCTTGGTCAGAACAGTTGTGTATGCCACGCCCGGACCACCAAACGTGCTGCGAACCAAGGCGAACAACTCCGGTATCATTGCCTTCGATATACCTGGTAGCTAGCTTTGAGTCCTCGTCATTAGAGGTCTGCCGTCGTATACCTTCGTCGTATTGCAAGTACCATCCCCCTTCATCTTTGCCTCTTCACCTGACCCAAGCTCGACTAAGAATATTCGTGTTTCCGTGGTAGCACTCCACCTCTTCCCTGATCTCCCTCTAACAGACGCGAATTCTGCACTGTATCAATAACTTGTACTGAGGTTGATAGGGCAGAGGGTGGACTTACGGGCCCCTCGTACCGTCTTATTGCCCTTGGAGATGATCCACAGCTACGACAGTAGGAACTCGGCAACACCAAGAATGTCACAAGTTTCCGTCTTTCCAGTTGTCTTAACAACCATCGACCTTGATTGATCAGGCATGTTATGAGGGTCATAACGCGGTCGATTATTTTGTTTCGAGCGCGTTTACAGGTTGTACGCATGCATAACGGGTGGTACATGACGTATAAACAAAGCGTTTGTCTCTAATTCCTGTATCACTCTCTCTTGCCGGTGCAATCCCTTCGTCTGCACGAAGCTCCGCAAGGATAAGTCCCACCTATCCTAGTCCCTCCGGACCTCAGTACGTTTGACAACAAGGTGCATCGTCTGGAAAAGCCTGCCTGAAGCTATCACCTCAAAGCAGAACACGCCAACCTTGACAGGGTATTTCGGGAGCAGGTGACGAGCTCAGGGTGACCACTACAGGTCCGTGGCGCATTCGATGAATCGCAGATCTCTTCTACGCGCATGGAGGAAAGTCGCTGACTTTCGAACAGCCGAGTCAACGACGGGCAACTCCCTTCCCCCAGGCATTCGGTCTAAAGTAATTCACCGACCACAACACCGCACTCACCTCCTGTGCCGCGAATCACCGCCTAGCATTGGCTGATTGACTCAAGGCCACAGTACACTCGATGACCCGCTTGGAGTTCGTGTATACCTGGCCAGACCCTCTCTTTATTATCAATCACTTGCATGTGTTGGACGTTTCTGTCCGGCCGGGACAGGTTCGTTCACTATGCTAGTGCCCGGTATTGAGGCACGCCTTCACGGGTACCAACCCACGCTAACCAAGGGGCTCACCTTTCCCAGTACGTTGGCCTGAGCAAGTTGAGCATAGCGTTGATCTTGGAGTGTTATGGTCTTACCCCTGCATTGACCACTCCCACTCGTGCAAATAGTGGTCGGGGCACGCGGGTCCATTCTTAGCATTAGGTGCCGTTTACCAGCCAGTTAGCGTTCTCTCTGACTTCGTTGGGCGTGACTGTGTTACCTCCTTGGTAGTACCCGTGGAGCCGGTTACCTTTAACTCCGGTTTCGTTGGGCTTGACTCTACTTACCTTCTTTGCCGTATCCGTGATAATTCCGGATCCAGTAGCCTTTCTGTCTCATTGATGACCCTCCTAGTTTGCCAAGAGTGTGGTACCCAGTTAAAAATCCTTCTGCTTTCGCGACATTGATCACACTCCCGTATTTCTTAAGGATTGTGGCACTGAATTAACTCATAGAGCCGCCTTCCATGATTTTCACTTTTTCGAGCATTCGATCTTCGAGGACGGTCTCCAGGAAAATAGGAACTCCACTCTCGGCTGCTTCGCGTTTCGGAGCGATCCCTATATGCTTTTGGAGTCGATTGTTCTATTAATTCCAATGTCTTCACCTTGGGGTCGATGTTCCACTTCCTGAATCACCCATTTACCTTGGTGCGGATTAATCTATCAACCTCTTCCTCGTAGAGAAACTCCGCGACCGCTCACAGAAATCCTTACCTTGAATATTCTTCAAGTAGATCCGCGTTTTCATATTGGGTAGGAGCGCCTCAACCCCGGGTTGGGTTGACCGCCTAAAGTACAATAGTCCCCTTATCTTGGACCTCCTCTGCCAAGGTTTGCGTTGACAGAAGTAATCCCCTTACCTTGGATGTTCTCTCCACCCCCCTTGGTTTGAGTCGTCCAAAGTACAGTAATCCCCTTATCTTGGACATCCTCTGCCCAGGGTTGTGTTGGCCGCAGTAATCCCCTTACCTTGGATGTTCTCTCCCCCCCTTCCCCTTGCGTTTCACTCGGCTGAGCGAACGCAAGACATCGAAGCTGTCCTGTGTCTATCACTGTGACACATCCACTGAAAAAACGACAACTATTTTCGGTGGGACGCTAAACTGTTGCTTTGGCCGATTCCTGGTGTCGTGGTTACGGTTCGGATTCTATGTTAGGCGTACATTCTCCATTCTACACTCATTACCGTCTCGATTAGCGTATTCAACCATTTTGTTCCGGCCACATATTACCGTTGTTGTACCCGGTAACGCGGTTTATTTCCTGGCTTGAAGCGCGTACCAGATGGTCCGCATAGGTGTTGAAAGACGTTCCAAATAACATGCGCAGGTGTATACGTAGAGAGTTTGACTTTAACGTGTAGATACATTTAGATATATCCCCTTTATGTTTGGCTTTTCCTTCCGTCGTTCATCCTCCCGAAAACTGCAGCAATCAGGACCCCGTGGTACTTGAGAGCGTGTTTGGAACAATGAAAACCTCATCTGACACACCAAACCAAACACACCACCGCACAAGTGCAAATTTGTGGTATTAACTCTTGGATATTCGTGCATGAAACAAAGATAGACCCTGCAAAAGCATCAAACACGTACAGATACAACTGTTTGGTGCACACCTGAACGATAGTGTAGCATTTCTTTTTACCGTTACTTTGCATGTATGGTTGCTGCCAGTACTATGCACTGTACTGGAAAAGGACTTGCGGTTCCTTCTTTCATCGTGGGCAACGTTCAAACTGCTGTAGTGACAAGCTGCGCGACCGCACCCGGATACGGCGCGCGTACGTGCATGCTTGCTCGTCAATGCCATGCACAGAGCTGTGTCAAAATACGAGCCGGCTCAATAGGCCAACCAGGTGCTCTTCATAGGTCATACATAGCTCTTTGCGCGTCTGATATCGGAGCACCCAGGCCAAATACTCGTGGAAAACAGATGTCAGACACATGCACACTGCTACAGGGCAGGGTATGATCCTCTGCCACCCACTGCCCGCCTTTCATGACGGCACCCAACCTCACGTCGTCTGCGCTAACGTCGCAAATCCTTTGCCGCAGCGACGGCGCTAAACCTCACGCCGTCCAGGCCAAAATGACAGCCGTTTGCCACAGGGACGGCATAACACTGCCTCAAGTCGGCTGGGCGAACGTGGTACAGCGTTCGGAATAGAAATTAGGGTGAAGCACACTGCCACGGCGCCGGGTACGATCTTCTGCCTCCCACCGCCTGCCTTTGCCATGACGGCGGCACGCAATATCACGTCGTCTAAGCATACAAGGCAAATCCTTTGGCGCAGCGGTGGCCCAAACCTCCACGTCGCCTAGGCCAAATTGGCAGAGCCTTTTGCCACAATGACGGCATAACACCTCACGTCGTCTGGGAATAAGTAGCACAGTCTTAGCCCTAACGACGGCACATAACCTCACGTGGTCTGAGCACAAGTGACATAGCCTTTGCCACAACGACGGCACATAACTGCTGTGCATGTATCTAAGTGGTAAGTGGTACGGTGCTGTAGTATCCGATACCATGAGTAGCACAGCCTTTGCCCTGACGACGGCACATAACCTCACGTCGTCTGAGCATAAGTAACATAGACTTTTCCATAACCACGGCACACAACCTCACGTCGTCTGAGCGAAAGTGAATGCATCTAAGTTGTAAGTGGTACGGTGCTGTAGTATCCGATATTATGAGTAGCACAGTCTTTGCCCTGACGACGGCACATAACCTCACGTCGTCTGAGCATAAGTAACATAGACTTTTCCATAACGACGGCACACAACCTCACGTCGTCTGAGCGAAAGTGAACGCATCTAAGTTGTAAGTGGTACGGTGCTGTCGTATCCATTACCCATTTTGTAACCACAGTGAGTGCATTTAAGTTGTAAGTGGTACGATGCTATACTACCCATTACCGATTATGTAACGGAGTAAACACAAACTAAAACCCCCACAAACCCAGCAAAACTCGCATCTCAGGCGAGAGCTCACCATCATCTGCACCTACAATGACAAGTGCTCACCTTCACTGTCAAGATGCTATGCCCTCAGTGCTTACCTTCACTGAACTCAACCCACGGGGGTGCCCACCTCGCCACAAAACCAGACCCCAGGACACTCAACAGCACACAAGCCTACCAAACTCCTGGAATCCCCACAGCATCCAATACTGAGGGAGGGGCTCACCTTCACCTCCCCTCTCAGCGATAGCATAATGACAAGTGCTTACCTCCACTCGCAAGGTGCTACGCTCATCAGTGCCCACCTTCACTGAGGTCAATCCGCGGGGGCGCTCACCTCGCCATCCTGCCTGCTAGTAATGACAAGTTCTCACTCCCCAGCATGTTACCATACCAAGAGTACCAAGCATACTGTCATACAACCCCAACAACAGCCGATGTGCGAACATCTCAGGCATGCTATATTACCAAGAAAGCCAAGAGTACTATCCCTCATGCAACCCGAACAACAGCCGAAATGCACATCCCACGCTTCCTATTGTACCAAGAATACCAGACGTACTAGCATACAACCCCTCTCGTTGATACGTGTAAATTAGACTGTGAACAACATGAACACGTGCAAGGATGGCAACTCACTCCCAAACAACAGGTGCAGAATACCGGTATGTTGCCACGGTTGTGCTGATCTTACGCTGCTGCTGTGGTTTCATCGTTGTCAGTCCGTGCCAGGTCTGTGTACTGTGTGTGTGGTTTTAGTTCATCCCTGCTCCACAGCATAAACCACGGACTAACAAAAGTTGTCAGATCTTACCATGAATCACAGCCAGTATGTGGATAACTGCTGTGTCTATACCTAGTGAGGACGTTTGCGTGGGTGCATACCAGGTGTGGTCATTTCTGTATCACTCCTTTCTTTTGCATGCACCAAGGTTGCTTTTGACGGACACGCAAAATAACAACAATAGTGTACCACCACGAACCACGAACTACAGCAATGCACGTACAGGACTATACTCGCCTCATCAGCAGCAGTATTGTGGACGAATCGTAAACTACTAACACAACCCGTGGTGCACCAAACTCAGCGAAGCACCCTTCCTGCGACTCAGTTGTATTTCTGATGGGCTACTTTTTTTTCTTAGGTTTTCGAGGTTCCTGCGTACCACTACTCAATTTTGTACCAGGTCCATCGCTATCGCTACCCTTGCAGCATTGAACATTTACCCCCACGTATGCGATCGTGTATACCTCATACCTACCCAAACAAAGCAATCTATCAACCCCCCCCCTTGTTTTGTGTGTTTATGACACCGCATTGACAAAAACAGGTGCGTTTGAAGGCTGGCCCAGTTCGTAGTGGTAGTAGTATGTAATTTATCATGATATCTTTATGCGGTCCGTCCAGCAGGGCAACATGTCCGCTCTTACCTAATATAGTACTCGTTTACCTGGTAGGTGTTTACCGTAGGTTTTAGTGTGGCGCTCGAAGCAGGTTTTCTTATTCGTAGGTGGATACTGCTGTACTTCATACATACCGGTACTTGATAATTATATGCCGCTATTTATTCATAATCGTAGGCATAAACTGCCGTAGTTCATGCTGCTACAGCAGTCCTAGGGTGCAAGTTTGATGACTATATATAATAGCTAGGGAGTTTACCTTTTTCAGGCCCCATTATCCCGGCGCCACAGCTGTGTGGTGGATTCAAGGTTATGCGATCCGAATAGAAGTGAAATATGGTTGTCAAGACCGAACAGGTCAACGTAATAAAACGACTCTACTTCGTACGCATTTGGAAATAATACCCGGTATAATATATAAACCACGTGTCGTGCCCCCACAGGAGATGTGGCAGATAACACAAGAACCAGCAAAATAGACAATAATATCACAACACGTGCTATACTAAACAGGGTAAGACCAAGGAAATAGTAGACAACCCGAAGCACAACAGCCGCAGCAGTTTGTGGTATGAGTTGCATAGACAGGTTTTTATATACTATTAATCGATCTGATACCAACAAGAACAGTAGCTATCCTGTCTGCCATCTCTTCCCTGTTTTCGTCAACCGTGCTCCTCCCCCGGAGCTGATATGGGCTAGGCAGCGCAAAATAAACAAAACAGGCTCGCCGTCCATATGCTGCTGGTGGGCGTGTACTATTAACATTATATATACTTGAGGTCGCCAGACTTACTTGCGGTTTTCACTCGCTCGTTGACCGTTCAATTTGTTCTCCCCGAATCCGGAAAATAAATAATTATTTATTTACTATTAAGTGTTCATCGGGACGCATATTATAGTTCCCTTTTTCCTTCTCGTTTCTTCCCCCTTGCACGTCCCTTTTATTCGGCAGCCGCTGAAATGGTGTCCGTAACAAAAACATATTTCCAGAACTTTCACATGGCGTTTCCATTTATTAAGCATCTCGGCTTCTCCAAACGAATTATACTATCCAACCGCAGGAACGCTACCTGGAACGAAGCGCACACCAGGGAAAATTATTTGCGATCGCGGCCGGTTCAATGTGGTTTGTGTTGATTGTCCAGCATAGACATTAAAAACACGCCCTGATAATTCGCCATACCGGCATGGGGTATGCTCTTTCCACACTTTGTATCTCGCTAACGTCATGTCCCTATTAATAGTCCTATCTCGGTGGCACAGCGGCAGTACCTTGCCGTACGTGCTGTACGAGGAAACCTGGTGAGATGTGCCCGAGGGTGTAATACTACCGAACAGTACAATCATATTATTACGTATCAGAATGTCCAAAAAGTAAAATCATACCTGGTAGGAATTCACCGCGACGAAAACACACACTTTCTTTTACTGTAGAATATTATTACAATCATGGACATTTACGTTGGTTATCACTCATGGGATCTTCCACACCTTTTCGTTCATAATAAGAACGACGACTGCTTTTTCGCAGGTGATCTATCACTGCAGGTCGCCAGTTTGCGATTTTTTCCATCATCAGACATAAACCTCTTACTCCTTATTATCGTTGATACTAGAACTACTAATAGAATTGCAGCAGTGCCTGGAGATACGAGTGTTCGTGGCACTGCTCGATGCCTTGAATACTACTGTGACCAGTACCAGACGAATGCCCCCTTGACCATGCAGGGAGCCAGCCCAGACACTTTTTATTTGCCTTGCCAGGGCTTTACATGAGTTTGGTGGCACCGCCCTACTGTTGACAGGACAAACGTACCTATGCAGCCCACCGCAGGTAGTACTCGAGCTAACTGAAGCAGACCCAATACCTCACAACTCAGATTCCATGCATAGTTTTTAGCGTTGGTGTGTGTCAGCCTACCTCCCCCTTCTATTTGCTCGAGACCGACATCAAGCATCACATCAGCATCTCTTCTATCTACTGTACTTGCCTATGAGCACTAGGGAAACGACTCCAAGGTTATGTTAAAATCTTGTCACACCCAGCCGGCTTTTCGATGCTTTCCGTCTGCTCATATGGACGTCACCCAGCCGGCTTTTCGATGCTTTCCGTCTGTTCATATGGACGTAAACACGATCGCAAACAACCGCTCGTCCCAAGCTCCTGCCGATAGCCACAAGCTGCTTGGCAAACACAGGTAACCCGCAAGCCAGTGTGATATTGATACGGGATCACTTGCTATGCCTAGCTATATCCAGCTTATGACGAAGGACAGCGTATTATCATATTTCGGTGTACGCGACAACGACAGCTGCAGTATATGTATACAGTAGTACATTTACTACTGTAAAAGTATCGTGGGTCGCTAATCTCTTCTCCAGTATATAAATTCATATATGTTCACTATCACCGCACGCAGTACGTCCTAGATTGTTGTTGGTACCACATCCGTCAATCAATCGCACACGATAATTCATCCCATATTACTGCTGGTATCTCCTCTGAATATGGCAGATTTGGTCCTGTTCACGTGGCATAACTCAATGCCTTGTTGTCACCGGTTAGCTGCTTTCTAGACGCGAATGGCAGCGCCACACGGCTGACAGTCCATCTACCAGCCGTCTGCCTGGCTTTCGTACTGCCCAACCACACTTCCTGTCCGTATATGCACCTCTTGCAACACCGTCTCTGACCGATCCACGATGAGCTTATTTTTCAATTTCACTTCTTTTTTTTCCACGTAGTGGGTTTCATTTTTTTACGACATAATAGTGTACCAGCTGTAGGTCGTCACCAGATGTGATTAGTATGGCCCAAGTAGTGTATTTAAAGCTCCGTGCCGGTTCGTTAGTGACCGCCGTCACGCTGAGCACTAGCCCCGAGAAGCGCTCGCCCCGCGACTCGTCTACTGCCACAGTGGCTGTCGGACGTTCACCTTCGCCTTCCGGCTGCGTACGACGACTTACAAATGCTCGTCAGATTCCACCAGTTCGCCAGGCCCAAGCTTTACCGGACCAAGCAAATTGTCAGATTCCATCAAGTCCGCAAAACAAACATTATAGAACAGCATCAGATTCCACCAGTTCGCCGAACCCCCCAATTTGTTTTGCGGACACCAGTCTTCGACCAGGTGGAGCTCGTGTGACTTGCTCTCTCCGACCTGCATGGTGCTTGTATCCCTATCGCCACTTCCTGATCCCGCCTGGGTCGACCTCCGGGTTCATCATGTTACGGCAAACTCCCCGGGGTGAGCTGTCAACGCTCACATGACTCGTGTCCTCAGTTCGCACGTTGGACCCTTCGGCAGTCCCAGTGGCTCCAGGGCTTCGCTCAGGCGAGAGCGAAGTAAACGATGACCAAACACCCCGATTGCGAGCGATGAAGATACTCGATTATGCTATCACGCGGAATGATGTGTATATGCGAGCGAGCAGTCGGTTTAGCCTCTAATCCTTAACTTTTTAGTCCTATAGTTCGCTTTTTGGGTTTTGCGCGTGTTATCTTCCTTGCCTGGGTAGCGTCTAAAGACACTCGGTGTTGGTCCACGCGCTGCATGCGCTATACACCTTGGTCAGGCGTTTTGCATTCAGCAGGCTGAAACCGTCTGCTGAATCAAACACCCATCCCAAACCCACAGAGTATTCCGCCTCTACTCTGCGCCCAACGACTCGTGGCTGCATGCCTCGACTCGTCGTACTTTTGGTTGCTCCCACGTCCCTCCGCCGCAACAGTACACCCGGTATGGGGGCTTTTGACGTGTGTCGATCATTCACAGTGACTGGTACCGACGACAGCTCGAGGCCCTGTATGACACAAATGCAAGTTTCCGCTGGGACTACAGTAGCTTGTCCGACAGGTGTCTATAAGCGAAAACAATGTTTCTAGATCATTGCTTCACTACTCATTGATCAGTGTGTGTGTTTATCGTTGATAATCGCATCTGCTATGTAAAGATGTTTTCCATCCTGGTTCTCCTGCCTTCTCCGTGGTCAAACCTCAGATCCCTGTCGCAAAGAAGGAGCTTCCCCCTGCCATTGCCCACAACGTTTCGTTGATTATTCACTGAGAACAGGGTTCAACAGTTTCTTTCCCTCGTCAACGCACGTCTAATTGCGCTAGGATGTTGCGATATAAACATGGCGTCCAGACTGGCACCCTTCCTCATGATTCGGCCGTGCCATCAGTAACATCTCAACGGATTTCTCCACTCCCTTGAAATGATGTTCGATTACGCACACGGACAGTCTGCGAGCCTCTACACTGCGACTCTTTCAGCTGCCCAGACGGCTACTCTCTGATCGACAACGCCGATGAAGTGGAGTGTGAGGACAACTCCTGTGAAGTGGACCTGTGCTGCGGTGAGCACAACCAAGCTCGTACCAAAACGAGAACAGAGTGTCTATGGAATCATCGGCTTGTGTTTAGAATCACCTCGCGCGGAAAGTCGATCTAATGTACTTGGCGAACACCCCGTATGGGGGGCCTTTGACGTGTGTGGGGCTTTTACAGTGACTGGTACCGACGGCACCCCGAGGCCCTGTATGTTCAGCTGGGACTACAGTAGTGTGTCCGCCAAGTATCCATATGCCAAAATATTGCTTGCAATCTATTGCCTCACTACCCATTTCTCAGTATTTGCCTTTCTCTGTTCGTCGCATCTACTGTCATACATAATTTTCCCTCTTTGTTTTTTCTACCCTCTCCGTAGTCAAAACTCAGATCCCTGTCGCAAAGAAGAAGCTTCCCCCTGCCACCGCCCACAACGTTTCGTCGACGTTTCATTGTGAACAGGGTTCAACAGTATATATTCCCTCGTCAACTCCCATCTGAATGTGCTAGAATGTTGCGACATAAACATGGCGTCCAGACTGGCCCCCTTCCTCATGATTCAACCGTGTCATCAACAAATTACTATTGACGGATCGCTCCACTACTTTCAATCAATTTTTGTTTCCGCACGGCGACAGACTACGACTGCGAACCTGCGACGGTACACTGCGATTCTGTCAGCTGCCCAGACGGTTACTCCCTGATCGACAACGCTGAAGAGGTGGCGTGTGAGGACGACCCCTGTGAAGTGGACCAGCGCTGCGGTGAGCACAATCAAACTCGAAACGAAACGAATATCGGATAGTGTGCATTCAATCATTGGGTTATATTCGAAATCACCTACCTTTAAAAATTGACGTCATGTACTTGGCGTATACCCCTTAGGCGGGCTTGATGCGTGTGTCGGTCCTTGGCAGCGGCTGGTATCGATGACAGCTGAGAGGCCCCGTATGGCAAACATGTGTAGTATTGCTGGATTCAATTTTTCCGACAAGTGTCCATAGGTCAAAGCATTGTTTGAACTTTGCCTCACCATCTTTTGCTTTGTTGTTGCTTATGTGTGTTCATCCCATGTTCTGTAATATGGCATCTTTTTTTTGTCCTTCTGCTCCATCCCTAGTCATAGCTCAGATCCGCAGGAGCATAACAGCATCTTCTTCCCCGACTCGCACGCAACCTTACGTGTCATGACTTTGCCATGAAGATGGTTGAGCAATTTTTTTTTCCTCGTCAACTCGTGTCGAGTTGTGGTAGAATGTTACGATAGGAATATGGCGGCCGGACTGGCTCCCTTCTCCATCATGAATACCATCGTAACGGCTTTGCCTCACCTCGGCAAATCTATGTGTTATTCCGCACGGCGACAGTCGACGACTGCTAAACTTCAGTACTGTACTGCAACTCCATCGTCTGCCCGAATGGCTACACTCCGATCGACAACGCTAAAGAGGTGGAGTGCGAGGACGATCCCTGCGAGGTGTCCCAGTGCTGCGTAGCGTTCTGCTCGTACTACGCGTGCCCGAACAACTGCACCCCCGTGACCGGCGCCGCCACCATATTGTGCGACGACTCCGGGTGCACAACTGAGCTATGCTGCGACTGCGGTGAGTTTGACCCGATAATCCATGTGTTGTAGTAGTTCCCCAAAATTGGTCATGACCACTGTTCCAGAGCAAGACCGCAGTGCTATGCCGGAAAAGTGACATGGACGAAGTCTACCGTTGTGCAGCGATAAACTAGTGCTATGCACGGTACGTCGTGTATATGGTGGTTTTCGTCCTACCGCTAAACCATCCGTTACACCTTGAGCGGCGTTTGGAAGCTTAATCCCTTATTTTCGAAGATGTAATCTCTTCGGTACCGTGGAAATAAATGGCAACATAGATCCGCATCACTGAAAACACAAATCACTTTGGCAAGGGTTGGTCACGATCCCAAGACCAACGGAGACCTTGGACAGTACGAAGAAGCCTTCCTGGATACCCGTGACCTCTTGATTGTTGCATTCCGTCCCCTATCTTCCTGTTCCCCCCCGTTCCACAGCCAAATAAGCAGCGTCTGAAGGAATCGAGGGTTTCGTCCAGACCTTCGAGGAATTTAACCGGTGCTAGAAGAATTCGTGATCTTCCGGGACGCAAAACGACATGGATGTTGTGTAGGGACCACGGTGGTACTATCTAGCAAATACATATTCGAGGGGCGCTAAGAATTCGCGAATCCTGCGCGGCCTCATTCCAGCAGTGATGCTGCGGTTCTTGCCGTTTGCCAACTCATTCCTCTACCCCGGACGATCGCCGGGACTGGCGTGTATGCAACCAGAACAGGCACGTTGAGAGAAGACGTCGCACGTGTGCTTGCTCGGCGTTTCTTTGTATATTTTCCATATGTAGTTATCAGCTCTGTGTGTAGGTGAATACTTCGTATGCCATCGGCTCTACTATATGTGCAAGTGTGTAGATATACAGGCGACTATTCAGTTGCTTGGTTGGATGCGGTGCCCGAGCCGACATGTTCGCGATATATGTTTTTGACGGTTACATAGCTCGTTGGCTGATATAGCTAGACAAGACGCAAGCAAGGAGCCTGATGTCTGGTCAGGTTGTTGGTTGGTTGTGATGGTTTCCCGTATTGCGTTTCGATACATGTATGTAAGCAAGTAATGTCGACCCTGCCGTGGTGCCACCTACCAAGCGGGGTAAGGCATATCGGGTTTGAGACGTTTGAAGCTATCCATGTGTGACGAGTAATGCGGTCCATCCAGATCCTGAACTGGCAGAGGTCAATCACGTATTCATACACTTTATACAACTCATACAGAGGGGAGGCTTGTTTCAACCCGGTTACAAATTACTGAAGATGAGAGGGGGACTTCGGCCCGGGCTTTAAGCGGTTGAGTGGAGGGTATACGTGCATGTTTGGAGTTCCCTGGGGTGCATCAGTGCGTTTTCATCGAACCCTCTACAGTGGCACGGCCAATGTTCGTTCCGCTGGAACCATGAGTCGGCAAAGCGTGTGATATTTTCGCGGTCTGATACTTTGCGACGTGCCACAGAATTCGCCGAATCAGCGAGGGCGTGAATACTGTAGTGTAGTGGTGTAGAGCACTGGTACATATACCAGGTATCCTGCAATGGGAAAATTACCGTGTATTGATTGGTGTTCCCCTTGGTGCGTTTCTACCGAAACCGTTGGCACGACTTATGTGCGTTGAACCGAAACCAGGAGTCGGCTGGGGGTCAGGCGTTTCCGCGGTTTGAAATTCGGTGAGGGGTAACTGAACTCGCCGAATCAGCAAGGGCGCCCATATTGTATGGTGTAGAGTACCGGTGCATGTGCATTGCAAGGTGAAGAGTACCGTACCACACGGTGACCCCCGCCGGCCACACGTAGAAGTTGAGTTTTTGTTCTTCGTGTAACGTCTATTCGGATGAGTATGCCACAACTTTGATGGACGGCACTGCCAAACAAATCCAGGTGCCTTCTTTCGGCGGACTGCATAATACGCGAAGGGCACAGTGCGTAATGTGCATTGTGGAAATACTATCGGGGGTTTACTCCTGCTACTTATCCCAAGGGTCTTTGGCACGATGGCCAAGGCCGCCATAAACAACGTAGTCCGTCCTTCTCTCAAAGCACATCTTGATGTCTCTGCTCTCACGGGCGCGGGTGCTGCCTGCCTATGTCACTCTGATCCCATACCCCCAGGCAACGTGATGCCCACAAAGTGCAGGGTTTAGATGGCACCAGAACGGACTGCCGTGACAACCTAAGCTCGTGTAATGGCGGCCTTCAATATGATCGAGAGAGGACACGTCGTCCCAATACGGTGTGCCCCTAGCCCAACGATTGGATTCGGTCCTCGAATGCTGCGGTTCTCTAATTACAGATCAAGTGAGCAAAATCAGCCACATAATGTACCGACCCCCTAATGGAATATGACTTGCACCATGAAATACACGCGACCGTGTTAGCATAGCATTGGTGGGACCTAGTACGAACGCCAGTTGAACCAGTGGGCATGGTGCAACAAGGGCGACCATTGTCGTTTTTTTTTTTCGCATGAGGATAGGTAGCCTCTGCAGTGACATGGTCACTAACAATGTACGAAAAAGAGAAACCTTCTGGAGGCCAGGTTAGCGAGGCACACATGACAGTAAATTAAATCACACCACGGATAACGTAACACTCGGATAACACTTATCTACCGTACGGGGCCTAACAGAGAAACGTGGTAACGTACTAGCATGGCGTTAGAACTAGAGGATCGATCACGGTAGCGCGGTGACACAGTGTTAACTGCAAACCCACGAACGTGCAGGCACCTTAACGTTATGTTGCTGCTCGCTCTCGTCCAGCTCTGTTACAGAAACAGGATGTTATGCCGTGATCAGTCCTTGAAATAACACTGTCACTCAGTGTTAGGCTTTGACCAAACACGTACGTTATCACTCTAACATGCCCAGATCGATATCCGCATATTTATTAACACGATCACGTAATGTTTTTGTCCGACGCAGCGTTAGATGCAACACACTAACATAGTGTTACCCTTAGGAGGAGTGTTTTACATAACACCCTAACACAACGTTACCATGCTCGCCAACACTACTAACACGTAACATTGTGTTACAGATAACACTTATACGTAACATAGCGCAATGACCAGCACTACTAATACTACGTCATCTGGACCCCCCATCTGATTGCCTTAGGCTCGGATAGCGCAACACTTAACGTACGTTAGATACGTTACAGTCCTAGCCGGCCCATATAACATTATAACCAGCACTACTAATACTACGTCATCTGGACCCCCCATCTGATTGCCTTAGGCTCGGATAGCGTAACACTTAACGTATGTTATTTACGTTATAGTCCTAGCCGGCCCATACGTAACACTATATAAGGATGTTAGCCTAAATGCGGAAGTCTCTGTAACATTATGTTACGGTGTTACCGTCAGTGAAGAGCTGATGGTAACATTCCGTTACCGTGTTACCATGAAAATCAATCCGGGTCTAACTTCATGTTACTGAGTTACCGTTGGGGCCGAAGTCGTTCGAACGTAATGTTACTACAGTACGTTACCCTTTGGATCTTCCCGAGATCTAACATGTGTTACCTGTGTTAGTGGTAAAGCGGGTGTGTGGGGGTAACATAACGTAGCCGTGTTATCCAATATCGCCGACATCCCAGTAGGGGATACCTACGAAAACATCCCCGGGGAGGAGGATATCATGGCATCCCCGGTAAAAAAAGTCTCCATATGTTAAAACCCCCAAACAGGGGATATTTCGGAGGGATCCCCGCAAAAAAAACGCCTCATTTTTCTGTGGAAACCCGCCAGTAAGTTATCCATGGCAAGTCTTGACGCCAGCTATCTTCCAATCAAATGGCTGAAATAACGCGAACGACGGGAGCCATCCTCCAATAAAATAGCTGTATTAACGGGAACCACCGGAACCACGTGAAATCACGCCGCACACAAACTAGAAGAAGAAAGACACAGCTCGCAGCTCGCACACCCGCAGTCACGCGACGATTGACCTTCGATCTCGACGTATAATCCACCCACGGTCAACGAGCTTGGTACCGGGCAAGGCCAATGAGTGTAAATTATGGCCTGGGAGGTAAAATTGGAATCCGTGGTCTAGAGGGCGAGAGGTTGGCCGCGGCGTCCTATGCTCTTCGTCAAAGCTTTCAAAAAGTTCTGTTTCGTGCCAACGGAGTGGAATCGAGAGTGTTTGTCGTCTGTTTTCTACACGCCAGCTGCCAAATATGTTTTTAGTAGACGCCTGGCCCACCCACGCCACATATCACCGACCGAGGTGTGAGAACTATGATACCAGTGTGGGTCAGAGCCTCTAACCAGCGCGCTTCATTCAGAGTAAGTGACGTAATCGTTGGGTTTGTCGATCGATGTCAAACCTGAAAAATGGCCTATATTTTGCCATCGGAGAGGGGTAGAGATTTTTTTGTCGCCTGTCTTCTACAGACCAGTGCCAAAATGTTTTTTTATCAGACGCCTGGTCCGCCCACGCCACATATCACCGACCGAGGTGTGAGCACTGTGACACTAGGCTGGGTCGGAGACCTTAACCAGCGCATTCCATTCAGATTTCATGACGGTGTCGTTGGTTTTGTCGATCGATGTCTGCGGAGGATTCTCATAGAAGTTGGCTCTAGTCAATGGGAATGGCTGTACGTTGCTCCAGTATCTGCCAGAACAGGGGTTTTACATACATTGCGCGGCGCGCAATTAAAGTCCGCGTAAGCTGTCCCGTGACGTGTAAAATTTGCCTACATGGTTATCCATCTATAACACAATATGTTATCCATCTGTAACGTAATCTGCACACTCGCGCGCACGAGTTAACACGGCAGTAACATATTGTTGATGATAGATTGGGGGTGTACGTTATCTGCTATTAATAACTTGTGTCACTACATACATTGCATCCGAGTTAACACATTAACAGGATGGTAGTGTTTTATCGATCATATACGTTATCCGTTCGACGTGTGTTATGTTATGGCAGCAAGACTTCCGTAATACCCTCACTAAACGTCGCTCGATACGGACTGCTGCTGCGGATGATACGGTAAAATAATGTCAATGTTGTATTGACCATATACGTCACCCCTCTAACTTGTGTTACGATAGCCACTAGGAATTTCACTATTATTAACACACTAACAAAGTGTTATGTAAGCGTTTATTTGGCCGTGTACGTTATCCGTCGAAAGGGTGTTACGGTAGCAAGTAAGAATCCCGCTGACACACTAGCAGAACGTTACTCGTTTCGGGCAAATGTCGCTAACACGGCAACATAATGTTAACGTTTAGTTGGCCATGTACGTTATCCCTTCAACGTGTGTTACGATAGTCACCAGGATTTCCGCTAAAACACTAACACAGCAGTGTTACTCGCTTTGGGCAGCATACCCTAACACCGCATCACTTTTACTGCGGTCAGTGCGGGATCAAGGTAACACTCTTAACATAATGTTACGCGATCGCCCGCCAATATCATAACACGCTAACACTATGTTATCACAAAATCCAGGAAGTAGTTAACGTAGTAACGTAATATCACGTGTATTTTTCGCTGACGCCTAACATTAACAAAACGTTAAGTGTTACGTTATCCGAGGTGTGAAAACCAATTCCCCCGAAATTTAGAGGCATTCATTGTTGTGACTCTTACGCCACAGCAAGTATGTATATACATGTAGTACGGTACGCGACAGCAGATATCAATTTCACATTTTGGCCAGTTGAGCATGGATGGGCTTTCAAAGCCTGCAATGTATAATGTACCTGGTATAAAGGGTTGGGGTTTTAAGGGACGTTCCTTGCTGAGTACGTATTCTTGGCTATAAATGATGAAATTTAAAAGATAACAGTTAGAATCTAGACTCCGAAATACGTACCACATACCACCTGCTGTACTGCACGAACAATGCCGGAGTGACACAGTAGTACTACTATAAGACTGTGGTACAGAGTGGGGTGGTCAGCGCGCAGCTCAACACAACTTGATACCAACGTGTACAGCGAATGTATGCTGAACAAGGCGGGGTGGCTTTGACTTAGCTCAGACCAATCTCATCATATCGGGCGCGTAATGTGCGTGCCGGTCCCAAACGCGTTCGACATAGGGACCCCGTCGACTCTTTGCTGGCCTACCGCGCGGGGTGACCATTTGACACCGCGCACGGCAACTAAACAGAAACATACCACCTTTCTCGGCCGAACTCAATCCCGCTGACTCCGGAAAGATGATAGACCGACCAGCACCCGCTCTCCAAACAATACCGCCCACCATGTGGCCGCCTTCCTGGACAAAGCACACATACATGGTGAACCACAGAGCAGCAAACAGTTGTAATAGCCGTCAGAAACGAATCATATATATATATATACTACCACTCTGATCCAAAATATAAAGATCTTTTGTATTGAATAATTTTATGCCAACGGTCCCTATATTTCGGGTCAGAGTGGTATTATTTTCATCGATCGGGTGTTGAAGACATTTCCCCGCAACTGCTGTATGTTTCAGTTGACCCCTTCAGATCCAGACCGCTGTTTCGGGAACAGCTGCTTGGACTTCACGTGAGATCATGTTCGCAGTGGCCATTGAGTTAATAAAGGGCTTATCAAATACTTCACTCTGTCCTGAAATATAAGGGACTATTTTGTATATGAAAATGATACCCAAATGGCCTTTCATATCGCGGGGGGCATAGCGGTATGTCCTTAATATAATCGGTCTGCGCAGTGCATCGTCTTTTTCCTGCTTTCACCGCTGCCCACAATCGAGAGACACTGAATTTCATCGCCGTCCACAATCGAGACACTTTGAGCACAGCTGGATCTGACCAGAGAAAGTCACTCTAAAACGTCTAACCCCCTGCACCCGGTACTCTCACGCCTGCCAGGGGGACGCGCCTTCGCCTCAGGGAAACATAGCCACCCCACTTCATACTCCACTCTTTTCCTCAACCAGTTCATCCATCCACAGCGCCTTTCTTCTACTAGGTGAGATCCAAGATATTAACAAGGGTAACATCTGGGGCAGTCTATGTAATGCTGTTCCGATCGGCGAGGCGCAGCACTAATTTGGGTTTTTACATACTGTTGTATACCAGATATAAACCATAGAAGCCACAGAGGTATCAAGTATCAAGTAAGCGCTGACTGATAGAGCTCAATGGCTGATCTCGGATTTCACCCCTCAGGGGCAGTGCAATCCCTGTGTTTAGTCAGCATTTCCCCATACAATTCGGATGCATACCTAATACTGATCCTGTGAGACGGCTCGACCATGGCCGCAACACTCTACAGCACGGTGCAGGACACCTACTACAACAGATGATTAGGAAAGCTGGTCGAGGCTGGATTTCTTGTTTGGAGATAATAAGGGCGCATTACACCCGAACTACAGAAACTACACTAACTACAGTAACGCCACTCCAGCGTAATACTTCGAGTATCGGCTTTAGAACTTCTTATTTTATTACTGTGTGAAATTCAGCTTGTCTTTTTTCAACACCGGATATATTCGTGGCCTTTTTCTGTACTGGACATGTCAGGCCCATCCCCCCATCCTTAAGTCCATGCATCCATAAATCCATGCATCCATGTATCCATCCATGCATCCATCAATATTTTGCGGTCGCGTTCACCTAGATGCGGTAAGTAAAATGTTGTATCTACATGGTATCAGCCAGTCCGAGGCCAATGCGATATGCACAGCGTTGGACCTTGGTGCAAGGTCAAGAGCGTTGGGAGGGGTACTACCGCTCATAGCTTACCCGCAGCTATGTTTGGTAGCGTCGGCAGGTGGACTATGAATGGTGTATCGCGAGTCTCGCGACGCTTCCAATGTCACCTTGACTCCTTGTAGGCAGCAACGTTTATAGTTTTCCACACTTGAAGTCGCAAAGCGTTGCTGTTCTGGCCGAGAAGAAAAAAGGTTGGAGAATTATTCTGGTGTACTCGTATACCTGACGAATACAGCACCAGCAACGCAACACGAAGCATCCGGGGCGTTGCTGGGGCAAAGGGCCGTGTCTGAGTTCCAACGTAACCAGCTGCACCAGATGCGCGCCTCCCTGACGTTTTGAGTCATTGGATTCTACAATAAATAGATATTGCTGTAGTTACCCACTTATATGTGTATGGTATAATAATACTGAAAAATGATGGTATCATATTATTGGAATAAGCGCTGCGCATTGTCAGATGGCATGTAGAACAATAACAAAATCTTTAAAAGTAGTACAGGTTCTTCCTCATCGGAGAGCTTTTTCCCCCAAAACTTCCAAACTCTAGATTTTTTTGAAGATTTGTATGAAGACGCGGAGGCGTTCTGTCACAATCTGCGATATTCTTCAGAAACAAAAGTGCCTGGAAATCAACCTTCCACTTGATTAGGGGAGCGAAACCGAAAAAAAAATTAGACGATACGAACATGAACGAAAACGAAAAAGAAAATGTGTAATATTACGAGGAACCATAGTAATAAGGACCAAATATTGTTTGAAAAAAGAGGTAAATATATAGTTTTTTTAGGTATACCATAGGTCCTATTAACTATGGTCCCCCGTAATAGCAAAAACTCTCCGATACGATGTATCTTGACGGAATATATTTTATATAAAATATATAATATACCAGTATGCGCGTAATACATCTGTTTTTATTTGTGAGTGATGAGGGATAGGGGCTTCTAAACAGAGGGAATCCCCGAACCAACATAGCTTTGGTTTTTACGATCGTGTCGTGGCAGACCTACACACAGCAGTAGTAGTAGCAGGCGATGAAATCGATTGCTCGTCGGGTTTAAGCGCGATGTTTCTGAATGATATATATATGATAGAGAGAGAGAGAGAGCTCCTCGAAGCGAGAGGAGCCTCAGGAAAGTGCAGGTACACTCCACCCCTACAGTATACCGTAGCGATGCGTCCCTCCTACCTGTGGTGGTACTCGTATTGGTGCTACTGGCGCTACTGCTGCTGCTGCTGCTGCTGCTGCTGCACGCTCCACCAAGACGGGTGATTATCGCACCCGGTCCTCTCGTTTTCGTTTTTGCGCAAGCGACAGTAACACGGGTACGTACTCTGTACCTCGAAAGATTTTTTTTTTGGCAACACAAATTATGGTCTGGCTGACCGGGGGGGGGGGGGTCCGGTCCTTCACCCAGTATCGTTAGGATATCGCTATCAACACCAATTCTTATTAATAACAATACCATCCATAACATACCCTTGCATACTATTGGCTTTGGGAGTCATCATCTGGTTTTTGTTTATTTGGTTACAAACCGTTTAAAAAAAATCAGAGTTTTTATTGTCGTGCGAACAAACGGTCTGCCATGAGGGTATATTCTTTCGAGCACGGCGACATCAAAATGCTATTCTAATTTGTCTTTTCAATCTGCCATTCGACAAAGGTACCAGTCAGCGCTTATTCCACGCATAATACCATGCACACATACAAAGCAACGGTGGCTACAGCGGTAGAATCCAACAAGATTATGCCTCAGAACAACATGAAAGGTGCACTCAGTCAGACCTAAATACGCCAGACAAATATATACCAAAAATACAGCCCCCGCTATGATGTGCCGCCGACCCTGCCATCATGGGCAGTTGATTGCTTCTGAGCCTTAGCGTGTCGTTAACGACACTGCCTTGTAGTCACCCTCTTCCCAGGACCTTTGCTTGCCCCTCTCATGGTATTGTTTCACGAGCCGGCGGAAGAAGAACGGGCGTGAAGCCAGCAAGAAACGTGGACAAGAAAGGCTTTCACATACTTTCGTTTTAATACGGCAGCAAGCTGTTGTGCCGACTAGACTACTACGGGGGACTACAGCAAAAAAGGACCAAATATTGTTAAAAGAAAAACATATATAAATAGACAGGTTGTTGTGTGTACTGTGTAGGTTCTACTTGCCGTGGTCCGCCGTAATATACTGCTAGTTTGTTCAGCCGGCTGGAAATACCAAGCAAACATCCTTGTCAAAGACGAACAAAATATAATACATACACACGACATTTTAAAATTATTCTCCTGACATATTTTGGACACTCTACTGCAGACTCTACTACAGCAGTAGAGTCTCCGAAATATGCCGAGATAATAATGTGCAGCAGCTGCAAGTCACATTGTTTGAAATATTGATACGTACCCTTTGGTGTGAGTATGTACCTGTTATGTCTCGCATGCATGGTGCCTCGCACAGACCCAATCGCAAACAGGACAAACAGGTATACATGGATAGTATTGGTTGACTCATCGCCTGCTTCTAACCTTCAGCATACTAATAGTTAATGGTCCGCTTCCGTTGTGTGCTTCGCTTCCCCAGATTAGTAGTTGCTTGCACGTTCGGAACCCGTCAAGGGGTCACAGCGGTTTTGCCTCCACGCGACAACAAGGTGCGAGCACGAGATGGCTCGACTCTTCACCTTATCCACGGCGGTGCTGGTCACGTTCAGCGCCAACACTGCCGCCTCACTATTCTCCAAGAGTGAGTCAACTGCGGTTCAGCACCCCTCTGCGAAACACGAGTATATTATTTTATTATGCTTCCCATCCGAAAATGTGTAGTGTTGTTTATCGATGTTGGGCCGGGCCGGGCAGGTTAGTCGTCCATAGAATTTCAATCGTGATAGAGCGGTACAAGTAGTCAGTCTTTTAAAAACAGGAGTAGATTCGTGTCAGGCCTGGGACACGTTCGTCATGAACTTTGACCCGTGCGTAGAATGGTTGACACCTCTCCGAAAGCAGAGAGAGGAGTAGATTAATGTTAGACCGGGGGCAGGTTCCTCATAGATTTCGGATCTAGCCTAGGACGGTCAGCATCTCTATAAGCATAGGAGTACTGTACATTGATGTCAGGCCGGGGGCGCGTCAGTAGGTGCAGCATGGAGCTTGGCTCGTGCACAATGCAGGCTTTCTTGTTTTGCTTCCCAAACATACTTTCCTTCTGTTGAGGGGATCTTTGCCGGTGATCGATGTCGAAGCCCGTGCTGCACGATATGGTTTGACAAACATGCCCACAACGCTACAACAGGGCCGGTAGTGTACGTATGCCGGGTACGTGCTGGGGCAAATGGTGGGGGGTCGCAAGGCAGCCAGGACCGGCGTACATATTAGTATCAAATACATTACTGTGTATGGCTGTCTCATTCATACCGTTGCGACACCCCCCCCCCCGCCGCCGTCTAAACGTTGCCTATCCCATACGCTCACTATTCTGCTGTATACTGCCGCTGCATGTATGTACGTAGAACACGAGTACTCATTCTATACCGTACTTGAAGCATTTTTGCCGTAGGTGTATTGGCCGTCCGTGAACACGAAAAGGTGTGGACCGCTTACGCGGTCGATGTCATCTTATAAGGTTTTGATGCGGTTTTAGTAGCGTAGCTGTTTGGCACGAACAGGTTGGTTCATACGTCGGTATAAGCAGGCAAATATGCCCCGAGGGTGAAAAACAGATTGGATGGTCGTTGTGCTTTCGACGTCGTCGAGAAGCAAGTAAAGCATCAGTGCTGCATCTGACTTTTTATTATTTGTTTCCGTCTCGTTTACTGTCTTCGCCCTTCTCTTCTCTCCCTCCTCATAGTTTTAACTGGATCCGGGGTAATACAGGTAGCACGCTTTCCTCACCCGTCCCCCATAGTATACGGGTCGTGCTTTGCATTTGCATCACGAGCATACTCCATCATTTTCTTCCCTGATTGACCCACGTCGAATAGCTGTTCAGGAAGAACAGTTGACCGCATTTATGTGTTTCGATTGCGCGGACAGGGGGTAGGTGAAGCGGGAGGGCGGGTTTAAAGTTTCGCTTGGTCGCGGTACGACATGTGTGTACGTTGCGCAGCATTTACGTGTTGCCGGCACAACCGGGCCCTCTACGGGTGCCATCAGGCAGTGACAATTATGTTTTGCAATGTAGGGGACATACGCTTTCCAGCGCCAATCTGGTCCCACGTGTTGACGCGGGAACGAAGCCGTGATACACACATACAATGCCAAACCTTTCATTGCTTCAAAGCGATTCACGACAGCGGTCCCAGATTACCAAGTGGACAAATCCTCCATACACACATACAACGCCGAAACTTTCATTAATTCAGACGCAATGAAAGGCATTGGCTACACTACTACTGCTTCATATTACCACATCCATGGGAGAGGATTTGTTCGCATGTAGCGCGTTGAGGCTGTTACGAATCTACCACATATGCGACATGCCTGATTGCGTTCCCGCAAGAGTGTCACCGACAACAGGTGACACGGCTAGCTCGGCTTTCGAATTTACCTCTCTCTTTGCCTCGCCAACTCTGTCTGTCCTGCGACTTTGCAGCCAAATACGCGGTCTTCGATCACGGTCTCCGTGGGAGGCGCGCTACCGAGGTGAGACGGAAATTTTCTGTATGAACCAGCCGTGCCACGGTCAGGGTTACAACCGTTAAGCCCAAACCGTCCCCACACTGACCCGAGGACCTCGAACGCTCAAACTACCCAAGGCATTTCTGCACTCATCCGATATGTTTTTTGGAAGCCCATTTTATTGTTCATCGGGCGTAGCTCTGCAGCATTTATCAAACTCGGTTGTTTGGGCGGGGGTACAGAGCTGCTCGCGTGGGGGGTCTCAGACGAATGTCAGGTGCTACCAGTCAGAAAATATCGAGCCAAAACGTGGACCTCCAACCGTCAGATGAGCCCTCCTGTGTATTTCGCGCCGAATGTTCCCTGAGGCTCTTTCCCTTGAGGAGCCCTATGCAACTATATTAGGCCAATACCCCAAACGGCCTTAAGTCGTTTAGACTGTAGTGTACAGAAACGAAAATTTGACTGTAAGTGTTTTGTCTCCGCAACGGGAGTGTACTCCTGAAGGGGTAGATATCTGCGTGTCGCTCAAGTTAACCAGGTGGATAAGCCACCCCAAGGCCTACGAGGTCTATATGCCGAGAACGTAATAGAATAATAAACGATATCGAGTACCGTCCTCGATTTGAGAAGACCCATCAGCCAAACATGTGTGAGCCCATTTTGGTTTTTTAATCGCAGCTCGCGTCAATATGAAGACGCTTGAGATTCGCGTTGCTCGCCCGGTGTTGTCTCGGGTCAGTACTATTGCGACCCAGAGCAGGCATTCCACCAGGCGGCCGTGTCATGCCGGGCCAATGAGGTTTAGGAAATGCACGATATCGGCAGACAATAGCGGTAATCTCCCGTAATAAAGCCCCAGGCAATACCACGGCAGTGGAAATCTTGCGCGTATGTCAGGAATTTTGAGGAGAAGGCCGACCAGCCGTGAGTAACGTCAAGTAACACGCATGATGACGGACGATAAAGTTGCAAACCTCCTCGAACAAAAGGGGGCGGGAGCTCCACAGCTTTGAAATCCTGCAGCGCCATTCCCACCTGCGTATGTTGCCTTCTCTCTCCCCATTCTGTGTCAGGTGCTGTACTGCAACTCAATCGGCTGCCCGGACGGCTACACCCCCATCGACAATGCTAAGAACGAGCCGTGTGAGCAAGTGCCGTGCCAGGTATCTCAGTGCTGCGAAGCGCTCTGCTCGTACCACCCGTGTCCAAACAATTACATCCCCGTGCCCGACGCTGACTTCATCTTGTGCGACGACTCCGGGTGCACAACTGAGCTGTGCTGCGAGTGTGGTGAGCACAGCCGAACCTGCAACTAGACGAGATCGGGTAGAGTCCATGCAGACGTCGATAAGTACTCGAAATAATGTGTCACCAGAGGTTGATGGGATGTGTTTGGCGCATAGGTGGGCTATTGACGCGTGTAAGTGGGCTATCGGGAGCGACTGACGACGACTACCCAGCAGACATGTATGCCAAGTATTTTCTCTTCCTCGGATTCCGTTCGTCCGACAAATGTCCACGTATCAAACTATGATTTGCGCTTCAATGATTTCGCTGTCCATCCCCAAGTTGTTCACGTTTGTCTGTCCCCGCCGTTGTGTTGTATTCGCTTTTTTTTTCCCCAACTCCCTCCCAGGTCGTATCCTCAGATCCGCAGTCGCATAGGAATATCTCCCCCCCCCACCCCCAGACCGCCCCTAGATATGGTATACAGGTTGGGTTGTCTCCGGTTGGCAACGACATCGTAAACCAAGCCGCTCGCTACTTGAGCTCGACAACCAGGGTACCGTTTTATTTCGTTATATTTTGCTTTGTGCTTTTCGGTGGTTGCTCACAGCTGGAGGTCTAGTTAGATCCTCGCTTGCGGGTGGAGAGCCAATGCTCCGCACAAGTGGAATTATCGTATCACGTAGTGCCCACGGCGAGGCACCCAAGAAGCAGTTGAACAGTACTCTCGTTTCTGCCTCTGGAAATGGTCACACCGGAAAAAAAAAAAAAACAATCCTTTGAAGCTGCCCTTAATATGCAAGTCTGCACCATGAGCGAATCATAGTAGGATGCAGCTCACCGCCGATGCCACTCGCCGGCCACCTCACAGCGCTTCGCACTTGGTGCAAGTAATATCTGCCAGGTCGGTAAAAACCCGACGGGCTCCGTCGCGGTATTTTTGGGGATGCAAGGGGTTATGATCATACGAGTACGGCCATGTATGATATCGACTACACCCCCCCCACCCTCCCTCTCAAATCGTTACGTGACACACATTTTCACCGTGAAGAGGGTTCGACATTTTACCTCCGTCGCCAACCAATTGTGTCAGAATGTTTTGATGTAGATATGGCGGCCAGACTGACACCATTCCCCATGTTTGAGCCGGGTATCAATAGCACTTCGACGGCTTGGCTCCACCTTGAGAAAACGATGTTTCGTTCCGCAAAGCGATAGACGACGAATGCGAACACCCAGAACCGATGTACTGCAACTCTATCGCCTGCCCCGACGGCTACACTCCCATCGACGACGCCGATGAAGTGGAGTGCGAGGACGGCCCCCCAGAGCTGCGGCGAGCACAGCCAAACTCATAACAAAACGAGGTCGGATAGTGTCTACGCAATCATCGGGTTGTATTTGAAATCTCCTACTGCGGAAAGATAATTTACTGTACTTGTCGTACACTCGGGAGGTGGGCATTAGGTGTGTGTGGGCCATTGGCAGCGACTGGTAACAACGACAGCCCAAAGCCTCTGTGTGGCAAACATGTATAATTTTGATGGGACTACAGTACTTTGTCCAATAAGTGCCCATATGTCAGTGCCCCGCTGCGCTTTATCAGTATTTTGTTGTTGATTCTTAATCTCCTCTACTACTGTAATATATAGTATTTTCCGTTTTGTTCTCTTGCCCCCTAACGCAGGTGCACAGAAGGAGCTTTCGTTTCCCCCCGCCCATGATGTTACGTGCCTTGCTTTTCATTGTGAAAAACGTTCAGCGTTATCGTCTTCTCGTCGACTCGCGTCTAAGTGCGCTAGAATATTGCGATATAAACATGGCATCCAGACTGGCACCGTTCCCCATGTTTTATCGGTGCGATATCATACCGGTTTTGCTCCACTTCTTCAAATCGATGTTTGCCTTCGCTCGTCGACAGTCTATGACTGCAACCCTGAGGTGGAATACTGCGACTCTATCAGCTGCCCGACGGCTACTCCTTGATCGACAACGCCGAAAAGGTGGCGTGTGAGGACGACCCCTGTGAAGTGGACCAGTGCTGCG
Organism: Macrocystis pyrifera; assembly: GCA_031763025.1. Taxonomy (NCBI): domain Eukaryota; class Phaeophyceae; order Laminariales; family Laminariaceae; genus Macrocystis; species Macrocystis pyrifera. The sequence goes on along the minus strand of JASSKH010000016.1, from coordinate 10,017,883 downwards.
GTGAGCACAACCAAACTCGTAACGAAACGAGATCGGAGAGTGTCTGATCGATAGTCGGGTTGTATTTGAAATCCCCTACCGCATAAAGATGATTTACTGTACTTGTCGTACACCCGGTAGGTGGTGTGTGGACCATTGGCAGCGACCGGTATCATCGACAGCCCAAAGGCCCTGTAAGGCAAACATGTATATTTTCGCTGGGACTAGTTTGTCCGACAAATGTCCATTGTTCAAAATATCGATCGCAATTTAATGCCTTACTATCCATTTATCAGTACTTTGTATGTTTGACAATTGAATCTATTGGACAATAGTACTTCCTTTTTGCTTCTCCTGCCCCCTCCATGCTCATAACCCAGATCCACAGCCGCAAAGAAGAATCTTTCCCCAGAACCCCGCCCTCAATGATAGGTTGAATTATCACTGTGGTTCATCATTACCCTTCTGTCGCCAATTCGCGTCCGATCGTGCGCAACTGTTGCGATAAAAACATGACGTTCAAACTATTACGGGGGTCCATAGTTAAAAGGACCTATGGTATACATAAAAACCCATATATTTGCCTATTTTCATTTATTCGGTCTTGAATACTATAGTCCCCCGTAATAGGCACTCTTCCCCATGATTCAGTCGTGTCATCGATAACATCTTAACGGCTTTCCTCAACGTTCTTGAACCGATCTTTGATTCCGCACCGCGATAGTCTACGACTGCAGAGTGTACTGCGACTCTATCAGCTGCCCGGACGGCTACTCTCTGATCGACAACGCCGAAGAGGTGGAGTGTGAGGACAACGCCTGTGAAGTGGCCCAGTGCTGCGGTGAGCACTACCAAACTCGTAACGAAGCGAGATCGGACAGTGTCTATTCAATAGTCGGGTTGGATTTGAAATCCCCTACGCGGAAAACTGATTAACTCTACTTGTCGTAGACCCAGTAGGTGGGCTTTAGACGTGTGTGGGCCATTGGCAGTGACTGGTAACGCGGAAACCCCGAGGCCCTGTACGACACATATGTACAATTTTTTTAGGACTGTTGCAGCTTGTCCGACAGGCGTAAATAAACTAAACTTTTGTTTCAAATTCATTGCCCCACTACCCGTGTCTCTGTATGTTCTTTTCTTTAGTCATCGCATCCACTGTAGGACATGGTCTCCCCTCTAGTTTCTTCTACCCTCTCCGTAGTCAAAACGCAGATCCCTGTCGCCAAGAAGGAGCTGCCCCTGCCACCGTCCACAACGTTTCGTTGACTTGTGCTGTGAACAGGGTTCAGCATGATCCTTCCCTCGTCAATGCACGTCTCAGTGTGTTAGAATGTTGCAATATAAAAATGGGGTTTCAACCCAGCTCCCTTCCCATGATTCGACCGTGTCATCAATCACATCTTGACGTGTTACTCCAATCCATTCAAACGATGTTTGATTCCGCACGCCGGCAGTCTGCGAGCCTCCGGTGTACTGCGGCTCGTTCAGCTGCCCAGACGGCTACGAACTGATCGAGAAGGCCGACGAGGTGGAGTGTGAGGACAAGATCTGTGAAGTGGACCAGTGCTGCGGTGAGCACAGCAAAGCTGGTACCTAAACGAGAAGAGAGAGTCTCTGTGCAATCATCGGCTTGTGGGTAGAATCACCTTTCACGTAAAGCCGATTTAATGTACTTGGCGTACACCCCGTAGGGGAGCATTTGACGTCTGTGGGCCATTCACAGTGACTGGTGACGAGGACACCCTGAGGCCCTGTATGGCACAATTGTATGCTTCAGCTGGGACTACAGTAGCTTGTCCGACAGGTGTCTATGAGCGAAAGCTTTGTTTCTAATTTATTCCCTCACTACCCGTGTTTCTGTATGTGCTTTTCTTCAGCCATCTTTAGTCATCGCATCCGCTGTAGGACATGGTCTCCCCTCTAGTTTCTTCTACCCTCTCCGTAGTCAAAACGCAGATCCCTGTCGCAAAGATGGAGCTCCCCCTGCCACCGTCCACAACGTTTCGTTGACCTGTGCTGTGAACAGGGTTCAGCATGATCCTTCCCTCGTCAATGCACGTCTCAGTGTGTTAGAATGTTGCAATATAAAAATGGGGTTTCAACCCAGCTCCCTTCCCATGATTCGACCGTGTCATCAATCACATCTTGACGTGTTACTCCAATCCCTTCAAACGATGTTTGATTCCGCACGCCGGCAGTCTGCGAGCCTCCGGTGTACTGCGACTCTTTCAGCTGCCCAGACGGCTACGAACTGATCGAGAAGGCCGACCAGGTGAAGTGTGAGGACAAGATCTGTGAAGTGGACCAGTGTTGCGGTGAGCACAGCAAAGCTGGTACCTAAACGAGAAGAGAGAGTCTCTGTGCAATCATCGGCGTGTGGGTAGAATCACCTTTCACGTAAAGCCGATTTAATGTACTTGGCGTACACCCCGTAGGGGAGCATTTGACGTCTGTGGGCCATTCACAGTGACTGGTGACGAGGACAACCCGAGGCCCTGTATGGCACAAATGTAAGCTTCAGCTGGGACTACAGTAGCTTGTCCGACAGGTGTCTATGAGCGAAAGCTTTGTTTCTAATTTATTCCCTCACTACCCGTGTTTCTGTATTTGCTTTTCTTTAGCCATCATTAGTCATCGCATCCGCTGTAGGACATGGTCTCCCCTCTAGTTTCTTCTGCCCTCTCCGTAGTCAAAACGCAGATCCCTGTCGCCAAGAAGGAGCTGCCCACCGTCCACAACGTTTCGTTGACCTGTGCTGTGAACAGGGTTCAGCATGATCCTTCCCTCGTCAATGCACGTCTCAGTGTGTTAGAATGATGCAATATAAAAATGGGGTTTCAACCCAGCTCCCTTCCCATGATTCGACCGTGTCATCAATCACATCTTGACGTGTTACTCCAATCCCTTCAAACGATGTTTGATTCCGCACGCCGGCAGTCTGCGAGCCTCCGGTGTACTGCGGCTCGTTCAGCTGCCCAGACTGCTACGAACTGATCGAGAAGGCCGACGAGGTGGAGTGTGAGGACAAGATCTGTGAAGTGGACCAGTGCTGCGGTGAGCACAGCAAAGCTGGTACCTAAACGAGAAGAGAGAGTCTCTGTGCAATCATCGGCGTGTGGGTAGAATCACCTTTCACGTAAAGCCGATTTAATGCACTTGGCGTACACCCCGTAGGGGAGCATTTGACGTCTGTGGGCCATTCACAGTGACTGGTGACGAGGACACCCCGAGGCCCTGTATGGCACAAATGTAAGCTTCAGCTGGGACTACAGTAGCTTGTCCGACAGGTGTCTATGAGCGAAAGCTTTGTTTCTAATTTATTCCCTCACTACCCGTGTTTCTGTATGTGCTTTTCTTCAGCCATCTTTAGTCATCGCATCCGCTGTAAGACATGGTCTCCCCTCTAGTTTCTTCTACCCTCTCCGTAGTCAAAACGCAGATCCCTGTCGCCAAGAAGGAGCTGCCCCTGCCACCGTCCACAACGTTTCGTTGACTTGTGCTGTGAACAGGGTTCAGCATGATCCTTCCCACGTCAATGCACGTCTCAGTGTGTTAGAATGTTGCAATATAAAAATGGGGTTTCAACCCAGCTCCCTTCCCATGATTCGACCGTGTCATCAATCACATCTTGACGTGTTACTCCAATCCCTTCAAACGATGTTTGATTCCGCACGCCGGCAGTCTGCGAGCCTCCGGTGTACTGCGACTCTTTCAGCTGCCCAGACGGCTACGAACTGATCGAGAAGGCCGACCAGGTGAAGTGTGAGGACAAGATCTGTGAAGTGGACCAGTGTTGCGGTGAGCACAGCAAAGCTGGTACCTAAACGAGAAGAGAGAGTCTCTGTGCAATCATCGGCGTGTGGGTAGAATCACCTTTCACGTAAAGCCGATTTAATGTACTTGGCGTACACCCCGTAGGGGAGCATTTGACGTCTGTGGGCCATTCACAGTGACTGGTGACGAGGACAACCCGAGGCCCTGTATGGCACAAATGTAAGCTTCAGCTGGGACTACAGTAGCTTGTCCGACAGGTGTCTATGAGCGAAAGCTTTGTTTCTAATTTATTCCCTCACTACCCGTGTTTCTGTATTTGCTTTTCTTTAGCCATCATTAGTCATCGCATCCGCTGTAGGACATGGTCTCCCCTCTAGTTTCTTCTGCCCTCCCCGTAGTCAAAACGCAGATCCCTGTCGCCAAGAAGGAGCTGCCCACCGTCCACAACGTTTCGTTGACCTGTGCTGTGAACAGGGTTCAGCATGATCCTTCCCTCGTCAATGCACGTCTCAGTGTGTTAGAATGATGCAATATAAAAATGGGGTTTCAACCCAGCTCCCTTCCCATGATTCGACCGTGTCATCAATCACATCTTGACGTGTTACTCCAATCCCTTCAAACGATGTTTGATTCCGCACGCCGGCAGTCTGCGAGCCTCCGGTGTACTGCGGCTCGTTCAGCTGCCCAGACTGCTACGAACTGATCGAGAAGGCCGACGAGGTGGAGTGTGAGGACAAGATCTGTGAAGTGGACCAGTGCTGCGGTGAGCACAGCAAAGCTGGTACCTAAACGAGAAGAGAGAGTCTCTGTGCAATCATCGGCGTGTGGGTAGAATCACCTTTCACGTAAAGCCGATTTAATGCACTTGGCGTACACCCCGTAGGGGAGCATTTGACGTCTGTGGGCCATTCACAGTGACTGGTGACGAGGACACCCCGAGGCCCTGTATGGCACAAATGTAAGCTTCAGCTGGGACTACAGTAGCTTGTCCGACAGGTGTCTATGAGCGAAAGCTTTGTTTCTAATTTATTCCCTCACTACCCGTGTTTCTGTATGTGCTTTTCTTCAGCCATCTTTAGTCATCGCATCCGCTGTAAGACATGGTCTCCCCTCTAGTTTCTTCTACCCTCTCCGTAGTCAAAACGCAGATCCCTGTCGCCAAGAAGGAGCTGCCCCTGCCACCGTCCACAACGTTTCGTTGACTTGTGCTGTGAACAGGGTTCAGCATGATCCTTCCCACGTCAATGCACGTCTCAGTGTGTTAGAATGTTGCAATATAAAAATGGGGTTTCAACCCAGCTCCCTTCCCATGATTCGACCGTGTCATCAATCACATCTTGACGTGTTACTCCAATCCCTTCAAACGGTGTATGATTCCGCACGCCGGCAGTCTGCGAGCCTCCGGTGTACTGCGACTCGTTCAGCTGCCCAGACGGCAACGAACTGATCGAGAAGGCCGACGAGGTGGAGTGTGAGGACAAGATCTGTGAAGTGGACCAGTGCTGCGGTGAGCACAGCAAAGCTGGTACCTAAACGAGAAGAGAGAGTCTCTGTGCAATCATCGGCTTGTGGGGAGCATCACCTTTTGCGGAACGCCGATTTAATGTACTTGGCGTACACCCCGTAGGGGAGCATTTGACGTCTGTGGGCCATTCACAGTGACTGGTGACGAGGACACCCCGAGGCCCTGTATGGCACAAATGTAAGCTTCAGCTGGGACTACAGTAGCTTGTCCGACAGGTGTCTATGAGCGAAAGCTTTGTTTCTAATTTATTCCCTCACTACCCGTGTTTCTGTATGTGCTTTTCTTCAGCCATCTTTAGTCATCGCATCCGCTGTAAGACATGGTCTCCCCTCTAGTTTCTTCTACCCTCTCCGTAGTCAAAACGCAGATCCCTGTCGCCAAGAAGGAGCTGCCCCTGCCACCGTCCACAACGTTTCGTTGACTTGTGCTGTGAACAGGGTTCAGCATGATCCTTCCCACGTCAATGCACGTCTCAGTGTGTTAGAATGTTGCAATATAAAAATGGGGTTTCAACCCAGCTCCCTTCCCATGATTCGACCGTGTCATCAATCACATCTTGACGTGTTACTCCAATCCATTCAAACGATGTTTGATTCCGCACGCCGGCAGTCTGCGAGCCTCCGGTGTACTGCGGCTCGTTCAGCTGCCCAGACGGCTACGAACTGATCGAGAAGGCCGACGAGGTGGAGTGTGAGGACAAGATCTGTGAAGTGGACCAGTGCTGCGGTGAGCACAGCAAAGCTGGTACCTAAACGAGAAGAGAGAGTCTCTGTGCAATCATCGGCTTGTGGGTAGAATCACCTTTCACGTAAAGCCGATTTAATGTACTTGGCGTACACCCCGTAGGGGAGCATTTGACGTCTGTGGGCCATTCACAGTGACTGGTGACGAGGACACCCTGAGGCCCTGTATGGCACAATTGTATGCTTCAGCTGGGACTACAGTAGCTTGTCCGACAGGTGTCTATGAGCGAAAGCTTTGTTTCTAATTTATTCCCTCACTACCCGTGTTTCTGTATGTGCTTTTCTTCAGCCATCTTTAGTCATCGCATCCGCTGTAAGACATGGTCTCCCCTCTAGTTTCTTCTACCCTCTCCGTAGTCAAAACGCAGATCCCTGTCGCCAAGATGGAGCTCCCCCTGCCACCGTCCACAACGTTTCGTTGACCTGTGCTGTGAACAGGGTTCAGCATGATCCTTCCCTCGTCAATGCACGTCTCAGTGTGTTAGAATGTTGCAATATAAAAATGGGGTTTCAACCCAGCTCCCTTCCCATGATTCGACCGTGTCATCAATCACATCTTGACGTGTTACTCCAATCCCTTCAAACGATGTTTGATTCCGCACGCCGGCAGTCTGCGAGCCTCCGGTGTACTGCGACTCTTTCAGCTGCCCAGACGGCTACGAACTGATCGAGAAGGCCGACCAGGTGAAGTGTGAGGACAAGATCTGTGAAGTGGACCAGTGTTGCGGTGAGCACAGCAAAGCTGGTACCTAAACGAGAAGAGAGAGTCTCTGTGCAATCATCGGCGTGTGGGTAGAATCACCTTTCACGTAAAGCCGATTTAATGTACTTGGCGTACACCCCGTAGGGGAGCATTTGACGTCTGTGGGCCATTCACAGTGACTGGTGACGAGGACACCCCGAGGCCCTGTATGGCACAATTGTAAGCTTCGGCTGGGACTACAGTAGCTTGTCCGACAGGTGTCTATGAGCGAAAGCTTTGTTTCTAATTTATTCCCTCACTACCCGTGTTTCTGTATGTGCTTTTCTTCAGCCATCTTTAGTCATCGCATCCACTGTAAGACATGGTCTCCCCTCTAGTTTCTTCTACCCTCTCCGTAGTCAAAACGCAGATCCCTGTCGCCAAGAAGGAGCTGCCCCTGCCACCGTCCACAACGTTTCGTTGACTTGTGCTGTGAACAGGGTTCAGCATGATCCTTCCCTCGTCAATGCACGTCTCAGTGTGTTAGAATGTTGCAATATAAAAATGGGGTTTCAACCCAGCTCCCTTCCCATGATTCGACCGTGTCATCAATCACATCTTGACGTGTTACTCCAATCCCTTCAAACGGTGTATGATTCCGCACGCCGGCAGTCTGCGAGCCTCCGGTGTACTGCGACTCGTTCAGCTGCCCAGACGGCTACGAACTGATCGAGAAGGCCGACGAGGTGGAGTGTGAGGACAAGATCTGTGAAGTGGACCAGTGCTGCGGTGAGCACAGCAAAGCTGGTACCTAAACGAGAAGAGAGAGTCTCTGTGCAATCATCGGCTTGTGGGTAGAATCACCTTTCACGTAAAGCCGATTTAATGTACTTGGCGTACACCCCGTAGGGGAGCATTTGACGTCTGTGGGCCATTCACAGTGACTGGTGACGAGGACACCCCGAGGCCCTGTATGGCACAATTGTATGCTTCAGCTGGGACTACAGTAGCTTGTCCGACAGGTGTCTATGAGCGAAAGCTTTGTTTCTAATTTATTCCCTCACTACCCGTGTTTCTGTATGTGCTTTTCTTTAGTCATCGCATCCACTGTAGGACATGGTCTCCCCTCTAGTTTCTTCTGCCCTCTCCGTAGTCAAAACGCAGATCCCTGTCGCCAAGATGGAGCTCCCCCTGCCACCGTCCACAACGTTTCGTTGACCTGTGCTGTGAACAGGGTTCAGCATGATCCTTCCCTCGTCAATGCACGTCTCAGTGTGTTAGAATGTTGCAATATAAAAATGGGGTTTCAACCCAGCTCCCTTCCCATGATTCGACCGTCTCATCAATCACATCTTGACGTGTTACTCCAATCCATTCAAACGATGTTTGATTCCGCACGCCGGCAGTCTGCGAGCCTCCGGTGTACTGCGACTCTTTCAGCTGCCCAGACGGCTACGAACGGATCGAGAAGGCCGACCAGGTGAAGTGTGAGGACAAGATCTGTGAAGTGGACCAGTGTTGCGGTGAGCACAGCAAAGCTGGTACCTAAACGAGAAGAGAGAGTCTCTGTGCAATCATCGGCTTGCGGGTAGAATCACCTTTCACGTAAAGCCGATTTAATGTACTTGGCGTACACCCCGTAGGGGAGCATTTGACGTCTGTGGGCCATTCACAGTGACTGGTGACGAGGACACCCCGAGGCCCTGTATGGCACAATTGTAAGCTTCAGCTGGGACTACAGTAGCTTGTCCGACAGGTGTCTATGAGCGAAAGCTTTGTTTCTAATTTATTCCCTCACTACCCGTGTTTCTGTATGTGCTTTTCTTCAGCCATCTTTAGTCATCGCATCCACTGTAAGACATGGTCTCCCCTCTAGTTTCTTCTACCCTCTCCGTAGTCAAAACGCAGATCCCTGTCGCAAAGATGGAGCTCCCCCTGCCACCGTCCACAACGTTTCGTTGACCTGTGCTGTGAACAGGGTTCAGCATGATCCTTCCCTCGTCAATGCACGTCTCAGTGTGTTAGAATGTTGCAATATAAAAATGGGGTTTCAACCCAGCTCCCTTCCCATGATTCGACCGTGTCATCAATCACATCTTGACGTGTTACTCCAATCCCTTCAAACGATGTTTGATTCCGCACGCCGGCAGTCTGCGAGCCTCCGGTGTACTGCGACTCTTTCAGCTGCCCAGACGGCTACGAACTGATCGAGAAGGCCGACCAGGTGAAGTGTGAGGACAAGATCTGTGAAGTGGACCAGTGTTGCGGTGAGCACAGCAAAGCTGGTACCTAAACGAGAAGAGAGAGTCTCTGTGCAATCATCGGCGTGTGGGTAGAATCACCTTTCACGTAAAGCCGATTTAATGTACTTGGCGTACACCCCGTAGGGGAGCATTTGACGTCTGTGGGCCATTCACAGTGACTGGTGACGAGGACAACCCGAGGCCCTGTATGGCACAAATGTAAGCTTCAGCTGGGACTACAGTAGCTTGTCCGACAGGTGTCTATGAGCGAAAGCTTTGTTTCTAATTTATTCCCTCACTACCCGTGTTTCTGTATTTGCTTTTCTTTAGCCATCATTAGTCATCGCATCCGCTGTAGGACATGGTCTCCCCTCTAGTTTCTTCTGCCCTCTCCGTAGTCAAAACGCAGATCCCTGTCGCCAAGAAGGAGCTGCCCACCGTCCACAACGTTTCGTTGACCTGTGCTGTGAATAGGGTTCAGCATGATCCTTCCCTCGTCAATGCACGTCTCAGTGTGTTAGAATGATGCAATATAAAAATGGGGTTTCAACCCAGCTCCCTTCCCATGATTCGACCGTGTCATCAATCACATCTTGACGTGTTACTCCAATCCCTTCAAACGATGTTTGATTCCGCACGCCGGCAGTCTGCGAGCCTCCGGTGTACTGCGGCTCGTTCAGCTGCCCAGACTGCTACGAACTGATCGAGAAGGCCGACGAGGTGGAGTGTGAGGACAAGATCTGTGAAGTGGACCAGTGCTGCGGTGAGCACAGCAAAGCTGGTACCTAAACGAGAAGAGAGAGTCTCTGTGCAATCATCGGCGTGTGGGTAGAATCACCTTTCACGTAAAGCCGATTTAATGCACTTGGCGTACACCCCGTAGGGGAGCATTTGACGTCTGTGGGCCATTCACAGTGACTGGTGACGAGGACACCCCGAGGCCCTGTATGGCACAAATGTAAGCTTCAGCTGGACTACAGTAGCTTGTCCGACAGGTGTCTATGAGCGAAAGTTTTGTTTCTAATTTATTCCCTCACTACCCGTGTTTCTGTATGTGCTTTTCTTCAGCCATCTTTAGTCATCGCATCCGCTGTAAGACATGGTCTCCCCTCTAGTTTCTTCTACCCTCTCCGTAGTCAAAACGCAGATCCCTGTCGCCAAGAAGGAGCTGCCCCTGCCACCGTCCACAACGTTTCGTTGACTTGTGCTGTGAACAGGGTTCAGCATGATCCTTCCCACGTCAATGCACGTCTCAGTGTGTTAGAATGTTGCAATATAAAAATGGGGTTTCAACCCAGCTCCCTTCCCATGATTCGACCGTGTCATCAATCACATCTTGACGTGTTACTCCAATCCATTCAAACGATGTTTGATTCCGCACGCCGGCAGTCTGCGAGCCTCCGGTGTACTGCGGCTCGTTCAGCTGCCCAGACGGCTACGAACTGATCGAGAAGGCCGACGAGGTGGAGTGTGAGGACAAGATCTGTGAAGTGGACCAGTGCTGCGGTGAGCACAGCAAAGCTGGTACCTAAACGAGAAGAGAGAGTCTCTGTGCAATCATCGGCTTGTGGGTAGAATCACCTTTCACGTAAAGCCGATTTAATGTACTTGGCGTACACCCCGTAGGGGAGCATTTGACGTCTGTGGGCCATTCACAGTGACTGGTGACGAGGACACCCTGAGGCCCTGTATGGCACAATTGTATGCTTCAGCTGGGACTACAGTAGCTTGTCCGACAGGTGTCTATGAGCGAAAGCTTTGTTTCTAATTTATTCCCTCACTACCCGTGTTTCTGTATGTGCTTTTCTTCAGCCATCTTTAGTCATCGCATCCGCTGTAAGACATGGTCTCCCCTCTAGTTTCTTCTACCCTCTCCGTAGTCAAAACGCAGATCCCTGTCGCCAAGATGGAGCTCCCCCTGCCACCGTCCACAACGTTTCGTTGACCTGTGCTGTGAACAGGGTTCAGCATGATCCTTCCCTCGTCAATGCACGTCTCAGTGTGTTAGAATGTTGCAATATAAAAATGGGGTTTCAACCCAGCTCCCTTCCCATGATTCGACCGTCTCATCAATCACATCTTGACGTGTTACTCCAATCCCTTCAAACGATGTTTGATTCCGCACGCCGGCAGTCTGCGAGCCTCCGGTGTACTGCGACTCTTTCAGCTGCCCAGACGGCTACGAACTGATCGAGAAGGCCGACCAGGTGAAGTGTGAGGACAAGATCTGTGAAGTGGACCAGTGTTGCGGTGAGCACAGCAAAGCTGGTACCTAAACGAGAAGAGAGAGTCTCTGTGCAATCATCGGCGTGTGGGTAGAATCACCTTTCACGTAAAGCCGATTTAATGTACTTGGCGTACACCCCGTAGGGGAGCATTTGACGTCTGTGGGCCATTCACAGTGACTGGTGACGAGGACACCCCGAGGCCTGTATGGCACAATTGTAAGCTTCGGCTGGGACTACAGTAGCTTGTCCGACAGGTGTCTATGAGCGAAAGCTTTGTTTCTAATTTATTCCCTCACTACCCGTGTTTCTGTATGTGCTTTTCTTCAGCCATCTTTAGTCATCGCATCCACTGTAAGACATGGTCTCCCCTCTAGTTTCTTCTACCCTCTCCGTAGTCAAAACGCAGATCCCTGTCGCCAAGAAGGAGCTGCCCCTGCCACCGTCCACAACGTTTCGTTGACTTGTGCTGTGAACAGGGTTCAGCATGATCCTTCCCTCGTCAATGCACGTCTCAGTGTGTTAGAATGTTGCAATATAAAAATGGGGTTTCAACCCAGCTCCCTTCCCATGATTCGACCGTGTCATCAATCACATCTTGACGTGTTACTCCAATCCCTTCAAACGGTGTATGATTCCGCACGCCGGCAGTCTGCGAGCCTCCGGTGTACTGCGACTCGTTCAGCTGCCCAGACGGCTACGAACTGATCGAGAAGGCCGACGAGGTGGAGTGTGAGGACAAGATCTGTGAAGTGGACCAGTGCTGCGGTGAGCACAGCAAAGCTGGTACCTAAACGAGAAGAGAGAGTCTCTGTGCAATCATCGGCTTGTGGGTAGAATCACCTTTCACGTAAAGCCGATTTAATGTACTTGGCGTACACCCCGTAGGGGAGCATTTGACGTCTGTGGGCCATTCACAGTGACTGGTGACGAGGACACCCCGAGGCCCTGTATGGCACAATTGTATGCTTCAGCTGGGACTACAGTAGCTTGTCCGACAGGTGTCTATGAGCGAAAGCTTTGTTTCTAATTTATTCCCTCACTACCCGTGTTTCTGTATGTGCTTTTCTTTAGTCATCGCATCCACTGTAGGACATGGTCTCCCCTCTAGTTTCTTCTGCCCTCTCCGTAGTCAAAACGCAGATCCCTGTCGCCAAGATGGAGCTCCCCCTGCCACCGTCCACAACGTTTCGTTGACCTGTGCTGTGAACAGGGTTCAGCATGATCCTTCCCTCGTCAATGCACGTCTCAGTGTGTTAGAATGTTGCAATATAAAAATGGGGTTTCAACCCAGCTCCCTTCCCATGATTCGACCGTCTCATCAATCACATCTTGACGTGTTACTCCAATCCATTCAAACGATGTTTGATTCCGCACGCCGGCAGTCTGCGAGCCTCCGGTGTACTGCGACTCTTTCAGCTGCCCAGACGGCTACGAACGGATCGAGAAGGCCGACCAGGTGAAGTGTGAGGACAAGATCTGTGAAGTGGACCAGTGTTGCGGTGAGCACAGCAAAGCTGGTACCTAAACGAGAAGAGAGAGTCTCTGTGCAATCATCGGCTTGCGGGTAGAATCACCTTTCACGTAAAGCCGATTTAATGTACTTGGCGTACACCCCGTAGGGGAGCATTTGACGTCTGTGGGCCATTCACAGTGACTGGTGACGAGGACACCCCGAGGCCCTGTATGGCACAAATGTAAGCTTCAGCTGGGACTACAGTAGCTTGTCCGACAGGTGTCTATGAGCGAAAGCTTTGTTTCTAATTTATTCCCTCACTACCCGTGTTTCTGTATGTGCTTTTCTTCAGCCATCTTTAGTCATCGCATCCACTGTAAGACATGGTCTCCCCTCTAGTTTCTTCTACCCTCTCCGTAGTCAAAACGCAGATCCCTGTCGCCAAGAAGGAGCTGCCCCTGCCACCGTCCACAACGTTTCGTTGACTTGTGCTGTGAACAGGGTTCAGCATGATCCTTCCCTCGTCAATGCACGTCTCAGTGTGTTAGAATGTTGCAATATAAAAATGGGGTTTCAACCCAGCTCCCTTCCCATGATTCGACCGTGTCATCAATCACATCTTGACGTGTTACTCCAATCCCTTCAAACGGTGTATGATTCCGCACGCCGGCAGTCTGCGAGCCTCCGGTGTACTGCGACTCGTTCAGCTGCCCAGACGGCTACGAACTGATCGAGAAGGCCGACGAGGTGGAGTGTGAGGACAAGATCTGTGAAGTGGACCAGTGCTGCGGTGAGCACAGCAAAGCTGGTACCTAAACGAGAAGAGAGAGTATCTGTGCAATCATCGGCTTGTGGGTAGAATCACCTTTTACGGAAAGCCGATTTAATGTACTTGGCGTACACCCCGTAGGGGAGCATTTGACGTCTGTGGGCCATTCACAGTGACTGGTATCGAGGACACACCGAGGCCCTGAATGGCACAAATGTAGGCTTCAGCTGAGACTACAGTAGCTTGTCCGACAGGTGTCTATGAGCGAAAGCTTTGTTTTTAATTTATTCCCTCACTACCCGTGTCTCTGTATGTGTTTTTCTTTAATCATCGCATCCACTGTAGGACATGGTATCCCCTCTAGTTTCTTTTACCCTCTCCGTAGTCATAACGCAGATCCCTGTCGCCAAGAAGGAGCTGCCCCTGCCACCGTCCACAACGTTTCGTTGACTTGTTCTGTGAACAGGGTTCAGCATGACCCTTCCCTCGTCAATGCATGTTTCAGTGTGTTAGAATGTTGCAATATAAAAATGGGGTTTCAACCCAGCTCCCTTCCTCATGATTCGACCGTGTCATCAATCACATCTTGACGTGTTACTCCAATCCCTTCAAACTATGTGTGATTGCGCATGTCAGGAGTCTGCGAGCCCCCGGTGTACTGCGACTCGTTCAGCTGCCCAGACGGCTACGAACCAATCGACAAGGCCGACGAGGTGGAGTGTGAGGACAAGATCTGTGAAGTGGACCAGTGCTGCGGTGAGCACAGCAAAGCTGGTACCTAAACGAGAAGAGAGAGTCTCTATGCAATCATCGGCTTGTGGGTAGAATCACCTTTCGCGGAAGGTCGATTTAGTGCACTTGACGTGTTGTTTCGGCAAGCTCCCTGGGGTGAGCTGTCAACGCTCACCTAACTCGCCTCCTCAGTTCGTACGTTGGACCATTCGGCAGTCCTTGTGTCTCCAGGGCTTCGCTCAGGCGAGAGCGAAGCAAGCGATAACCAAAAACCCTGATTGCGAGCGAAGCAGGTGCTCTAGTATGCCCGCTATCACGCGGAATGATGCGTATAGGCGAGCGAACAGTCGATTTTGCCTTTAACTCTTTAGTTTCCGGTCCTTTAGTTCACGGTTTGGGTTTTGCACGTATTAGCTTCATTGTCTGGGTAGCGTTTAAAGACACTCGGTGTTGATCTACGCGCTGCATGCGCTGTACGCCTTGGTCAGGCGTTTTGCATTCAACAGGTTGAAACCGTCTGCTGAATGAAACACCCATCCCACACGCACAAAGTAGTCCGCCTCTACTCTGCGCCCAACGTCTCGTGGCTGCATGCCTCGACTCGTCGTACTTTCGGTTGCTCCTACATCCCTCCGCCGCAACACCTCCACATGACTGGTACGGTCGTCCAGACCGTAAAAGAGGGCGGCCCCGGATGACGGAGCTTTTCTTCCCGCCTCAGCCAGGCCCGCCGCTTGAACAAGCGGTCTAGACTGAGACCGTCGCGAGCCCTTTCCTTTACTGTAGCTCTGGGCGATTCCACTCCTGCAAGTCTTCTTCACGTTTCCAGCCAGACCCACCGCTTGAACAAACGGTTTAGGCTGGAGTGTTTGCCAGCTGCTTCCTTTGGTTTAGACTTGACGCTCGAACTGGTATCAGTTTTCATCTGGACACCCCACTCGCCGCTATTAGAGGCGGACGTCGTACACTTCTTGGATGAACGTTTGCCGCCTTCGAATGTCTGAAAACTCCCTCCTGACCGTGGTATCTAGCCGGTGTGCCTCGCTCGTTAATCTGGAAGCTGTTTCTCGCTCTTCCCTTGTTGACATCTCCGGCGGGCGAGAACGGTAGTCTGAACACTGGTGCAGTCCATACAAAGCGTGAAATCTATCCAACTGTCTGGGAGTGAAACCTGCATCACCTCATCCGGATCCAGTTGGGGACTACTCCCATACTTACGTGTTTCCACCAGGAATCCGGGCAGCTGCAGCCGAGTGATACTCTCGAAGATTCCCGTCAAGCCAGGTAAAACATTTTCTCATACTCACGTGTTTGCGCCGTCCCTCGAGAGCTTGCGATCGGTCATCGTGTACAACGGATTCCGCCAAAATTGTAATTCTCGGCAAGTCTTCTGTCCGATCCCCCGAACAAGTGCGCGAGCCATAAGTCGACGGCATTGCCGGGTCGGAGCATTCATAAAATGTCTTGATGCCCACTGCGAAGACCGTCGTCCTCAGTTTGGCGCTGGACCCGTCCACGTGAATTTTGTCTAACGTCGATGACAGGCATCGCAATATTCAATGACAGGCATGTCAAACGTTTAGCCCCGGCCTGATACCTGTCAGTGACAGGCATGACTAACGTCAGCGGAACGCACAATGGGTGAAGATCCGGGGTGAAACGAGCACTTCTTTGTCTCACTGAAGAGGCGACGACTTGCAGAATCCCGAAAATGCTTTCTGTAGCCACGCTCCCATAGTTAGCGACAGATCCCTGCCCCCAGGTGTGGTTGACGAGACTGTAGCATACCGACACTCTTAGCGACTGGCACGGTGGGTTCACGGCCGTAAACTCCCCTCCCTGCATCGCCCCGGACCAATAGAGATTCCGAAACGCACATCGCTCAGTGTGAGGCTTTACGGCAAGCGCCTCGTTCGACGGCACAGGACACGTGAGCAAAGGGTGTGCTATCTTCTTCCACCAAGGACAACACATGCTCGAACCTATTTCCTGTTTGCAGCCCCTGCTCAAGGCCTGATATTGTACATCTGAGGGACCTTCCACGATTGTGAAGGTGCTAGTGAGTGATACTGTTACTTGGGTGGTCACTCATTTGCTACTCCTGCGCTTATATAAGAGCCCATACTTTACGTCCTTGGCTAACGCGGGCTACTTACACTTGCCCTTGGTCAGAAAAGTTGTGTATGCCACACCCGGACCACCAAACGTGCTGCGAACCAAGGCGAACAACTCCGGTATCATTGCCTTCGATATACCTGGTAGCTAGCTTTGAGTCCTCGTCATTAGAGGTCTGCCGTCGTATACCTTCGTCGTATTGCAAGTACCATCCCCCTTCATCTTTGCCTCTTCACCTGACCCAAGCTCGACTAAGAATATTCATGTTTCCGTGGTAGCACTCCACCTCTTCCCTGGTCTCTCTCTAACAGACGCGAATTCTGTGCGTTTCAGCTGGGACTACAGTAGTTTGTCCGCCAAGTGTCCATAAGCCGAAATATTGTTTGCAATATATTGCCTCAATACCCTTTTCTCAGTATTTGCCTTTCTCTGCTCGTCGTATCTACTGTCATACATTATTTTCCCTGTTTTTCTCTTGCCCTCTCCGTAGTCAAAACTCAGATCCCTGTCGCAAAGAAGCTTTTCACGGATACCACCCACAACGTCTCGTTGACTTTTCACTGTGAACAGGGTTGAACAGTGTATATCCCCCGTCGACTCTGACGTAAATGTGCTAGAATGTTGCGATATGAACATGGCGTCCAGACTGGCACCCTTCCTCATGATTCAACCGTGTCATCAACAATTTATCTTGACGGATTGCTCCACTACTTTCAATCATTTTTTTGTTTGGGCACGCCGACAGTCTGCACGCCTCACACAGCATACTGCGACTCTGTCAGCTGCCCGGACGGCTACTCCCAGATCGACAACGCCGAAGAGGTGGCGTGTGAGGACGACCCCTGTGAAGTGGACCAGTGCTGCGGTGAGCACAACGAAACTCGTAACGAAACGAATGTCGGATAGTGTGCATTCAGTCATCGGGTTGTGTTCGAAATCACCTACCTTCAAAAATAGATGTCATGTACTTGGCGTATACCCCTTAGGCGGACTTATTGCGTGTGTGGGTCCTTGGCACCGGCTGGTATCGATGCCAGCTGAAGGGCCCCGTATGGCAAACATGTGCAGTACTGCTGGATTCAATTTGTCCCACAAGTGTCTATGGGTCAAAGCATTGTTTGAACTTTGCCTCACCATCTTTTGCTTTGTTTTTTATGTGTGTTCATCCCATATTCTGTAAATGGCATTTGGTTTTTGTCCTCCTGCTCCCTCCCAAGTCATCACTCAGTTACGCAGGCGCATAACAGCATCTTCTTCCCCGACTCGCCCGCAACGTTACGTGTCATGATTTCGCCCTGACGAAGGTTCAGCAACTTGTTTTCCTCGTCAACACGTGCCGAATTGTTGTAGAATGTTGCGATATGAATATGGCGGCCGGACTGGCTCCCTTCTCCGTGTTTCGGCTGTGTTATGAATACCATCGTAACGGCTTTGACCCACTTCGATAAATCAATGTGTTATTCCGCACGGCGACAGTCGACGACTGTGAAACTTCAGTACTGTACTGCAACTCCATCGACTGCCCGGGTGGCTACACTCCGATCGACAACGGTATGGAGGTGGAGTGCGAGGACGATCCCTGCGAGGTGTCCCAGTGCTGCGAAGCGTTCTGCTCGTACTTCCCGTGCCCGACCTACTGCACCCACGTGCCCGACCCCGCCGCCATATTGTGCGACGACTCCGGGTGCACAGTTGACGTATGCTGCGACTGCGGTGAGTTTGACCCGACAATCGATGTGTTACGGTAGTCCCCCAAGATTGGTCATGGCCACTGCTCCAGAGCAAGACCGCAGTGCTATGCCGGACAAGTGACATGGACGTAGTCTACCAATGTGCAGCGATGCATGGTACGTCGTGTATATGGTGGTTTCCGTCCTACCGCTAAACCACCCGTTACACCTTGAGCGGCGCTTGGAAGCTTATCCCTTAATTTCGACGATGTAATCTTGGTGCCGTGGAAGTAAATGGCAACATAGATCCGCATCACTGAAAACACAAATCACTTTGGCAAGGAATGGTAACGATCCCAAGACCGACGGAGGCCTTGGACAATACGAGGAAGCCTTCCTGGACACCCTTGATCTCCTGATTGTTACGTTCCGTCCCCTATCGTCCTGTTCCCCCCCGTTCCACAGCCAATTAAGCAGCGTCTGAAGGAATCGAGGGTTTCGTCCAGACCTTCGAGGTATTTGACCGTTACTGGAAGAATTCGTGATCTCCGGGGCGCAAAACGACATGGATGTTGTGTAGGGACCACGGTGGTACTATCTAGCAAATACATATTCGAGGGGCGCCAAGAATTCGCGAATCCTGCGCGGCCTCGTTCCAGTAGTGATGCTGCGGTTCTTGCCGTTTGTAAACCCATTCCCCTACCCCGGGCGATTGCCGGGACTGGCGTGTATGCAACCAGAACAGGCACGTTGAGAGAAGATGTCGCACGTGTGCTTGCTCGGCGAGTCTTTGCATATTTTCCATACGTAGTTATCAGCTCTGTGTGTAGGTGTATACTTCGTATGTCATCGGCTCTACTACATGTGCAAGTGTGTAGATATACAGGCGACTATTCAGTTGCTTGGTTGGATGCGGTGCCCGAGCCGACATGTTCGCGATATATGTTTTTGACGGTTAAATAGCTCGTTGGCTGATATAGCTAGACAAGACGCAAGCAAGGAGCTGATGGCTAGTCAGGTTGTTAGTTGGTTGTGATGGTTTTCCCGTATTGCGTTTCGATATATGTACGTAAGCAAGTAATGTCGACCCTGCCGTGGTGCCACCTACTAGGCGCCTCGGACCGTGCGTAAGGCATATCGGGTTTGAGACATTTGTGAAAGCTATCCATGTGTGACGAGTAATGCGTTCCATCCAGATCCTGAACCGGCAGGGGTCAATCACGTATTCATACACTTTATACAACTCATACAGAGAGGAGGCTTGTTTCAACCCGGTTATAAACTACTGAAGATGAGAGGGGGACTTCGGCCCGGGAGTGGAGGGTATACGTGCATGTTTGGGGTTCTCTGGGGTGCATTAGTGCGTTTTCATCGAACCCTCTACAGTGGCACGGCCAATGTTCGTTCCGCTGGAACCATGAGTCGGCAAAGCGTGTGATACTTTGCGACGTGTCACAGAGTTCGCCGAATCAGCGAGGGCGTGAATACTGTAGTGTAGTGGTGTAGAGCACCGGTACATATACCAGGTATCCTGCAATGGGAAAATTTACCGTGTATTGATTGGTGTTCCCCTGGGTGCGTTTCTACCGAAACCGTTGGCACGACTTATGTGCGTTGAACCGAAACCAGGAGTCGGCTGGGTGTGAAGCGTTTCCGCGGTTTGAAATTCGGTGAGGGGTAACTGAACTCGCCGAATCAGCAAGGACGCCCATATTGTATGGTGTAGAGTACCGGTGCATGTGCATTGCAAGGTGAAGAGTACCGTACCACACGGTGACCCCCGCCGGCCACACGTAGAAGTTGAGTTTTAATTTTCGTGTGACGTCTATTCGGATGAGTATGCCACAACTTTGATGGACGGCACTGCCAAACAAATCCAGGTGCCTTCTTTCGGCGGACTGCATAATACGCGAAAGGCGCAGTGCATAACGTGCATTGTGGAAATACTATTGGGGGTTTACTCCTCCTATTTATCCCAAGGGGCTTTGGCACGAGGGCCAAGGCCGCCATAAGCAACGTAGTCCGTCCTTCTCTCGAAGCACATCTTGATGTCTCTGCTCTCACGGGCGCGGGTGCTGCCTGACTATGTCACTCTGATCCCATACCCCCAGGCAACGTGATGCCAACAAAGTGCAGAGTTTAGATGGCACCGGAACGGACTGCCGTGACAACCTAAGCTCGTGTAATGGCGGCCTTCTTGAAATATGATCGAGAGAGGACACGTCGTCCCAATACGGTGTGCCCCTAGCCCAACTATTGGAATCGGCCCTCGAATGCTGCGGTCCTCTAATTACAGATCAAATGAGCAAAATCAGCCACATAATGTACCGACCCCCTAATGGAATATGACGTACACCATGAAATACGCGCGACCGTGTTAGCATAGCATTAGTGGGACCTAGTAAGAGCGCCAGTTGAATCAGTGAGCATGGTGCAGCAAGGGCCACCTTTGTCGGTTGTTCGCACGAGGGTCAGGCTTCGGCCCGTGATTCGAATATGTCACGGGCCGGGCCAGGTGCGGACGGCCTAGCCCGGCCTGGCCGTGTCCCACTCTCGAGAGTTGGCTCCACCCCCAAAGAACGTTGGGTTTGAAATATCAGAATTTTAACTCCTTGAAAATATCACGAAACGCGACGTTTTTCGGCTTTTTTCGTGAGACCACAACTATTATGGGAAATTTTTTAGACGTTATTTCTGCAGATTATTTTTCTAGTTCTGAGGCTCCAGAAACATATCTTGACACATACATCTATATCTCGTATACACTACTTTCGAATCTACACAAAAAGCCATATAAAATATTATCTAGACATCAAAACAACAGAAGTAGCTAAAACAGCAGAAGCAAGAACAGCAGCATTATTCACACTTTTAACCATACTACTAAAACAACAGAAGTAACAAAAACAGCAGTAGCAAGAACAACATCAGCTCATCTCCGGAAGAATTATTCACACTTAAGCCAAATCAACAACACTCAATCAATCTATAAATATTTGTGAAATGCAAAGGTTTCAACATGTTGCAACATCATATCAATATCCCTTGTTCGGGTTATATAGTATCAGTGCGCAGAATGATTATTTAAAACTGTCCTGTTGACCCGGGCAGCATCCAGGGGAGCCGCTGGCCTATATCTTTGACAAGGAATCACATATAGAATACGCGCGCTCGGTTTATCACAACACTTGTAAAATTAGGTAAAAATGTAATATAGACGAGGCGTATTACGCAGCTTGCAAAGTTGAGTATCAACTATTTAATCAGTCGAACTCACAGCGGACGTATTTCAAAATTTATAAAATATGTGGATGAAAAATAAGAACCATCTATTATGGTTTCTGATCGTCAAAACTGGTTTTAGAACTGAAATGTCACGGATCGTGATCTTTTGGCATGCCAAAAAGTCACGAATCGTATTTTTTTTTTCGGTTCGTAGGAATGGTCTACCAGGTATATTTTCTAAATTTTGAAATACGTCAGCTGTGAGTTCGACTGATTAAAAAGTTGATATTATAGTCAACTTTGCAAGCTGCGTAATACGTCTCGTCTGTATTCCATTTTTTACCGGCCTATATATAACCGCGTTCTGTTAGATTTCGTTTTCGCTGGACAATCTACAGTACGACATACCAGGTACCTAGTTTGAACCCTACCCATGGTCCGTGAGCCCTTTTCGCCAGATACAAGAAATAGGCCAGAAGTTTGCCGAACTTCGCATCTCGTGCTGCAGTATGCCCGAAGCTGTCGCTGAAAATAAGCCGCCAATCTCCAAGCCCCTTTCATGAAGGCGAGCCTTCTCGGCTAGCGTCGCCGTTTTCACATACTACACCATTATTATTACCAGGTACTCGTATTTATTTCACAATCACACAAGCCCACATTCAAATTTGAAAATCCCAAATAACAGCCGGTCTTTCTCTACGAAACCCTTGTCAATTCATGTGAGACCTGCACCGAAACATCGCAGGCGAGGAAAGACCTGGCCGTGTAGCAACTACTGCCGGTTGGATCTGCGTGGCTGGAGTGGGAGGGCACTACCTTTCTAGGTGCGAGTGTTGCCCTTAGACTATGGGGAAGATTGTTGCCACTGAGAAACCTGGAAGAGTGCGCATGATGACACCAGTCGCAGAGGCACTCGGTCCACAAGGCACAAGAATTCGCGCTGCATCGGCAGAGCCTGCCGCGCTCTACCCCCTCACTCCGACGGCACGGCAGGATGACGATCTCTGACATATGGCATACACCGCTGCCCGTTCTCTGCACTCTGCCTAGCCTTGCGTGTACCGAAACACCGTGCGTACCTGATAGGGAGGTACTGTAGGTAGGTCCCTGGTCTGCTTTACGTTGCATGTCGGGGAGTACAGCAGGTACAGCAGTAGTACGGCTGCTGTACGTACTAATGGATAATGCAGAACGGGGCTTGCGATTACTCTGTGCACTGAAAGCTCATCCTTTCGTACAAACCGCTGATTTGCGGACTGCAAGCATCCAATCGACACTGCCCTCGGCCAGGCAGCAAAAGGGTTAGACTATGGCCGTATCCTCCACGGGTCCATGCTGCTGCTGCTGCTGCTGCCGTATTCCGCCGATGGTGTCGTGCCAAATTGACGCACTCGGCCATATGCTGCCATGTTGCGAGTCACACTGCACTCGCAGCTCCTGCTCGATCCGTGCGGAGTACCCAAACAACCCCAAGTGTTGCAATGCACTGACCTGTAGTCGGTTTGATTGTCCTTTAGGCCGTTTCCTATGCGGTTCGATTTTTGAGCTTCAGATTTTGACCCGATCGCATTTTCAGATGTGAACTTGGCAAATCGAAACAGTCGTCCTGTGCGGAAAAATCAGATTCATTACGCGTGCTGAGATTCGAGCAAAACGCAAAGACCAACTGCTTTTGTTGTGGCCTGGCGCCGCGAAAAGACGGGCTGGGTGCGCTGCCCTGGGCGTAGGGCCCAAGCGTCCGAGCGAAGGCTGGCTGCCTCTTGTCTACTGGCGGCGAAGAGATGTGGCGCATGCGCTAGAGTCAAGCTGTCTTGGTATTTTGTGTTTCACAATGTGTCTGACTGCTGCTGCTGCTGCTTCTGCTGTACAGCAGTGTAGCCTACGAGTACGTGTCGACGGAGAAGTGCGCGCCGAGTGCGCTTGTCCCGGTCTCTAGCCCCGAGCCCGCGCCAACCGACTGTAGTCTGGCCACGGAGGGACGCGCCGCCCGCCGACCGCGCGTCGGTCGCGAAGCAACGTCGCTATACAGCTGTGTGTCACCATCCAACTCGTCGAGCGCTCTGCTGCTGGTTGCTGTCGTGGATAACATCTTGAATTTGGAGAGCATACCAATTTTCGATTTGAAAATCTGATGACCCAAGTCGTCGGATTTTGGAGAAAAATCCGGTCGGATTTTGCATATTTGGACTGCATATGCATATGCAGGGTCATTCATTTTTGAGATCGAAAATATCAATCTGAAGCTCGAAATCGAACCGCATAGGAAGCAGCCTTAACGTTCTTCATCTCTATGTTCTAGCCCAGTTTCTCCCCGCAAGCGATATTCAATACCTCAGACGTACCTTGTACGTACGTAGCAAAACTCAAATACAAGTATTTAATAATTTTCGAAAAAAAAAAAAACAAGTAAACCCAAACACCCTCTCATCAGCGATGAGATCGAGGATTCGTCCAAGCCCATCTTTGTGAGCTGCGTGCAATGCTTCATTCGCGCATGTCATTGGCTGTGTATAACCTCGTGAGGCGCATAGGCAGGGTTCTACACTACTTGACTTTTTCGTGGCATGTGCCATGGTACCACCCATCTCCACGGCATCCCATGGCGTGGCATAGGATTCGATAACACGCCGTGGACATTGAGGTACCGTGGGGGTTGCACGACATGCCATGGGTGGTACCATGGCAACCCCCGCGGCAACCGCCACAGCACCCCCCACGGCACTCCATGGCAACCCCACGGTATGTCATGGCAACCCCCACGACACCTCAATGTCCAGAGCTCCTAGGTTAGAGTTACGGTTAGCGTTTTAGGTCGGTGGCTCTTGTGGGGCGATAGTACGAGGGTCAATCAACAGCATGGTGTTACAAAGACGGTCGGCCATTCTGCACACTAAAGACTGTTGACATTGAAGGGGGCAACATCTCACTGCTCTGGAAATCAGGAGGTGAACGTACCTTTACAACAAGTGGGACGTACTCGTCGCCTTGCTACGTACGCGGTTGCCGTTTGTCGTAGTCTTCCTATGCCGGTACCACCGCTGTATGCTGTGCAGTTTTTTTTTTGTTGACATTCAAACCATAAGAAATATTCGTTTCTGTGTTTTCGTCCGGAATGAAACGCAATGTGAGCTTTATACAAGCAGGAGTAGAGGCAGCAGCGGCAGTAGGCAATAGCAGCCTCGGCGTTGAACTCCTCGACTGTGCATCAACACTACGTACCTGGTACTATTTATCCTACTGTAGCCGGCGTCCCCGGTGGCTTCATAGGTGGTCCGCGTGCCTATCAAGATCGATTTCGTGGGTTCGAGTCTCACCGAGTGCATGCTCGTAGGGACTTTTTCTTGCTTTAAAAAAATGATTGGCGGAAAGCGCGACAGCGTGAGTTAGCTACATTCGATGAGAAATCGACGAGCGGTGGGAATGCTGAACCCTATGCGCGACGAAAATATAAAGGCACGTACCGGGGGGAGAAGGGACGACACCTATGACCACGGCTTGTTCAGAAGATCGCTGAGGGTAAACCCTCGTACGAGTTACACTGGAAAGTATAAGTGATGATTAAAAAATATAAAAAATAAAAAAACGACATCGAACCGCCCGACAAAATGGCGAAGAGAGATTTTTATTTGCCACAAAACTTAGCCCCGCCTTGAAGAAGCCACTTTCAATTCTGGGAATCTCTTGACCCAGCCATATCCCTGAGTACACGCTCTGCCGCACCTCCCCTCCCTGGACATCAAGAGGTTTACCCCCGACACTCCCGAGGATATGTTACCACTGTTAAACGTACTGTGCGCACCATCCACCTACCATTGTTGCACAACATATTGAGTCCCCTGAGGAAGACACGCTCGTGCTCTTGGGGGTTCGGCTCTATCACGATGTATGCTCGGGTGGTCGCCTAGCTTTATTGTATGTATTACAGATGAGTAGTATATCACCGAGTAGAGTATTGCAGATCCGGAGGTAGTGAGTACTGCCGTTGTATCCGCCCGTGATAAAGTATATAGCAGGCTCGCTATCAACCTTATTGCCTTGCCCGTGAGCCCCTTCTTACCGTACGACCCACGCCTATGAAAAGCTGGTGTTGAGTGGCGCAGCTTGTGGACCTAATGGATACGCCTTTTGTGTGATGACATGTCTCGTGCGGTTGTATTCTGGAGGGGCTGGGGAAAGGACTCAGGTGATCTTCACGCACAAGGCAGTGGCAAAATTCCAAATAGTACGACTGATGAGCGATGGGGGCGGTGCCGGGAAGATGCGCTGCAACACTCCCAGAACCTTTGACCCCCTATCATACCGCGTATTCCCCAGGTCTACATCGGGTCTGCATCGCGCTATATACGAGTACTGTTCGACAGATCTACTTGCCACTCGCCGTCTCTCTCTGGTACGTATATACCCCCAGGTCTACGCCGGGTCTGCATCGCGCAACGACTACAATCTTTCGACAGATCTACTGGTCTATCTACACACGGTATATGGTTTTGGGTCAGCGCGGCGGAGATTTTTTGCGTGTTCAGTTGCAGCTCCTAGACGACGACGACGACGAGAAGAGAAGGCTTTTCTGATGGAGCTGCTGGGAGACGATGAATACCACGATCTACAGGACCGGCAGGACGGGACGGGAAAATATAACCGAAAGGTCACCCCGCATGACCAGCGCTGGTGGCATCAGAAGGCCCATAGGCTGTCTTCGCGTACATTCTCGTCCTTTTTCCGCGTCAGGTATAACACGCTCGCTCCTGAAATGCCGTAGTTGGCAGAGACTGTAATTTGGCTCACGACGCAACACAGAAGCTAAAAACACGAAGAGGGGCAGACCGTATATACCTTGCTGATATGCCAACTGCTTAGAGTCTGCCGTATTTTTAGCGTTTGTCGGCAAGTTCGGTTGGACACGAGGAAACGAAGCTGACAGTAGTGCACGCCGACTGCGGTCTCGAGTGACGCCGCGGTAGGGTTGGCGGCTTATTTTCTGAGCTCCTCGCAGGCAGGTGGAACTCAAATTATTCATCCGGAACATGCCTTCCAAGAAGTTTGTTCACGCAGCCCAACCAAGATTTCTATGCGCTAGTCCTTTCAAGAAGGAATGTTCTACGTAGTAAAAGTATCATTCTAACCGGTATATACTACTGTAATAGTTGCCCAGTTGAGAAAATCAACTGGCCAGAAAATTCTGAACCATAAAGTGCAGCTCCTACTGTCTGGGATGGGTCTCGCCTCCTCCTCTGTCTCGAAATATAAGGAACATTTATGTTAAATTTAATATGCGAAATTTTCGTTATATTTCGGGACAGAATGGTTTGTTGTACCGCCACTCCAGCAGAAGTTCCTGCTGCTGGAGGTTCACCCCTTCGCCGAGGAGCTGCTGCTATTAATAGTCTTTCGCGGCAATGGCTTTGGCAGTCTTGCTACATGTGTTGATAGACCCTCCCTGGGTATGTACATACACGGCGGATACAGGTATTCGGCGCCCCCACGGTGCATACCACGACAGGGTAAGCACCTACTTTTGCCATCTGAGCCTCCTCGCTTGAGAAAGTTCCATGCCTCAATACCTGCAGTAGACCGAGAACAAATTTAGACTAGAGCAAAAAGTAAGAACCCGATGAGCTATCCCAAAGCCTAGTAAAAGGCATATCACGATTAGCATTGGAAAACACGATTGGTGTTTCAACGATTTTGGGTGAAGGGGTCTGGTCAGTTCCAGTGACAGGTTGGCCCAAAGGTGCCACCGCTATCGTAGAAGCGCGTCCCATGGTTGGGATATTTTGCCCACTATAGCATGGCAACACCCAGGACTGCTTGCCTCTATTACGAGGAACCATAGTAAATAGGACCAAATTTTGTTAGTAAAAATAGGTAAATATATATGTTTTTTGTGTGTACCGTAGGTTCTATTTCCTATGGTCCCCCGTAGTAGGGATAGCAGTAACATTTTCAGGCGTACGAGCTGCTCCCGTAATGTGGCTGGCTCTGCCCAAACCCAACGCCCCAAAGACGCCAGAGTGTATGACTACAACTGCTGTTGCGATTATTTTATGTTTTCGTTTGCGCTTCGTTTTGTTTTTGATCAAGACTAGTCCTTCAAGTAACAAATCAACCCAACCCAAATCCAGACCTAGCCCTTACCACAATCAATGGCTACGTAGTCGCCCGCCACGAGTGTTCATTTTCCCGCAAAACATGGGCGGACCCCCTCGAGAAATCTTACTACTGTCCGTACTTCTGCATCTGGAATGATTTGAAGTTTGAAAATACGGTACCACAAGAAGGTACTATTGATAGCTCACTGCAATCACGAGACCGCCTTGTTGTGTAGCACTGAGGTTTACACATGCGACTGCGGTACCTCGGTAGTACGCACACTACCGGCAGCCCGAGAGAACCGCACTCGCACCTTGGTGGCAAGCACACCGTGTGATAACGCCCAACCAGAAGCAGCAGACTCCGATGACCGCTTTGGTTGTTGAAGAAAACGACCAAAGCAATGGTTGATAAATAAAGCTTTATCAATTATTTCTGGAGCAGCGGGAACGCCCATCAGCACGCGTAGGATCGTCTTGCACCCGTGCCGTACGAATACTTGCATTCAACCATTATAACTCGGACACCACTTTGTATCATCCCCCAATCACGCCGTTGGCCGTCGCTGTATTCGTCAATTTCCTCCCTCTGAAGTCTCGAGAGGGCTAACGCCACGCTGGCACCCAAGCGTCTCCTGGTTCACGGGTTTCCGATGACTCTAACCCCTACGTTGATGTTTCATCGGAACATGAACACACAAAACGTCGCTATTTTATTTTAACACGCTGCGTTTTGAACTTCGGCTCCTGGTTCGTGCTTACCGGAGAGCGACCGTGACTCGAAAAAGTTCCATCACAGCAGCTTGTGTTTTTCTCGAGACTGCTCTCCCGCAGGTTCCCGACAAAGAGCCTGCATCTCGACTTAGAGGTGCTGCAGTGGTCGAAATTCCGTCGAAATTTGGGGTGCACAGAAATGAGACAAAAAACAACCACCAACTGAGTTTTTGCACTTCACTTGCGGACAGCTACATCTCCTCACAGGAAACGACAGCCCGCGAAATTAAGGGGTGCTCCTGATGGGGTGTGTGAGGGCGTCGGATGCGCCAGGCACCAGTCTTAGGCAACCAGAAACGAGTCACGAGGTGTTTTCGTGTACTCGAAACTGCGAGCGAGTAGCACAAAAAGCCCGCAAAAACGCCAAAACGTTTTATTTCACGCGCGGGACCGTAGTACAAAGAGTAATGGCTACATGACCAAGGAAGAAATCCTTCGCTAAAAAACTGCTGCTCTTCAGGCGGATGATATATCTCTTTTCGAGTCGTGGTCGAAGATACTGCGGGAGGCAAAACTACGTTCCTATGATAGGTAGTGAGTTATTGGGCCTAAACAAGGGCTAAAAGGGGTTGAAAAGCTCCGGATTCGTGGATATTTGCATCAACTATTCTAAAACTTCGAAGTACGGATCTTGATTGCTAACCCCCACCCCCTTACTCTTTTCGAGTCGTATGTATATGTTGCCGAAACGCCTACGCGCGGGTACTTGACGACGCTTTCCTGAAGGTGCTAGCGTCTCCTTAAGCTCTTCACACTCTATAACGGCTGATCCCCGCAGGAAAAGGACCTTCCGGTCGCTAGTATGCGAGCTGTACGGGTCGACAGACCTGTTCAGGGTCAACGGTCGAGGGGCCTACATCGACCCCTGCGAAAGAGTGGCGGTGTTCTTGTTCAGGGTCGCCGGTGCGCAGGGAGTGATGGAGACGGCAACCCGCTTTGACATCGCTGAGGGGAAAGTGGCCATCTGGACCATGTCGGTGGCGAATCAGGTCGTGAATCGCCTTCGGAAGCGCTTTGTGCGGTGGCCGGCTCCCGACGAGCAGCGGGAGATCATGGAAGCGTGGGAGCACGACAATACACTGAGGTCTGAACCAGCATAAAACTACTCGCATACGCGCAGTTGGGCGTATGCGGGTTCTCAGCATAGTTGATAGGAATGTGAAATACGGTAGCGACGCTCAACATAGAACATCATGTACCATGTACCTCGTACGTCGAAGAAGGAAACCGGGATTCTACGCAGTTCAGGCTAGGGATTTTCTCGTTGTCAAGGGAGGGTGTGTTCCAGACGAGCTTTTATTCAGCCTCTCCCGAATTTCACGTTTCTCCGGAAACCTCACCCTGATTTTCGTGTAGGGGTCCCCTTAATGGGGGGGGCGCTACGTAGTGTACAGACCATTCCCAAGCCATGGCAGCCGAAAATGGACCCCCAAGCGCTTCGTACGAGCCTGCAGAAAATCAGCAGGGGGTGCAGGTGCTTTCAATGAACTATCACCGGGAAAACGCAGCACCCGAGAGGTACATGTGGTTCGTTTTGAGGCAGCTTCATTTTCACTTACCGTATATTGTTTATATCGTAGTGTCCACGAGTTTGTAGAGCTGTGCGTCGGCACGATGTGAGTCACCATTTAAGTTTTTGGTCGAATGAATGGTTATTCTAATCGTTTCCCGAAGGTGGCGACCATCCGACCTATTGGGTTTCCACACTAGTAGGAAGCATTATTGAATGCGGGGTACATTTTTTCCTTTTGTTCTGGGGTGCCCCCCCCCCCCTTGGTCGGGTAGGACTGATTTAGCTCGCTTTCGCCTAACTCAAGTCGCCAAGTCGACTGCCCATAAGTTGGCTTCGCCAACCGACTTGGCCGTCTTATAAAGTCAATTAATGTAGCTAACGGCACCTACTGATAGTTTCTTTCGTGAAGTCCTACCGGGGCACAGCGCTATTGTTTCGGCAGTAGCCTACAGTGCAGGGCGCCTTTTCAGGGAACGAGCAATAAGAAAGGCCTGACGGATAAAAAAAATCAAGAAAATGCTCGATGGGGGAGCCGTTGTACGGACGTTTTTCCGGGACGCACATATTTCTCGAATGGAATTTATCGAGAAAATAGGTAGCTGGGGAGTCATTTCACAGATGTTAGTGAAGAACGCACCCATTTCTCCCATACGAAATCCAGCCTCTGGCACAGCCTTCACGCTTCTCATTAAGTAAAAAATCTAGCCTGGAACAACTTTCCTGCTCTTATTATTATGGATCAGGCGCTCCATACGGCGATGCCAACCAATAGATCGGAGATTGAAATGTAAATGGCGCCGACGATAGACTACGCCGGTACATGTATATATATATTTTTGTTTTTGTTTTCTATAGAGGTCGATCGTTTTCCATTTCAAGCGTTTGCAACTGTTTTTCCATATCATCATGAGGGCGGGAAAATACGCATTTTTTCATCTGCCTGTTCCATATGTATACTAAGGCCGTAAGGCAAATTCAATAGACATATATAAAACTCAAGAGAGGGCGATATTTCGAATCTTTACGTCAAATTCAATATCGCGATTTCCGTATTGGCAAATCCCTCGATGTAAAACTCAATATCGACTTTTTTGCCAGAAGCACCTGAGATATAAAACTCGGGTGTATTATGAAGAGTCTGATTAATTAGGTGACAGTCCACGTCATCCTCCAGGAAGTCAAGCACGTATGTACATCACGTGGGCTAGAGGACGTGGCTGCTGCTGCTGCTGCTGTGGTAGGTAGAGTTCACACCAGAACCCATGCTACGGCGATGGCGCCGACATGAAGTGGCCGCCAAGCGGCTCCTCCTCCTGTCCGGGCATCCGGCGCGCCGACCGCTACCCGCTTGTTGCCGGATAGGGTGGGTGGCACGGCTTGTTGGGGGCATGGATTTGGGGCGACTCCATCGTCGAGACGCCTAGCCGGAACACTGGATTCTGGACTGGTGTCGCTAAACCCGGGCATCCCGGGCATCCGCCCGTCCCCGACCACGGGAGAACCTGTCTGCCCTATGCATTCAACCAAGTCGTCGCGTCCACCGCCGCTGTTGTTGCTCATGGCGGCGTCGTGATGATCGGATGACCGAGTACAGGAGACAGGCTATGTCTGAGGTGTGTCCAATCTTGTCTACAAAATTCGGCTCTACCAACAAAAAGAGAACACAAATATATGCTTGGGGTAAAAATACCCCAAGCATATATTTGTGTGTTGCGGACCACGTATAGCGAAAATATCCCCTACACCCGACGTCCGTATAAAACTCGTCAGGCACATAATTTGGCTCTAAAGGTCAAATATCGCGATATTCTCGAGTTTTATATGTGTCTAATAGTAACTGCAAGTATGAAATTCAAACCAAATCATAGACCTCTAGTTTTACCACTATATGGAAGTTATATATATGGACAGGAAACATAACATTGACTGATAGTATGCGATAAATGGTATCAGTTCCCTCCTTACTGGTATGTAATACCATCACACTACACCTAACGTCGACAGGTTGGAAAAACACAGACACAACACGACCTACTACCAGTAATAACTAAGTAATAATGTAGACAAACCGCGTACCTCGTAGAGTTTAGGAAGTATCCATTATAGTCTCGGGAACACCGATGCCTGATTTAGGTGCCACCTCGAGCCATATCAACTGAAATCTAGGCATCACAGCAGCAGAAGCAGCAGCAGCAGCAGCTCGACCCCGGAAGGATTACTCGCATTTAGAACCATACCATACAAAAACTCAACATTCAATCCATATTTGAAAAATAAAAAGACTTCAACATGTTGCAACGTCATATTATTCTCCCTTATTCGGGTTATATAGTATCAGTACGCAGAATGATCATCAAAATTGTCCTGTTGGCCCGGGTAGCATTCAGGGGAGCCACTGGCCTATATCCTTAACAAGGAAGTACATATAGAATACGCGCGATCGGCTTATCTTAACACTTGTAAAATTCAGTAAAGATGGGACATAGACGAGACGTATTACGCAGCTTGCAAAGTTGAGTATCAACTACTTAATCAGTCGAACTCACAGCTGACGTATTTCGTAAGTTTGTAAAATCTACTCGGGAGAGCCAGTCCGATGGAGTCTTGAACGTTCTACCGTCCTGTTGCGAACTATAGACCCGTTTTTGAGTCTTGACGTTTGAACGCTTCCAAGCGTGTGTCCAGTAGGGTGTATACACGTACAAAAATTAACCGGGGGCATTTGCTCGGTAAATACCCTACGGACGTCTTCGGTAAGGTTCGGTACGGCCTCATTACCCTACCGAACGCTCCGTTCAGGGTCGGTAAGGACTCGATTCCGGTACTCGACACTTCGGTAATTTACGCAACGAAGAACGGAAGAAGGCGGCCGGAATCAGTTTCGGGCTGTATCTCCGCCCCTAGTTATTCTTATCATGGCTGGAATGCCGCAATGATGTTAGTAATCGCCCCGGAGCGCTAGTTTTATCGAAACGAGCATAACCTGGAGTGAACGCCCCCTCGTTACAACATCAAATGAAAAGAACGCCCCGGCCACACAGTAAACGCCCTCCCTCCTTTGATTGTTTCGGGGCGGACGCCCCGTGGCGGAGCTAGCAAGTCGTTAGAGTGAGGGGAATTGATCTGTTTCTGAGGCAGGCAAGGGTGTGATTTACCAGGTACATAGGATTTGTGGCAATCGATAGGTGCATAGCATGTGTTGCGCAAGAGCAACACAGAAAAAACCGGCCGAGGACAGATGACCAAACACGTTCAAAGTTTTTGAACACGTGCTGCTTTTTGAATCATTACCTGATATCAACCAAGCCACACGCACGAATTCTTGCCATCCTGTATTGGAGCTTGGCGTATATATCAGCTCGTGCTGATGTTTAAGCGATGTTGATGGACTCGCTTATTGATGACCAGATAAGGCACAACTCAGGTTACCTTTCGTCGATGCGGCAAACGTTTAGTCAAGAGTAAAACGTATCAGCTCCAATATCAAGCCCAGCTCCCGGCCGCTGTTCCTGATTCAAATGCTGACATCGTATTTTGCGCGCGAACCACCGGCAACCGTAACGCCTGCCACTGGGGTATATCACGTGCCAAGTAAATTAATACCATTGGCCCCGCAATGTGTGAGAGACGCGTATTTTTTTCTGTTTTTGTTTCTGTATCGCCCGGGGAGGGGAAAAAAAGGCCCGAGGTTTTTCCCCAGACAATGTCCCGGCCACGTAGTTAACCCCCCCGGGTGCCTTGTTACGCGTGTACAATCAGAATACGTTTTTCTAGCGTTGTCATGGTTATTGCATGCTCTGAAAATATCGAGAGCGGTCTAAATCCGCCCTTGAGTTGTATTGGGAAAAATACACACCCTTGGGAGAAGCGAATGTCGATTTTGCGGCATACGGAGAATATGTGGGCGAAGAATACCCAGACAAAACGCATCTTACCAGCAACGTCTCCGCCTGGAGATCGGCGTCCGAACAGTGTTTTAGAATTTCGAAACATCCCCTCCCACCACGGCGCTCCATCTCCAAAGGGATGCGTGGCCAATGGTCAACTGACTAAGGCAAGCAACGAATGAGTACACCCACCCCCACTTCCCCTCTATATGTATATTATTGGTTGGGTTGGCGTCGGTTGGCGACGACGCTGTATATCTCGCCTCTCACCGCGTGAGCTAGACGATCAGGGTACCGTTTTTGTTGTTGACGGTTACCACGGCTGGCGGTCGAGTTAATCATTTGTTGTGCGGGGAGAACCTTAGCTCCACACAAGGGTGATGATAGTATCCCGTAGTGTGTATGTAGTAAGGCGTACTACCCACGAAGCAGTTACACAGTGAATTCATTGCTGTCTGTGGAAGTGGCCACGCCAGCAAATAATTCATTTTTTTTTGCCGCTGTCATCCGTATGCAAGAAAGTCCGCCTCAAAATAAGCTCTCAATAGGATGCAACTCACCCTTCATGCGACTCGCCCAACATCTCACGGTACTTCGCGCTTGGTGCAAGCAATGTCTGCCTGGTCGGTGAAAACCCGACGTGCTCCGTCACGGCAATATAGGGATGCGAAGTGCAATGGTCATACGACTACGGGCATGCGTGATACTTAGTACCTGCTTCCCTCCCCTCCCCCACAGGGACATATTCAGGAGAAACATGGAAAGGGAACGCGAAGCTCATAAAACAGCTAAAAGCAGTACAGATGACAGCAGCTAAAAAGGTACTCGAAGGTGCTCAAGCACGCCGAGTAAAACAGCAGAGAGAACAAAACTGGGAGTGTACCCCGTCAAGGCAAATAGAGACGTGATGAAGTTGAGATGGCTATGTAAAGTACAGAACGTACCTAGAAGGAGGCTGCCAGCCATAGCCAATAGAGTGTATGGGGAAATTAGAGAAAAGCGCAAGCTGGCATTACATGGGATAGCGTAGTCGGAAATATTTGGAGGGACATAGGAGGAGACCCAAACGAGATGCTGTCCACAGATAAGTTTGGGAAACACAAGACCAAAGTAGAATGAAGTATAGACATAAGGGAAAGGCCAGCGCTAAATAATACGGTGAAATGTGAGAAACACTCGGATGTGTACGGGGGGTTAAGAGAAGGGATAGGAACGATAACGTATTTCCACGGCCCAATGGACTTCGCGAAAACACCAAAACTGTGATCTCGTGTAGGGGACCTCGACCTGCCAGAAAGAAGAATGTTTACCTGTATCCGGCAGGAGGAGGAAGTTGATGCATAGGTGTGCCCTTGTGGTAAAAAGAGTACAGCTCACATCGTAAGATAGCGTGAAACGCACAAAGCGGGAACGAGACGTGTTAGAGGAAGATATGAAGAAAATTCAAGAATGTGACATGGAGAACTTTGGTACTATAGATAGTTAAGAATAACGATCGCCAGCCTACTTTATGAGGTAGATGGTGGCCACAGGCGGCGGAAGAGGAAGGAGATAAGATGAGCAAAAGTGTATATGAACTGTATGGAGACAGCGTGATGAGCGCCCAATTGTTAGAGGTGTCGCGATCAGGAGTGGGAACGGTGCTAGGACCGGTGCTCCGTCTCGAAAGGGGTGCGTGGTCAATGGTCAAATGAATAAGGCAAGCAACAAATTATATCGCCCTCCCTTCTCCCGCCAGGGAAACGTGTACGTTAGTGTTATCGAAAAATACGAATATCTGTGCACGGACCAGACGAGCCGTGCGTCTGTGGGTGTGTGCGTATGTGGGCGTGCCATCCTCAACACAACGAGCCGGACGATTCCGAATCACACTTCCTCTGAATTGCAAAAGCACCCGCACAGCACTGCAGCGGTGCCGCACAAGCAACAGCCTCGATCGGTACTACAAACCTCGCATAAGGTCGCGCAACATACAGTCGTACATAGGAACTCCTGTGTTTCCCCTTTTCGACTTGCGACACCCCCCGGACTTGAAATCAGCCACATCCCGAAGACGGACCGTGTGACACCTAAATACCGGGCCAATACTGCAGAGAGTGGTATACATACCACGAAGTCGCCGATCGGCAACGAGTCAAGTCCTCCTCGCACACGCCGCTGGTCTGCGGTGCCTGCCCTCTAACACGAAATCGGGATACTCGCCTAGGCTAGATTTCCATATTTTACGAACGAATTTATCCCGTTTAAAAACGAGTGCGTTCCGCACTATCCTCAGCAGAACGACCTTCGATTTTGTTTTTTTCTCGTGCAAAATTACAGAAAGGTTAAGTTTCTCGTTGTGCCCTTGTATGTGGGAGGGTCGGTAGCATATGCTTTTTACGCCACGAATTGAAACCCAGGCGGACTGCGGGAGCGGGGGGGGGGGAAGGAGGCGTACTAATGTGTTTCTGGCGATTGTCATTCCACTATTTACCACACATCCCTTTCATCGCTTTCGAGACGCATCGCCGTTCTTACTCCCTAACAGACACCCCCAACATTCAGTTGCTCGTTTCGGGTGCGGGGGCGGGGGCGGGAGGTCTCGCTTACCTAGAAAACGTGGAATACTAGACTTCGTTCCCCGGCGATAGCGCACAGCTCCCCTAGATTCGGTGGCCTACGCTGTTTCGCTACTGACCTTCTTGTCATAACCAGCCTTGCAACAAACTGTGCCCGAAATTTCCAGGGAAATACGAAGCTCGAGAGCGGTGGTGGTGGAATTGAGCGTGGAACTGCTCCCATTTTTTCCCCGTCTCGCCTCGCTTTCAACCGACCGGGATCAACCTTTCCTCCTTTCCCCGTCCTTTTCTCCATGTTACCGCTCGCCCCAACACAAAGGTACCCCCCCCCCCCGCCCACGACCACAATCACGAAATTCGGCCGCATCTGCCCTCTCCATCTCCCCTCTTTTGATCTGATTTATTTCGATCTCCTCGCGGCCTCGCGCAGCGATGCGCGCTCGGGCGCTTCAGAGCCTGCGTCCCCGACTGGTGCTGGAGCGGGTGCTTTTTGGTTCGTTAGCTTGCCATTCCCTTGCTACACCGCCGCTTCCGCCGCTTGTTTAACAGCATCAAAAATGCACATGTGTCGATTATTTGCTTTTGTCTCTGAAATTAAAAACGAAATCTAGGGTCATTATCCCTGTTTTGGTTTTCAGGGCCGATAGTGTACACGGTGACGTTGTGCCGAGAGTGCTACGTGTAGGCTTGTGGGGGCGACGGCCCACATTCAGACTGCTGCTGCTGCTCGTGGCTTGCGATCTTTGTCTAGAGCTCTCTGGCCCACTCCACGCTTGTCCCCAGTGGATTCTGCTCTCTCGCCCTGATAGTAGCCGTTGTCTTCGTGCAGTCTGTGTTTTGCTGTCTCTTTAGTCCTTTGAACTATCCGGGTTCTTTGCGTGTAGCAACGACGGTTGCCTGCGGCAGTGCTGGATAACTCACCACTCACAATACATGGCGCTTAACGTACTCCGACGTGTTCCCCGCGCTGTAGATATTATTTCCACTCCTAGGATTAATCGCGGCGGGTCGAGACCTGACTCGACGAGCACCATGCACGGTAGCGGTATCACAACACGTTTTGGCCGATGGACTGACGGGCTCTTGAACTGAGGGATCACTTTGTACCCAATCTCGTTGGCGTGACGTGTCCGTTTTTATCACGGTTTTGCGTTGTACACTTCGAATCGCCAAACCAGTCTCTTTTTTTTACACTTGACACGAAAAAAGTCGGCAAGGAAAACAAAAACCGGAGTGCCGTGTGATCACAAGACGATTTAGTTTTTTCGATTTTGCATCACTTGGTTTAAGAGACACCCACTCCCACGACGTGACCCAAAATTGAAAAAAAAAATCGCGAAAAAAAAAGTGTTTTGCTCTTGGATCGTTCTGTGATCACAGCGTTCCGGTTTGTTTTCCATTCTGACCTTTTTTCATGTGAGGTGTCGGACAAAGGTCGTGCCGGTCGTCTCTGCGCACCTGAGCATATTTTTTTCACTTGATGCTATACCCCTAACCTACTACCGCAACAGGCGTGAGTCTCTTACCTTCACCGCCCTGTCTTCCCTTACTAGTTGTGACGGCATGGGGATGGCGTGATTGAACGTGTTGCCACTGCAAAAGTATCGCTACGCCAATGGCAAGCAGTTCGTCCTCGAAAGCGCGGACGCTGTCATCCAAAATACCAAATGCCGCGGGGCGAGAAATTGCACCTTAATTTGGTGCTGCTGTGGTTCCCCGCGCTGCCATGCGTTTTGAAGGGGGTGACGGGGGGTTTAGACACGGCGCATCCAAACTTCAACTACTTTCTCATGGCCTCCGTGGTTTCTTGAGTTTTGTCACGCACGGTAAGGGTCTAGGGGGTAGGAGGCCGAAGGAATAGAAGAAGAGGAGGAGCTAAGATCAACACTCTAGACTGTGTTAGTTCCCGTACACGTACCACCGGCTACACAAGCCGATCTCGACCGTATGCGTGAGCTTGAAAGTGCGACCGATTTTCCAATCCGGGTAGATTGTTTTTCGAGCTGCACGTATTTCACAAGTTTTGTAGAAAGACGACACACCCGGTCGAATCGTCTACTAACATATAACCGCTACCCGCGCGTGCTATGGACGCAACCCGAACACAGGAAGGTAATCGGTGGCATTGACGGCAGCCACATTAGGCTAATTGCCTCGGACGAGGAAGACATCCCCTACGCCTACCAAAACTTCAAGAAGTACATGTCTATCGTCCTTCTGGGGGTGGTGGACAACTCCGGGAGCTTTAGGTGGTTCTGCTCCGGAACTCCCGGCTCATGCACGGACAGCGGTGTGCTGCAGGCCACGAAGTTCTACAGGTCGGCGCAAGAGGATCACGCGAAGCCCGTGGGGGAGCGCAAGTTCTTCGCGGACGGATCGTGCATTCTGGGCGACAAAGCGTTCGCTGAGATGCCGTGGATGCGCACGCCGATAACACTTCCGAAGAAGAGGTCAGAACAGTACTTCAACCACAAGCACTCGGAAATGCGAGTTCGAGTCGAAGATGCTTTCGGGAGACTTAAGTGGCAGTTCCAGGCCCTGAAACACGGCTTGGACTTCAAGCTGGACGACGCCCCCATCATCATCGACGCCTGCCTCGTGCTGTACAACTTCGTCCTTAAGCACGAGGGGCTCCAGTCCTCGCGCGTGTTCGTGGACGACGCGCAGACGAGGAACGGTACGGGCAGGGCACGCGGTTCAGAAACGTCGTCGGAAAGGGAAGCCGAGGTTGCCTACCTCAAGGATGGTGGGTTCCTTCTAAAGGAGTGGGGGAAGCCGGAGCCGCGAGCCGACAAGTGAAAGAATGATCCATGTGTCGAGGCCCTGTCGCTGTGAAGAGAGGTCGGCAGAGGTGGGACCAAAATTCCTATAACTATCATTTGTGAGGAAGAAGAAAAGAGATTGTTTGAAATTGGCGCTTATGTGGCCATTATGGGCAGAAGATTGGTCTTGGAGATACAGAGGAGAAAGAAAGTGTTGATACTCGTGGGAAGTAAGAGAAGAGGAGTGATCGGGACGGCGGGGCTGACCATAGGCTGATCATTCGGGATGATGCCGATGCTACGGACCGGTGCATTGTACGGTAGTCCGTACTGTTCCTCGCAATGTTCTCTACAACGTTCTAGTGTCGTTCTAGGAACGTTCTCAGCTTCGTGACTCATGTTGATCGGTTGGATATACATCATACCGTACTACGAGTGAGACAGACTTGTGATCTATCCGCATATTGCATATCCCCGAATACCCAAGCGAAGACACTCGTACATTCATATCAGTGCGTAGTGACTGCACATCAAAATATACACATACGGGAATCAACGTCCATAGGGTTACAACAACCGCAACAGGGGACGGGAGGGTTAAATTAAGTATTTATCGGTTCGTAATGTGTCCTTAACCCTGTCAGAACTGCAGTCCCGTTTTGGGGACAAAGCACTCCTATTCTAAGTAGTGTGTCCCCAAAACGGGACTGACTACAGTCCTAAAAGGGATGAATGAACGAATAATGCGTAGCAGGGGTTAGGATGGTGAACATTGTGTGCCGCATTCGTAGACGGTACAATTTCAAATTTCGCCTGGTTTGTACTATGGTTCATGCAGTTGTAAGAACGATTGTGTCCCGGATACTTACGTACAGTGCGATTATATTTTGTTGGTTGGTCCTGGTGTCCTTTTTGCTGCCCCCTTCCGTAGTTGTTGGTTTTTGCGGCTTTGCTCTCTTGCCCTGTGGACCACGACGCAATAGTTTAGTAGTGAACTGTGGAGCAGGACACGTTGTGGTTGGTTTGATCCGTGTTTTTCTTCTGGCAGTGTAGCGTGAAGTTGCTGTCGGTGTTACTGCGGTTATCGCTATTTGCCGTGTCTGCCAGTGTCGGGTCCTCCTGTCTTACATGATCAACAGCGTCAAACGCAGCAAGGATGATATCCGTTAAATAGCGTGTATAGTACTGATATCGTCGATGTATCCCGCGCTCGAATTTCGGGGACGACTTACTTTACACTAGCGTAGGATTATTTCGGCCCTTGCATTGCCGTGGGCAACACCGTTAATCCCTCTTACTGCTGCACCGTGTTTCAATTTTCTACCATCCTGTATTAGCCGAGTGTGCGCTCCGGAAGGCTTGTTTTTACACCCGGCGTCCACGCGAGTTAGGGGCCGTGCGAAGAAGTATCGACTTTTTCGAAGAGGGCAACCACAATATCGTCGAAGCTATACTTCGTTCTTGTATAAGGGGGGCTGCGGCGGGCTGTCCGCCGTCAGTCGTCGATAGCTGCGAGCAAGCGGAAGCTGCACACGCGAGAGTATTACCAGGAAGTGCGGTAGATTGTGCTGTGAAGCAGTCGTATACTCGCAGTATTTTGTTTATCAGTAGTAGCATAAATAGTGATCGTAGTAGTAGTGGCGACGGTAGTACTACAGTAGTAGTAGAATCAGTAGTAATCATAGTAGTAGTAGTCGTAGTGGTAGTGGTAGTAGCGGTAGTAGTAGTAATAGTAGTAGTAGTAGTAGGAGTAGTAGTAGTAGTAGCAGTGGCAGCAGGAGTTGTGGTGGCCAAGCTCGAGCGGTGGTGTTGCCCGATCCTCAACAGGCTTGCACCTAAATTTCCTGCAGAACCTTTGAAACTTCAGGACGTCTTCTTTCTAGGTTGGAGTTTTCCGCCTTTTCCCGCGAACGAATCGGGAAATACCGAAATTTCAGGAAAATACTGAAAAAAACTGAAAACACTCCGCCCCAAGCGATTTCTCGGGGTACATCGTACAGAAATGTATACGGATAGAAACTGAGTGTCGGCCTGTTCAAGTCCTAGATCCATGTACGAGTACACGTGGGCACCAGTAGCGAATCGCCAGCCCTCCTCTCCACTCTCTCATCCCCACCACAACCCAAGTCGGCCGGTTGGGAGACTCTTGGGAGTTCCACGTCCGTCCATGATAAGACATTGGGAACGGAGGGAGTAAAAACAGTGCCTGTTGGCCCTCTGCGAGGTTGTTCGAACGTAAGCACAAGCCAGCCCCCACCGTGCCTCGCCTCTTGTGTGCGCAACAGCATCGAGGGCTCTGTGTAGGCATGCATCTGCCATACGCGATGCTTGGTGTCATTTTGCCTTGGGCTTTTTTTCGTTCATTGTTGGCCAACACCAACAACAGCACCGTGCAGCAGTCCGAAAGATGGAGACGGTGTCCCAACAACTGCACAACGCCGGGTTTCTGGTGCGGCAACACAACGACCCCAACGTCGGACTCTTGCTCGTGATGGCAGTGGCGCCCCCGGTGTGCGTCAACCCCCGGGCGAGCGACCCTTTTCCGAGCACAGCGGTGCACGAGGACCGGATGGATCTTCCCGGTGCGATGTCTTCGAACAGCAACCGTGTGCGACATGTCCGTCGTGAACGGCCCTTTTTCGGAGTCAGCGGAAAACACCGGGCGCATCCATTTAAATTTCCTCACCTACAGTAGTCACGCTTTGTTCTCGACCAACCTCAACGCATTCAACACCAGCTACACAGGATGCTATGCCTTTGACCCGCGCTTCTTCGTATGCGGAACAAATAAATGGCTAAAAAAGCAGTCCGCGCGGAGCGAATGGCGTGACCAGTCAACCGCGGGTGATTTAAGGGTGCGCAATAGCGGTGTGCAATACCTGGTGCCAGGGTATGAAACAACCATAACGACAGCCGTCGACGAATAGTCAAGTAACACGGCCGTCGACGTCCAGTCAACTAGTAAGCGAAGGCTTCGGTTGTTGCTGCGGTGCGTGAGACTATAGCTGTGACCCCAATGAGTAATTCAGCAATACCTACAGTACGTAGGTTCTCGTTCGGGACGTGGTTGACTTGAAATCCCAGGGGCGTCGCAAGCTGAAAACGGGGAGCACTGTTATCTGCGAGCTCAGGCCATTTCTTACTATATGTATTTTTTGGGTCAAAATATTCAGCCCTTTTGCCAGTCTCTTGTTTGTGATACAACCCACAAAATGTTTTTCACTGGCCAACAAAGCGTCGACATTCGCATACTATAATAGCAGTAGAGCCTGAAAACTACTATTACAAGGGTCCATAGTTAACAGGACCTATCGTATACATAAAAAAAACTATATATTTACCTATTTTTACTATTACGGGGGTCCATAGTTAATAGGACCTATGGTATACATAAAAGCCTCTCTATTTACCTATTTTTACTAACAAAATTTGGTCCCGTTAACTATGGACCCCCGTAATAACAATATTTGGTTCTATTTACTATGGTCTCCCGTAATACTAAAATATTGCATACGAATTATCGTACGAGGTCTTTTACAACAACAGCAGTTAGTTGCTTACTTTCTACTTTTTTCGCCTTTATTTGTATTTTGTGATCCTCATCGTATGTTTCGGTACTCGCAAAAATAGTAACCCGGCAGTTGAAAATACGTCAATCTGTCGAATGTGTAACAACACATACATACATGGAGATCTCTCCCCGTTCATGTTTCGTTTTTCATCGGCCAACACTCTTGAATTTAGCCCTGCAACCCCAATTATACCTCAATGATATCGATCCCATTGCTGTGGTACTGGTGCGGGTGCTCGTGCCGTCTTCGTGTGCTGCTGCTGCTGGATATACGTCCCCACCGAGTACTATGACAAGTGGTACCGATAGTCAACAAGTAGACGCCCTGCCTGAGCCAAACACAGCACTCTGGGGTTCCGTCTCTGCTGGTCCCGACTGGCCTCTCCCGTCACTCTCAACAACTCCACCTGCGACTTGACAAAAAAAAGAGACGAGCAAACTGAGAACAGCGCTCGAATGCACTTCATCGAGGGCAATAACAATAAAATATTCAGCCCTTTTGCCAGTCTCTTGTTTGTAACTTCATTTTTGAAGTCATGTACGTAGACAGGTGCACATTAGTTTCATATGGGCACATATGTAACAAGTTTGTTTAACATGCCTTAGCACGCATTTTTTTTTTTTTTTCTGGTGTCGTACGGAGACCACATACCTCATGAAATGCACACCACGTTGTACCAGGTATATGGTACGTATGTACACAGAAGTGCTGCCGCCGTGTGAAGCAGGTTCTCCATCGTGCTTGTCCGTCCTTCAAAGAAAACGTTAGCACCGAGCCATAACATCGCCCACCACGTGCCGCCTCTGCGCGTGTAGCATTTTTGGTTACACAAGTCAAGACGCTTGCGTTTGCTCCGTGTTCTAGAGACAATTTCCCCGGCTGCTGCTGTACCCTTTATCGCTCGCGGCAGAGTTCGTTGTGGTATTGCCGCCACTCTCGCCAGTGTCACCTCCGAGGGCCTAGCAGCGGTGGCTAATGAAATGGAGGGGGGCTCACGGGCTGGGGCAATAGACTTCCCAGATCGTGTTGGCGTCCGAGCTCTCATCAAGACTAATATGTAGTCCGTGCAATCTGGTGAATCCTGGACTATCTACAACAACAATAGGTCTACACTCATGTTGGCCATGTCTTTCATCGTTCAGAAAGGCCAACCGCGGCACACTGAGCGATAGAACTAGCCCCGGTATGCCCTAGTTCGGGTGTTGTTGCTGCACCTGGA
This sequence comes from Macrocystis pyrifera, assembly GCA_031763025.1. Taxonomy (NCBI): domain Eukaryota; class Phaeophyceae; order Laminariales; family Laminariaceae; genus Macrocystis; species Macrocystis pyrifera. The sequence continues at coordinate 9,974,368 of JASSKH010000016.1, read as the reverse complement.
GTAGCCATGTCAGTTTGATTTCGTGAGTTTCGGATTTATTTATTCACGTACAGCAATACTGGTACCAGGTAGACAACTATATGTATCATCAGCTGTACACACAGCAATGCTGCAGTAGGTACGCATAAATGTAGTATCGACAGTTATGTGCAACAGGTAGATAAATATGGCAGTAGTGAGGGCAGTAAGTACAGCAGTGGGTACGCGTATCAATAAGAACAGCAGTATGTGCAGTAGGTTTGTACGTACACGGTGGTCCTCATTTCTGATAAATGAAGGGAAGCTTCCAAAACTTCCATTTGGAAGTCAAAAGCTTCCAAAACTTTCATTTTGGCTTTCAAATGAAAGTTTTTGACTTCCAAATGGAAGTTGTGGAAGTCACAATGGAAGTTTATGACTTCCAAATGGATTTTTGGAAGCGTGCTCTATGGAAGTTTCTATTTTGGACGCTAGTGCAAGCGAGCGGAAGTTTCAAAGTGGACGCAAGTGGAAGCAAAGTGAAAGTTTCCGCGGCCATGCCCGGTGGAAGCTTTGTCCAGCTTCCACTAAGCTTCCATACACACTTCCACCTACTGTCACCCACTTCCACTTCACGTCTGAAACTTCCATTAGACTTCTACCTTCAAGGAAATTTTCCATCGACGTCCACAGAATCTTCTGTCCACTTCCATCTACTCGCATGCGCTTCTGTTCAACTTCCACAACTTACGTTTGGCTTCCAAACCTTTTATTTTCCTATTTATTTCGACGAAACTCGCATCTGTGTACGCAGAATCTTCCGGCCACTCCCATGTTCAAGAGCGACTTCCGCCTATTTGTACGTGCTTCCCACGCACTTCCTTTAAACTTCTAATGACTACATATTACATATTTATCTTCCATTTAGCTTCCACTTCACTGGGAACTTCCACCTACGTCCGCAGACTCTTCTATCCACCCTCAACCACCACCCACTTCCTCGCGCCCCCATCGACCTCCATTCAACTTCCGAAACATATATTTATATATATATATTTACTTCAGTTTACAGGTAAACTTTCATCAGCGTCCGTTTCGAGTGGATGTAAACCACACATTCTGTTTAACTTCCATTTCACTTGCAAATTTTATAGACACATTTCACTCACTTACATGTACTCCCCTATTACATGCATACACGTGGCCATGCGAATGTAGTTTTGCGGAACTCGTAGTCCTACGTTTCGGTATACCACGTTGAACGTAAGAGAAACGGAGCTATCGCAGAGGCCGATGGGTGGTGTAATATATGGCAAATCTTTTCTATTATGCCAGCACCTATGATATGACATTACTTTGACGAAATATTACGTCATGTACACAGCAGCGAGCAACAGCAGAAGCCGCAAAAGCAGTTCTCTATGATCCTGGTTGACCATGTCGACACCGAAAACAATGCCGCGACTAATGCCATCCACTGCCAATTTGCACGCCCAGTGCACGCGCCAGAGAGATCGGCAAATATTCCGGGATGATTACCGCTGGGTGCTTCCATTTTGACTTCCAAAACTTCCATTTTGACTTCCACAACTTCCGTTTGGAAGTAAAAAACTTCCATTATGATGTCAAACACTTCCATTTGGAATTCCAACACTTCCATTTGAAGGTCCAAAATTTCCATTGGAAGTCAAAATGGAAGTTTTGGAAGTCGGGTATGAGCCTACCACGCGATTTCCATTCTCTGTTCAACTTCCAAAACCTCCTTTTTGACCACTCAAATGGAAGTTGTGCAAGTCAAAATGGAAGCTTTGGAAGTTTTGGAACCCAATGTGAAAGCTTCCACCCGACTTCCATTTTTGACTTCCACAACTTCTATTTTGACTTAAAACTACCTCGATTTTGACTTCCACAGCTTCCATTTTGACGTCCATAAGTTCCATTTGGAGGTCAAAATGGAAGTATTGGAAGTTTTGGAAGTCGAGTGGAAGCCTCCACCCATTTACCAAAGAACGAGGCTACGTACATCAGTAGGTGATTTGTCAATAATAGGTGCAGCAGGTACGTATACAGCAGTAGTTTTTGTTTCAGTGTACGTACTTGCATCATCAACTGTAGGTACATGTCGTTATTGTATATCTTTCGAACTACGTTACCATTATCGTTGTCTGAGTCGTGGGAGAGAGAGAGATTCGCACCCTTGGTCAGATACCTGTATCGCAGCTTCCTGCAACCGCCCGAGTATCTCGACCACCCCATTTTACCGTCTCTCTCTCCCTATCGTACTAGCTGGGTTACTAACAACAGTAATACTGCCTACAGTTAGTTGTCTCGAATGACCAAGCCTCAGAATAGTACCGTACCGTTCGACTCCTCCAACACGGAGGTACTTGCAGCATATTTCTATCCGTACTTTATTTAGCATTTTTTTCTGCCAGGTACCCCAAATTCTTCGTTCCCCCGGCTGCCACCGCAAGCTCACAGGACACCCCCGTGGGGTCTTCTATGTTGTTGCGCCTATACGCCTTGTACGCGCCAGGCCTCCACCTCCCCCTCCCTCTGGATCACTCGTTCCGATAAATCCCCCCCCCCCGGCCGCGAGCGTGGTCGCTCCTTCGATAAGCAACGAGCAGAGGGCGACCTCATCGGGATTCCGGCTTGACTTCGCCACTACCTCCTTTATTGCTCGAATAGCACGACCGTATCTAACCGCTCTCACTGCAATACCACTTCATTGCGAGGAAAGGGGGGCATGGTCGGGAAACCCAGGAAACAAGTGTATTAACTCCACCGTAAGGGGAACGCGTCCGCCCCAAAGAACGACTCGCCCTCCGCACCTCGTTCTGAGTACACACGTGTACGCTTCAAACAGCACATCTACTTTGCATGTACGCTGCCATCGCGCGTTTCCCAACTGCTGAGCGCCGTTTGCGTCAAACGCCACATCTCTCCGGTCAGGCAGTGCACGGGACGCACCACCTCTGAATCGGCGGCGATCATTATGTCCGATCGCGTCGTCAGGAAGTAACTCAAGACATAAACACAACCACAAACCGTTTGCCTCCGGGCCCCACGCGGGGATATGAGGGTTTCCCCCCGCCAGAAGCATACCGAGATACGCTGGTAGGCCAACTCGTCGTGGTTTTCCGGCCGCCACGTAGGCCCGTGCCGAATAAAAACCTGTCCAAGCGCGGAAGTTGCTGCTGCAGAAAGCCTTCGCGTCCAAACCGGCAGCTGCGCGCTCCATCCACACGTAATAGTGGCCGTTCAGCTTGTATCTCGCGTATATGCGCTGCCAATGAGGCCAGCGACACGCGCTCGGTGGGTGCAGGTGGTGACGGCGCCGAAGGGTCGGGGGGGGGGGGGGGGGGGGGGGTCGCCGACGTGTTTACAACGGTTTGGAGTGGCAGGGGTGGATCTTCCAACCTCTGCCCCCATAGCGGCTCGAGCTTCGCCCAATGTGTGATCGGTGCTCTGAGACTATCCGATGTGTGTCTGTACAACGGAGCCGTCTGTCATCGACCCAGATATATTCCAGGTATATAAATCCTCACCCACATGGGCCATTCTATAAGAGACGACCAGTCTGTGATTATCACCCTCGCACAACTAATTACTGGCACCAGTATACGAATGTCTTCTCCCATAGTAAGGGTAAGTGTAGCTATATCGGCATCACGTTCCCCCGGGATTAACAGCGGCCAAGGGCTGTCGTACTATCATGGACAGTATTTGAAATTACACCGAAAGAATAGTGCGAGTGTCCCACCGCAGGAAACCTCAAGTATAATATTTTGCCGCATATATCGGGATGCCAACGTGAACAGCGTAGCAGCACCCACATTCACAGCACACGAATCTGGTTTCGGTGCCGGAACCGCTCATCTGTACTTTCCTCGTCTGTGTCCACAAGAAGAAAAAACAGAAAGGATAAAATGAAAATTACACACAGAATATCGGAATGTAGTGTCCTGTTGGTGTTAGACCGTAAGAAGCCCGAATCGAAATTTGTTGTACCATGTAGGAGGTTGGCAATTTGGACCGCACATTGACCACCACCCTTGGCAGCACACGGCGCTGTCCTCTGGACCGGAACTGCGTATCTATGACTTCCTCGTGTGTGTTGGGGGAGTCAATGCCGTATATGTGACGGTGAGGAACGGTGAAGGTGGGTTTTTCCCCACCCCCGCCTCCTGCATGTCCGCCGTGGGCGTGCTCTCTACCGAGCAACGGTAGGCGCGGACACAGAAGAACAAACTTGTGCAACGAGACATTGAAAGGTGTGGCGAGACGTGGCCCCGTTATGCCCCCCCGCCATGCGTATAGCTCACGATTGAGAAGATTAATGCTGCACCAGTCAACGCTCTGTTCAAACTGTTCTTATCAGACGGGACGGACGGACGAACGCCAAACGACAATGATTGTGTGTCTCAAGGTGAGGGGAGACCCCCGCCCAACACGTATTCGAGAAACATGAACAAGCTACGGCAGCAGGATGGTCTCCTCTCAACTCGATACGCATGGAAATGTCTGTGGCTGTGGTATCGCCAACAGTTTATTCAGTTTTTCTGCGATATATCCTGTCGGTGTAGACGTGCGGGAAGCCCCAACCATAATATGTCGTCCGCTCTACAAGGGGTTGGCCACATGAGAAACAAGGCAGCGACTACATTCTACAGCACATAGGGCTATCTTCGATGCCGTAACTGCATATCACTACTCTCCTAATATAATTCCGGTTATTAAGAAAGGAGGGGTATGAACAAGATACACCCAACCACCCATCGGGTTCCGTATACTCTCCTGACAGTTTGACCGCGTGGGACACCGCTGTGTACCGTGTTGCCTTCTCTATAGGGTTGGCAAAATGGGCCGCGACGCGGTCACCCAACTCACAGCACACGGAGCTGTCGTCGCTGAGGACGTACAAGGGAAGCGAGCAAAACGAAATCCAAACGTAATAGAAACAAAAGATAGGCCACAGCCGGCCATCATTGTATTTCTGCGTGGGTCTGTCTTCGATGCGTCCCATGTGCGTTCTCCCGGCTTCGATAAGTATCGGATGGCAAAGAACACTACACATGAATACTCATCGGGGGGTACAGTCTCCTCACGGTTTCAGACCGCATGGAATCCCACGTATACCGTGTTGACCTACGTGCGGGGTTGACAACATGAGCCGAGGCAAGCGGCCACCCAGATTTGTTCCGGCTCATGGGACTGTCTTCGACGAAGGACGCAACCAGTCCACCGAAACAATAATGAATGTACAGGTGGGTGCCAACCGGCGATCATTATATATCTCCGCTGGCGGTCGTATGTATACCTCGATACGTCTTCATCGGGGCCTTCCGACCCGGGTCGAGCCGGAGGGAGACAGCTCCCCCTCGAGCCGTAGTGCTTACTATCTTCGCAGCGAGCCCGCCCCTCACTGCCTCCTCAGCGTGCAACCCATTGGCGGTCGTACATCGATGTGCTTTCATCGTGTATTCCCCCTTGAAAGAGAAACCAATGAAGGACAGGTATGGTTTTCCTCCAAGCGGTTGTGCCCCCTGTCTCCACAGCGAGCTCCCCACTGTCCCCACAACGAGTAATTCCTTGGCGGTCGTGCATTAGTCTGTTTTCATCATGCATTCCGGCTCAGGTCAAGCATGTGGAGAGCATGCGGGGCGCAAATCCACCCTCGGGCAGTTGTGCCCGCTTTTTCCACAGCGGACCCGCCCCACCTGCTGTCTCGACAGCGGGTAGCTCACGGGTTGTCGTATATCGATACGTTTGCGTCGGGTACTCGCCCAAACCAAACATGTTCAGTTGCGCCCAATGTCTCCACGCCGGACATGTCCCCCCCCGCTGTCTCCACAGAGGACAACTCGTTGATGGTCGTACATCGATATGTTCCGTCGGGTATTGGCCCAGGCAAATATGGGAGGGGGACAACCCCTCCCTCTAGCAGTCGTGCCCGCCGCTTCCGCGCCGGACCTGCACTCCCACTGCTGTCTCTAAAAAGGGCAGCTCGTTTCCTACTGTTATCATACCTTGACATGGTCTCACTGGATATCTTGCACAGGCAAAGCTTACACATATATATGGATATCGTGTACTTCTATTTTTTTTGTGGGTGGCACGGGATACAGTCCCGGTGCCCACCAGGAACCTCTACGGAGTGAGCAAGGTGATAAACACCGGCGTCTCATTTTTTTCCCCTTCCTCCCATCGGGCATTACCTGCCCGCCTGTTGTGCTCTCCAACATGAAACTCAGTCGTCGCTCGTAGACGTACCTCGGCATGCATGGTTTCGTCGTGTGTTTGCGTGTACAAAGGCCAAAGGCGGGGGTTATACGGACGTGCATACTCGAGTCCGTGCAACCCTCTGGCTCGTGTTTCCTAAGAAGTGGGCATCTGTATTTAAATTAGGGACCAGACACGGCAGGCAGCTATGTACTCGTACTCTGAAATAAAAGGAAATAAAAGCACAACTAGAGGGCAATTGGAGAATATGGTCCAGCCTCCCGTCAGAGGGGACACGAATGCAGTTCTCAAATAACTCTCAGCTTTAGCCTTTCCTTAGGCGGCAACCCCAACGCGCCCAAACGTCCCACTTTGTGTTGGAGAACGTTGGGTGCCGACGCCGGATAAACCGGTGTACATTAAGAAGATCGTCGAAACGTATGCGAACGCACTCTCATCTTTGTCAGCAAACGCTGCTGTGTGGGTACTGACGTATAGTACTGCTGTGCCGAATCCGGCGAGATCTCACGTACATACCATGTAAATCATAACTTACAACGTGAACGATATCACGTGACTGGTATTATCTTGTATCACGTACTACGCCCAGGTCATGTCCAGGGCGCTACGTGGTACATACCTTTCCAGCTGGCGCAGACGAAACCCAGAGCCAGCTAAACGAAAAAAACAATATCTGCAGATACAGTGGTACATTAGCGAGTGTTTTGACGCTGAAAAACAGAAATATCCTGGAAAGTTCGGAGCATACAAACACGGGCGGACGGGCCGGTTATATGACGAGTGGAACAGCAGTATGTAATGACTTCTTTAGTCCACGTCTCATCTCCTTGTCTCCTACCTCTCAATGTGACATCGGGTTCGGTTCAGCATTGCGAACAACTCTCTCACGGGCCCCTTGCGTACCGCGAGCAAGTTCCCGCAACCTCGTTTATCTATAAAGAACTTTTTCTTTCCCGGGTACGGGCGCTGCGTCCTGTGGTTGTCAGACATAGTTACACCATGTACTCTTTCAAGCCCACACCACCAGGGAAAACAAACAAGGGGAGGAGACAACTATGCGTGGCATCCTCTGGAAAACACTCTGTACGCTATCAAGCTCAACCTGCACGCGAAACGCCGCACTTTCTCACTGCCAGGTACGTAAATAACATAAACTACTACTATCAAGCTCTCGCTGCTGTACAGAGTTGTCATCTATGCAGCCTACTGCTGCTGCTGTACGTGCAGAGGTGTTATCTACAGCGGTGCTCTTGCTCCAGGATCCATAGGCGAACAAAGACTCTCGATAAAAATCAGCTGCATATCTAAAACACGTCAGGCTGTGAGTTCGATAAACTGAATGGTCAGGACTCATATTACAAAGTTGCGTGATGCCTGGTATATTCCAGGTACCTGGTATAGTGTACTGCTGCTGGTATATAGCTCGCCGCATTTTGAATTTCGGCGGTAGCACGCAACCAGGTACCAGGGACTATAGACCATCGTACCATACCAGATACTTGGTTGCAAACAACTCACCTTCACCAGGACTGCTGTCACAGAGGTTTTGCATGTACGGACTGCTCCTCTTCTTGAGTTTGTCTTCATCTTCCAACGACGCCGCCAGCACATCCGCATCCTTCACCCTTGTCATGCGCACGATGCCCCGTGTACAGGAGGAATGCTTAAGAAGCCAACGCCGGCCAACGCCTTAGCGCTTCCCCTTCGCGCGCTCAAACGATGTCCGGGTCTTTTCGCGGTCAGAAGTGCGCGGAGAAGAGGAAGCCGACGCTGCCACAACCAAGGCTGGCGTCCCTGAGGCGGCCGGCGAAGTCCACCGGCCGGGTGACTCACCGTCGGGCGCTGCCGTCTCCCACACAGTGTCTAGCCCGATAAGCTCTGCTCTCGACTGCATAGGTCCGGCTTGGGCATCACTTGCAGTCATGTCGAAATCGGTCGAGCCTATATCTGAGCTCCTGCCGTCGCCTTTCGCAAATGCCTGTGACACTCCGATCCTGCTGATGCTGTTGCTGCCGCTGCTGCTGCTGCTGCTGCCGTCGGTCCTCGCGTATAGCTCCAGAACAGCATCACTGACGCCTGAAGCCCCATCCTGGCCCTCGGCCGCGTGCTCCTCCCCCAGAATTTGTCGTGCCACAGACTTGCTCCTCTCCCCTTGGCGCGAGACCTGTTCGTGTTGCTGACGAAGTCCGTCCTTTTCGACAGGTGTCGGTCTGCCCTCCGCAGGTTTCCTCTCGAAGACCCAGGCAAGACCCCACCCCCTGGGGCCGCCGTGGTCCCGCTCTCGTAAAATTGCCCGAAACTATGTAGCCTGGGTGCATTCCTCTATGGTGTTTGAAGTCCTGATCCTTCCCTCATGATGTGTCTGTGCCGGCGCGAGTGAGTGCTACAAAAGGAGACGCTATAGTGCTTGTGCCCTACAAGACTCTATTTCCAAAAACAACGAACAGAAGAATTTTTTCCCGAAAACGAGCCGAAACACCCCGCCCTGGTAGTTAATGACCGAATATTTTTGTCGTCAATCGTGATAAATGTTTCGGTCATTAATTTACCAGGGCGGGGTGTTTCGTCTCTTTCTCGGGAAATCCTTTTTCTATTCGTTGTTTTCGAAAAAGGAGTCCTGTGGGCCACAAGCACCATAGCTTCTCTCTTCGTAACACTCACTCGCGCCGGCACAGATACATTATGAGTGAAGGATCAGGATTTTAAAGACCACAGAGGAATGCACCCAGGCCAAATAGTTTCGGGTAACATTACGAGAGCGAGACCACGGCGGCCTCTAGGCGTGCAAGGAAACCCGCGGGGGGCAGACTAGCACCTGCCAAAAAAGACGGACATCGTCAGCAACACGAGCAGGTCTCGCGCCAAAGGGGCAGCAAGCAAGTCTGTAGCGCGACAAGGAAGGAGCGCGCCGCCGAGGGCCAGGATGGATGGGGCTTCAGGAATCAGTGATGGTTTTGGAGCTGTAACCGGGGATCACGGCAGCAGCAGCAGCAGCAGCAGGATCGGAGTGTCGCGGGCCTATGCGAAAGGCGACGGCAGCAGCTCAGATATAGACTCGACTGATTCCGACACAAATGCAAGTGGTGTCCAGGCCGGACCTATGCAGTCGATAGAACAGCTTATCGGCCTAGACATCGTGTGGGAGATGACAGCGCCCGATGGTGGGTCGACCGGCCGTGGTACCCCGCCCGCCGCCGCAGGGAGCCAGCCTTGGTTCTAGAGGCGTCGGCTTTCTCTTCTCTGCGCGCCTCTGACCGCAGAAAACCCCGGACGTCGCTTGAGCGCTCGAAAGAGAAGCGCTACGGCGTTGGCCGGCGTTGGCTTCTGAGGTATGCCTCCTCTACACGGGGCATCGTGCGCATGACAAGGGTGAGGGGTGTAGATGTGCCGGCGGCGTCGCTGGAAGATGAAGACAAGCTCCAGGAGAGGAGCAGTCCGTACATGGAAGACCTCTATGACAGCAGTCCCGGTGAAGGTGAGTTGTTTGCAACCAAATGCTAGGTATGATACGATAGCTTATAGTCCATGGTACCTGGTTCCGTGCTCCCGCTGAAATTCACAATGCGGCGAGCTGTACACCAACAGCGATATACTATACCAGGTACCTGCTATATACCAGTCATCACGCAACTTTGTAGTATGAGTATTGTCCACTCAGCTGATCGAACTCACAGCCGACGCATATTTTAGATATCTAGCTTACCAGGCATATTTTTCAAGAGTCGTTATACATATATATATATATAGGTCCTGGAGCAAGAGCACCACAGTAAATGACAACTATGTACGTACAGCAGCAATGGACTGTATAGGCGGCAAGTCCGTACGTACAGCAGCAGTAGGCTGTAAATGACACCTCTGTACGTACAGCAGCAGCAGGCTGCAGATGGCAACTCTGTACGTACCGCAGCAAGGCTGTAGATGATAAGTCTGTACGTACAGCAGCAGCAGATGACCAGGTCGAAAAGCTCTCTCTGTCCGCCGTCACAGAGACTTCCCCGTACAATAAAGTGTTGGCGAAAGAGGTAAAAAAAAACCCATTACGTTCGCGAAAGCAAGTGAATTTCCTTCCCTTCTTGATTTCGGTGTGTTTGCTAGTGAGGTAAACCAAATCCTGCAGGCGACGCCTCCGAACGTGAGAAGGGTAGGGGGGGGGGGTGAGGCAACGCGGGAAACAAAAAAAGAACGAAAACCAAAAACAGCGTGCGAGTAGCAACGGCAGCCCAGCAACGTTTCGGCGGCAGGGGTGACCGCGATGCCACCACTGCCATTCCCCGACTGCAAACAGTAGCACAGCAAGCGACAGCTAGCTAGCACTAGCCACAGCTAGGGGCAGCTTGAGCAACAAAATGAACAGCGTCAGCACCATCACCAGCAAGCACCTGCACCGTCACCAGCACCAACTAGCTTCCCTTTTCGGATTGCCTGCTGCTGCTGCGGCTGCTGCTGCTGCACTCGGCCTACGCACGCCACAGCGCCGGCGCGCTCCGCTCCGCCGCCGCCGCCGCCGCCGCCGCTGCCGCTGCTGCTGAAGCCGCTACTGCTGCAGCCGCAGTGTGGTTAAATCGAAATGATACATGAGCTGTCATGATGTCGCGCTCTGTACGAGCACGAGTACGAGCACAAGTGTCAGTACGAGTACCAGTGTGAGTACGAGCGCTGTTTCGGGACGACGCATCCTCCACGTGCCGCCGCTGCTGCTGCTGCTGCTGCTGCTGCTGCTGCTGCTGCTGCTGCCGCTACTGCTGCAGCCGCAGTGTGGTGAAATCGAAATGATACACGAGCTGTCATGATGTCGCGCTCTGTACGAGCACGAGTACGAGCACAAGTGTCAGTAGGAGTACGAGTGTGAGTACGAGCGCTGAATTCGGGACGACGCATCCTCCACGTCGTCACCAAGCGGGCGAAAGCGTGTACCGTAGCAGCGGCGGCGGCCCGTTGGCACAATCCAACGCCGCTTGTGCGCGCTATACTCAGGCTACACCTCTCGCCGCCGCCGCCGCCGCCACTGGTGCTGGTGCTGCTGGTGCTGCTGCTGCTGCTGCAGCCGCAGTGTGGTGAAATCGAAGTGATACACGAGCTGCCATGCTGTCGGGCTCTGTACGAGCACGGGTACGAGTACGAGTGTGGGTACGAGCTCTGTTTCGGGACGACGCATCCTCCACGTCGTCACCAAGCGGGCGAGAGCGTGTACCGTAGCAGCGGCGGCAGCCCGCTGATACAATTCAGCGCCGCTTGTGCGCGCTATACTCAAGCTACACCTCTCGAGCCTATGTGTTCCCCGCGGTTGTCGTGATGCGTACAACAAGCAGCATGATGGCGTGGAAGATGCTCGTTGTTTTGATCCTTCCAGATTTGAGATGCGTTCTGGGTCGGGATAATGCTCGGTGCGTGTGGGCCAATGAAACAGAGCAAAAACTGCAAATTTTGATGAAATCCTGTCTTCGCGGAAGTACTTGTTTGCCTTTTTTTCAGAAATTTACCTCGAAAAGTTACCTCGGGAGAATTCTTGGACAAGTAAAAGGTAAAAAACAACGCACATACTCTAATAGTACAATGTTGTCGTATCTTCACACGTAGTGATTTAATTCGAGTTGGCATCATTACCCAGGTACTCGCGATGATAAGTCCACCGCTACGAGTACACCCCTCCTGAAAATAGTAGTGTCATGTGTAGGCGTCTACTGATCGAGCGCGCCTGTCGTTGCGATCAGTAGACTCAATATTATGTACGGTCATGAAACACGCCTACTACATTCCGGAAACCCATCAGATTTGGGTTAGTGATGGGTGCCTACTGCCGACGTAGCGCTTCAGTTCTAGGATCGACGGAATAAAATTTAAGGACCATAGAGTTTTATGTTGCGCTTGTATAATAAACAAAATAATGAAGATCATGACATCACTGCCAGATGCTGCGTGTATTTTGCTTTGTTTTTGGGTCCACTTCTCTCTGCGGTAACGGTTTTGTCTGTCGTGAGTCGTTCGTACGCCGCCAAATGCAGCACACCCGGTACAATACATACAGGTTATGAATGCTGATCTTGGACTGCTACGTAAGTAGCAGTGATATTTCCAGAAACTTGATTATGCCGCTGCAGCGGAGAAAGGGAGGTGTCGCGCGGTTGTTAGAGGTCACAAGGTCATGCCTGTCTTGTTTGTCATATACTTTGTTCGTTTTCCTGGGGTTCGCCTCGTAGTCGACACAAGTGCTGCCAAGAAAATAGGGCCCAAACCTCCCCCTCGGAAAAGTCCCCCGGAGGGGGCTACTGTTCTAATGACTTGCACCCCTTTGAAGAAAGGGATGATCGTAGGCCCGAAACGTGCGTTGAAGTACGCAGGGTAGGAGTACACGGGGGCGAAGTTGCTGGCCGCCATCGCCAAGGAAGATGGAGTTTCGGGCCAGACAGCCGTCAACACCCGGTAGACGAAGGACTGTATCCCACGGCTACTCTGTGTTTGATTGGTTCGGATGCGCACCGGCCAACATTCCTTCAGGCCCGGTTGCAGTGCTCAAGGCAAGAGCTGGAAAGCAAGGAGACAGGGGAGAACCGTGGGGTGTGGACACGCCTTTCAGCCGATTTCCGGAAAAAATATGTCCGGTTACGTGCTTGTCGTACGGCTGTAGACAGAAAATTTACCACTTAGCGTCGGCGCGCTAACCCAAACCGCATACTCCTGCGAAAAGGATCGCAACCACATATTCTAGGTAATGTGACCTCTCAAACGTTCGCGCTGTTTGAAAAGTTATAGCAGGCGATATAGCTGTTAAACCAACATGGGTGAGGCGGGAGGGAGGTGCTTGTCGGGTATTACAGGTACTTGGTACAATCCTTACCACGAGCGAACTTTTTCAATACCGGATGGTGTGCACCAGGTATGGAAATTATCTAATCTTTCCCTTACAAGAAGGAAGGTACCACCACACGTATCATACGCCACCGTCCCAATTGCGTTGGCGTAGATTATCATCATAACAAATCCAACTGTGTAAGATTGATCTTCTATTTTTTTCTATCCTCCGGCGGATTGGTGAAAAGAAGGCTTAAGCTCACCACACTCCCACGTGTAGGATTAAGCACGTGCACATGACAGTCGTGTTGTCGAGGGGAATCATCATGTAGGAGATCGGTGTAGGTCGAAGCTGTTATCCATTTCGGTCGCATTTCTTTTTATTCTGGTATGCCCCTGGTTCAGCCAAAACGATTCTAGAACTATCCCTGCTGCATCCGCTCCGCCCACCTTGCCGCGTGTCTCACGCCCGCGAACCGCAACGTCTGGTGTTTCGACGTAGCCGTCAAGCTACACCCCGAGCTAATCGAAGCATGCAACAACCTACTGCCAAACGATGTCGCGCGAGAATATTCCGGTACCTACGACTCCGACAGTACGCTGGGATCAACGGGAACTGTCGAGGGTGACCGGAAGCGTAGGGCCGACAGCAAGATCAGGTCGGCGGAGTCCAGCGCTAGCGTGGGAACTACTAGTGGCAAGAAGCCGAAGGTTGAGGACCCGACAAACAGTATGTCGGCGATTTAAAGAGGTGATTTCAACCGTGATCAAGGCTTTCAAACAGGAACCCTTACGCGTGGAGTCAACCGCGGGTGGCAGTGGTGCGGAGACGGTGGAGAGTTCTTGCGCCAGCCTAAACATTTTGGACTCACACATGGACTCCCACGAGAAGTGTTCGGAGGGTCTGGAGCAAGAGAAACGAAAGGGGACAAAGCGAACCAGACGCGCTTAGGATTTTTGCAAAAACACACCGCTTCTCTCGAGGCCAAAATAGAGGCGTTTATGCCAAGCGGTCTCTGACGGACTTAGACACCGCACGCCTAGTCCCACGTGCGATGCAACGAGAGGCGTTTTTTCTGTTGGTAGCTGTCCCCCCCCCCCCACCTCTCCCTTCACCCCCCATTTCCCGACTCCCTCCTCCTTTTCGGAATATATGTCGAAATCTAATATTTATGTCGTAAAGCGTGTTGTCTTCGTAGGCACTGGAAGAGATGGTTTGCGGCTCTGGAGGCACGTAATATTTGCTGCTGCGAGGAGGCGAGGGTACGTCTTTTGTGACGTCAAGAGTACTCCCCCCCCAACCTCCATTTTGTTTTCGCTGGCGGTATGATGGAGTGCAGTTTCTTTGTTTTCTGAACAATGTTACTGCGGCCTAGCCGACCCCCCCCCCCCGCGTGATCAGTGGTTTGCAGTGTAAAGGGTACCGGGTGCCGGCGATAATGTTTACTGAAAATACCACCTCCCCTGGGTTTTATTGTAGTTCTGCCGAGCGGAGAGCATAGGTGTTGCTTGTTACATATCAAGAGAGTGTAACGCCATGAGCGTTCACTTTACCCCCTTCCCCGCCCTTTTGTGGTTATTCAAGTTTGATACAGTACAGGGCGGTGATGGCGTTCTTTCACCTAACGTTCGCCTTTCCCTATATAATCGTCTCTCGCCGTTTAATACAGCGAAGGGTGTAGGTTTTGTTCTATAACGAGACAGCACGGCGGCATACCCATCCCCACCCCCGTTAGGTTGCTTTTCCTGCAGGTTTGTACGGTGCAACGAGGCTGGCGACGGCTTTGGCGGAAAGAGCTCGTCCTCCCCAACTATGTTTACTCGCAGTTTGATAGAGTGTGAAGGGTGAGGGTTTTGTGCCACAACAAAATTATGTGTATGGTGTACTAATGGTTCGGTTGAATCTTGGTACAGAGCAGGAGTATGACGCGTTGTTTCCTCAGAACCCCTCCCCCCCCTCGCCCTATTATATATATATGATATATGGGTTGGGTTGGCGTCGGTTGGCAACGACACTGTAAAACATGCCGCTCGCTACGTGAGGTAGGCATCCAGGGTACCGTTTTTTTTTTTTTTTTGTTTTGTTTTTGGCGGTCGCCCACAGCTGGTCGTCGAGTTAGATCGTTTGTGCGAAGTGAAGAACCTTTACTCTGCACAAGGGAATTGATCGTATCACGTAGTGTTCAAGGTAAGGCACCCAAGAGGCAGTTACATAGTTCTCCCATTGCTGTCTCTGAAAGTGGCTACACCGGAAATTAAACTAACTCATTGAAGCTGTCATCCATATGCAAGTCCGCCTCACAAGCGGTTCTTAGTAGGATGCAGCTCACCCTTCATGCGACTCGCCGGACACCACACAGCGCTTCGCGCTTGGTGCAAGCAATGTCTGCCTGGTCGGTGACAACCCGACATGCTCCGTCCCGGCATTGTAGGGATGCGAGGGTCTATGGTCATACGACTACGACCATGCATGAGATCGAGCACATCTCTCCAATTGAGTACACCCCCCCCCCCCCCTCCCCCTAAGATAACTTTAACTCCCAGTTTGATAGAGTGCAGGGTGTCGCTTTTCGAATTATTGGTGGGTAGGGTCGTATAGGCGCCCTATCCCCCTCTGCACGTAACGTTGAATTTGTATGCAGTGCAGGAAGTACTGCCTCACCCATGCGCGAGTTTTGCTCGCAGTTCTGTAGAGCGCAGGGCCTTGGTTTTGTTATATGAAGAGAATAAGTGGAAAATACGGCGACATAGCCACTCCCTCCCTCGCGGTTTTGCGGGGAGGTAGGTACAGTGCAAGGAGGTTGGCGAGCATTTTTTTAGCGGAAAGTGTTCGCTCCCCTACCTTATTGTCTCCCATTTTGCTAGAGAGCAGGGAGTATATATTCCTATTGCGTTCGGCGGTATAGTCACCCTATCCCCGTCTGTACGTTCTCTTTAATGTTTTTTACAGTATAGAGGGGTGAGGCGGTTCTTTGTAGGAAGTGCTGCCCCACCCCTCCAGTAGCTTTTCTCAGTGCAGGGCCTAGGTTTTGTTCTACAACGACGAAGTAAGGGGGACTTTATGTTTTGGTTGTTTTGTGTGACTTAGAGTAGTCTATGTTTTTATATTACCAGCGTATAGTTACATGGAGTATCGGAGGTCGGCAAAATACACAACGCAGCGTCCTTCGATTCCCCCACCGGTACGTGTTCTCGTCGTTTTGTACCTGGCAGAGTACAGTATGCACACTCGTTTTCGTGAAGAGCGTGTGCCAGCAAAAAACAACAGAGGGAAGTTACTCATTACGTACTGGCGTACTCATAACGGTTGGGGCCTTAGTCATTTGACCATTGACCACGAATCATTTTCGAGACGGAGCACCGTTCCTACTCCTAATAGAGACACCTCCAACAATTGGGCGCTCATTACGTTGTTTCCACATATTACATAGAAACTTTTTGCTAATCTTATCCCCTTCCTGTTTGGCCTCTGTGGCCACCATCTATCTCCTAGGATGGCGATCGTTATCTCGCTGCTATTCATTGTATCAAACTTCTCCAAGTCGCATTCGTCTATTTTCCTCATCTCTTCTTCTAACACATCCCGTTCTTCCTTGTATATTTCACATTCTCCTACTATGTGAGTTCTTCTATATATTGCTTTGCCACACGGGCACATCTGTGCGTCTACTTCCTCCTCCTCCCAGCTATTGGTGTACCTCTTTCTTCTCTCTGGCAAGTCCAGGTCACCTACACGAAAGCGCAGTTTCAGCGTTTTCGCGAAGTCCATTGGGCCATGCAAATACGTTTTCATTCCTGTTCCTTCCCTCAATCCCTCGTATATCTCTACGTGTTTTTCCTGTTCCACCTTGTTTCTTAGCGCTAGCCTTTCCCTCCCTTCTATCCTTTCTTCTACTTCTGCCTTGTATCTCCCAAACTTCCCGGCGGACATCATCTCTTCTTGGTTTCCCCCTATATCCTTCCATACTTTCTCAAACTACGCCATCCCACCTTATTCCAGCTCACCCTTTTTTTACTTTCCCCCATACAGCTCTATCAACTATGGCTGGCAACCTCTTTTTTGGCATGTTCCTTACTTTATATTGCCAGTTCAACTTTCTCATGTCTCTATTTGTCTTGAGTGGGTGCATTCCCAGTTCTGCTCTTAACACTGCATTACTAGTCGTGCTTGAACAGCTTAAGATATTTTTAGCTGCTGTCATTTGTACTACGAGTTTCGTGTTCCCTTCCCATACTTCTTCTGCATATTCTAGCCTTTGTACTATCACATTCAGCAAGATAAATCTCGTAATCCTAGCGTCAAGGTTCGGGTCTGTTAGGATCGCATCCATCTCGCCTACTTGTGCCTTACCCTTTCCTATTACGTTTGCTATATGTGTATCCCAAGAGCAATATTTTGAGATCTCTACGCCAAGGTAGGTATACTGGTCTGCGATCGGCAATTCATCTTCTCCCCACTTCCAACTGAAATTTACCGGGTTTACCTTATCTTCGTTGCAAACAACTACTGCGCATTTCTTGACGTTCGCCGTCACCCTCCGTTTCCTGGTGTATTCTAGCGCCTTCTCTATTTGTTTCTGCAATCCTTTGGGTGTTTCTGATATCCCCACGAAGTCATGCGCAAACATCAATCCCGACACCGTATCTTTCCCTACCGTGACTCCCTGCCTTGCTACCTCGACTGCTACTATCAGGTCGTTAATATATATCTTAAATAAGTTAGGCGACAACGTGCATCCTTGTGCAACTCCTTGTAAAATGTCAACATACTTCGATATTTCCCCGTCCAGCATCACAGCACTTCTCGCACATTCCGTCATCTTTTCATCATTCTCCACATCTTTCCTCTGATTCCTATTTCCCACAGTTTTTTCCACAGTCCATTTCTCCATACTGTGTCGTAGGCTTTCTGCTCATCAAGAAAGAAACAGTACGTTGTTAGTCCCGCGTCTTTCCTACCTTGAATAATCTTACCTAAGGTGTACACATGGTCTACGCAGCTACGGTTTGGCCTAAACCCTGCTTGCTCTTCGCTTATTTTGTCTTCTTTCTCCATCACCGTTCCCATTCTATCATTCTAAATCTTACAAAATGTTTTGCCTACTGTGCTTAGTAGCGTTATTACTCTATAGTTCCCCCGGTCAGCCTTATCTCCTTTCTTGAATAAGTTTACCACTACTCTTTCTCTCCACCTCCTAGGTGCGTACTCCTTTTTCCGTATCCAGTTACACAACATAACTATCATGGTAAGCATTCCTTCTCCCCCATACTTCATAAATTCATTCACTATATGGTCTGCCCCTGCTGCCTTTCTAACCCTAAGTTTAGCTACACACTTCTTTACTTCTTCCCTTGTGAACTCTCTCTGTAACCCACCCGAACCACTGTCTTCCCTTTCTGATGCATCTACGTTCGCCTCTGCACACGCGTTGATTTCCTTCTCGAATTCCGCGTCGAACATTTCGATTTCTGTGGGTGTTCCTAGCTTTCGATAATGCTCTACTAGCACTTCCCTTTTCCCCTTCGAACTACTAACCATTTTACCGTTATGTGCTCTTAGAGTAGCTATTCCCGTGTCTGCCTCTCCTGCTTGTTTGCCAAGTATCCCTTTTATCCCTACCCACATCTGCTTCATCCCGTCCTCAAAGTCTTCATTCGTTTTATTTACTATGTCTTTCCATATCCCTTTCTTCTTCTCTACCACCTCTTTTACTTTTTTCTAGCTATAGCATATTCCTCCCACCCTGTCGAAGTTTTACTCGATGTATACATTGCGTGTGCCTTTCTCCTTGCTCTTAGAGCCTCTTTCACTTCTTCATCCCACCATTTTACTGCTTTGTTGCATACTATCAATTTTTTCCCTATTACTTTACTTGCTATGGTCATGACCAACTGCTCCCATCCTTCTATTATCCTAGCTCCTGCATCTTCCCTCTCTATATCGTTCCTTGTTGTACCTATTCTTTCCAACAGCTCGGTAAATTTCTCTGTATTTTTGGCCATCTCTTTTTGGAACTCTTCCCGTTTCTCTTTTACTTCTAGTTGACCTATTCTCCATCGATACAATTTCCTACCTCTTCTATGTTTGATAACTCTCGTCTGCTGACTGTCCATATTAGACAGTGATCCGTAGTTCCTATGTCCGCTGCGCATACATGAAGTTCCGTTTCCTCACCACTTCCATTTTCTACTACTATAAAGTCAAGGATAGAGCTTTCTCCCTTTTGCATGCACTGTCTAGTCCATTCCGGTTCTGCCTTTTTTACTCTGTCGTTCAACGTTTTCATCTCGTCACCCCTTTCTCCCCGAAGTCCTCCTCGACGTAAACCAAACCCTTCAAAATATCTGGGTCCTTACTGCATACTGCACACGCCAGGTACTACAACAGTTGGGTAGTACTGCACTCCCCTTATTTTCTTTCTCCCTCTTAGTAATACCCGTAACCCAGATTTGGGGTCACAGAGCAGGCTCTCCGACCCCCCCGCCCATTATGGGCGATACCTGCAGTGCTTCGACATTAGTTTTGAAGAAGGGGCTGGATGGTGATTAAGCATCCCTACGCAGCTAACGTCTGTCTTTTTTCCACAACCTACTCTGTACTTAGGGCACGAGATTAACGTATTAGCAAAAGAAATACTATAATACTCGTATGGGCCGTCTTTGTTTCCGGGTGTCAACCGGTTTCACCCTGATCCTTCAGGATGCTCTGCAGAATGCGCTAAGCGAGGATGGATTAAAATAGTCCTCGGGTTTGAAAAATAGGCCAGATTCACCTGAAGTCAAGCTAATTCTTATGCAGTCGGAAACTAGGATAGAAAAAGCCGGTTATTTTCCCGACTGGATTGTGAAAACAGCACTATTAATAGCTACCCTTCTTATCGTCCGTCGGATCGAATACAGCAGTTTTTGTGTTTTTTCTGGGGATTTGTTTACGTACATTCCATAGATTGAAAATAGTAAAAGTAGATTGATTATAAATTATAACAGCTCCACGAAAAAGAGTAGGGCGGGCGGAAGTCGGTTTGAAACTTCTACGCCGTAACGCTCGTGGGGTCAGAGAGGTCTTCATCTTCCAGCAGCTGCGCCCAACCACACATACATGCTCATGTCTCGCTTCCTCCTCGAGCTGCGTGTGAGCTTCACACGCGGGGCGTTCTCCTTCATCTCGTCTTCGAGGCCATCGCGGCGCTGGATTGTTCGAGAGTGGACGAAGAAAAGCCAGCGCAGCAGTTGACAAAAAGCCATCGACGCCGAGCAGTGCGACCATCGGGTGCAGTCACGTGCTGCGGACGTAGATAGTAAGGATGTATCACGCTGACTCGCGCCGGGCAGCAGCAGAAGTGACAACAGCCAGTCAAGTCAGCGTCGCCGGTGTTGTTGTGGTGTGGGGTCGTGTCTTACAGCAGTGTAGTTGTGTGGATGTGTGATATGTGATACTCGTACGAGCATGCGGCGGGACTTTACCACATTTCCGATGCCTGAATCCGACTGGCGAGTTGGATACAAAACCTCGGTGTTTTCGACTGTCTGGTCCAGTTGCAAATTATAATACGGTAGAAAAACCTTGCTTTTCAACTGCATACGAATGCCAATTTTGTCTCCGATCGGAAACTGTTTTTTTCAATCCACGTTTCCGACTGCATAAGAACTGGCCTCACAGTTAATGCATATTGAGGACATATTTCGAGGTAGTATTGATTTCGGTGGGGATCTCGAATCCGTGAGCAGACCTTTCTTTTTCGTTTTCGTTACTGAGGTACAGACATACAGAGCCGGCACAAAATCGTGTTTTTTTTTTCATAATATTCCACCGCGCTCATGATCGAGCCTCTCCCGCGGCGCATTTTTTCGTGTGATTCAACTTCCTTTCCAGTCGAGGTGGCCAAACCCCCTAATGCGGCCAAGTGGAGTGGGTCGATGACAACGTGGACAACACGTTGGGAAATATAGTTAGTGAAGAGAAGAAAAACTCCTCCGCGAACAGGGGGAATCGGAGTTTTCTTCCTTCTTTCACACACTTTTTGTGTGGGTTTGTTTGTGGCCGGTGGTCGGTGTGGTGGTGTGTGATTTCTTGTGAAAATTGTCCGCACCTGGCCAGAGAGGCCAGAGAGGCGTCTACCCTCGCATCAAGTAAACATATCGTAACGTCACATCCCACCCCTCGTATAAAATACGAGATATTGCACCTGCCGTGGTACTGTTCTGCTTTGCTCACCAGTTGGTTGCACACCACGTGGTTATCAAAAGTCGTTAACGGACATACAACACAGGTATGTACTTACTTGTAGTTCAGTGTAGTCTTATCGTTCCACGGCTTAGCCAGGGGCGTCCCATCCATCTGATGTGATACGTGAGCGTCGAAGATTGTCCCCGATTTTTCCGCCAGTAGCGTGCAGGACATGGCACGGGCAGGTAGGCAAGCGAGGTGATACTGACTCTACTGTACTTACTACTAATAACTGTTGTTGGCACGGTCAGTGGTTAGTTTCCCTTTTGAATGATCGTTGCAAGGAAGGATCTTGCTATTAATAAATCTATGTACATTTTGATCCACGCATGTTCGACGACCCATTAGAATGTGCCGAAGCAAGAAAGAGCACTCAACGTTCCATGCCGCTTATCATTGATCTCCGTTACTCCCACCAGGTTGTATGTCACCCGTACGTAGATCTGTTGTGACGCTCGCTACTGCTTGCTGCAGTCGCTACCACTATGCAGCTGTAGCCTATAGGTCGCCGCCCGGTAGTAGACGTAGTACACGTACCGTAGTACAAGTATATATTATAGTACTATGAAAAGCTCAGGGCGGGGGGGGGCGACTCTTTACCCCGCTACCGGCCAATATTGTTAGGGGCATTCTTATCAGAGAGCTTTTTTTTTTCCGGTAGCCTCAATATAGTTGTTTTTCTTAAGCTTTTTACCTCCCAGATATTTCCTGATCGTTTTTTTCCAAATAAATATATGCAAAATCTAACTTTCCGTTTTTTTTTGTTTCTGAAGAATTTCACAAATTGTGACTGAGCGCCTCCGTATCTTGATACACATTTTCAGTTATTTCCAAACTTTGGAAATTCTGGGGAAAGAAAAATCCAATAAGAATGGGCCTCAGCGCGTCTTGCATTCGCCTTAGCGCGTTGTGAAGGTGTTATCAGATGAGCTATAGGGAGGTGTGATGTGGGAGAGCAGTAAGGGTTCCGAGGGAAGATGATCCACATAAGAGGTGTGACACAGGTGTCTGTGCTTGGTCAAACTCAGTCCTAGTTCTTATTGGAGTTCTCTTATTTTATTGGTGCGAGGCTTGCTCAAAAGGGGCAAGTGAGAAGAGTGAGAAGGGAGGAGGGGGGAAGCAGATGCTTTTTGAAGCCACAAGTATCATCTGGCTTCAACCGGCTATGATCTACTGGCAAGGGTGCATGCTATATCCTCAACTTCAACAGTGCAACATCCCGTGAGGGTGCATGCGTTACCCTCGACTTCAACAGTACAACACCTCGTAGAACCTGACGTACAAACATACCACGTGCGTACATCTCTATCTCCTCGGCTACTCAGATGCTGGTCTGCGTATCATTTCCGCAAATGCAAATATCTTAATCCAGACGGGGTACGTACGTGTACGAGGAATACTGGCCTGCGTACCGGATACTACAAATACGAAATATCTTATTCCAGACGGTAGAAGGGATACGTGTACGGAAGAATACTAACCTGCGCACCGGTATTACAAACACAAGATATCTTATTCCAGACGGTAAAAGGAATAAGATCCAATTACTAGAATAATCACTCTTGGTCCCTACTGGCGGTTGGTCTATATACAATAAACCAGGGTACTCTATCACATTAACCCACCCTGAATAGCCGTAGATGCAGATCCCACGACGATACAGAGATGGCTACTTAGACATCAGAAATTCGGAAGAGGGGGTCGAAGATACTGCTATTCAAAACAAACGACAACCCAATGAGACCATAGACCAACTCACACCTCGTAAATGAGGCTAAGACGCCTCTGGTAGGCAGCATTCGTGCTAGAGAAGGTACACGTGAAGGAAACGAAAGAACAACGACAGAAAAGGATGTCGGCCTTGGTAGAATACGAGAAACGCCAAAGGGGTGGTCGGCTACTGTAGGCCCGATAGAAAAAAACGTCGTGGCTATCCGCGTTGTAGGCCTATGAGAAAGGCGGGAGAGATCGAGCAAGGTAAGGCACGCACTAGGAAGCGAATGGCAAAGCCGGTAATTGACTTGACGCGGGACGACGTCCACATGAAGCTAGGGCGAGAAGGACACAACAAGGTCCCAAGCTAGGCGTATTTTTAACCAAAACAAGAAGAAAAACGGAGAAAGGAAAGGAAAAAAAAGAAGGAAAGAAAGAAAAAAAAAAAAAAAACGAGAGACAACAAGGAAGGAAAAAGAACAAAGAAGGAAAATAAGAAAGACGAGAAGACCGAAAGACCACCCCTAAGGAAAGGCCAAAAGGAGGTGCAACAGAAAGGTAGACCCTGGATGTACAATAACACTTTTTGTTGCGAATTGCGTCCTAGTGAAGCAAACGGAACGTGGGGTGCTAGATGGAATCATCATACAAGGCGAGCGCGTGTCCCAGACAGCGAACGCAGAGAACATCCGGGCCCGAAACTACCATACGACAATCTAACGCATCCGCCGACCATCAGCTACGGTTAACTGGTCGGTCGGATGAGTGGTGGGGGGGGTGCATTAGCATTTCGTAGTACTCCGCGTGCTAGTCCCCCGGCCTGATGACGCTGAAGGCACCAGCATCCTTGAGTCGCGCTCCGTGAAGTGATGTAGAGGGCCGGAAAGAGTGTGATCTTGATCGGGCCCGGGTCGTCGAGGAAGCGGACGATGTACGAGTGAGCGGTGGAGGTGTCGGTGGAGGCGCGCGGGGCAACTTTGCCCAACCACCAGAAACCATCGCGGGCCTTGTACTAGAGGTTTGCCCAGGCAGGTAGAGGTGAAGAGCTGAAACGGTGAAGCCAGAGGGTGCGTGGTACGAGGTTGTACCCGGGAGCGAGGAAGATTTCACTCCGGGACCGCGAACGTTCACGGTGAGCGGCCCCGATGCAAATCTGGCGGTATAAACGGTTGGTCTGGCGGTGTTGTGAAGGGGTGCCCGACCAATAGCGGAGGATGTGGAATCGGTGGAGCTGTAGGCCTCGTTCGTGTTCCCAAGAAGGGCTAAGGAGTCCGGCCCAGTGTGTTTCGTACATCACGGCGAGAACGCCTCCCCGGCCACGAACGAGTTGGTGTCCCGAGATCTGATCGACCTCGAGGCGTTCGGGCGGTGGAGAGATGTTGTCGAAGGTGACGTGGAAGGGCGGGGACTTGGTGGAGAAGGAGCTGAGCACGTCGGCCGGTAGGTGTTTGGGGAGATCGTCGACGTCGTCGGGGTTCCGGCAGGGCTTACAGCGGAGAACGGCGACGAGGTGCTTGGAGTCCCGCCTCGACATGTCCGAGGGAAGGTCGAAATAAAGGAGCTTGTCGTGAAGGGGCCGTCCATCCGGAACGGCTGAGGCTGGTGATGGGCCCACGGCAAGCATCTTGAACGGGCCAATCCAGTTGAAGGAGTGTTTGGTCTTGAGAACGGTGGCGTCGGTGCCTTTCTTCGCGCCCTGGCGAATAGTGGTAGCGGTGTTGTAGATCCATGCCCAACCGCCGACAGATAAGTGAGGGGAAAGGCGGAGGGCGTCCATGATGGGGGCATTGCGGCGGTCGAGGCGTGAGATGTAGACCGCGTGGATTTCCCGGACGGCGCGGTAGGCGCGTTGCTTGCGAGCAGTAGCGAGGTCAATGCAGGCGAGTTTGTCCCGGTTGAGGCTTTGATGTCCGCCGATGTTGGGAGAGTCGAACACGGTGAGGGGGAGGCGAGGCAGTCGGCCAATGTGCACTTCGTTGGGGGCCAGTCCGGTGGCGGCGCTGATGGAGTTGTTGAAGGCGCTTTCGATGTGAGGAAGATGAATGTCCCAATCGTTTTGTAGTTCGTTGCCGACCATGGCGAGCATCAAGGCCATGGTGTGTTTGACGCGTTCGACGCCGCCGTTGGTGCAGGGGTGGTAGGAACTTGTGGAGGTTTTGTTAATGCCGAGGCGTTCGTAGAGAGCGCGGGAGAGTTTGGCGTAGAATTGAAGGCCGTTGTCGGAAAGGAGAGTGACGGGGCATTCCCAGGGAGGGATGTAGCGATCGACGAGGATGTCGGCCGTGCCGGATGCTGTGAACTCGGCTTCAGTAGTGGCGTACATGTCGGCGCGGCGGCTGAAACGGTCGGTGAAAAGCAGGATGTAAGCGTTGCCCCGAGGCGTGATGGGTAAGGGCCCGAAATAGTCGACGCTGACGAGTATACCGGGGCCGTTTGGTAGCGGCAGGGAGGGGGTGGACCAACGAATTGTTTGGCGCGAAGGCTTTCGCGCCTGACACTTGAGGCAGCGGCGGAGTCACCAGCGGGTGGAGATGACCATGCCGATCCACCAGTAGAAGCGCATAAGCATGCTGAGTGTCCGAGCAACACCTAGGTGGCAAGAGGTGGTGGAGTGGCACATGTGTAGGACTTAAGAGGTGGTGGAGCGGCACGTGTGTAGGACCTACGGTCGCATCAACATTGGGACGTAAATGCGAGGTGGCGATGTGAGGGGTTGCGGCGTAGTCGTACGAGGTTGGCCCAGGGGAGTCATGTGTGGTCGGTGAACGAGAAGGACTGTGTCATCGGCGGTTGTATGCAGCTGGCCTTAAGCGGCGAGGGCGAGGACCTCCGAGAGAAGTCGGCGACGGGTCAAGGGAATGTAGTCCAAGAGGTCGCCCGGTGGTGGTGAAGGTGAGCCCAAGGAAAGATATCGTATGGCAGCTGAGCAAAGGGGTTCGGTGCGTTGTTCGCGCGCCCAATCGGTGGAGGTATAACGCTCAACGCAGGAACTAAGGTGTGGCTCGTCAGCAGATCGGACAACGGGTTCAGGTAGTGGGAGTGGCTGAGTAGGGGAGGGCGGGGGAGAAGGCCCTGGGGCGGTGGACTTTATTGGTGACAGGGACACTGGTGGCGTAGCGCCGGCTGGAGTCGCTGGTGAGGGCGGGTCTTGAGCGGCGCCGCGACGAGCTGCATCCGGTCGCCGAAGCAGTGGCCTGGGTGCGACGGCAGGTGGACAACGGTTGGTTGGTGAAGGTCTTGAGACTGCCGTAGTTGATGATCGACGGCCAATCCGTAGTCCGTAGGAGTAAGGGGGGTCCCAGCAGCAGCGGCAGAACGGCGACGGGTCCGAGAAGAGATTAGGCTTGACGAGGTACGAGGAGTGGCCGAAGGTGAGACGCCCAAGGTGGGCGATGGGGAGACGAAGGGTGGCCTGAACGCCACACCAGCAGGAGCGCCAGCGGTCACGGCGGCTTTCTCGGAGCTGGAAGGCGATTCGGCGATGGAGTCGAAGATAGAGAGATGACCGACGACGGCGCTGCGAAGAGAGTTGACGGTGGGGTCTTGGGCAAAGCGGGGGGCGGCGGGAAGGCTGCGAGACGGTCCAGTGGCGGGATCTTGAGCAAGGAGGGGGCCGGCGGGAGGGCTGTGAGGCGATCCAGCGGCAGTGTCTTGGGCAAAGCGGGGGCCGGCGGGAAGGCTGCGAGGCGGTCCAGCGGCAGTGTCTTGGGCAAACCGGGGGCCGGCGGGAAGGCAGGTAGAAAATCGATCAAGTACCCATTCCAGGCCACTCCTTATAACGCCCCCCCCTGCTCTGAACGCCGGGATCTTTGTTTGGGGCGTCAGTATCGTGTACGGCCGTACGCTGACGACCTACTACCCGCTTCGTTTCAATACCTGGGGCACCAGGGATATATATATATATATACAAGGTTCTCCTCAGGGAGGTGCCGTATTTATAGGGGAGTGGCGCAAGAGCGAAATAGTAATACTCGTATGAAACCCTGCACACTTGTTTAGAAGTAGCATCTGCACCCACCCATCATTTTAACGTGAAGAACACACACAACATATTTTTGAGGACAGACTATATTTTACTGCTGTTGTTAAGATCAACGGTTGCGGGACACTTTGTATCCCTGGACAGATCTGCCTTTTAAGTCGGTAATCGTTGGTACTCACGTGTGTTGCTTGCTTAGCTATAGAAGAAGAAGAGCAGTTTTATTCCTTTCGTGCACGCGGAGACTGAGACCAAGCTCGTGCGCCTCTGGAAAACCCCTGGTTTTCCATCTATGATAAGCCTTCCAAGTACTACAAATACATTCCCAGTGACTGAACCCAGGTAATTACCGGGCTTTCAACCTCATACAAAGCAGTATCATAACATTAGCGCACTCTGATGAGCCGTATATGCAGAATTATGGGAAATTCGTGGAAACCCCGATTCTACGAACTAGAACATGAGTCGAAGATGCGGCTCCTCAAAACCCACTCCCACACCTCTGAACGGCGAAGCAACGAAGCCGGCAAAGTACGTAAAAAAAATAAAGGGAAGACCTAGCCTTAAGGGGCATGAAGAAATCGTCGATGAAAGCCATCGCCATGCCGCCCGCACGGGGGGGGAGGCGAGGAAGATGCACGGAAAAGCGAAAAGTGAGTACGGGAACGCAAATAAAAATAACACGGAAGACGGCAAGAACCACCTAAACTGAGTCCACAACTCTGAAAGCGCGTCCTGGGCCGCAATTATGCGGCCGAGTGCCCAGACCAGTCCCGGCACTGGGGGGGGGGGGGTAGGCAGGACAGAATACGCAAAACCACATCCCCAACCCAGCCAAAAAATAGGAAAACACACCAACAACATATCGGGCAGACACAAATTCATCCCCCAAAGTCCAGGAAGACGACAAAAAGTAAATAAGTATCGAGTGCAGTCAAGAAGCGAAAATCAGCTATCCACGGCGGCACCTCGAGATTCATCTACGTTACGCTGGACCCCCCGTGTAAACGCGCTAGCCAAGTGAATTTGCAGACACCAAGAACCTCGTACAGCTCTCGTCGAAGTCATGTAGCGCGCCGGAGAAAGAGGAAGCTTGATTGGCCCCGGGTCGTCCAAAAATCGAACCAAATATACTCCATCCGTCGGTGTAGTTGCGCTGATTTTCCTGAGCCATCACAGACCGTCGTCGCCCTTGTACCAAAAGTGTGCCCCGTTGGGAAGTACAGTGTTGCTGTATCGGCGGAGCCAATCGGCGTACGATACGCAACCATATCCGGGTGCCAGAAACCTCTCGCCGTTACTCAGAGAAAACTCCCGTTGTGCCGCGCCAATTCTCATTCGGCGGTTCGGGCGGTTGGTTTGGCGGTGTTGGTTCGAGGCGCCGGCCCAGTAGC
The DNA here is from genome assembly GCA_031763025.1 of Macrocystis pyrifera. Lineage (NCBI taxonomy): Eukaryota > Phaeophyceae > Laminariales > Laminariaceae > Macrocystis > Macrocystis pyrifera. The sequence continues at coordinate 9,946,059 of JASSKH010000016.1, read as the reverse complement.
GCAAAATTACGTGGTGAGAAAGCTGAAGGTCCATTTCCCGTTCCCTGGATGGCCGGGATAATCCCTTCCAGTGCGTCTCGTACATCACCGCGATGACGTCACCTTGACCTCTAACCGATTGATGTCCAGTAAACTTTTCCACTTCGAGTCGTTCAAGAGGGGTCGAAACGTCGTCCTCGGTGACGTGGTACGGAGGGGATTTCTTGGAGAAATTGTTGAGCACGTATTGCGTCAACCCCGCCGGCAAATACTTCGGCATGTTGCCACGGTCGTGGGGGTTGGCCCAGGGCTTGCAGTGTTGAACAGATACGCGTCGACTAGCCTCAGCGCCGGGCATATCGGAAGGAAGATCCAAATACAGGAGCGTTGCTCCGAGAGGAGATCCATCCGGGGTGTCCGCTGAGGAGTAGGGGTCAACTGCGAGAACTTTGCAGGGGCCCGTCCAGTTGAGTGAGAGTTTGGCCTTGAGGACCTTGGCGTCCGTGTCTGGTTTCGCGCCCTGGCGGATGGTGGCCGCCGTATTGTACACCCACACCCAATCACCAACGTCAAATTTGTGGACCGGACGCAGAGCGTCGGAGAGAGCGGAGTTGCGGTGGTTCACGCGAGCGACAGTGAGGGCGTGGTGTTTTCGAACGATACCGTACGCGCGCTGCTGGCCGTCCGTCGCCAAGTCGCAGTAGGCGAGGTGGTCGTGGGCCAAGCTCTGGTGGCCGGCGACTCCAGCACGTTCGAAAATCGTGAGCGGGAGGCATGGGAGCCGACCCATATGTACCTCTTTGGGAGCCAGACCCGTGGAGGCACTGACGGAATAGTTGTACGCAAATTCGACGTGAAGGAGCTGTTCATCCCAGTTGTTTAGGAGCTCGTTGACGACCATTGCCAACATCTGGGCCATCGTGTGGTTTACACGTTCCACCCCACCGTTGCCGGTTGGGTGGTAGGAGCTGGTGGCAATTTTTCGAACCCCGAGAAGCTGATATACGGCGTGCGAAAGCTTGGAGCAGAACTGGAGGCGGTTGTCCGAGAGGATGCTGCGTGGGCACCCCCAAACAGGGATATACCGGTTGATGAGAATATTAGCCGTGCCCTCAGCGGTGAACTCTGCCGCTGTCACGGCGTACATGTCAGCTCGGCGGCTGAAATGATCAGTGAAAAGCAAGATGTAGGTATTACCTCGAGGCGTCACCGGGAGGGGGCCAAAATAGTCGATGCTGACGGCGATGCCGGGCCCTTCTGGCAAGGGCAACGTGATGGAGGGCCACCGGACCGTCTGCCGCGACGTTTTCCGTGCTTGTCACTTTAAGCAGTTGCGTAGTAGCCACCACCGGGTGTAGATGCTCATGCCGTCGACGTCACTTATTAAGATCAACGGATGCGGGACACTTTGTATCCCTGGCCAGGTCTGCCTTTTAAGTCGGTAATCGTTGGTACTCACGTGTGTTGCTTGCTTAGCTATAGAAGAAGAGCAGTTTTATTCCTTTTGTGCACGCGGAGACTGAGACCAAGCTCGTGCGCCTCTGGAAAACCCCTGGTTTTCCATCTAAGATACGCCTTCCAAGTACTACAAATACGTTCCCAGTGACTGAACCCAGGTAATTACCGGGCTTTCAACCTCATACAAAGCAGTACCATAACACTGTTCGCGGAATTAGTGTGGGATCATTACTACAATATGATACAATAGGGTATCGGTAAGTGGAGATATATTGATCCAGCTGACTCGCGGCGATTAATTCGTAAGTACACAAAAGTTGCACGAGGTCGAGGTTGCGCCATAATACTTTGTGACCGGCTGAGTAATAAGGTGCAGCACATACACACATCTGGTACTACGATATATATGTTCCCCCAAAATAAATGTTTCTTGGTGCTCAGGGTATAATATCAAGGTTTCACAGGTAAACGCTCGAGAACAAATCGTAGTCCGAGTACTGAGAGTATTGGAGTACTGGCGACAAAACTATTGCGAGTACTGAGAAGGCCCAAATACTGAGAGTAATGAGAGTGTGAGCAGTAGCCGAACCCCGATAATACAGGTTGCTTAAAGTATGTACCCGCATTAGTATCGAAACAAGAAATAAATACTTGGGGTGAAGGCAATATATGCGCAGTACAGAACCTCGAGATACTGAGAGCATTCGCAGTCATGCATATTATTATATCGAAATACAGGCAGACTGCTTTGAGTGCTCAAGTTGTCTCCAGCGAAAGTAGTTTGCTCCAACTCCCACTCGTGTGGGACTATCTGAGTGTGTTTTGTGCCGAACGCTGGGCCTGAGACTTGTCGACATGGTGTACAAACGGTTGAAGTATACTTTATACTCGAAGTATACTGGGCATATTGAGGGTATTTCATTACTGCGAGTACTGAGTCTCGCAGAAGAAGCAGCAGCAATACGAACACTACCAACGGACGAAATACTGCTGTAGACTACTAATAGTACTTACTCGTGTACTCGTAGTACTCGCGGTACAGAACCCCGAGATATTTGAAGCACAACAGGCGGTGTCCATGCCAGCAGCAGTAGCGAACCCCGCATTAGTGCGAGCCCGAAGGAAGTATACGCAGTAGTATCTATCTACAGAACCTCAAAATACTGCGAGTACTCGCAGTATCTCGTGTGCCAAAACCCCGAAATACTGCGAGTGTACGAAGTACCTCTACGGTAATAGCAGCAGTATTTTCCCGAACATACTTTGCTTTACTCCCAAGTATTCGGAGTAGCTGTGAAAATTTAATGTTGAAGTATGAACTCACGCCACACGCAAGCGCGCCCAAACTCTTTAATTTGGGCTAAAACACACAAGTAACATGTACTCTTAGACTATCATATTATACGCTCAGAAAAGCAAGGCGTGGACGAATGTATTATTATTACCTCTAAGTAGTACTCTGTTGTAGTCCTGGTACAAAAATAGTCAAAAGTGAAAAAAAAAAAAAAAAACGTGGATGGTGCGAGTCGAACCTCGGAAACGAAAGTGTTATCCAGCGCATACGCTAGAACAGCGCTCGTACAACTGGCATGTCGTGTTTTTTACGCAGTCTAAAACAATTTGCATTATCTCCTACAGCAGTAGAGTAGCTTGTACAGGTACGACTGCACATTCAGCAGTACTGCTGTAAAATGCGACGCGAGGAACGTACGTGTACTGATCCCCTTTCAGCTGGCTCTAGGATCTATCGGTCAGCAATGTAGGTCACACTGCAATCAGAACTAGTGTACTGCTGTAAGTATATTTTGTACGAACGCTGCTGTACGAATGAGCCGCAGTGTACGATCATCCATACGCGCAAGGTGTGCCCACACTGCTGCTACTGTGGGCAGCAGGGTTGGTTGTGGTGCTGTAGGAAGCTGGAGGTAAGCACGCTCTGTGCGCTGCTGTGGGTATTGTTCTCTGGGCGGTGGTCCGTGCTCCGTGCAACAACCCAAAAAAAATGTATGGGATATTTTTACATACGGATAAAAAAATATATGGCAGACGATGGAATGCGGACGACAGGCTCCGACAGACACAACCAACCACAGCAACACTGCGCACATGGGTGCGTCGAACACGCACGACGTGTGGGCGGCAGCGTTGGAACTATGAGATCTGTGCATGTTGTCTGTTGTGTACCTGGTATATGCCTGAGCTGTGTGCTCACAGCTCATGAGAGCCGGGGGGAGAAAACAGAGAGCATGACAAAATGTACCGATACGTACATACAAAATAAGGCCTCTTTACTGAAACCAGGGAAATCGTCTTATCCACTCCCGCCGGAAAAAAAAAATTTAAGCGCCTGCCACGCGCTTCAGAGTGCACAGATCGCGCCGAGACCTAGACAAATGTGTCGGGCAGGGCTTCCCGTGTCCGTGTACTTGCTGTTTTACCTAAAAGTGCTCCTGCGAAGAGAAAAGTTGGCAAAAATACGAAAATTTGACAAATATTCGTATACATATATAAAATCATCCTGCTCTATACCACCTACAACCAACACCAATTAATTATTCATGCGACAACTACGCACGATAATAATATGCCATCCGGTTCGTTCCAATGCCTTCGTGAGGGTCCTTGATCCTACTAAGAAAGCCGGGGCGCGGGGAATAACACACTGATTCGAAAAGCATCTTGGGGTTGTTAGGTAGTGCGTAGTCCAGTGTTATTTGATTTTGGTTGGACCGCATTTATTATCCGGCATTTTTTTCAGCCCTCCTGTACAAAACATGCCGCCAAAAAAACTATAAACCGCGTAAAAATGGAATATAGACGAGGCGTATTACGCAGCTTGCAAAGTTGAGTATCAACTATTTAATCAGTCGAACTCACAGCTGACGTATTTCAAAATTTATTTTAAAAAAAACCGATGGAGATACGGGTCCCCGCGGGAAAGATCAGCAGAGAGGTCGAATAGCTCCGCCGAGAGGGAAAGAACTGGACGCGCTCTGGAACTATAGTGAGAAGGGGACTTCCTTGTGGAGATGAGCACGTTGTTAGGTTAGGTTCAATCGAGAGTTTTAGTTAATCCGCGCCCAAGTTAGAGCCTTCTCATGTATTACCCGAAACCACGTACCAGCACTGATACTGCTGTGTGGCGCAATGGCATTTTGGCATGGCACGTGCTCGCGGTTTGAGACATGCGATGCTACGTATCGATGACGCCTACCCACCTGTCTGCACAGCGTTGGTATGCTCCAGTCAAACGAACCGAGCATATGGGTCGTGTTGTAGAACATGAACACAGACGGCAGACAGCACACACTCGCAGACTCGTACGTAAGTCGAGTTTTTTGTACTCTTCTCGTGTTTTGCCTCTCGTGCTTTCTGTACTATTCAAAGTATAGCCCACAAGAAGATGCGTACAGGTGCAAGCCACGTACGTACATGGATACCTCGTACCAGGTCGGGTACACCGTGACAGAGGTACTATCTTGTATGCTCTCAAGTGAGGCGGGTCTTCCTTACGTGCAGATATACGACGCTTGCGCCAACTAATGTACAGCTGAATATCATCACGGAAGACTGAGCAGCAAACTCGTACGTAAATTTTGTGCGATGCTCGTGCAAGTACTACGTTTCTTGTTCTATCCGCATTTTTTGTCTCCTATAAACCTTTGGCAAGGAATCACATACAGATTACGCGCGTTCGGTTTATCACAATACTTGTAAAATTAGGTAAAATTGGAATATAGACGAGGCGTACTACGCAGCTTGCAAAGTTGAGTATCAACTATTTAATCAGTCGAACTCACAGTTGACGTATTTCAAAATTTATAATGAAAATGAGGCGCGCGAAGCGCGCAGAGCGTGCGAGCCTTTTTTTTCTTGGAATTTTCCAAGAAAAAAAAAGCCTTTTCATAGCGGCTCGCGTAGGGTGCTTTGGTTTGAGTTTCTGTGTATGTGTGTGTGTGTGTGTGTGTGTGTGTGTGTGTGTGTGATTCAACATTTTTTGGGGCACCAACGTTTGACCACCGCTCTCGACGCACACCGCACCAATTCCAGTCCCGGCGGGCTCTGTGCGCGCGCATACACAAAAGAGACCTCCTGGTGCTGGTGCGGTGGTAAATCCTTCACAGTAGCTCGAGCTAGGTGTGGCAACATGTGTAGGCACATGTTGGTGCTGGGCCATGTTGAAAAAACACAGAACCAACAACACATTATTATAACGGTTTTTGCTTTCTGAGTTCCACCTAACAAAACCCACAGCTCTACGAGTACTCGTAGGCAGACTGTGCCTGTCCACAGCAACGAGCGTTCGGGCCATGTCCCCGAGACATGCTGCAGGCTCTCCTGCTGATGAGGGGACGGAGAAGCAGGAGAGTATCTGCTGTATAGTTGTTGTACAGCAGTAAGTAGGAGTAGTGGTGGTACTGCTAGAAGCTCTGTTGGACACGTCAGATTGTACATTTAAATTTTTCGTCTTCAAATTATGAGTTCGGGACCACAGGAAAAACATGTACGAAGGGTTCACACACAAGCCGAGCGTACAGCGACGCTGACCTGGCCTCGTGTGTCCTGCTGCTGCTGCTGCTGCTGCTGTTTTGTTGCTGGAGAAGCTCTGCTGTGGATGTCGTACATCAACTGAGTAGCGGTGGCACCTGCGCCTGCTACGAGAAGTTCTCTCTCCTGGACAAAGCATGTCGGGTGCAGACTTTTCGTCCGCAAAATATGGCGAATTTCGAGTTCGGAACCAACACAGGACGAAATCGAGTACGCGTACAAAGGGTTCAAGGGTTAAATTGACAAGCCGAGCGTACAGCGACGCTGACCCCGGCTTCGTGCTTCCTACTGCTGCTACTGCTGCTACTGCTGCTGTTGTTGCTGGAGAAACACTGCTGCTGCTGCTGTAGATGTCGTACATCAGTACAAAAGTAGGAAGTAGTGGTGGCACCTGCTACGAGAAAGAAGCTCTTTCTGTGAGTTCTGTTGGACAAAACATTTCAGATGCAGATTTTTCGTCTTCACAAATTATGCTGAATTTCGACCAGAAAACACTGTTGGAAAAAATATGTCAGGTGTGTGTGTTTGTTATTGTTCTTTCTACGCGTCGGCACAATATCCGTGGAGATTCTTGAATCCCCGAGAGATACTATACGAATACAAGATCTTCGGTCACAGCAGTGCATATTTTTCGTCTTCAAATTGTTATGCCGGATTTCGAGGTGGAAACCAGGATATATACACAACAAAATCAACTGTTGTTACAACAGACCAGGTGCGTGCGTACTGCTGCTGTGTTTCTCATATATCAAGAGCAGAAGAGGCCAAGAACATTTACGATATTGAAATTCACCAACGACGGCGTATAGGTAGTAGGTAGTACAGCAGCAAGAATTAGATGTTCCTTTGTGTTGGTTCAGCACAAAACAGAATAATCCGTATTCGCCCAGCATGATGCATCGCAGATATGACTACCGCAGGTATTACTGAGGTCGCGCCTCATTACCACCAATTACTAGTATTGAGGCGCGCGAAGCCCGCAGAGCGTGCGAGCCTTTTTTTTCTTATTTCCAAGAAAAAAATAGCCTCTTCATAGCGGCTCGGATACGAGCGTAGGGTGCCTTGGTTTCAGTTTCTCTCTATGTGTGTGTGTGGGTGTGGGTGTGATTCAACATTTTTTTGGGCAACGTTTGACCACCGCTCTCGATGCACACCGCACCAATTCCAGTCCTGGCGGGCTCTGTGCGCGCGTACACATAAAATAGACCTCCTCGTGCTGGTGCGGTGGTAAGTCTTTCACAGTAGCTCGAGATAGGTGGGGCAACGTGTGTAGGCACATGTTTGTGCTGGACCATGATGTTGAAAAAACACAGAACCAACCAAACATCAATATTTTGCTTTTTGAGTTCTACCTAACGAAATCCAGCTCTACGAGTACTCGTAGGCAGACTGTGCCTGTCCACAGCAACGAGCGTTCGGGTCATGTCCCCGAGACATGCTGCAGGTGGTATTATCAGGCCCGCCCTCCTACTGATGAGGGGACGGAGAAGAAGCAGGAGAAGACCTGCTGCAGTTGTTGTACAGCAGTAGTAGTGGTGGCACTGCTAGAAGCTCTCTGTTGGACGCACGTCAGGTTGTAGATTTTTCGTCTTCAAATCATGAGCTTGGAACCAGGAAACACATGCACGAAGGGTTCACACACACGCCGAGCGTACTGCGACGCTGACCCTGGCCTCGTGTGTTCTACTGCTACTGCTGCTGCTGCTGTTTTGCTGCTGGAGGAGCTCTGCTGTAGATGTCGTACATCAGAAGTAGCGGTGACACACCTGCTACCTGCTACGAGAAGTTCTCTCTCTTGGACAGAGTATGTCGGGTGTAGATTTTTCGTCTTGAAATTATTATGCCGAATTTCTTGTTCCAAACCAACACAGAACAAAATCGAGTACGTGCACAAGTCGGGTCACGGGGTGTTCAAAATGTCACGGGTCGGGTCGGGTCGGGTCAGGAAGTGTTCGAAATCTCACGGGTCGGGTCGGGTCGGGTCAAGAGGTGATGAAAAGCTCACGGGTCGGGTCAGGTCATGACCCGCGAGAAACGGGTCACTCGCGGGTCGGCCCAACGTGACCCGCGAGTTCTTTCTCCTGACCCGCGGGTCGGACCCGCGCATCCGGCCCGCGGATCCGACACTCAAAGCACTTCCCGCTCTCTTACCCGAAGGCTTTTCTCGTACAAATACTCAATAATACTCCTTTGGTATCTTTTTCACACATTAAAACACTGCCAAATCCATATACGCATGCCCGCTTCCATTTATACCCACTACAGCCAGGCCACATATCGCTTGTGGGCACAAAATGGATAATAAATTGTTTTTGAAGTGTCGACCCACGGGCCGGATCCACAGGTCGGACCTGCGGGTCAAGATAAATAGTCTCACGGGTCAAGGTGACCCGACCCGCAAGAAACCCGTGTCTCACGCGTCAATCAGAAGGTGGCGGGTCAGGTCGGGTCGGGTCGGGTCAGGAGGTTTTGAAATCTCGCGGGTCGGGTCGGGTCGGGTCAGGATATTTTCAAATCTCACGGGTCGGGTCGGGTCGGGTCAAGAGGCTTTCAAAATCTCGCGGGTCGGGTCGGGTCAGCTGACCCGACCCGACCCGATCCGACCCGTGAGATTTGACCTGACCCGCGAAAAGCCCTGATATTTTTCGTCTTCAAATTATTATGCCGGATTTCGGGTTGGAAATACCAGGATACACACGACAAAATCCAGTACCTCGTATTTGTTACAGGTGTGTCCGTAACCCAACCCCTGACTCTAACCCTCACCCTAACCCTAACCCTAACCCTGACCCCAAACCGCAGCCAAAACGGGTCAAAACTGGCCATAAACGCGGCTGCACCGCGTTTGCATCGAATCAGGAAATTTCTCGATTGCAGACGACGATTCCGAAGTGCAGACCGCGCTACGCAATTTTCAAGTCAAAAACATCCCTAAAGATCCCTCCTCCCAGACTGCTAAACCTACTCGTGCTGTCTGTGCTTTTCATGAGCAGGATATGGTGCCAGGAATATTTACGGTTATGAGATTCACCAACGACGGCGTATAGGTAGTAGGTACAGCAGCAGCAGTAGATGTTCGTTCGTGTTGGTTCAGCATGAAACAGAATAATCCGTATTTGCCCAGCATGATGCATCGCAGATATGACTACTGCAGGTGTTGCTGAGGTCGCGCCTCATTACCACCAATTACTAGTAAAACCTTTGGAAATCACGTCGTGCTTGGACCAGGTTGAATTTAAAACCGAACCACAATCATCCCGTGTAAATCACCCCGTACCAAATACTACTGCTGCTGTAGAAATGTCAATCATGTGACATGTAGTAACTCCTGCAAATTTAACACCAACTCATACCCATGCATGAGCAATAACACCCCTCAAAACCTTATCCCGACACCTATCATCCCGTGTGATAAATGTACTGGTTTCTTTGTACGCAAAATACTGACACGACCACGCCTTGATAATCAACAAAGCACCACGAGTAACAACATATAAGACAACTATACCCCATATCATACGCGTGTCCTATGACCATGATGCAGCTGTACTGCTGTACCACAACGTACATTTTCACAATGACCTGACATCATACAGAACCCTTTTGCATATCTATCACGACGTACCAGGTACCTCGCAAACAAGAATAACACGACCGTTGCCTCAGTAATAACACGAGAATGCAATATAAACATCCTGGTACATACTCGTTTCGCTCAGTGCCGAAAGCGAAACAGATACACACATATATATGTCCGAACCAAAATAATTTCTTGCTGAAAAAGCAGGTAATCATCTGAACTATATATGCGCCGGCGTCCCCGGTGGCTTGGTAGGTGGTCCGCGTGCCTGTCAAGATCAATTTCGTGGGTTCAAGTCCTACCGAGTGCATGCTCATATGGACGTTTTCTTGCATAAAAAAATGATAGGCGGAAAGCGCGAAAGCGTGAGTTGGCTACATTCGATGGAAATCGACAAGCAGTGGGAATGCTGAACCTTATGCGCGACAAAAAATTAAAGGCACGTACCGGGGGGGAGAGGGGACGACACCTGTGACCACGGCTTGTCCAGAAGATCGTCGAGGGTAAACCCTCCTACGAGTGGCCTGGGAAGTAAAAGTGATGGATAAAAATATATATATATATATAAATACAACTATAATTACGATTTTTGAGGTCGTTGTCACCTGCTAGCTCTTGGCAGACAGACCGACTGATAGACAGCTCTTCGCAAACAGCCCTTCTTCTTTGAAACAGCCGAACAGCCGAACAACCTTTCTTCTGTCTTCTTCCGCAAACTGCCAACCAATTGACAGCTCTTCGCACGGCGCCTAAAAGAGGCGTCTCGCCTTCGACGAACGGCATACATAGGTGCAGCTGTCGGCGGCCAAGCTGCTGCTGTCGGTGGCGAACCTGCTGGTGCTGCAACCCCCGCCTCTCCCTTCTCCACGCCCCCTAAGCTCACCTCCCCCTCGTCGAGAGGCGCGTGGTCCTCGCCCTCTGGCAAGAGAGCGGCAACGACAAAGACCGACCTGGTGCCGGCTGTTGTTTGCGACCAGTGCACGGACCAGCACTTGGTCAAGAAGTCCGCGCCTGGTGGCAAAAACGTGGCCTTTGCCACCTGCAAGGATCTCACGTGCGTGGTGGCGGGATCATCCTGACAGGGCAGCTGACTGCGAATTCTGTGCTCGCCCGATCAAGGAAGGGACTGTCTCGTACTCCCTCGAGACTGCTGACAGTAGTGAGTGTCTTATGTCTATTGTGCATGCTGTATGTTGCCAGAACGTTTTTTTGGGGTTTTCAATTGCCTTTTTGCATACAAACTTACGTCAAAGCGTTTATTTATTTATTTTACTCATCCATGCTCGTTCTTTCCCCTTCGTGCGTTGCGTCGGCTCCTCTTACACACAGTGCACGCGAACGGGCACATGCACAACTGTTTGCGGGACGTGAACGAAGGAACGGAGGATTCAGCTGTCGCCGTCACCGCTGCACCGAACGACGTGAGTGCTGCTGCTACTGTGGTGCATTTTCGGTGCATGCACACGATTTATGTGTGTACATGTTTGGGTGACCCCACATGCTCATTTTGATCGTTTTCGGCTGCCGCTGCTGCTGCTGCTGCTGCTGCTGTGCACCTGCTTCTCCTGTGCACTCGCTGCTGCTGTAGTGCTGCTGCGTTGTTGCCGTGCTGTGCACCTGCTGCTCCTGCGCACTTGCTGCTGCTGTATGTAGTGCTGCTGCGTTGTTGCCGTGCATCATGCTGGAAGCGTACATATTTTCGGATCGTCAATTCCGTAGGTTTTGCGATGGCGGCATACCAGGGTACATGCTTTTTTTCTTCCTTATTTTCATATCGTTGCTATGGTGCTGGTGCTGCTGCTGCTGCTGCTGCCAACGCTGCTGCCAACGCTGCGGCGATTCGTTGCAGCTTCTGCTGCTGCTAATTCTGTAGCTGCTTCTGCTGCTGCTGCTGCTAATGTGCTGCCGCAATATCCACTTAATGTTCGTATGTACTCGGATTACTGTTTTTCTTGGTCGTTTTTGTACCCAAATGGTTCCTTTTGATACGTGAAAAAATATATTTGTCGTTTTGCTCCTGCATTTTGCGTACGTACTGCAATTTGTCGTTTTTGGCTTGGTTATTTTCATGTATATCGTTGCTATGCTGCTGCTGTGGTGCTGCTGCGTTGTTGCCGTACATCATGCTGCACTTGTGTGTGTACATAGTTCGGTATCGTCAATGAAATTCCGTAGGTTTTGCGATTGCGGCACACCAGGGTACATACTTTTTTTCTTCCTTATTTTCATATCGTTGCTATGCCGCTGCTGCCAACGCGGATTATTGTTTTTATTGGCCATTTTTGTACCCAAATGTTTTTTCTGGTACGTAAAAAAAATATTTTGGTCGTTTTGCTCCTGCATTTTGCGTACGCACTACTTTTTTTTCTCGTATTTCGTATTGTTGCTATGCTGCTGTGTTGTTGCCGTACAGCATGCGGAGGTGGGTCTATAGTGAGGTACCAAAAATACTTTTCGGGCGGCCTCGGGGTACGTACTTTTTTTCTCCCTTCTTTTCATATCGTTGCTAGCAGCTGTGGCGATCCGTTGCTGCTTCTGCTTCTGCTGCTGCTGCTGCTCTGCTTTTAGTGCTGCCGCAATATTCACTGAATGTTTGTATGTACTCGGATAATTGTGTTTCCTGGTCGTTTTGTGGCGCTGCTGCGTTGTTGCCGTACATCATGCTGGACATGATTTGTGTGTCTATTATTACACTTAAACTTGTGCGTGTGTACATATTTCTGTATCGTCAATGATTTTGTTTGTGGTGCTGCTGCGTTGTTGCCGTACATCATGCTGGACGTGATTTGTGTGTACTGTACTACACTTGTGTGTGTACATATTTCTGTATCGTTAATGAAATTACGTACTTGCTGCTTCTGCTGCTGCTGCTGCCGTCGTATAGCAAGCGATTACGTACTGCTGTTGTGCCGCTGTAGAGTAGTACAAATAATGAACTCTGCCCCCCCCCCCCCCTTCCCCCTCCCCCGACATTCCCTGCACGCCACTCCCGCCCCGCGCACCCTATATGTTTACTTCGACCAGGTCCGTGGCAAGTGCTACAACTGCCGCCTGACAGACTCCACCATCAAAGACGGAGACATCCTCATCAAGCGCAAAAAGACCCCCTTCCATTTGGCCTGCTCCAGGGCTTCGCGGAATTCCGAAGCAGTACGCCAAGCAGATTGTCGCCATCCAGGACGAACGAAAGGAAACAAATTGTTTCCCACATACCCCAAAATCACGATTATTTCTTCCTACACATATCCAACGGGTTCAACAGCGAACATATCCACATTCTGGACCTCTCGCCTCGTTACTACATACATCCTGGAAGACTATTTACATATCATGTCTCATCCAAACTCCTATGCTGGCTACATCGAAATCGCGGCCGCCCAGCAACTATACAACATTTCCATAACCGTTGTCGTTGCCGGCACTGCTGCTTTCTCTCCTGTCCCAAACCTTCCTTTAAACAACAGCCTATATGATGTATATCATCCACATGCCAAGCACTACTCCACTCTCTCCCCACACTGATGAAATATGATATTCTTATTATTAGACGAATGTCATTCTTACTCTTGCGTCACCCGATCTTACGTTTCACATTACATTCATAAATAAACGCGATTATTACATCCTTCACCGTTTCTTACACAAATACATTTAGTTTGGTTGACTTTGGGCTATGTCGCCAATTAATTGCAGTTATATGTACACGAAACGGTGGAATACCCACTCCGAAGGAAAGCCTTGTATATATATATATAACTTCTTGCTCAAATTTCTTCAAATAAGATCACACCTGTTTGACCTGACATAAATCTTCGACTATCTTGCCACATACATATCTCGTATACACTACTTTCGAATCTACACAAAAACCATATAAAATAATATCTAGACATTAAAACAACAGAAGTAGCAAAAACAGCAGCAGCTCATTCCGGAAAAATTATTCACACTTAGAATCATACCATCCTAAAAAATCAATAACACTCAATCTATAAATAGTCGTGCAATGAAAAGGTTTCAACGTGTTGCAACATCATATTATTATCCCTTGTTCGGGTTATATAGTATCAGTGCGCAGAATGATTATTTAGAATTGTCCTGTTGACCCGGGCAGCATCCAGGGGAGCCACTGGCCTATATCTTTGACAAGGAATTACATAATAGAATACGCGCGTTCGGTTTATCACAATACTGTAAAAATGGAATATAGACGAGACGTATTACGCAGCTTGCAAAGTTGAGTATCAACTATTTAATCAGTCGAACTCACAGCTGACGTATTTCATAATTTATAAAAACACTGCTCCGCAGTACGAGTATTTTGCATGTACGTTATAATATTAGACAGTAGAGTGTGCAAGCACGTCATGTTACACAGGACGCCCGAGATGTTCTGCGCGCCGATGGCGTTAACCAACGTCGTCGTAGGTATTCCCCGGTTAAGCGAGCCGGGCAAACCTAGGCAGATGGGAAATATACACAAACGATTTTTTTCTCACGGAATACACAGGAGTACACACGTACGTAACTCGAACCCCCACCCCGCCGTACACAGCAGCACGTTTCTCTGCTCCCTCGGAATTTTTTATGTTATCATATGCAATATTCCCAAGCAAGTAGTTTCCCACATTCAGTAAGAAAACGGCCACGTGCAAGCATGTACGTTACCTTGCTTGGGTACGCTCGAGATGCTCTGTGCGCCGATGGCGTTTCGGTCACCAACCAACCTGGTCGTAGGTATGACCCAGTGACGTGGAGCGAACCGGGGCTTCCCTACGTTCATATGAACAACTCTGCACGGAATACAGCAGTCACGAGTAATACGAACCCCGTACTGCTGTACCAGGTAGCAGTGTAATGCGTATGTTTGGTACCTCCACATTGTTTTCCCATCAGGTGCACAACTGTATATCCAAGTAGTTTGCGTAAAATAACGGCTACGTGCGAGCACGTATATCAAGTTTATTACGCCCGAGTTTATTTTTTCGCCGATGGCGTCTGTAAACCTTGGTCGTAGGTATGCCCCACCGCCACGCGAACCGGGGCTTCCCTACGTGCAGATGCGACGTGTGCACGAACGATTTTTTGTTTAATGAAGAGAGCAGCACAATCTAACGGAAACTTGAACGTCGCACTACTGCTGTACAACATTTGTTTCATACACCTTATTTTTCTGTTAGATGTACCATTTCCAAGTTCCCATCAAATTAGCACCACGAGCACGTATCTTCGATTTCGTACGCTCGAGCACTGGGCGTGAATGTCGCCTATGAAGCTGTTCGTGCGTAGGCTCCAGTCAAGCGAGCTTAGTATGCGGAAGACAGCAGCAGGATCGTACAGTCGGGTATAATAAGCCTGTTGCGTACTGCTGTATAACATGTAACCATGTCCTGCTGTACTAGGGGCGACTTGTTCGCAACAGCCCCGTCACAGAGTTTCAGCTGTCGCTCCGCACGCTGGCGCCGTCGACCATCCGAATGAGCTCCAGTTCTTGAACTCGGTATCCGCAATTAACAAAAGGAGGCGTGATAGTAGAAACACTTTGGGTTTGTATTGTTTGGTGGCATAATGTTTTTTAGCTACAGCAGCAATGAAATTACGATTACATACGTACACACGCTGCCGCCATGCAAGACATAATATTATCCGCCCTATCGTGTATGCCCGCCCCCCCGTTACGACGACCAGGCACACCGCGCCGATGTTCATCGGGCTGCTGTTTTGGACTATATTGACGTGGAAGCTGACGCCAGCCCACAAGGTAATGCTCACGCAATAGGAACTCCGCGCAGTTGTTTTAGACCCAAGACGTTAGGTCTCGAGGCAGGATAACGTAATTGAGGTACAGTGAGGCGATGTACCACTCGATATTCTGAGGTGTGTTTTGTAGGACAACAGCCGAGTCTGGAAACTTGTAGCGCCCGCCGTAACGTGTTGTCTTTTCGTATTTTTCAACGTCGGGCGTTACAGCAGTTTTGGCGTTCGACATGATTCGGTATCGTGTTTTTGTTCGTTTGTGGCGTCCATGTGTTCGTAACGGCAGCGACTAATTCGCATTCTTCTATACCTCTGCTCCCAGATCCAGACCCAGCGTCGACTGTGGCCGACAAAAGACGGACCGGCACTCTCAATGAGCTCGGAGATAGAGCCAGAACGCGTCGTCGTTGGTCGGAACCGAGTGACGGACGGTCGGCTTCGGTGCCGGAGCAGCCGCCGAAGAAGGCAAAGACGAGAGGGAGGAAACCTGTGTGTGGTCGACCAGTGTGCGGTGATGACGGCCCGTCGTCTACGCGCGTGCGCTCCGCGTGCAAGCACGTTCCCACCATGACGGCTAAGGGTCCTCGCTGGAACCACTTGAAGTCAGACGAACACGCGGGCGACCTGGCGGCAGCTTGGCACGAGTGGCGTTCGTCTTCCCAGCCGGAAGGGTTTTTTTTTTTTTTTGTTTTTTTTCATCATCACTTTTACTTTCCAGCCCACTCGTAGGAGGTTTTACCCTCGACGATCTTCTGGACAAGCCGTGGTCACAGGTGTCGTCCCTTCTCCCCCCGGTACGTGCCTTTATTTTTTGTCGCGCATAGGGTTCAGCATTCCCACTGCTCGTCGATTTCCATCGAATGTACAGCTAACTCACGCTCTCGCGCTTTCCGCTAATCAGTTTTATGCAAGAAAAGGTCCCTATGAGCATGCACTCGGTGAGACTCGAACTCACGAAATTGATCTTGATAGGCTCGCGGACCACCTACCAAGCTACCGGGGACGCCTGGTATACACGGAGGTGACAGAAGGTTTTTCGTACACTTCGAAAGACGGCTGCCTTTGCAACAAGGGCACTTGCTTCTTCAAGCAGGCACTAAAGTTGGTGGACGGAAGCGCAGCCGAGGCGACAAAGCGGACATGCGCGGTGTGTGCAACGACCAAACGCATGGTATGGAAGTTTCCGGGTGCTACGTTGGCACTATTCAACCTATACTTCAGGTCAGAACACGCCACGTGCAGCCGCCTGCACGACACAGGTGGGACGTTGACGGAAAACAGTCCGCTATGCACTTCCTGTTTCTTCGATGGCTATACCGGAATGCGGGAAGCTTTATCATCAGCGACAAGTCAACGGTCGTTCGATACTTGAACCACATGGTCCTAGACAGCAACCCACCGAAGGAGAACACACACGCGTTTGCAGGGCAGGATTTGATAGCGTTTTGTTTGACGAAGCTGAAGGGCGGTGACCTTGTTTACATGGCGGGCGCAGTCGACGCCATGCGAAGCGCGAGGCGGAGTGTGCGGTTACCCGAGATGCGGGATGATTCAATGAGGACAAAGGGTCTTGACGTGTTCCGGACACTAGACAGCGGTGTTAAGGATGCGCATCACCACGAATTTGACGGCGACGCAGTAGGAGACGGTGACAGCGCTTAACGGCTTATTACATCATGCCCACAGTGGTACGTCACAAAACTACACCGAGGCCTTTGTAGACGCGGCAAGGAAGCACCAAACCGAGGTTCGACGGAAGGTGGTGTCGATGGAGGTACCTAGCAGGCATCGGCAGGAACGGGAGCGGAGGAGAAAGGTAGCGACGCCGTATGCACCGCGTTGGCGTCGAACGTCGACAAAATGTTGCGTGATGACATCCTGGCGTGGGCGCCGTGGTACAACAGCGTACGAAAACGCGACATGGGCGAAGACCTCGACATCCCCATAGAACCCCCGGCGGGGTATATTCGGGATTTCTTCCCCCCCCGATTCGCCGCTTTCATCGTGGCATTATGCAATCTGGAGTTTCTGCTGGGGGAGGGAGTAACGCCGGACTCTACCAACCTTTCGCGGACGGTTCTGCACGGTGCTGCGTTTGTCTACATGATAGGGACCATGATCGGGAGGTTCATAATCGGCCATCAGTTCATGCCTCCTCACTTCCTGAAGGTTTCGCAAAGTCTGAAACAACGCGGAGTGGGAAGTCTTCCGATGGCATTTATCTCGTCCCTCTGCATGTGTGCGTCCGACGGACTGCGGTGGCGTCGGGAAGAATACCTGCAAAGAAAACAGGACAGAGATCTACTTTCGAAGGACAAGAGTATTCAACTCGCGGTCGCGTGGGACAAGAACGACGCTGACTCGACGCAGAGATTCAAGAGAGCAGTCCACAGCGCCATGATAGGTGCCACCGGCCACGAACAAGTATTTATATTGGATGAACCATTGGTGCTTGGACCTGAGGAGGATTGGCTACCGAAGCAACCCCTGGATCTCGACATGATGCTGAAAGGGAGGGACCCGCAAGCCCATGACAAGACAGTCCAGAACTGGAAGCACCTGCTTCAGAAAACAGTCCCGGATAGTGTCCATTGCCTGGACGCCGAGGGGAAGGACCAATCTTGCGTGGAGGCCGAACTGCGGAAGGTTGTCACCACGGCGCCAATGCAAGTGAGGTCGAAGAATTTATTCATTCAACCTGGATCGACGAAGAACGTGGAGGACAACGAAGCTGCGCTGGCGAGGATCCAAACCATCTGTATCGTTGACATCGAGTGGGAGACGGATCCGGACAGTGGCGAGCTAGTCTCTGAGGTAATACGTCGGGTGTTGGTGGAGGGGGGACCAGGAGACCTTTCGTGTTACGGTCGACTTGAAGACCGGAAACCCCGAGAAATTCAGGTGGTTGCTGCCTCACCCACGAGGGTAGCACCTCATGATGCACATGTCCACGGCGCTGCATTCGCGGTACTATGGCGAGGGGATTGAGCAAGTCGCACAAGCGCTGTCGGGTGATGATAGGCACGCCGCTAGCACCTCCAACTACCGTCGGGGCCATCACTTCTTGACGGTGACGTACGAGTCTCTGTGGAGGGTCATAATCGAGCTATCCCTGGAGGAAACCAACAACGGGGAAGGGGCAGGAAAGACGGAGAGGGGACAGGTATGCATTACTGAAGGTGTCCTTCTCTGGCTTACAGACCGAGCAAGTAAGCACAAGACGTTGAGATTTTGGACTCAATATTTGTTGGAGGATTACCCGGCTTACCTCGCGTTTCGAGTAGGTGGTCGCACGGGAAACTACGAGCTATGCGTGGCCGCGCTGCGCGTGTTGGCGCCCATTTTCGTGGCCACGGGCAGGACCAACTACCAGCGCCTGGTCATGGATCATCTTACGAACGTGACAAGGATGACGGATAAGGACAGGGAAACGATTGGCACTATATTCACGTCTTACTACAGCGGCAAGCACTTCACGCGTGTCTTCCTGGACGAATTCAAGAAATGGGGAACAGGGATGTGAAGGGCGCTATGCGGAAGATAACGGAGGCGTTCGTGGCCAAGCTGCCAGCTATCTGCGAGTGTAGGGCAAAGGCCGCGCGGGAATTCGACGAGCACCTGTGTCCGGAATACGAGGAACGCGATGTCGTACCCGGAATCATCAAAGACAGAGCAGGTGGGGTGGCAAAGGTCCTTCCCTGGTTGAAGGCATCCCCTGCTTTCTCGGTTGAATGTACCGATCGGTTCATGTCACTGGCTGGCGCGGTGGTCACCAAGGCGGACGAGGATCTCATGCTCAATTGCGGCGCCATTAGCACGACCTGGTGGTGTGAAATTGTCGAGCGCCATGTCTTGGAGAACGAAGGTGAAGGCAGCCGGGCCATGGGCAGGAGGAAGCTCCCCACGTTTCCCGCGCAAAATAACTCGTTGAAGGCCACGGTGGCTACGAGGAGGATGGCAAAGCAGAGGAAGGAACTCAAAGACATGGACACCCAAAATAAGGAGTGGTGGGGGGTTATTAAAGCCGTGATGGATAGGGTGTCGGCCGGCGTGGACGTTGGGATCACCGCCATAAAGCAGGGGATCGGTGCGGTCCTGCCTATTGCGTTATCGCATGCCGGGGCAATACTTCGTGACGAAATTGTTGAGCCCATCAGACTTCTTCGCCACACGGGCTCTGCCGTCCCCGGCATGCGATAACGCCATAGGCAGGACCGCACCGATCCCCTGCTTTATGGCGGCGATCCCAACGTCCACGCCGGCCGACACCCTATCCATCACGGCCTTAATAACCCCCCACCACTCCTCATTTTGGGTGTCCATGTCTTTGAGTTCCTTCCTCTGCTTTGCCATCCTCCTCGTAGCCACCGTGGCCTTCAACGAGTCATTTTGCGCGGGAAACGTGGGGAGCTTCCTCCTGCCCATGGCCTGGCTGCCTTCACCTTCGTTCTCCAAGACATGGCGCTCGACAATTTCACACCACCAGGTCGTGCTAATGGCGCCGCAATTGAGCATGAGATCCTCGTCCGCCTTGGTGACCACCGCGCCAGCCAGTGACATGAACCGATCGGTACATTCAACCGAGAAAGCAGGGGATGCCTTCAACCAGGGAAGGACCTTTGCCACCCCACCTGCTCTGTCTTTGATGATTCCGGGTACGACATCGCGTTCCTCGTATTCCGGACACAGGTGCTCGTCGAATTCCCGCGCGGCCTTTGCCCTACACTCGCAGATAGCTGGCAGCTTGGCCACGAACGCCTCCGTTATCTTCCGCATAGCGCCCTTCACATCCCTGTTCCCCATTTCTTGAATTCGTCCAGGAAGACACGCGTGAAGTGCTTGCCGCTGTAGTAAGACGTGAATATAGTGCCAATCGTTTCCCTGTCCTTATCCGTCATCCTTGTCACGTTCGTAAGATGATCCATGACCAGGCGCTGGTAGTTGGTCCTGCCCGTGGCCACGAAAATGGGCGCCAACACGCGCAGCGCGGCCACGCATAGCTCGTAGTTTCCCGTGCGACTACCCACCCGAAACGCGAGGTAAGCCGGGTAATCCTCCAACAAATATTGAGTCCAAAATCTCAACGTCTTGTGCTTACTTGCTCGGTCTGTAAGCCAGGGAAGGACACCTTCAGTCATGCACACCTGTCCCCTCTCCGTCTTTCCTGCCCCTTCCCCGTTGTTGGTTTCCTCCAGGGATAGCTCGATTATGACCCTCCACAGAGACTCGTACGTCACCGTCAAGAAATGATGGCCCCGACGATAGTTGGAGGCGCTAGCGGCGTGCCTATCATCACCCGACAGCGCTTGTGCGACTTGCTCAATCCCCTCGCCATAGTACCGCGAATGCAGCGCCGTGGACATGTGCATCATGAGGTGTCTCCTGGGTGAGGCAGCAACCACCTGAATTTCTCGGGGTTTCCGGTCTTCAAGTCGACCGTAACACGAAAGGTCTCCTGGTCCCCCCTCCACCAACACCCGACGTATTACCTCAGAGACTAGCTCGCCACTGTCCGGATCCGTCTCCCACTCGATGTCAGCGATACAGATGGTTTGGATCCTCGCCAGCGCAGCTTCGTTGTCCTCCACGTTCTTCGTCGATCCAGGTTGAATGAATAAATTCTTCGACCTCACTTGCATTGGCGCCGTGGTGACAACCTTCCGCAGTTCGGCCTCCACGCAAGATTGGTCCTTCCCCTCGGCGTCCAGGCAATGGACACTATCCGGGACTGTTTTCTGAAGCAGGTGCTTCCAGTTCTGGACTGTCTTGTCATGGGCTTGCGGGTCCCTCCCTTTCAGCATCATGTCGAGATCCAGGGGTTGCTTCGGTAGCCAATCCTCCTCAGGTCCAAGCACCAATGGTTCATCCAATATAAATACTTGTTCGTGGCCGGTGGCACCTATCATGGCGCTGTGGACTGCGCTCTTGAATCTCTGCGTCGAGTCAGCGTCGTTCTTGTCCCACGCGACCGCGAGTTGAATACTCTTGTCCTTCGAAAGTAGATCTCTGTCCTGTTTTCTTTGCGGGTATTCTTCCCGACGCCACCGCAGTCCGTCGGACGCACACATGCAGAGGGACGAGATAAATGCCATCGGAAGACTTCCCACTCCGCGTTGTTTCAGACTTTGCGAAACCTTCAGGAAGTGAGGAGGCATGAACTGATGGCCGATTATGAACCTCCCGATCATGGTCCCTATCATGTAGACAAACGCAGCACCGTGCAGAACCGTCCGCGAAAGGTTGGTAGAGTCCGGCGTTACTCCCTCCCCCAGCAGAAACTCCAGATTGCATAATGCCACGATGAAAGCGGCGAATCGGGGGGGGAAGAAATCCCGAATATACCCCGCCGGGGGTTCTATGGGGATGTCGAGGTCTTCGCCAATGTCGCGTTTTCGCACGCTGTTGTACCACGGCGCCCACGCCAGGATGTCATCACGCAACATTTTGTCGACTTTCGACGCCAACGCGGTGCATACGGCGTCGCTACCTTTCTCCTCCGCTCCCGTTCCTGCCGATGCCTGCTGGGTACCTCCATCGACACCACCTTCCGTCGAACCTGGTTTGGTGCTCCCTCGCCGCGTCTGCAAAGGCCTCGGTGTAGTTTTGTGACGTACAGTGGTGCTACCACTGTGGGCATGATGTAATGAGCCGTTAAGCGCTGTCACCGTCTCCTACTGCGTCGCCGTCAAATTCGTGGTGATGCGCATCCTTAACACCGCTGTCTAGTGTCCGGAACACGTCAAGACCCTTTGTCCTCAATGAATCATCCCGCATCTCGGGTAACCGCGCACTCCGCCTCGCGCTTCGCATGGCGTCGACTGCGCCCGCCATGTAAACAAGGTCACCGCCCTTCAGCTTCGTCAAACAAAACCCTATCAAATCCTGCTCTGCAAACGCGTGTGTGTTCTCCTTCGGTGGGTTGCTGTCTAGAACCATGTGGTTCAAGTATCCAACGACCATTGACTTGTCGCTGATGATAAAGCTTCCCGCATTTCGGTATAGCCATCGAAGAAACAGGAAGTGCATAGCGAACTGTTTTCCGTCAACGTCCCACCCGTGTCGTGCAGGCGGTTACACGTGGCGTGTCCTAATCTGAAGTATAGGTTGAATAGTGCCAACGTAGCACCCGGAAACTTCCATACCATACTTGTGGGCATTACACACACCGCGCATGTCCGCTTTGTCGCCTCGGCTGCGCTTCCGTCCACCAACTTTAGCGCCTGCTTGAAGAAGCAAGTGCCCTTGTTGCAAAGGCAGCCGTCTTTCGAAGTGGACGAAAAACCTTCTGTCACCTCCGTGTATACCCCTTCCGGCTGGGAAGACGAACGCCACTCGTGCCAAGCTGCCGCCAGGTCGCCCGCGTGTTCGTCTGACTTCAAGTGGTTCCAGCGAGGACCCTTAGCTGTCAGGGTGGGAACCTGCTTGCACGCGGAGCACACGCGCGTAGACGACGGGCCGTCATCACCGCACACTGGTCGACCACACACAGGTTTCTTCCCTCTCGTCTTTGCCTTCTTCGGCGGCTGCTCCGGCACCGAAGCCGACCGTCCGTCACTTTGGTTCCGACCAACGACGACGCGTTCTGGCTCCATCTCCGAGTTCATTGAGAGTGCCGCTTCGTCTTTTGTCGGCCACAGTCGACCATGGGTCTGGATCTGGGAGCAGAGGTACAGAAGAATGCGAATTAGTCGCTGCCGTTACGAACACATGGACGCCACAAACGAACAAAAATACAAAACCGAATCATGTCGAACGCCAACACTGCTGTAACGCCCGACGTCGAAGAATACGAAAAGACAACACGTTACGGCGGGCGCTACGACAAGTTTCCAGACTTGGCTGTTGTCCTACAAAACGCACCTCAGAATATCGAGTGGTGCATCGCCTCACCGTACCTCAATTACGTTATCCTGCCTCGAGACCTAACGTCTTGGTCTAAAACAACTGCGCGGAGTTCCTATTGCGTGAGCATTACCTTGTGGGCTGGCGTCAGCTTCCACGTCAATATAGTCCAAAACAGCAGCCCGATGAACATCGGCGTGGTGTGCCTGGTCGTCGTAACGGGGGGGCGGGCATACACGATAGGGCGGATAATATTATGTCTTGCATGGCGGCAACGTGTGTACGTATGTAATCGTAATTTCATTGCTGCTGTAGCTAAAAACATTATGCCACCAAACAATACAAACCCAAAGTGTTTCTACTAACACGTCTCCTTTTGTTAATTGCGGATACCGAGTTCAAGAACTGGAGTTCATTCAGACGGTCGACGGCGCCAGCATGCGGAGCGACAGCTGACACTCTGTGACGGGGCTGTTGCGAACAATTCGCCCCTAGTATAGCAGCACATGGTTACATGTTGCAAGGTTCCCGTCCGGGAGGTGCCGTATTTATATGGGAGTGGCGCACGAGCGAAATAATATTCGTATCCAACCCTGAACACTTGCGTAGAAGTAGTACCTGCATCCACCCATTATTTTAACGTCAAGAACACACACATGTTTTTGAGGACAGGCTATTAAAATACTGTTGACGGAATTAGTGCGGGATCATCACTACAAAGGTACAAAATACGGTAGCGGTAAGTGGATTTATTGATCCAGCTGACTCGCGGCGATTAATTCGTAAGCACAAAAAAGTTGCGCGAGGTCGAGGTTGCGCCATAATACTTTGTGACCGGTTGAGTAAGATACAGCACATACATACTGGTACAATATATATGTTCCCCCAAAACAAATGTTTCTTGGTGCTCAGGGTAACATCAACGTTTCACAGATAAATGCTCGAGAACAAATCGTAGTCCGAGCACTGAGAGTATTGGAGTACTGGCGGCAAAAATATTGCCAGTACTGAGGATGTCCACATACTGAGAGTAATGAGAGTGTGAGCAGTACCGAACCCCGAGAATACAGGAAAGTATGTACCCGCAGTAATATCGAAACACGAAATACTTGGAGTAAAGGCAATATGCGCAGTACAGAACCTCGAGACACTGAGGGTATTCGCAGTACATGCATATATATTCCTCGCAAATACGTATCTCGAAATACTGCCAGACTGCTTTAAGTACTCAAGTTGTCTACAGCGAAAGTGGTTTGCTCCAACTCCCACTCGTGGGACTATTTGGGTGTGTTTAGTGCCGAACGCTTGGCCTGAGAATTGTCGACGCGGTGCACAGACGGTTGAAGTATACATCATACTCGAAGCATACTGGGCGTATCGAGGGTAAGTTATTACTGCGAGTACTGAGTCTCGCAGAAGCAGCAGTACGAACACTACCAACGGACGAAATACTGCTCGACTAGAATACTTGTAGTACCCGCGGTACAGAACCCCGAGATACTTGAAGCACAACAGGGGGTATCCACGCCAGCAGCAGTAGCGAACCCCGCATTAGTGCGAGCCCGAAAGTATACGAAGGAGTATCGACAGAACCTCAAAATACTGCGAGTACTCGCAGTATCTCGAGTACAAAAACCCCGAAATACTGCGAGTGTACGAAGTACCTACGATAATAATAGCAGTATTTTCTCGAACATACTTTGCTTTACTCCCAATTACTGGAAGTCGCTGTGAAATGTTGAGGTGTAAAATCACGCCACACGTGAGCGCGCCCAAACTCTTGACCTTGGGTGAAAACACACAAGTATACTTGTATCACATCATATTATACATTCAGAAAAGCAAGGTGGATGAATGTACTGGTACAAAATAAGTCAGAAGTGGAAAATAAACACACACAACTTATATTTACAGTATACTTCAGTATCATACTACACGCTCAGAAAAGCAAGGTGTGGACGAATGTATTATTATTAATAGTACTGCTGTTGAAGTCCTGGCACAAAAAAAGTCAAAAGTGAATTGAAGAAAAAAAGCGTGGATGGTGCGAATCGAACCTCGGAAACGATTTTTTTATCGCGCGCGACATAAACGTCTACGCTACTGTAGAACAGTGCTCGTACAACGGAGACGTCAAGTTTTTTACGCAATCTAAAACACCTTGCACGATCTCCTACAGCACTGTTAATAGAGTAGCTTGTACAGGTACGACTACATATACAGCAGTACTGCTGTAGAATGCCACGCGAGGAACGTACGTGTACTGACCCCCTTTCAGCTGGCTCTAGGATCTATCGGACAGCAATGTAGGACACACAGCAATGAGAACTACTGCTGTAAGTATGTTTTGTACGAACGCTGCTGTACGAATAATTTGTTGTACAGTACGAATGATTTGTTTTTGTTGTACTCGAGACGACGAATATATCGATCCGGGGATAATGGGTCACACATTGCGAAAGGTACGTGCATCGGCCAATGCCGATGACAACAACAACGAACTACAGTAATAGTACTGAGCTTACACCGCGGATCTTCCACATGCGCATAGTACCCTGCCTGTTGCTGCTGTTGGCGCACTGCACAGCTGGAGCAGTGGCAATGTTGGATCACGCACAGCAATAAGCAGAAGAAGAAGAAGCAGGGAGAGAGGTGTGTGATGCTGGTTGGTGTGTTCGTGGCGTGGTCAAGTGATCGATCAAATAAACCAACTGTGATAACGGCAGTACGATCATCCATACGCGCAAGGTGTGCCCACTGCTGCTGCTGCTGCTGGGCAGCAGGGCAGCAGGGTTGTGGTGCTGTAAGAAGGTGGAGGTAAGCACGCTCTCTGCACTGCTGTGGCTATTGTTCTCTAGGCGGTGTGGTCCGTGCTCCGTGCAAAACAAAAAAAAATGTACAGGGATATACGTCATCCTGGGTATATATATACGGATCAAAAAGTATATGGCAGATGGTGGAATGCGTACTGCAGACCCCGACAAACGCAACCAACCACAGCAACACTGCGCATATGGGTGTGTCGCACACGCACGGCGGGTGGGCGGGGGGGCGGCAGCGTTGGAACGTTGGGATCTGTGCATGTTATCTGTTGTGTTCCTCGTATATGTCTGAGTTGTGTGCTCACAGCTCGTGACAGCCTAGGCGAGAAAACAGACAGCATGTATGTACCGATACGTACGTACAAAGTAAGGCCCCTTACTGAAACCAGGGAAATCGTCTTATCCACTCCCGTCGGAAAAAAATCTTTGAGCGCCCGCCGCGCGCTTCAGAGTGCACGGGTCACGCCGAGACCTAGACCGATGTGTCCGGCAGGGCTTCCCGTGTCCGTGTACTTACTGTTTTGCCTAAAAGTGCTCGTGCGAAGAGAAAAGTTGGCAAAAGTACGAAAATTTGACAAATATACGTAAACATATACAGCAGTACGCAACAGGCTTAATACATACCCGACTGTACGATCCTGCTGCTGTCTTTCGCATACTAGGCTCGCTTAACTGGAGCTTACGCACGAACAGCTTCATAGGCGACATCCACGCCCAGAGCACGAGCGTACGAAATCGAAGATACGTGCTTGTGGTGATAATTGATGGGAACTTGGAAACAGTACATCTAATAGAAAAATAAGGTGTATGAAACAAATGTTGTCCAGCAGTAGTGCGACCTTCAAGTTTCCGTTAGATTGTGCTGCTCTCTTCATTAAACAAAAAATCGTTCGTGCACACGTCGCATCTGCACGTAGGGAAGCCCCGGTTCGCGTGGCTGTGGGGCATACCTACGACCAGGATTACAGACGCCATCGGCGAAAAAATAAACTCGAGCGTAATAAACTTGATATACGTGCTTGCACGTAGCCGTTTTTTTACGCAAACTACTTGGATATACAGTTGTGCACCTGATGGGAAAACAATGTGGAGGTACCAAACACACGCACTACACTGCTACCTGGTACCGGGGTTCGTATTACTCGTGACTGCTGTATTCTGTGCAGAGTTGTTCATATGAACGTAGGGAAGCCCCGGTTCGCTCCACGTCACGGGGTCATACCTACGACCAGGTTGGTTGGTAGACCGAGACGCCATCGGCGCACAGAGCATCTCGAGCGTACCCAAGCAAGGTAACGTACGTGTTTGCACGTGGCCGTTTTCTTACTGAACGTGGGAAACTACTTGCTTGGGAATATTGCAGCTGATACATAAAAAATTCCGAGGGAGCAAAGACACGCGCTGCTGTGTACGGCGGGGTGTGAGCAAAAAAAGTCGTTTGTGTATGTCCCATCTGCCTAGGTTTGCCCGGCTCGCTCGACCGGGGAATACCTACGACCACACTGGTTAACGCCATCGGCGCGCAGAGCATCTCGGGCGTCCTGTGTAACATGACGTGCTTCCACACTCTACTACTGTCTAATCTTATTACGTACATGCAAAATACTGGTACTGCGGAGCAGTGTTTATAGGAGACAAAAAATGCGGAGAGAACAAGGAACGTAGTACTGCACGAGCATCGCACATAATTTACGTACGAGTTTGCTGCTCAGTCCTCCGTGATGATATTCAGCTGTACATTAGTTGGCGCAAGCGTCGTATCTGCACGTAAGGAAGACCCGCCTCACTTGAGAGCATACAGCAGTACCTCTGTCACGGCGGTGTACCTGACCTGGTACGAGGTATCCATGTGTGTGGCTTGCACGCGTGTGTATCTTCTTGTGGACTATACTTTGAACAGTACAGAAAGCACCAGAGGCAAAAAAACGAGTAATACAAAAAACTCGACTTACGTACGAGTCTGTGAGTGTGTGCTGTCTGCCGTCTGTGTCCGTGTTCTACAACACGACCCATCTGCTCGGTTCGTTTGACCGGAGCATACCAACGCTGTGCAGACAGGTGGGTAGGCGTCATCGATGCGTAGCATCGCATCTCTCAAACCGCGAGCACGTGCCATGCCAAAACGTCATTGCGCCACACAGCAGTATCAGTACTGATGGTACCTGGTTTCGGGTAATACATGAGAAGGCTCTAACTTGGGCGCTGGTTAACTAAAACTCTCGATTGAACCTAACCTAATAACGTGCTCACCTCCACAAGTAAGTCTCCTTATCACTATAGTTCCAGAGCGCGTCCAGTTCTTTCCCTCTCGGCGGAGCTATTCGACCTCATTGCTGATCTTTCCTGCGAGGACCCCTATCTCCATTGATTGGTTTATAGTGTTTTTGGCGGCATGTTTTGTTCAGGGGCTGAAAAAAATGCCCGATAATAAATGCGGTAATAAGACCACAATGTCCCCGGTGGCTTGGTAGGTGGTCCGCGTGCCTTTCAAGATAAATTTCGTGGGTTCAAGTCTCACCGAGTGCATGCTCGTAGGGACTTTTTCTTGCATAAAAAAATGATAAGCGGAAAGCGCGAGAGCGTGAGTTAGCTACATTCGATGAAAATCGACGAGCAGTGGGAATGCGGAACGCTATGCGCGACAAAAAATAAAGGCACGTACCGGGGGGCGGAAGGGACGACACCTGTGACCACGGCTTGTCCAGAAGATCGTCGAGGGTGAAACCTCCTACGAGTGGGCTGGAAAGTAAAAGTGGTGATGAAAATAATATATATAATAATATTTATATATATTTTTTATAATTTTTGAAATACGTCAGCTGTGAGTTCGACTGATAAAATAGTTGATACTCAACTTTGCAAGCTGCGTAATACACGTAATACATACGCCTCGTATATATAATATGGGAAATTTTTGAGCCGTTATTATTTCTGCAGATCATTTTTCTAGTTCTGAGGCTCCAGAAATATGTGGATGAAAAATAAGAACCATGGTATTATGGCTTCAGTGATCGTCAAGACTGGTTTTACACACAGCAGTACCAGGTATTAATAGTATTGATTGGTTGGTTTCGTCTGACGAGGCGTCCGAGAGCTGTTCTTTTTTACGTGTTCATGGGCAGGTGGCACGAGGCTGAGGCAAAACTGAGTAGACAGCGCCGTGCATCCGCTGCAGGTAGTGTTAGAGGGAATGGGGGGAGGGGTAACAGCAGGAGGGGTAGAGGGAACACCGTACAAGTGTATAGGGGCAGGGGGGGGAACAGGAGGAGTAGAAGGGAAACCGCGGTAGAAGAGAGTAGCAGAGAGACCGCAGATAGGGTAGCAAGGTACCAGGCCGACTAATAGGTTGGACGTTTCTTTGCTACTCGTACTGCCAACTGCTGCGGCCGTTCGGTATGCATTTTGATTTTTTTCCCTTCTTATCCTTATGAAAGAAGTACTACATAGTGGGTGGGTGACGAGCGTATTTTGGCCCACTCACTATTGCTCTTTTTACTTAGTTAAGTGTTCACCGGGATGCATAGTCCCCTTTTTCCTTCTCGTATCTTTCCCCTTGCACGTCCCTTTTGGCTCATGCTCGGGGTAAGTATGTATGTGTCTGAGCTTTGGCTTCCCATTTTATTTATTTATTTGGGATTCTTCTCCTTTTCTTTTTCTTTTTCTTGTTCTTTTTCGGTTTGTTTTTTTCGTTGCTTCTCTTTCTTTATGGTGTATTTTGGTTGCTGGCGTATGTATGTATGTTGTGTCGGCCGCACCTAATGCGAAGGCATGGTATTACGTAGGCTATTAATGCAATACGGTGTGTTATCTCTGTGTCGTAGTCTGTGACCACAGAGCTCGTATCTTTCTAGGGTGAAGAATCAGCACGGACACTGGGCTTGCTGGATGTCGACGAGTAGAAGAACGGTTTAATGTGAAGAACACACACACACACGTGGCTGTGGCCCGCACCATTTTCATCCAAGTTGATTCTCGGTTGTCTCGGCGCGGCTTCGCTCGTCGCGAACGTTTCATGGCGGGCAAGTCGTCCTCCTCGTCGTCATCGAGGTCCGCGATTGCAGCGGCTGCCGCGAGCGTGGTTTCATAGTACTAGAGGATCATCGCCGGCCATGTCGAATCGGCATCGCTGCTGCTGCTCCTCCTGCTGCTGCTGCTGCTGCTGCTGCTGCTAGCTAGTAACTGCTGCTGACGCTGCCGCTGCTATCGCTTCTAGTTGATGGAGAGGCCGCCATCTCCCACACGAGCACCGTAGGCCGCACGTACAGCTAGCCGTTGGTGTGAGTGGAAGGTGTATGTACTGCTGTGGTGGACAGGTGGGCAGCAGAAGGCAGAGCACCCAAAATGCAAATTTCTCAGTTCCTGGAGGTACGCGACACCGCTCAGAACTGCGCTCAGTTCTGAGAGGATTTGGTGATTTCTGCCCCCTCCCAGGAACTGAGACCAAAAATATCGATGTTTTTCTGACCCATAATAGATGGTTCTTATTTCTGAGCGTCGGAGATCGCTGAAAAATCCAGAAATAACGTCTCAAAAATTTCAAATAATAGTTGGTCTAATATAACCTACTACTGTAAATCAAATGACACTACAGCAGTTGTGTAGGCTCTTTGCGGTTCTGAATATAATAAGCTCATTTCGTTGCCTAGACTGTAAGACAAGCACGAGGAGCTGATTGCGTAAAAGGTGAACCACAATTAATTTTCTCTTTTTGTTTGATAACCAACAACCCACCGTCTACCCAAGACTATTACAATGTGAAGAACACACACAAAGCCCCGAAGAACGCTGAAAACTTTCATTTCACGCAAGGGAGCATGTGGGACTAATGGCTATACATCACCGATGCAAAATATTTTTCTGTATCCTCTAGGCAGTCGGTCGTTTTGTTGAAAATACTGCCTGGTTCAAAACTACCTTCCCATGATGAGTACCTGGTATTTATAGTAATTTATTGGGCCCAACAACGTGCAACAATGGACGAAAAAACTCAGGATTCTCGAATATTTGCGTCAACCATTTTACAACCACGAAATACGGATCTTGGTTGGGAATCTCTTCTTCTAATTCCAACTCGTATGTTGCCGAAACGCGTACTTGCGGGTACTTGACGACATCCCCGCGCGGGAGAGCGTCCCCTTAAGATATACCAGTACGATTGGATTGCTAGAAGACTGATTGTTCCTATCCGTGTTATGTTTCCACAGCCGCTGCGGTCGTGAAAAGGCCCGAAGATTCGCTAAGATGCGCCTGGTAAAGTTGCAAACATATCTAAGTCGGGCTATACGAAAAGCGAGGAAGACGGGGCCCTCTCTGTGAAGCGGACTATATAGCGTCCACGAATTTGCAGTCAGGCCCGTTTAGAATACCGCGGCGTCCCCGGTGGCTTGGTAGGTGGTCCGCGTGCCTATCAAGATCAATTTCGTGGGTTCAAGTCTCACCGAGTGCATGCTCATAGGGACTTTTCTCGCATAAAAAATTGATAAGCGGAAAGCGCGAAAGCGTGAGTTGGCTACATTCGATGAAAATCGACGAGCAGTGGGAATGCTGAACCCTATGCGCGACAAAAAATAAAGGCACGTACCGGGGGGGAGAAGGGACGACACCTGTGACCACGGCTTGTCCAGAAGATCGTCGAGGGTAAAACCTCCTACGAGTGGGCTGGAAAGTAAAAGTGATGGATAAAAAAAAAAAAAAAAAAAAAAAAAAAAGGGGAACACGCTCATCGAAAATTGACTATCACTGGAGACCACGTACCGGGGGGGAGAAGGGACGACACCTGTGACCACGGCTTGTCCAGAAGATCGTCGAGGGTAAAACCTCCTACGAGTGGGCTGGAAAGTAAAAGTGATGGAAAAAAAAAAAACAAAAAAAAAAAAAAATAGTGAATAGTAGGACCAAATATACTGTTAGTAAAAAGAGATATTACGGGGGTCCCCGGTGGCTTGGTAGGTGGTCCGCGAGCCTATCAAGATAAATTTCGTGAGTGCGAGTCTCACCGAGTGCATGCTCTTCGCGTGGGGACATTTTCTTGTATAATATTGATTAGCGGAAAGCGCGAGAGCGTGAGTTAGCTGTACATTCGATGAAAAACGAGCAGTGGGAATGCTGAACCCTATGCTTGATAAAAACTAAAGGCACGTACCGGGGGGGAGAAGGGACGACACCTGTGACGGCTTGTCCAGAAGATCGTCGAGGGTAAAACCTCCTACGAGTGGGCTGGGAAGTAAAAGTGATGGATAAAAAAAATAATAATAAAAAAAAATAGTTAATAGGACCTATGATATACATACATACATAAAAACCCATATATTTCCCTATTTTTACTAACAATAATTGGTCCTATTTACTATGCCCCCCCGTATTAATAGGTTTTTATGTATACGATAGGTCCTATTAACCACGGAGCCCCGTAGTAGATTGTCCCAACACAGGACTACTGCTGCTGCAGTCAGTCGTTGAAAGCACATAAAATCGTACTAAAGTTGAGACACGTCTACATTGATTGGGCCTACTGAACCGTCCAACGTGTGTTCAGTTTTGTATAGTTTTCAAATTATTCAGGTGTAGAGGCAGGGGGCGGACGGTGTCAGGTACCCCCTCTCCCCCTCCTTTCCCCCCCCGTCCCCGTCGGGAGGATCGAACATGAAATTCGACAAGTATTATTAGTATATGTGTGTGTTGCACAAAAAAAAACAGTCGCTCTCGCAGCAAACGAAAAAAAAAGTTTGTTTTCAAGTTTTTCTTGCAGACATATTTTCTAAGTGTCAACTTGTTTTTTTGGGTTTTCGAGGTTCTCAAAGCAGAACGAAAAATCCGTCTCTTTTTCCATTTTCTTTCATGATAGGGAGGGCAAATTGCTTCAAAAAAATGACGGAACGCACTTGTTACGATTCGTTCTTTCATTTTTGTCACGAGTAAAAGACATCCAGCCCATGCTTGTTGACTCGTCTCGTACACAAATATGTTTGACTCTAATTCCGAGCAATTTTAATTGGTCTCCAAAACCAGAGTGCAGCCAGGAAGGAGCAAAGCCCATTTGATTAAGAGACATTCCGAGAGATAACAAAGACCAGATTAGATGCAGGCAGCACTCCAGATAGCAGCCGCTGTACTCAGCGGCAACGAGTTATATTACGGGGGCCCATAGTTAATAGGACCTACGGTAGCAACAAAAATCTATATATTTACCTATTTTTACTAGCAATATTTGGTCCTATTTTATATATACAATAATAGTCCCCCGTAATAGTCGATAGAATATATCCGCGGCCATGTTACAGAGCGTAGTAATATTAATAGTACGTTTGTGGTTCATTTTGCAACATTGGTTTCATCTTGTTTGCGCCTTCTTCGTCTCGCGCATATTTTTACGCAAGCAAGCCGAATTTCGATTTCTATTGTTGTCCCGATCTTCTAGAGTTCCAGCACCTTTGTGTGAACACGGACGGACTCCTTCGTTTCAGAGTATACATATAGTGTGAGAACACAACAAACAACAACAACAACAACAACAACAACAACAACAACAACAACAACAGCAACAACAACAACAACACCGGCTTGTCACGAGAAACAAACTGCTTGGAATCAATATAATTAGCGGAAAAAAAATGAGACACGTTCGTACGTACGAATATCATGAAAAAATTCGGCTTTCTTGTGTCGTCGTATTTTTTTCAACGGCGGAGGCAGTTGAGTGATATCGTTCGCTGTTCGGTCGTTCTGTGCCCGGAATGTCCGAGAAGTAGAACCTTTCCGTCAGTCCTGCATTCATGATACCCTTCTTATTGTCCAATTCGAGGTTCGGTACCACATAGACCATAAACTATACCAGTCTTCACTGTTTGTACTATCCATAGGCATATCTCTGTGGCGTAGCTTTGTGACCACATAACTTGTATCTCTCTAGGATTGAAGAATCGGCACGGACACTGGTTGTGCTGGATGTCGACGGGTAGAAAGAACGGTTTAATGTGAAGAGAACAACGACAATAACAACAACAATATACGCACATGGGCATATAGGCATCGATCGGTCCCAATTACTGCTGTTGCCTACCCGTTAATACTCTTAATACTGACTGACTAGGTTGTCATACGGTTCTGCTCTTCTACCAATACATGCAGACAGTACCAACCAGGTATTAGGTATAGCCAATAACCCGTGCCCCGGCTCTTGCCGCCGTGACTACGTACCGAGAATGTTCGTGGGTGTATATACGTATAGATATATATGTGTGTACGTAGCGCTTCAGCTATGGTAGGTGGTCCGCGAGCCTATCAAGACAAATTTCGTGAGTTCGAGTCTCACCGAGTGCATGCTCTTCGCGTGGGGACATTTTCTTGCATAAAATTGATTAGCGGAAAGCGCGAGAGCGTGAGTTAGCTGTGCATTCGATGAAAATCGACGAGCAGTGGGAATGCTGAACCCTATGCTTGATAAAAACTAAAGGCACGTACCGGGGGGGAGAAGGGACGACACCTGTGACCACGGCTTGTCCAGAAGATCGTCGAGGGTAAAACCTTCTACGAGTGGGCTGGAAAGTAGAAGTGATGATGAAAAAAAAAAACACACACACACACACACACCATCGGCCGCACACCTTGCTCCCATCTTCTACTATTACGCCCTGTGCCTTGCTCGGCAAACACCCCCCTGTCTCGATCTCTTTCGATACGCGCTCGCCTAGAGAAGCGCCGGGAGAACCCAGCCAAAAAGGACCGACAGCACTCACTCAAGTACCCTTGACTGCTGTATTACTAGTGTCTTTGAAGCTTGGTCTGTCCTACTGCTGTGATAATGTGAGAACATCGTCAACAGCAACCCTTACTCCAGAAGCCCGACTCAAAGAATGAATGCTTCGTCCATGGGCGTATACTTGATGAACAAGCCGTGCCGAGTCGTCGCCTCCTCGCGTATAGCCTATAGCAGGAGAAGTTGACACGCCACGTTTTTTTTATGATTCGTCGCGTATCAAATTAATCTGCCGAAATATGGGGTATTTTTATCATCATGATGTGTGGTCTAGGATATGAGCACATAGAAGAAAATGGATTGGTGCCAGGTGCCAGGGGTTCGGTCTGAGGCAGGGTGTCATGTGTTGGAGGTTTTTGTTTCGGCAAGGCTGTGGGAAAAGGAGAGGTTTGCTGAGATGCCTTCTTGACTTCCTTTGATGAGGCCCAGGCCTGCGTCACTATCGAGCGCTATATTCATATTTGCAATTGTTGTGGGTCGTGTAGTCTATGCGAAGGGCAAACACATACGGCGGATAGCACAGAGAGGTAGAGGACACCCTGTCAAGAGATCACGAGTGCTGGTTCCTCGTACAGTGGAATGGCCGTTTTTCAACTATTACAAGGGTCCATAGTTAATAGTACCTATGGAGTATATGAAAACCCATATATTTACCTTTTTGTTGAAACATTATTTGGTCTTGTTTACTATGGTCCCCCGTACTAAACACGAAAACGTACTTGGTATTGAAACCAGTTATTTCACCACTACTTGTACAAAGTACTCTTTGGGGCTCACGGCTGCGTTATATCCCGAGATACAACTGAAAATATACGGTGAAAAATGTTTCACACAACGGTTAACCCAAGAGATCTGGAATACCCGAATACGTGCTCTTTTTGGGCGACAGGGCTACATCGAAACTACAACCTTACTACTAATAATATTAATACCTGTTGCCATCGGTAGGATGATTACAGCAGTGTGATGTTTCACATGTTGTTCTATGTCTACGACCACCCTTGACAGACACGTCATTATAACGAACGTTTATTCCATGATTTAGGGTCCCAGTCGCAACAAGCTTTCAAATTCACTCTGTGACGCTGCCGCATGAACAACCACTCCACTCCTTCTTGGACGATCCCAAAGAGCCCCCAGGCATCACTCCGGTCGTCAACGACTATAGGAACTCTGTCGTAGTCTCGGGCGCTACCTCTTTCGGAATATGGCTCGGATCGCTTTTTTCGCTGTGGCGGCTGCCATGCTTGGCGCAGCCAGCGCGCTCGAGGTCGTCTCCCCATCCGAGGGGTCTGTTGTAGTGGCTGAAAGGTGTGTAGCGGCGTTCATGTTTTCCCCGGATGCTTGCGATGCGCGACAGCCATTAGTGCGATATTACACGTTAGTACCCCGAAAATGATGTGGTTCACGGCGAGCACAAACCGGTTGACGCCTTTAGTATCGCAGTCTCGACCCCGGGTCAAACCACTCTAATTATAAGTAGTTAAGTCCCCATGAAGGGACTGCACTCAAAAAAAATATGTAGTTCATCCCTTTGCACTTTTAGGGCTTCAGCCCGGTCTTGAGAACAAGACTACTTGATTTTGACCAGAAGACCTGGACTGCTGTAGTATTCACAAGGGACATATTTCGTGCAGGGGCTCAAGGGGCCGGAAGAGGGCCCACTATGCATGACCGTGGCACCGACATCGATCACACGCTGCAAGCGACTGGACGATGCTGCTGGGGGTATTTATATTTAGGGAGTAACGGCAATGCATTGGCTCCCACGACAAGCTGCGCTATTAATAGACGTTTCTGCAGCGTGAGATTTAGAGCTTTAGTGCTGAATTTTGCAGTGCTGCAGATCTTCTGTCTGGATTTTCTCACCCTGGGATAATGGGCAGGCTGTGTGTGTAGCCACAGCGCTGGCTTCTCGCTCGATTCCTGCTTCTCAAGTGCTACTATTAATAATAGTAAACGTGTTAGTTTTGTGTTTCGTTTTTACTTCGGGCTCAAGGGCCGGAAGAGTCAAGGAGCATGTTCATGCCTGCATCCATTTCTGGGTATGTGAGAGACCCGTTGCTCTCTCGACGCGTCCCTCGCGGCTCTTTCGTCGGTTGTCGGGTTGATTTCTATTAATAATGTGTTTTGCAATATACGAGAAGCTGCCCAGATTTGCTTTTTTGGTTGTGGTCATGTTGTGCTCTCAACCCACAACCCATTTCATGACAGGTTTCTTTGCGGATAGCGGCGGTGTGTACCTTGGTTTGTTCATCGACGCCGCCTTACCGCTCTCGTAACCCATTGTTCGATTCGGATGTTCTGGCATCCGTAGCAGCCTCTACACAGTGGAATGGACGGGAGGAGGTTCGGGGAGGTTCGAGATCGATCTGTTCTTCTGCGGCTCGTCGTGCGGGGAGGTGAATTACACGATTTAGGGTCGATTCTTTGCTATATCTGACAGACAGCCATCTTCTCGCTCACAACCTCTGACACGCTATCGCTGATGAATGATGTCGCGGTACAAAGTGTATTGCAAGCAAACGTACATACATAGTGGGTGGGTGACGAGCGTATTTTGGCCCACTCATTATTTATCTTTTTACTTGGTTAAGGTTATGTAAGTGTTCACTGGGATGCATTGTCCCCTTTTTCCTTCTCGTTTCTTCCCCCTTGCACGTCCCTTTTGGCTCATGCTCGGGGTAAGTATGTGTATGAGCTTTGACTTGCTATTTTATTTATTTATTTGGGATTCTTCTTTTCTTTTTCTTTTTCGGTTTGGTTTCTTCGTTGCTTCTCTTTCTTTATGGTGTATTTTGGTTGCCGGCTTATGTATTATGTTGTGTCGGCCGCACCTAGTGCGAAGGCATGGTATACTGCGTAGGCTATATATGCATTACGGTGTGTTATCTCTGTGTCGTAGTCTCAGGTCTGTGATCAAAGAGCTCGTATCTTTCTAGGGTGAACAATCAGCACGGACACTGGGCTTTCTGGATGTCGACGAGTAGAAGAACGGTTTAATGTGAAGAACACACACATACCGTATACCAGATATATTTCTTGGTTGGTTTCCAACAACCGTACGAACAGACCTGTCCCGGATGCATTTTTTTTTGTTTTTTTTTGTTTGCTATGAATAGTCTGTCCACCCACATGCCTGCCAATCTAATCTGTAACTTTTTTTTTTATATATATATATATATGTAAGGGCTCTGTACCCCATAGCCAGCAGGCCAAATATGTAAACCCTGTTTAATACCTGCTGATTTTTTTCTTTCGCGGTTTTGTTTTGTTTTTTTTGCCATTCAACCTCATATCCATACTCGTCCCCTGTACTTGTATTCGGTCGATGTACCTCATTTGCCGAATATGTAAACTGAGTTCGATATTTGCGTTGAACTCCAAAGGTAGATTGCTTCTCCGGCCGGGTGGCTACGTGCACAGGTGCTTCAACGCACAAAAATAGCACCCGCCTGTCTTCGTTCTTGCTGCTGTTGTTGCTTGATTAACACATGGCCATAAAAATTGGCTCGAAAGAACTCTTGGAGTGCAAGGGTACATAAAGGGAAAATATAAAGCATTTCGCGCACGTATATGATGCGACACACATTCATCGCCAAAAATTGGGGCACACGGCACACATCGTGGTATCACATAAAAAGAAAGACAAACCAGTATTCGTACGTATGGTGCACATTATACAAACTGCAGCACACATAGTACAAACGTCGATAAGAAATGTACGGAAAAAAAAGCTGATTCAACAGTGCGAGAGGGGAAACGAAAGAAGTACGACGTAGGACATACGTTGTGTGCCTTGTTGTGCATACCATACCGCTGTCGTAGTGTCGTGGAACTAATTCCAATTTTGGCTCATTATTATCCGAGAGCTTTTGTACCAGAATTTACAAATTTTGGAAATAATTGGAGATACGTACTGCAGCAACATACGGAAGCGTTCTTTCACTGTTGGTGTAATACTCCTAAACAAAAAAATCGGGAAGTTAAATTGCACATATTTGGAAAAAAAAAATATGAGGTAAATTTTGAAGGCCAAAAATTGCTCGAAACACAAATATGGAAAGTATGAAGATAAAGCTTTCCGATTCAGAATGTCCCTTGTTGGTGGGTCGACCGTGGACTTGCGCATTATGGTGTGTTTGCGTTTTTATGCTTTAGGCTGCAGGTTACTCGCAGTTACGTAAATCCGTGGCCATGATTACGTAAGTCCCCGGTGGCTTGGTAGGTGGTCCGCGTGCCTGTCAAGATCAATTTCGTGGGTTCAAGTCTCACCGAGTGCATCATGCTCACAGGGACTTTTTCTTGCATAAAAAATTGATCAGCGAAAAGGGCGAAAGCGTGAATTGGCTACATTCGATGAAAATCGACGAGCAGTGGTAATGCTGAACCCTATGCGCGACAAAAATTAAAAGCACGTACCGGGGGGGGGGAGAAGGTGACGACACCTGTGACCACGGCTTGTCCAGGAGATCGCCGAGGGTAAAACCTCCTACGAGTGGGCTGGAAAGTAAAAGTGATCGCCGAAAACGTGAAGCGTCGGGTTGTCATTCCAATTTTTAATTTTAACCACTTTTACTTTCCAGCCTAACTCGTAGAAGGATTTACCCTCAGCGATCTTCTGGACATGCCGTGGTCACAGATTTCGCCCCTTTTCCCCCCCGGGACGTGCCTTTAGTTTTTATCGCGCTTAAAGTTCAGCATTCCCACTGCTCGTCGATTTTCATCGAATGTACAGCTGACTCACGCTTTCGCGCTTTTCCGCTAATCAGTTTTGTGCAAGAAAAAGTCCCTACGAGCATGCAGTCGGTGAGACTCGAACTTACGAAATTGATCTTGATAGGCTCGGGACCATCTACCGTAGGCGATCGTGGCCAACCAAGATCAAGCTTGTTGAAATACGGTCCGGTAGATTGTCGTCATTTTTCAATGTGCCGCCGGGGAATACCGGTCCGCCAATAAAAAAGATGAGTTCGCGATTGTTCCATCAACAATCGGTACCAGCTCCACAACAACGAGGACACACCGATTAGATGAAGCCAATTTTGGGAGTCTTCCTGAAGATGACCTACCACTCCGTCCCGTTACATAAGAGCCGGTTGACCACTATTTGTTCGGCCAAAAGGTGTTTACATCTTGGGACAGAGTGGTGCAGGATATGTCTTCCCTGGGATCGGGTCGCTCCTCGCACACGATTCTAGTGCTAGAAAGAGCTTCCGACGTTGAGATCAAGGCGGGGTCGGTCGTAGACCCACTGCCCAACCTCACCCATATAACTCTCATACCAACCCGCAACCAAAACTCTCATACCAACCCGCAACCAAAACAAGCGAGAAAAGCGGCTGCGCCGCTTTCCAGCTTTTTTTTTTCTTTACGTGTGGAACACGATTTATTTGTGAACGGGACGCGACGACAGAAATTCTTCTTTTCATGCTACGTTTAGCAATTCTGAGTAGTAAACTCCCGAAAAAGGGTTTTTGCCAAAATCAGGTATACCTGGCCACTTTCGTGCCAAAAACAGTTACAAACTGACATCAAGTACAAAACACACACCAGGAGCCCTGCTATTGGCCAAGCTGACATTGTAACTGATTTTGGCACGAAAAGGCCAAGGTACACCTGATTTTTCTACTCTGTCTAGCTTTCAACTGATTTTGGCCATCTTTGAACCAATCAGAGAGGCCATACGTACACTGTCGCCGTGATTTCTCTCCGTATGCGTCTGCCCTCCCTCGGTTGAAATTCTTCCAGCTTCTGTATTGACGTATAAACTCTATACTCGTACGTCATACGTAAAAGCACGTATATACATGCATTCATGCGTACACTGGTTTCACTTTTTCTCCTTTGGGGTGTGCGATGTGCTTCATTCAGTTGATGTTGTGTGTACTCCGTTGTTTTCTATGTTCACAGCAGTCACTACAGCACCATGGACACTCGGCATTTCGTCTGGACCACCTCGCGTCGAGGTGTCTCAGGTTTGGTACGGCAAGATAATTTCGTGCCGAGCAGGCGGTTCCGCGAGGACGGTCTGGAAGCCTTAAAGCTCTCAACGGGGGGGGGGGGGGGGGCGCCAGAGTAAATACTCTTGGCGCTCTCGCCGTGGCGAAACAAACGAAGCATATTAATAGTGACTCTTTGCAGGTCCAAGTGGAACCCGTGGTACCTACACCCTGAAAAATATAAAACAATTCAGATTTTGGAGACCATGTGGCACGTTCAATGCTTCAAAAGGCGCATTCTTTTTTTTTCCGGATTGTCATGAACATCACACCGTTCGTGCCGTGCGTTTTTTACTTGGTTTTAGAATATAGCTGATTTTGGCTCAAACGGATCAGGTATACCTGATTTTGGCATTTGCCCCCCGAAAAAATGTTGTATACCGCTGGATTATTTAGCTCACAGAGTAGGATATCGGTGCTGGGAAGTGAAAATTGGAAGGTTTGTTGTTTTTCACGGTCAAGCAGGGAATCCTTGCTTGGTGGCTTAATTTAAGGGTTTTGGCCAAAAATCAGATATGAGAAAACCTGGTATAAACAAGTAAAAATCACACGCCAGGAGCCATAATATTTTGCCCAAACTGACATCGTAACTTTTTAGATTTTGGCTCGAATGGGCAAAAGAGGGTATTTGTGTGTTCTTGTTCTTTCTACCCGTTGACATCCACAGCACAAATGTCAACCAGTGTCTGTGCCGATTTTTCAATCTTATGAGAGCCACAAGTTATGTGATTACAAAACTACGGCACGGCAGCATCGATGCTACGATGCCACCGTCGTATGCAGTAAGCACAGCAGCAGAGTGGACAATGCAATGTCATGTCATATCTGAATACGATGGGCACGACACACACATTCTATAAAATATAGAAAATGAAAGAAAACAAACAAGTCAAATCGGAAGAGAAAAAGAAAAATAAGCGTGTGCGCGCAGGTGAAGTCGGAGTGTAGTACATAAATTATCCAAACCATGGTTGCTTGAAAGGATGTGAGAACCGGGAACGCCAGTGGTAAGATTAATACAAGGTTCAGCCAACTATGATGTAGCTGCTTTCAACGGTCGCAGCTGCTTATGGGTATAGTGCAAATTGGGGTTACAGCAACATCTTGAAATCGACGTGACGACTTGGTTGTCTGGCGGTGCCCTCGGCGGCATGGTAATTCGCCCTCGTGCCTTCCAACATGTTTGAGTGCGTGTAGTTGTCGCTATGTGCGCACGCACAGTCGTGGGCACTTTTTTTCTTGTATACGAATCGATTATTAATAGTGGGAGAGGCCGACGTGTGGCTTCTTACGAGCAACAGCAGTATTAATATTAATAGTCGAAACAACGACGAAGTATCTCTTGTGACGTTGTTTTGTGACCACAGAAGAACTTCCATCTCTCGGATTGAAGAATCGGCACGGACATTGGTTGTGCTGGATGTCGACGGGTAAAAAAGAACGGTTTAAGAACACACGCATATACGTGTGTTATGCTCGTTCAGGAGGCACCTGGTTATGTCAATGACGTACGTACAAACCCTACGACGTATGCATGCTCCATGCGCACAACAAAGCGTGTGAGAGCGAGTGCCGGAAACTTCTCAGAAAGCGATAAAGCACGACAAAGCTGAGACCTTTGTAGTAACAAGAGTGTACGCACGTAACTCAATCGCTCTTGTGTGCCAGGTAGTGGCTAACAAATATTTTTTATGGGTTATATACAAGACAGCCCAGGTTGTTTTGAAGATTTACATGCAACTATCTCAAGCACGACGTACACCTCTTCTTCCAAAATCGCCTTCCGAAAAATGTACGTTGAGTCCCTGCACCCGACTCAACCAACAAGTATGTAAAACATTTTTACGAGTAGGCTCTGGCAACCCGAGTTTTTAGACCGTACATTAGTGTTTTACCCGACGGACAGTCGAAAACACCGGTACGATGACAAGCCATTGCATTATTCTCTGTTTAAGCTCTTTACTCGAAGAATTGAAGAATTAGCACGAACACTTGTTGAGCTGGATTTCGACGGTATAAATATCGGCTCGATTTGATGAACACACACCATGCAGCAGCAGTAATCAGTTTGTACGGGGTTTATTCTACCGTGGTGTGAAGTGCAGTCGACTCTACGCTTTGGTATTCCAAGAAGAAAAGTTGAAGAAAAAACACGGAAAAGAAATTCGTGCGTAAATACATCATTATCGCTGAGCAGTGAGTCCCATCACAAGTCTTGCGCTGCACAAAGCGTGTGAGAGCGAGTGCCGGAAACTTCTCAGAAAGCGATAAAGCACGACAAAGATGAGACC
Source organism: Macrocystis pyrifera (assembly GCA_031763025.1). Lineage (NCBI taxonomy): Eukaryota > Phaeophyceae > Laminariales > Laminariaceae > Macrocystis > Macrocystis pyrifera. The sequence continues at coordinate 9,903,025 of JASSKH010000016.1, read as the reverse complement.
TTTGTAGTAACAAGAGTGTACGCACGTAACTCAATCGCTCTTGTGTGCCAGGTAGTGGCTAACAAATATTTTTTATGGGTTATATACAAGACAGCCCAGGTTGTTTTGAAGATTTACATGCAACTATCTCAAGCACGACGTACACCTCTTCTTCCAAAATCGCCTTCCGAAAAATGTACGTTGAGTCCCTGCACCCGACTCAACCAACAAGTATGTAAAACATTTTTACGAGTAGGCTCTGGCAACCCGAGTTTTTAGACCGTACATTAGTGTTTTACCCGACGGACAGTCGAAAACACCGGTACGATGACAAGCCATTGCATTATTCTCTGTTTAAGCTCTTTACTCGAAGAATTGAAGAATTAGCACGAACACTTGTTGAGCTGGATTTCGACGGTATAAATATCGGCTCGATTTGATGAACACACACCATGCAGCAGCAGTAATCAGTTTGTACGGGGTTTATTCTACCGTGGTGTGAAGTGCAGTCGACTCTACGCTTTGGTATTCCAAGAAGAAAAGTTGAAGAAAAAACACGGAAAAGAAATTCGTGCGTAAATACATCATTATCGCTGAGCAGTGAGTCCCATCACAAGTCTTGCGCTGCACAAAGCGTGTGAGAGCGAGTGCCGGAAACTTCTCAGAAAGCGATAAAGCACGACAAAGATGAGACCTTTGTAGTAACAAGAGTGTACGCACGTAACTCAATCGCTCTTGTGTGCCAGGTAGTGGCTAACAAATATTTTTTATGGGTTATATACAAGACAGCCCAGGTTGTTTTGAAGATTTACATGCAACTATCTCAAGCACGACGTACACCTCTTCTTCCAAAATCGCCTTCCGAAAAATGTACGTTGAGTCCCTGCACCCGACTCAACCAACAAGTATGTAAAACATTTTTACGAGTAGGCTCTGGCAACCCGAGTTTTTAGACCGTACATTAGTGTTTTACCCGACGGACAGTCGAAAACACCGGTACGATGACAAGCCATTGCATTATTCTCTGTTTAAGCTCTTTACTCGAAGAATTGAAGAATTAGCACGAACACTTGTTGAGCTGGATTTCGACGGTATAAATATCGGCTCGATTTGATGAACACACACCATGCAGCAGCAGTAATCAGTTTGTACGGGGTTTATTCTACCGTGGTGTGAAGTGCAGTCGACTCTACGCTTTGGTATTCCAAGAAGAAAAGTTGAAGAAAAAACACGGAAAAGAAATTCGTGCGTAAATACATCATTATCGCTGAGCAGTGAGTCCCATCACAAGTCTTGCGCTGCACAAAGCGTGTGAGAGCGAGTGCCGGAAACTTCTCAGAAAGCGATAAAGCACGACAAAGATGAGACCTTTGTAGTAACAAGAGTGTACGCACGTAACTCAATCGCTCTTGTGTGCCAGGTAGTGGCTAACAAATATTTTTTATGGGTTATATACAAGACAGCCCAGGTTGTTTTGAAGATTTACATGCAACTATCTCAAGCACGACGTACACCTCTTCTTCCAAAATCGCCTTCCGAAAAATGTACGTTGAGTCCCTGCACCCGACTCAACCAACAAGTATGTAAAACATTTTTACGAGTAGGCTCTGGCAACCCGAGTTTTTAGACCGTACATTAGTGTTTTACCCGACGGACAGTCGAAAACACCGGTACGATGACAAGCCATTGCATTATTCTCTGTTTAAGCTCTTTACTCGAAGAATTGAAGAATTAGCACGAACACTTGTTGAGCTGGATTTCGACGGTATAAATATCGGCTCGATTTGATGAACACACACCATGCAGCAGCAGTAATCAGTTTGTACGGGGTTTATTCTACCGTGGTGTGAAGTGCAGTCGACTCTACGCTTTGGTATTCCAAGAAGAAAAGTTGAAGAAAAAACACGGAAAAGAAATTCGTGCGTAAATACATCATTATCGCTGAGCAGTGAGTCCCATCACAAGTCTTGCGCTGCACAAAGCGTGTGAGAGCGAGTGCCGGAAACTTCTCAGAAAGCGATAAAGCACGACAAAGATGAGACCTTTGTAGTAACAAGAGTGTACGCACGTAACTCAATCGCTCTTGTGTGCCAGGTAGTGGCTAACAAATATTTTTTATGGGTTATATACAAGACAGCCCAGGTTGTTTTGAAGATTTACATGCAACTATCTCAAGCACGACGTACACCTCTTCTTCCAAAATCGCCTTCCGAAAAATGTACGTTGAGTCCCTGCACCCGACTCAACCAACAAGTATGTAAAACATTTTTACGAGTAGGCTCTGGCAACCCGAGTTTTTAGACCGTACATTAGTGTTTTACCCGACGGACAGTCGAAAACACCGGTACGATGACAAGCCATTGCATTATTCTCTGTTTAAGCTCTTTACTCGAAGAATTGAAGAATTAGCACGAACACTTGTTGAGCTGGATTTCGACGGTATAAATATCGGCTCGATTTGATGAACACACACCATGCAGCAGCAGTAATCAGTTTGTACGGGGTTTATTCTACCGTGGTGTGAAGTGCAGTCGACTCTACGCTTTGGTATTCCAAGAAGAAAAGTTGAAGAAAAAACACGGAAAAGAAATTCGTGCGTAAATACATCATTATCGCTGAGCAGTGAGTCCCATCACAAGTCTTGCGCTGCACAAAGCGTGTGAGAGCGAGTGCCGGAAACTTCTCAGAAAGCGATAAAGCACGACAAAGATGAGACCTTTGTAGTAACAAGAGTGTACGCACGTAACTCAATCGCTCTTGTGTGCCAGGTAGTGGCTAACAAATATTTTTTATGGGTTATATACAAGACAGCCCAGGTTGTTTTGAAGATTTACATGCAACTATCTCAAGCACGACGTACACCTCTTCTTCCAAAATCGCCTTCCGAAAAATGTACGTTGAGTCCCTGCACCCGACTCAACCAACAAGTATGTAAAACATTTTTACGAGTAGGCTCTGGCAACCCGAGAGTTTTTTAGACCGTACATTAGTGTTTTACCCGACGGACAGTCGAAAACACCGGTACGATGACAAGCCATTGCATTATTCTCTGTTTAAGCTCTTTACTCGAAGAATTGAAGAATTAGCACGAACACTTGTTGAGCTGGATTTCGACGGTATAAATATCGGCTCGATTTGATGAACACACACCATGCAGCAGCAGTAATCAGTTTGTACGGGGTTTATTCTACCGTGGTGTGAAGTGCAGTCGACTCTACGCTTTGGTATTCCAAGAAGAAAAGTTGAAGAAAAAACACGGAAAAGAAATTCGTGCGTAAATACATCATTATCGCTGAGCAGTGAGTCCCATCACAAGTCTTGCGCTGCACAAAGCGTGTGAGAGCGAGTGCCGGAAACTTCTCAGAAAGCGATAAAGCACGACAAAGATGAGACCTTTGTAGTAACAAGAGTGTACGCACGTAACTCAATCGCTCTTGTGTGCCAGGTAGTGGCTAACAAATATTTTTTATGGGTTATATACAAGACAGCCCAGGTTGTTTTGAAGATTTACATGCAACTATCTCAAGCACGACGTACACCTCTTCTTCCAAAATCGCCTTCCGAAAAATGTACGTTGAGTCCCTGCACCCGACTCAACCAACAAGTATGTAAAACATTTTTACGAGTAGGCTCTGGCAACCCGAGTTTTTAGACCGTACATTAGTGTTTTACCCGACGGACAGTCGAAAACACCGGTACGATGACAAGCCATTGCATTATTCTCTGTTTAAGCTCTTTACTCGAAGAATTGAAGAATTAGCACGAACACTTGTTGAGCTGGATTTCGACGGTATAAATATCGGCTCGATTTGATGAACACACACCATGCAGCAGCAGTAATCAGTTTGTACGGGGTTTATTCTACCGTGGTGTGAAGTGCAGTCGACTCTACGCTTTGGTATTCCAAGAAGAAAAGTTGAAGAAAAAACACGGAAAAGAAATTCGTGCGTAAATACATCATTATCGCTGAGCAGTGAGTCCCATCACAAGTCTTGCGCTGCACAAAGCGTGTGAGAGCGAGTGCCGGAAACTTCTCAGAAAGCGATAAAGCACGACAAAGATGAGACCTTTGTAGTAACAAGAGTGTACGCACGTAACTCAATCGCTCTTGTGTGCCAGGTAGTGGCTAACAAATATTTTTTATGGGTTATATACAAGACAGCCCAGGTTGTTTTGAAGATTTACATGCAACTATCTCAAGCACGACGTACACCTCTTCTTCCAAAATCGCCTTCCGAAAAATGTACGTTGAGTCCCTGCACCCGACTCAACCAACAAGTATGTAAAACATTTTTACGAGTAGGCTCTGGCAACCCGAGTTTTTAGACCGTACATTAGTGTTTTACCCGACGGACAGTCGAAAACACCGGTACGATGACAAGCCATTGCATTATTCTCTGTTTAAGCTCTTTACTCGAAGAATTGAAGAATTAGCACGAACACTTGTTGAGCTGGATTTCGACGGTATAAATATCGGCTCGATTTGATGAACACACACCATGCAGCAGCAGTAATCAGTTTGTACGGGGTTTATTCTACCGTGGTGTGAAGTGCAGTCGACTCTACGCTTTGGTATTCCAAGAAGAAAAGTTGAAGAAAAAACACGGAAAAGAAATTCGTGCGTAAATACATCATTATCGCTGAGCAGTGAGTCCCATCACAAGTCTTGCGCTGCACAAAGCGTGTGAGAGCGAGTGCCGGAAACTTCTCAGAAAGCGATAAAGCACGACAAAGATGAGACCTTTGTAGTAACAAGAGTGTACGCACGTAACTCAATCGCTCTTGTGTGCCAGGTAGTGGCTAACAAATATTTTTTATGGGTTATATACAAGACAGCCCAGGTTGTTTTGAAGATTTACATGCAACTATCTCAAGCACGACGTACACCTCTTCTTCCAAAATCGCCTTCCGAAAAATGTACGTTGAGTCCCTGCACCCGACTCAACCAACAAGTATGTAAAACATTTTTACGAGTAGGCTCTGGCAACCCGAGTTTTTAGACCGTACATTAGTGTTTTACCCGACGGACAGTCGAAAACACCGGTACGATGACAAGCCATTGCATTATTCTCTGTTTAAGCTCTTTACTCGAAGAATTGAAGAATTAGCACGAACACTTGTTGAGCTGGATTTCGACGGTATAAATATCGGCTCGATTTGATGAACACACACCATGCAGCAGCAGTAATCAGTTTGTACGGGGTTTATTCTACCGTGGTGTGAAGTGCAGTCGACTCTACGCTTTGGTATTCCAAGAAGAAAAGTTGAAGAAAAAACACGGAAAAGAAATTCGTGCGTAAATACATCATTATCGCTGAGCAGTGAGTCCCATCACAAGTCTTGCGCTGCACAAAGCGTGTGAGAGCGAGTGCCGGAAACTTCTCAGAAAGCGATAAAGCACGACAAAGATGAGACCTTTGTAGTAACAAGAGTGTACGCACGTAACTCAATCGCTCTTGTGTGCCAGGTAGTGGCTAACAAATATTTTTTATGGGTTATATACAAGACAGCCCAGGTTGTTTTGAAGATTTACATGCAACTATCTCAAGCACGACGTACACCTCTTCTTCCAAAATCGCCTTCCGAAAAATGTACGTTGAGTCCCTGCACCCGACTCAACCAACAAGTATGTAAAACATTTTTACGAGTAGGCTCTGGCAACCCGAGTTTTTAGACCGTACATTAGTGTTTTACCCGACGGACAGTCGAAAACACCGGTACGATGACAAGCCATTGCATTATTCTCTGTTTAAGCTCTTTACTCGAAGAATTGAAGAATTAGCACGAACACTTGTTGAGCTGGATTTCGACGGTATAAATATCGGCTCGATTTGATGAACACACACCATGCAGCAGCAGTAATCAGTTTGTACGGGGTTTATTCTACCGTGGTGTGAAGTGCAGTCGACTCTACGCTTTGGTATTCCAAGAAGAAAAGTTGAAGAAAAAAACACGGAAAAGAAATTCGTGCGTAAATACATCATTATCGCTGAGCAGTGAGTCCCATCACAAGTCTTGCGCTGCACAAAGCGTGTGAGAGCGAGTGCCGGAAACTTCTCAGAAAGCGATAAAGCACGACAAAGATGAGACCTTTGTAGTAACAAGAGTGTACGCACGTAACTCAATCGCTCTTGTGTGCCAGGTAGTGGCTAACAAATATTTTTTATGGGTTATATACAAGACAGCCCAGGTTGTTTTGAAGATTTACATGCAACTATCTCAAGCACGACGTACACCTCTTCTTCCAAAATCGCCTTCCGAAAAATGTACGTTGAGTCCCTGCACCCGACTCAACCAACAAGTATGTAAAACATTTTTACGAGTAGGCTCTGGCAACCCGAGTTTTTAGACCGTACATTAGTGTTTTACCCGACGGACAGTCGAAAACACCGGTACGATGACAAGCCATTGCATTATTCTCTGTTTAAGCTCTTTACTCGAAGAATTGAAGAATTAGCACGAACACTTGTTGAGCTGGATTTCGACGGTATAAATATCGGCTCGATTTGATGAACACACACCATGCAGCAGCAGTAATCAGTTTGTACGGGGTTTATTCTACCGTGGTGTGAAGTGCAGTCGACTCTACGCTTTGGTATTCCAAGAAGAAAAGTTGAAGAAAAAACACGGAAAAGAAATTCGTGCGTAAATACATCATTATCGCTGAGCAGTGAGTCCCATCACAAGTCTTGCGCTGCACAAAGCGTGTGAGAGCGAGTGCCGGAAACTTCTCAGAAAGCGATAAAGCACGACAAAGATGAGACCTTTGTAGTAACAAGAGTGTACGCACGTAACTCAATCGCTCTTGTGTGCCAGGTAGTGGCTAACAAATATTTTTTATGGGTTATATACAAGACAGCCCAGGTTGTTTTGAAGATTTACATGCAACTATCTCAAGCACGACGTACACCTCTTCTTCCAAAATCGCCTTCCGAAAAATGTACGTTGAGTCCCTGCACCCGACTCAACCAACAAGTATGTAAAACATTTTTACGAGTAGGCTCTGGCAACCCGAGTTTTTAGACCGTACATTAGTAGACACATATAAAACTCGAGAATATCGTATATTTGACCTTTAGAGCCAAATTATGTGCCTGACGAGTTTTATACGGACGTCGGGTGTAGGCGATATTTTCGCTATACGTGGTCCGCAACACACAAATATATGCTTGGGGTATTTTTACCCCAAGCATATATTTGTGTTCTCTTTTTTGTTGGTAGAGCCGAATTTTGTAGACAAGATTGGACACACCTCAGACATAGCCTGTCTCCTGTACTCGGTCATCCGATCATCACGACGCCGCCATGAGCAACAATAGCGGCGGTGGACGCGACGACTTGGTTGAATGCATAGGGCAGACAGGTTCTCCCGTGGTCGGGGACGGGCGGATGCCCGGGATGCCCGGGTTTAGCGACACCAGTCCAGAATCCAGTGTTCCGGCTAGGCGTCTCGACGATGGAGTCGCCCCAAATCCATGCCCCCAACAAGCCGTGCCACCCACCCTATCCGGCAACAAGCGGGTAGCGGTCGGCGCGCCGGATGCCCGGACAGGAGGAGGAGCCGCTTGGCGGCCACTTCATGTCGGCGCCATCGCCGTAACATGGGTTCTGGTGTGAACTCTACCTACCACAGCAGCAGCAGCAGCAGCCACGTCCTCTAGCCCATGTGATGTACATACGTGCTTGACTTGCTGGAGGATGACGTGGACTGTTACCTAATTAATCAGACTCTTCATAATACACCCTAGTTTTATATCTCAGGTGCTTCTGGCAAAAAAGGCGATATTGAGTTTTATATCGAGGGATTTGCCAATACGGAAATCGCGATATTGAATTTGACGTAAAGATTCGAAATATCGCCCTCTCTTGAGTTTTATATATGTCTAGTGTTTTACCCGACGGACAGTCGAAAACACCGGTACGATGACAAGCCATTGCATTATTCTCTGTTTAAGCTCTTTACTCGAAGAATTGAAGAATTAGCACGAACACTTGTTGAGCTGGATTTCGACGGTATAAATATCCGCTCGATTTGATGAACACACACCATGCAGCAGCAGTAATCAGTTTGTACGGGGTTTATTCTACCGTGGTGTGAAGTGCAGTCGACTCTACGCTTTGGTATTCCAAGAAAAAAAGTTGAAGAAAAAACACGGAAAAGAAATTCGTGCGTAAATACATCATTATCGCTGAGCAGTGAGTCCCATCACAAGTCTTGCGCTGCACGAAATGATCACCTCTTGGCCATTTGAGCTACGTTTTACCTCTGAGGGCTGACTCTAATGGGACCAGAAAACAGTAAACAGAGCAGGATTCCGCTTTATGTCGAAACCCACACACCCGATGGGAGATATTATTTGATACACCGCAGCAGGAAAAAGCTGCGCTTTCAACTCAAAACACCTCGTACAACCGCCGATGATTCCTCGCCTCACAGGGCACGAGATGACACCGAAACTTCGAGGCTATACGCTCAACTGCTCTGAGAGTGCTCGCTACGAAGTTTGAGGGTTGTTGATGCTGTGTGATCGGAGTTCTCGCTCGAAACGTGGGAGCCTGGCCAATTTCGGGCCCTTTTTTTTTTCGACGAAACTGGGTCCCATTTCCGTCTGGAAAAAAAAAACGGTCAGAAATGGGTCAGGCCCCAATGTTTCAAGCGTGAACTCCGCCACACAGCCTTCAAACTTAGCAGCGAGCACTCCCAGAGGAGTGGGACATATGGCCTCGATGGTTTTGGACGCTCTGAAGCGAGAAATGGGCGGCGGCGGGTGCTGTGTGTTGAAAGCACAGGTTTTCATGTTGGCGCAGTGGGGTTTCTACACCATGAAGGGAAATTCCTGTTTTCTTTTCTTGTCTCTGGTCTCATAAAAAAGGATTATGGTCCCATGGAAAAAGAGTTAGCCTAAATAACCAACCAACCGTACACCTCGGTATCTACGGTGAAAAAGAATAGACAAAACATGTAGATCGTAACTGCGCAGGTAACACGATGGATGTCGGAACGTGACTTGGTTGGGTTGACCCCCTGGTCGATCGTCAAACGAGAGACTAATATTGTCCAGGAAAGAACAAGTCGATATCAGCAATTTTTCGTGTTTTTTGGAACGACGATAATTGTCTCAAAGTTTTTTTTTTTGTGTGGGTCCCCGTGCCAACATCAGAAGAAGTGGTGCGGTCCTTGAAACAAAACGGGTCAACATTCGAGGAGATGAGTCTTTTGGGTCTTTGGGTCTCGCGGACTCGCGAAAATGCACATCATTTTTTTTTCTGATGATTTTTTACTTGAATATCCCTAATGGCTCTCAATGATGAAATTCGTGAAGATACCACGCTGACATCGGTCAAGCATCATTCAAGTCCAACATTTGATTCGTCTAGTTTTTTTTTCATCTCCCAAATCACGATTCGTATTTGCCTTATTTCTCTGGACACGTTTCGTTCTTCGTTTCTCGAGTATCATTTTTTTTCTCCTTTTTTGCCTCGTTTCGTTTGTCCAACTTGGTAATGTGTGTGTGTGTGTGTTCTTCACATTAAACCGTTCTTCTACTCGTCGACATCCAGCAAGCCCAGTGTCCGTGCTGATTCTTCACCCTAGAAAGATACGAGCTCTGTGGTCACAGACTACGACACAGAGATAACACATCGTAATGCATTAATAGCCTACGTAATACCATGCCTTCGCACTAGGTGCGGCCGACACAACATACATACATACGCCAGCAACCAATATACACCATAAAGAAAGAGAAGCAACGAAAAAAAACAAACCGAAAAAGAACAAGAAAAAGAAAAAGAAAAGGAGAAGAATCCCAAATAAATAAATAAAAATGGGAAGCCAAAGCTCAGACACATACATACTTACCCCAAGCATGAGCCAAAAGGGACGTGCAAGGGGAAAGATACGAGAATAGAAAACTGTGACGACGCCATAGTATAAACGACAAAAACACCGGTCGACACCTCAGAATGAGGCTCCTCGCAGTATTCCGGCAGATTTCTTGAACAGGTTTCGTTCCTGCAGAGCCTTGGTTTGATTCTTGGCGCAACTAATCAGTTGGCCCCGAAAGGTAAAAAATATGGTTGCTGGCAGAACTGGGACACAAAAACAAAATGGACATGCGAAGAATTCTGGTGAATGCCCTCAAATGCCCTCAAAGCTGGCAAATAGCAGTCAAACTACGACTATTCAGAAACGAAAACCTGCTCAAGAAATATTTGAGGAAGGAAGTATTCCAAGTATTTTTCTGTCAAGCGAATCGTGGGTTTTTCGCTAAAAAACAGTTTTGTCTTGAACGATAGGAATCCCCACCCATCACGGCTGATAGCACGAAGCATTCGGAACTAGATTTCAATGCACAACTTCGTGAACACCAGGTAACTGGGAGTATCAAATTTCGAAACTACCGAGTATCAAATTTCGAAACCGATCAGAATTCCGAAGTACGTACACAACACGCGTATTTTTTTTCATGTTGTGGTGTACCAGGTATGTACGATTCAATCGCACAGGTCAACAACGTCGAGTGCCGTCAATCTTGGTTGTTGAATGAAAGTAGTTTTTCGGTCGGATTTTACCCTCTCCTTTATCCAACGAAACTTCGGATTACCGTACATGAAGTACTCTCGCAACAAACTAAAGTTCGTTTTTTTTTTGCGCTCCGGAGAGCGAGGAAGAAACCCATGTCCAAGCTTATTTCTCTACAAATATTGAGGGGGACCATAGTAAATAGGACCAATTATTGTTGATAAAAATAGGTAAATATATAGATTTTTCTGTGTACTTTGATCCTATATGCTATGGTCCGAACCCGTTTCGTTTCTTCCACCTTTGGTTGGGCCTGTCTGTCTCTCCGACCGTGCCGTACCACCATCGAAATAAGAGTGGTTTACTCCGAGAATGTGTGAAAGCACCGGAGTATAGATTTTATCTCTCAAAAGAAGTCCTGCAAAATCGTACGTACGGTTATTCCTTTCGTTCGTGTGCGTTCATGACAGCAGTGTACGGCACCCCCCCCCTTGGGTTGCAGTGTTTGGGATTTTGGATATTCATAACCCCGGGAACACTGCTGCTGGCTGTGAAAGGGAACGGGGGGGGGGGGGGGGGGGGGGGGGGGGGGGGGGCGTAATAAAAAACCGAGTTTTGTATTTGGGACTGTTGCACCACCCCAAGGGTGCCAGTGTCAGTATACCGATTGTAGGGAGTTGCGATAATGATGGGGGGTTGGAAGAGGGGTCACAAACGACATGCCGAGACGACAACAATCATTTTCACCGTCTACCATCCGCAAACGCACACAAGTTCAGCTAGTTACGAGTATCCTGCTGGGCGTTTTTTTTTTCTATCTACATACAGCTATTTTTATTGCCAGGTACATGGTGTTGTCTTCGGGCGTCCGAAACAGTTATTTTGCGACGCGCCGCGACTGTTGTTAGGGACGTTCTTGATTGACATCGCAGCCTTCGGAATTCTTCTGACAGCCAGATCGTTCAAGGACACGCCACATCGGTTCCCCGTATTGTTTACAAAACGCCGTGAAAGAACGTCGCGGAGAACGTCGTCTCAGTTTCTAAAATAACGTCGTGAAGTTCGCCGTGACGTTTGAAGGACAGTTTGGCGAGTAGTCTGCGAAAAAGTTATGGAGATTCGCCGCTCGTGCCTTTTCGTGAACAACGAAGGCCCGGTTTTTGCTAACAGCTGCTCAAAACTGGCGCTACTGCCATTGTATAAATTTTGAAATACGTCAGCTGTGAGTTCGACTGATTAAATAGTTGATGCTCAACTTTGCAAGCTGCGCTGCCATTGTACACCACTTCCGTTCGTGGGTCCAATCACGTGTGTGTTGTTTACTGGATGCCTGAAGGTCGTACAGCAGCAGTTAGTTGCCGCACGTACGAGTACATACAGCAAACAGCACTTCCTACCAGGTGTCATACCTGGTGTAAAACACAAACACTCGTGCCTGGTCATTACAGCACAGCAGTAGTATTATAATAGTAGTATCTTAAAAAACGCAAAATCACGTAGGCAGCGATGCAGCGATCCTCCGTGCATGTAGCTTCGTGCATGATACGAAGGCATATGCTCCGAATGACCCGCTACATACAACCCCAAGCATATATATGCTGCTGCGGTACCGCCGCCTGCGTTATTCCCCCCCTGCTCATCCTCGTCCTTGTGATCTGCCTCCTCCACCCCGCTCGAACCTCCCACCACTGTGACAGCAGCAGCTCCCCCACCCCTCGTGCTCACAAACTACAACTCCGGTGAGAGTCCCAGCGAACCAATTTGAAAACTATCACCCAGACGCACAGAAGAGCTGTTGCTCCCGGTCGCCCCCACTGGCCCAACGCTACCCCCCTCCACCCCCAGTCCAGCATGCTGCGGCTCTCCATACCCTTCGCGACGGCCTAGGCTCTGCGGGGTGCGAGTGCGAAGGGAATGTCTTGCGCTCGTTGTTGGTGTGGTTGCATGCCCCTTGCTGCGTGCACCCGAGGACATGTTTCCGTCAAGAAACTCAACTGGCGATCAGCGCAGAGCTGTAGAGTATCTCCTGCGGTGCCGGCCGGCCCCACGTTGAAACGGTATTGCCGTCGTGGTATACATTGCTGCTGTGGACTGCTTTCAGCGACCCAGATGAGGGATGCCAAGGTTGGGATATATATATGGAGCAGGGGCGGATGGGCTGGGTGCGGTCTGTTCGCAGCTGTTCGTCCTCACGACGAAAAAAAACAGGCCGTAAAAGTACCTCTCGTGAGATTTTTTCGTCGCGGTGAAATTCCCAGATTTTCGTATTTTTACGGATAATAAAGCGGCGTAACCTCGAGATGTCTTTTTAACGATCTTCGCGACGTTTTTTTTTCACGGGGAAACCCTATATTTTTTATTTGAAACACACATATTTTATTTATTTTTATAAATTTTGAAATACGTCAGCTGTGTGTCAACAGAATCGAAAAGCTCAATCGAAAATCGAATTCATTTCGATTTCGATAAAAATATGCCGATGTGTCTAAACAGAATCGAAAAGTGAAAATAGAAGTCCAGGCAAAAAGCAACGGAGAGCACAACCTACTAGGCCGTTCGCATCTGTGCACACATGCCGGCAATCTAGCACTTGGTAACACAGATCCACCACACAAGCAGGCAAATGCGACGGCAATTCGATTCCGGGAGGTCGTTGGGCCTCCCATGGAGGTGGTGGCACGTCCAACGTTGACGCCCCGAGATCATTATAATGAGAACGAACTTCCGACCTCGTTCTCGAGGGTATCATGTGAATATTCCTCAAAATATGCTCGCTCTGGCTCGAACGCCGGGAAACAAAGGCCCGAGAACGTCGGGGCTGGTGTTGTGGTTCGCCTGCTGGCTGTTCACGGGGGGTCTATGCGGCTATGTTGCCGTGCTAGCTGTGGGTTGGATGCTGTGTACGGCGGTCATGATGTGATATTTTGACGTGGCTGCGCTGACCAGTAGGACGAGCTGAATTGTTGCTGTTCGTGCTTTCGGTTTCCTTTTCGATTCCCAGCCGTCAACTTTTTGATTTTGGCATTGGGTTGTAAATCGTTCATTTTTTCGGAACCTAAAAAACGAAGGGGAACATGTTTTGACCAGGGACCAATCAGCGCCTTGTTTATTATCAACTCGATTTTCGATTTTCGATTTCGATTCTGTTTAGACACACCCTGAGTTCGACTGATTAAATAGTTGATACTCAACTTTGCAAGCTAATACACCTCGTCTATATTCCATTTTTACCGAACTTTACAAGTATTGTGATAAACCGAGCGCGCGTATTCTATGTGTGAGTCCTTGTCAAAGATATAGGCCAGCGGCTCCCCTGGATGCTGCCCGGGTCAACAGGACAATTTTAACCAATAATTCTGCGCACTGATACTATATAACCCGAACAAGGGATATTGATATGATGTTGCAGCATTTTGAAACCTTTGCATTTCACAAATATTTATAGATTGATTGAGTGTTTTGATTTGGTTCTAAGTGTGAATTATTCTTCCGGAGATGAGCTACTGCTGTTCTTGTTACTTCTGTTGTTTTAGTAGTATGGTTCTAAGTGTGTAATAATGCTGTGTTTTGCTACTTCTGTTGTTTTAATATCTAGATATTATTTTATATGGCTTTTTGTGTAGATTCGAAAGTAGAGTGTATACGAGACATGTATAGTAAAATTAGGTAAAAATGGAATATAGACGAGGCGTATTACGCAGCTTGCAAAGTTGAGTATCAACTATTTAATCAGTCGAACTCACAGCTGACGTGTTTCAAAATTTATACAAAAACACGAGTCCAGTCAAACACTGCTCGAGGGTGAGACGTTTCGTGCTGCACGCATCTACAGCAGTACACGCGAGGATAGACTCCTCACAGAAACCTGCCCGTCTGTTGATTCGTGGATTTTTTTAACCTTGAATACGTCAGGGGGTGTAGTGTACACAGTACCCCGGGTGTGGTGTACTGCTGTAAGGGTGCGGGTGTACAAGATCAGCTGTGTTGCTGCTGTAGATAGATTCACTGGGCTGCTGCCGTTGGTGGCGGAGCAATAGTACCACACATATCCATCCTCACAACTCTATAGGTCCTCAAAGTACAAGTGCCAAGTCACTGGGTCTCTGGCTGGCGAGTCCCGAGCCGGTTGGAAGTACTTGAGGGTCCCCAGGGTACCACAAGTGACTTAGTCGTCGCGAAGTACCGAGCGAGAGGGGCAAACAAAGCAAAAAAAACGGTCGCGTATTTCGTCCTTGAACAAGAATAAAACTGCACGGGAGCTCGTCTGAGTGTGTACCAGTCATGGGGACCCAGTCAGTGGCTCTCGAGTTCAGAGTTATTTCGGTGCCAAGTGGGGCTGAGGTGACTGAGAACTCGTGAGTTCCAAGGGCTACAGGGACTCAAAATACCTGGCACTCACCGGCACTACTGCTGTTGTACTCTGATTATCGTTTCCTAGTCTACTCCGTACCATAACCGCGAACTTATTCATGAGACCATTCCGGTCAGATTTTGCTGCATTTTGTCTCCATCGTACTCTGGCGATGTTTTGGTACTCTACTCTGGATCGCGTTCTCGAACTGCAACTGTCGAAACAAATTCCCCTGTATGAAGAATCTACTATCGCCCATATACCCGGTGGCTTGGTAGGTGGTCCGCGTGCCTGTCAAGATCAATTTCGTGGGTTCAAGTCCCACCGAGTGCACACATGCTCATGGGGACTTTTTCTTGCATAAAAAAATTGATAAGCGGAAAGCGCGAAAGCGTGAGTTGGCTACATTCGATGAAAATCGACGAGCAGTGGGAATGCTGAACCCTATGCGCGACAAAAATAAAAGGCACGTACCGGGGGGGAGAAGGGACGACACCTGTGACCACGGCTTGTCCAGAAGATCGTCGAGGGTAAAACCTCCTACGAGTGGGCTGGGAAGTAAAAGTGATGGATAAAAAAAAAAAAAAAAAAAAAAATATATATAGACGTGAATGTTCGCGGTGCTGGTGTGCTAACGGGGTTTTTTTTTTGTTGTCTCGCGGATGCCTTTGTATGATGCCCATACCGCAATAGGGCGACTGTGGCGAGTGGGTGACCGCTCTTTGCGATTACGGGGACGCCGGCTGCCCCGACACCGCAGGGAACTTCGATGTGGTCATGCCCGAGCCGATGGACGGTAGCTCGACCGGGTACAAGGTGCGAGTCATGGACACGAGCGACGAGTCCAACGTCGACTGCTCTGGCGAATTCACCCTTGTTGCGTCTGAGGATGCTGACACGGATGGGCCCAACGAACGACAGCTGGTCGTGACGTCCCCCGATGACGGCGACATGGCCTACGCTGGCGAAGAGTACACCGTCGAGGTGAGACGTATGCTCCGGTAGAGGTACACCATTTGTTGTTTTTTATCAGAAAAAGCAACCCACTGAAACAATCACATTTCCAAACTCCTGCTGTAGGTAAAAATAAAACACTACCATGTGAACACCATGTCCTATTAATAGCAACCATAACAAGAATTCTATCTAAAAAACGTGTGGCATTCCGACGGTTGGGGTTTAAGGAGCACCGTCAACTCAGCAAGATATTTTCGCCAAAAAAGTGTTTCTACCGTAGCGTGGGTTTTTTTCTTGTTTTCTGCTTCGAGTATGTCGTTTGGGAAAGTGTTTAGCGTTCGGAAAGGTCCACCGACCATGACTGATCTGTTGTTGCTTGTCCTATGACACGTGGTCCCGTCCAAGACGATTTGATGCCCTCAGATGCTGCGCGTGACGCTTACCGTTTCCAGTCATGACAGTTTGACCGCAACGATGCGCGACGCTCTTACGTTGACAGCACACGCTCTTCGGCTACGACGCATGAAGCGCTCGCCTCCACCGAGACGATCTTAAGGCGTGTGCCTATCGCGGTGCCTTGCCCTCGGACTTCGTGCGGCGACGATGCGTGATTCATTACACCATCGTTGAAACTATTAGTCGCGCTTCTGGGCGTGATCTGTTTGCCGATTGCCTCCTATTCTGCAGTTTGACTACAACAACGGATTTGGATCCTCGATTGGTCGGTTCAGCATCGATCTGTACTTCGCCGCTGGCAACAGCGACTGTGGCACTTGGGTAACCTCCGTCTGCGACAAACCGAGCGTCGGCTGCAAGGACTCAAGTGAGTTCACTCCAGTACCATCGCTAGGAATAAAAAGGCGGCCCAAACTGGCATCGCCGTTCGTGGCTGCCGTATCCACGAAGTGTTCTATTTTAGTACCTTCGCGACACACCGATTTTTTTTATATCCCCATTTGTTCACCCACCCATGCGTTCGGTCGTGCCTACTCGTGTCTCGTGAACTAAATAGAAAGCTTTAGAAAATGGCGACTATGACAGCAACATTGCTCGTTAGATGCTTGCTTGCTGTTTTCGTGAAATATTTTCCAGTCCCGAATTTCAGGCGCAGCAAATGCTATTGCCGTTCGCGTCGTTGATTTCCCCGTGCCTGTGATGTCCGAAACCCGTCTCTGGTACACGAGCAAAAATACGCCGTCTGTTGCTACTACTAGTAGTAATAGCTGTGTGGTCAAGCGATAAGTAAGGTGTACTCTGCTGTATCCAGTACATATATGCACGTGTAGATGTATACGCTTTCGAGGTATGCTTTTAACCGATCCCGTCCCTCCTCTCTTGTCATTGTTCCATCGTTATCCGCTCGTCTATCCGTCCATCCACTTTCATGTTTGTCGAAAATGAACACTAAACGGTATTAGTGGGCGACTACGACATCACCTTGCCCGACGACACCGCCCCCGGGGAGTACAAGATCAGGGTGGGGCTCTTCGAAGACCAGGACCTGTTCGGATGCTCCGGAACGTTCGAGGTCGTTGGCGAAGGCGACGGCCGGGTGACTTCAGCTTTTTCTTCGGAATGCTCGACGGCGGCGACGCACACGCAGACGCAGACGCCCTCTGGTGGGAAGCCGAAGACGCCGGCACCGACTTCTTCCCGTAGTCTGGCATCACCTCTACAGTACTACCGTCGCTGCCCATCTACGTACGCACGGCACGGAGAACGTTTTCACGGTCTACTACTCTAGTTAGTATCATGCGCCCATACATTTTCCAACTCCAGATTTTTGCTGCCGCTCGCACTTCGTGTGTAGTGGAGGGGGTGACGTGCGTTGTAATTCTCACTCTGGCTTATTTTCTGGCGTGTACACGGCGATAGTGTTACTCGCCCATATACAGTCTACCTGGTAAGGTTTGCTAATATGTCGCGAAGCACGATTGTGGCCGACTGTCCGTGGCAAAATATTTATTTGGTCGACATGTCAGGAGGGATGTCCATCCAGGCAACAAAAGTAAAATCAAGGCTACAAGGTAGGCCGAGTGTTACACAGCTGATTCGTACCGTGGGCAGCTGTTTGGCGGCCTTAACGGCAAATGAAGAGGGCAGCAGTTTGTTCGTCTGTAAACAAGTGGTGAAAGTGCTGTTTGCCGTCACAACGCGTGAACGTGCTGTCGCCTGACATGTTCTTGCTTGGTCGAATGGTGGGTGTACTTCGTGATTCTCCAATGTGGTTCTGGTACCAGATATCGGCTGCCACGGCTACTGCTGTAAGACTGATGTTTCTGGGCTGTATTCTCGTCGCGACACTTGCAAATGTACGTACGAAACGCATGTTCGAGGACAACTTAGGGGTGTTGTGACGGAGTTTGACAGCAAACTAGATTGTTTCGAGCAAAGCACCGTTTCGGGCGCTTGCTCATACATTAAGATATTGGCAGTTCGGGTTCGGCGGCAAACTGGGCATGTGACGGGAATTGACGTGAATTTAAACGTGTGACACTTGACAGCTATGACGGACGGTTGCGAATTCCATCAGCACTACGTTTTTAGTGTGCAACAAGTCGGCCGTAATGCCGTCACATGGCTTCGGTGTGTGGTGACGGGGCCCTCAGTCTTTTGACCTTGAGGTTCACAACGGGCGTCGTCTCCAGATGTTTCTAGTGAATGTGCGAACTCAATTATACATGTCGCCCAAAACTGTGCGAACTTTTAGATTTTGGATTTCGCCCCCGAACAGCGTTGATGCGTGACGTTCGTTTGCGCACCATGTGATGGTTAGTGTAACCGTATGCATTTTCCCTTGACCGTCACTAATGTGCGGACTCGAATGTATGACACCCAATGTGGCGCCACGTAATCGTAAGGACGGCGAGGGCAGTTTTGTTTTCCACGGAGTCCTATTCGGCCTTGTTACAACGTGGAATTGGGTGTTGCGGCAGCGTGATGTCTAGTCATACATTTCATTTATGGCATCGGTATTAGGGGAGATGCAGGCGAACCGAAGCAGCGGCAGCATAGACCAACTCGGGCCATAGCCTGTGTCAGGCAAGGTCATAATGCCGATGCCACAGAGATGACGTTTACGGGTGTCGTGCGTAGCTTGTGTCGAGCCTTCAGCGAAAGCTGCGCCTCGAACCTAGCAAGTTGTTGATATTTTCTCCTCGGTATTTTCGGTTCGGCCTGATCCAGTCACCCCTTTTTTTTAGATGCCCGTCCAGTGGTGGGGTAAACATGTGGTATCTATAGCTTGCGTAACGGAGTCAGCCCCCCCTCCCCTACTACTGCTGTTGATCGACACCTCGTGAGGTGAAACGCCGAGTTCGTATTTGTGATCCTGCTTCTTTTTTCATCATCCTAGTGCGATATTAGTAATGATCGACATCACGTGAACATCAAATTGGTGTTTCGGAGCCTTGCTGTAGAGTAAATCCCTGGTCGTCTCGCGTCTTAGCTCTATCATACAGACCACTACAAGCGACGCAGTATCGCTTTAGGCGTGAGTGTCCCTGCTGCCGGTCGCCTACGTGGGGTCGACGTCATATGGCGTGCATGGCGGGTATATGGTCGTCGAGGTTTTTACCGTGGTTACTTTTTGAATCGGGACACCCGTCAAATATTGTTTGAATATTCCCACACGAAAGCTATTATTTAATAGGGTCTGGGATAGTTTGTGTATTCAATCCCACAAAAATAAGACAAAGCTGAAGTTGGATCAGATTTCTAGCATTGTTGACAAATACTGGTGCTCGAAAGTAATCTTTTCACGCGGGTAATGGTGGCTGGCTGCTTGCGCTCTTCGTTGGGCACTAGACCATAGCGTGGACCATGCGGCTGCTGAGCTCAAAGCATTTATATTAGAACTCGAGGACGAGGCCGACGAAACGAACACACTTCCGAGTACCAGTTGTAGACAATACCTGATGATGCATGCCACGTGTCCATGAGTGAAAGGCGTTTACTCGTGTGAGTGAAAGCACTGCTATTCTACTGCACGTGTTCGTCGTGAGTGCCTCCTTCATCGGATCTGATGGATCTACTCTGTAGCACTATTTTACAGTTTTCAGTGCCGAAACAAACAGGGATGTTCGAGAAGACCGTCACTTGACTTTTCGTGGTATTGCCCGAGACGTGGCGTCATGCCACAGCAAGCTTGCCGTGAAGCTTGCCGTGGCAGTCGTTCCGTGACATGCCGCTGGCAGTACCACGAGAAAGTCGCAATGTCGTACTTGCCTCCAAGAAAGCACGTAAAGTCGGACGCGTTTGAGCATACATATATTGCTACGTACTCCAGGAATATCGAAATAGAAGGGCAGCGTCTTTACGAACGACCGCCCCCTCCCCTGCGAGGAGTGTCTGGAGGTGCACAGGACGTGTATGCATTGTGTGTGGCTTGTCAGGGGTTCGGGTTTGTTTGTAGCCTGTTGTATTTTCGTGTGAGAACGGAAAGTGTAGCACACAGTCGATCTTCGCGATCTCAAAACTTGTGCTTGTTTTGGCGTATCATGCGGACACGGTTCGGTAAGGTCTATGGTAATACCGAAACGTGCGTGTCGCAGGCAGTACCAATGAATACTCCGTCCGGGACAGTTTTCGCCCCACTCTGTTGATGGAATAATAATCGTCGCCGATATTTTTTGCCAAAAAAGGCGGGAGTTCGAGATCGCGAAGACCTTCCATGATGTGCATAGCTACCAACTTCCAAAAGCAAAATCCAGCCTAGGCGCGAAATGCGAGCACGTGCACTTTTTCAGTACTCGCGGGGAGGGGGGGGGTGGGGGGGGGGTTCTTGAGAATGCTGTCCTTCGATTTAAATTTGACCGCTCGGTGGTTTAATCAAGTCCTTGTATGTGACAGGCATGTTCTGAATACTTCCAAGAAAAGTACGTGTTTCCTGAGGCTATTTTTGTGTTGTGCGTTTCGAACGAGATGTCGATCTCCGGAGTGGCAATTGTGGGCATCAAGCGTTTGTTCCCTTACCGCATTGACAGCGCAGAAGGAGATATCTCCCTTGAAACGATCCCGCTCTTCCGTTAGTTTGCCACTGTGCATCGTCCTCCGCATGGTATACATCGTGTTCTTGCCGGACGTCCCATGGGAAGATGCTACCTCCCAAGGCACAATTCGATGCGAGCAGACGAAGGAGGAAAGCGTCGAATGAAGTCTTTCCGCCCAAACAAATGCAAGGCACGCACCGTGGTGGAGAGGGTGAAGGAACGCCTACTTGGTGAACCCGCTTCTTAGATGGGAATGTTGGCGGGAGAGGGAAAAAAAATAGGCGAATATAGTAAATAAGATGGAGAGTCAAACGAAAATAGTGGGAAGGCCCGGCGAGGAGTCATGGGACTTGCCATGCGGTGCACCTTTGTACCCATAGTACTTTTCATGAAACGTCCCATATTGCTACTACTCGTGGGCTGCATCGTGCATCCCATGGGACACCCCGTATGGGCCTCCATGGAACATGCCACGGAACGACGCAGGGGAAGACGCTCCATGCCAGCATGCGTTCCACGAGATATCTGCCATGATATCCCATTGGACTTCCCGTCGAGAGGGACTGGCCCAATGAAGGCTATCATGGGATGTATAACACCCCATGAGCCGTCCCGTGGAAGGCTCCGTGGAAATTCCCATGGGATCCCACGGAGCGTCCCATGGGTCGTTTTGGCATCCATGGGACCTATTGGACATCCCAAGTCGGAGTGTGAGATGTACCCTGAGGATGCGCAGTGACAAAAATAGAACTATGTATTATCCCATGGGGAGTCCGTTAGGAATTAGTGGCAACTTGCCAGGTAAAACAACGATTCCCATGAGGTATCTCAAGTGACCCATGGGATGATTCTTATTCCACAAGAAAACGGATATTGCCCACCACTCACCTATTGCCTCCTCGAAACGTCCAAGGGTCGAAACACACTCGACCCGACAAGTGAAAATCCATGAATCCGTAGGAGACCCCGGCACGTCCTACGTACGTGTGAGGACCTCACCATGATGAGCAGTGGGGCACAGCAGTTTGCCTATCACCGCGAAGGTTGAACGGGACATGCAGTCGCACCGTGTTTCCCCTTGTTCAGGGGTGGATAAGTGATACCTGGCGATGACCAGGCGTGATAACCCTATAGGGACAGTCCATGACCAGCAAGTGAGTTCTGCCTTTTAATGCACCAACTACAGCACACAGCTATAATAGTCGGCATACTTCTGCCACCGTTAGGCGTCTACAAATATCCACGAGTATATACTGCTATATATCCACGGATAGCAGAATAAGCATAGTGATAACCCAACGTAATCAGCCCAGGGTCAGCCTTTCGTGAGCACCAAGTACTGTTGACGCTCAAGTTATGAGATAGAAGGTGCTGTGTTTCTTGAGTGGGGATAGCCAACTGACTTCTGACTTCGATGCGATGCGCCAACTATACAGCACAGCAGGCCTATATATAGTGGATATTTTACTGCGACTGTTAGACGTCTACAAATATCCTACAGCAGTAACGCGGTCGATATTTTTACGATGTTCAGGGGTCGGTACGAGATACCTCGCAATGGCCCACACCGCTATTAGCCAAGGACCAGCCATTGCTGAGCACCAAGAAATATTGACGCCCAATTGGTGAAAAAGATGGTGTGTTTTGTGAAGAGAGGTCGCCAGCTAAACTGTCTTCTGTCTCCGATGCACCAACTGCACCAAGCAGAAAACGTCGACGTCATGCCGAATATAACCGCTAGATGTCTACAAGCTCATTAGCCCTGGGCCAGCCATTGGCGAGCACCACGGAAGGATGTCGTCCAGCTACAGTAGTAACCATGAAGGTTGTATGTTTTTTCGGGAGTGGAGGCGGTCACCTGACTTTGCACCCTCCGATGCACCGAGTACCAGGAAATATCAATGGTCGGGATCTTACGGCGACCGTTAGAGGTCTACAAAGATGGAAAAAGTATACTTCAGATAATCACGGGTGGCCGAAGGATTCCTATCG
The DNA here is from genome assembly GCA_031763025.1 of Macrocystis pyrifera. Taxonomy (NCBI): domain Eukaryota; class Phaeophyceae; order Laminariales; family Laminariaceae; genus Macrocystis; species Macrocystis pyrifera. Next base: position 9,880,230 of record JASSKH010000016.1, on the reverse strand, counting down.
ATGACCAACCACGCGATCAGCCCAGGGCCAGTCGATGGTGAGCACCAAGCAAGGCTGAGGCTCAGCTGGTGGATAGGTGTTTCGGAAAGGCACGCCGGCAACTGACTTTGGCCTCCGATGCATCAGGTGGTGGCAAGCAGCGATAGTCAGTATGTGACTACGACCGTCAGACGTCTACAAAGATCCAAACATACCTCATATATCCTGGGGGAATATATGACAGCTGACGATGACCGAACGCCGTTGTTCCTGGGCCAGCCCTTGGCGAGCACCAAGCAAGGCTGTCGCCGAGATTTGGTGAGGTAGATGAATATTGTGCGCTTTTGTTTGTAGATATGGACTACTGACTTGTGCCTTCAAGGCACCAAATACGGCGAGAAGCAGTAGTCGGTGTCTTACTGCGACCGTTAGGCGTCTACAGAGATCCAAAAATATCTTACATATGTTAACGGGGGGCTGAATGATTGCCTCCTGGCGAGGACCGACGCGTTTAGCCCACTGCCAGCCTTTGACTATCATTGAGCAAGGCTGACGCCTAACGTGTGAGATGCAGTGTGGCGTATTCCGTAGAGATAGAGGTCGACAACCGACGTCTGTCCCCAATGCACTACCTACAGCAAGCAGCAAGAAGAGTCGGTACCTTCATGCGATCGCTAGACGCCTAAAATATAGAGTATGTTCTATCATATTCATGGGTAGGTACACGGTCCCTGGCGATGATCCATCGCCTTTAGGCCAGGGCCAGCTTTCGGTGCATCAACTTACAGCAAGCAGAATTTCAGTCGGTGACTTGCTGCGACCGCTATTTTAGACGTACACAAAAAACCAAACGTACGGTCCTTACACTCAGGTGTGGACACCTTTTTATTATTAATAGTACTATTTGCAGCGTTATGCCCTGGTGATGAAAAAAACACAGTTACTGCGGGGCCAACCATTGCAGGTTCTATCCGGCTTGTGCCGCCGACGCACCAACTTCAACGAGCAGCAACACCAACGGTCATCGGGATCTTACTGCGACCGTCAGACGTCTGCAAAGGTCCAAAATCTTTGACAAGGAATCACATATTATAGAATACGCGCTCTCGGTGCATCACGATACTTGTAAAATTAGGTAAAAATGGAATATAGACGAGGTGTATTTACGCAGCTTGCAAAGTTGAGTATCAACTATTTAATCAGTCGAACTCACAGCTGACGTGTTTCAAAATTTATAAAAGGTCCAAAATCACGTTTTATATGTATCTTCACGGGCGGACACATTGTGATATCATACCTGGGGATGACCCAACTCGGTAGAGGCTCAGGGCCAGCATGGACGACCACCAAGCAAGGCAACTGCCCAGCAAATGAGATTGGATGGGGCGTTGTGTTTTCGCAAGTGGCACTGACTACCGCCTCCGATGTACCAACTACATAGAGCAAGCAGCAGTATATTGCCGGTAGAAGGGATCGTTTTGAAACCGTTATTAGGCGTTGACAAAGATCCGACCTTATTTTTTACCTACTTCGAAGTATTCAGGGGTGACAACGAAGTGATGTCTAGCGATCACCCGATGCGATTTGCTCAGGGCCAGCCATTATCATTGACGAGCACCAGGCGAGGCTTCGGCAAGCTAGACAGATGAAGAAGCTGTTTTGTTTTCATGGAGAGATAGATATGGTCAACCATGTTAGCTTCTGTCGTCTCCGATGCACCTCGTGCAGGTAGGTAGGTGCTGTTACAGCAGTAATACAGCGGTCGGTATATTTGTTTGCCCGTTAGACCTCTGCAAAACCCCCCAACCTATCTTTCATAATTTGAGGGAGCGCTTCCGTTATACCTGGCGGTGGTCCAACGAGAGTAGCCCAAATCCAGCCTTAACGATCAGCAACAAAAATGCAAGATGGACGTGGCCCAGCTTTGGTAAGGTACGTGGGAGAGACATCGAACTCGGTTCCCACAGGCACAGACCCAACCGTTGACAGCTATTATCGTGAACTGACTTCTGCCCTCGTCAGTTGCACCTCATCATACATCAAGCAGAAAGATACCGGTAGTCGGCATGTATGCTTGCTCGACTGCTCGTATCTATTTGATGTCTACGAAGATCCAAAGGTGCCATTCATTTGTCCGTGGGCGATGGCTGAAAAAACCAAGCACCGAATTGTGAGTCCGAAATTACTATTATTTCAGAAGACGGAGCTCCCACCCAACGCCTTTGGCGCCTTTAGGCGGACCTCATTTATTGTATACCTGGTAATTTTTTGTGTGTGCTGACGAGATACGCTCCAAGTATTTGTACCCACGCCTAGCCCCTGGAAATTACGTACTACAGTAAAGTCACATCCTGCGGCTTGTTTCTACCAGGTACTGTGCAATGTTTCTCGCAATCAGGTACGTACGTGTACTACTAACACGGGAGACCACAGTAAATAGGACCTACGGTACACACAAAAACCTACCGGTATACATTGACCTTTTTTTAATAATAATAATAATATATGGTTCTTCTTACTGTGATCCCCCGCAATACCCCCGTCTATAGACCGTTCAGTCCACCCAGCGTTCTTTTTTTTTTCCAGAGAAGAACGACAAAGGTTGCCGATGCCGGGCAACAAGCAAGGCGGTTTCGGAAAAGATCTGGTCGAGAGTGTTGTGGCGACTTCAGGGGATAGAAACTTCGAGTTAGGGGATCCCTTTCGCCTTGAAACAAAATAAACGCCGAAAAATAGGGTTCGACCTCGTTTAGCGCCCTTCGGCAGTTGCTGTACCGCTGTCGAGGAAAGCAAGCGCTGCAAAAAATATTATCGCGACGCTGACGGCTGTGCGAACTAGGCGCCTCATAACGGTATTTGTTTTTGCGGTATAATAGGTGTAGAGCCCCTGGCGAGTTTGGAGGTTTACATTTTATGGGGAGGCGTTAATATATCCCTAACCGCATGTTGCGCGCGTCGAAGCTATAACTGAAACTTGAGGGTGGGAGGAACGGGGGTGCAGGGTTCTATAGGGTGTGAGACGAAACCCTGTGTGTGGGTTCATGTCAGGTTTTCCTACTGCCGGATGGGAAGACGGACGGGATGCAAGCGAAAACTGCACCAGCAGTGTAGCAGTTCCCGAACGGCCTTGGTCGCACAATGTCCCGGAGAACGGCAGGCTTGTAGGTGCGGCAACGGGGAAGTGTGGAGGGGCGGTACGTAAGATAGTTTGAAGCAGTGTGCTAGTTCTGTTTTACCGCTATAATTTCCACTCCGGCCCAACCTCATGTCGGAGGCTCTGGAGGAAATGTGGTTATTAGTTGAAGGCCGGAGGTCGGAGTGGGGTGCCAGCTGAAACAAGCGGTGATGGGGGGAGAAATCGACCTTGAATTGGCGATGGCCAATCCGCACGGCGTATATACCTTGCGCAAAAAAAGGAAATAATTTCGAATCATCCAACCGCAGCTACTATTACGGCGGTCCATAGTTAACAGGACCAATTTTTTGATAGTAAAAATAGGTAAATATATGGGTTTTTATGTATACCATAGGTCCTATTAACTATGGACCCCCGTAATAATGCATTGGTGATGACTGTAGTTTTAGTTCCCGCCGACATAATATATATTCAGTCTTGTAAACCAGACAGAGTTGGCGGGACTTAAGTGCGCAAGACTAGCAACGCACTGAAAAGGCAATGTTAAAAGCAATCCCACGTCGGAATATACATCACGATCTATCTGATGTAGGAGTATGTGCGGATAGATCATCTAGACAAGGTCTTAACCTGCCGCCACGATGTTTCGTGCGGGATCTGTGTGCTGCGGTACGGATCCAACCCAAACATGTCCTACAGCAGATCCTGAGGGCCATGCGGTTATCCCCCACCCCCCCCCGGGCACGACATGATGAGCTGCATACAACAGATAGATCATGCGGAGATGGAGAAGAGCGTGTCTATCACCGAAAGATCGACCGCTCTGTCCCTAAAGAAAAGGAGCCTTTTTATTCAATCTTCGATGTAAAATTGGTCCCTGTATTTCGAATACATGGAGTGGGGATCGATGACCTGTCGCAGGTGTCTGAAACAAAAACAAAAAACAGAAACACTACAGTATTGCGGGGGACCACAACAGTAAATAGGAACTACGGCGAACACAAACCCTATAATGTTTAACTATTTTTACGAACAGTATTTTGTCCTATTTACTATGGTCCCCCGAACTGCTTGTACGTAGTCCAGCGGGACGACAGCGGGAACGACAGAGGCTAGGGGGCCCCCGTCTCGCCTGGTGTACTTCGACAGCGGAGGAGGACCAACATGCATGGCGTCACGGTACCGCCGCATGGTACCTTTTACCCGACCACCGTCGAACTTAATAAATGATGGTGAGCTATACACACGCCCGATAGATAATGAGTGCCAAAGACTTCCACTGTTATAATAGTACCGAACGAATGCTATTCCGAAAACACGCATGGGGCGTAAAACCCATGAGGCAACACGCCATACTTGTACCATAGGTGACGGTCGCACTTTTCGTAGTTTGAAATTGTTCCCCCTGACCGAGAGGTCTCCTCGACTGAGCTACCGAAGTGAATCCGTTTCGCTGATATCTACAGCTGGTTCGTAGCCTGTGGGGCTGTACATGCAGGGCTTAGCCTAACGAAGCTGTGTTGTCTCGACGTCGTATCTTTGGGAAAATGTACAACAGAAATGACAGGCATTCTTTTTTAGGGAATATCTATTAATATAATATACAACAAAAATAGAACCGGATATATATGGGGCTTCTCAAGTTGGGGAACTACAGTACGTACATGCTGTACGCACCCAAAATCGTTCGGGTTTTTCTCCGATATATTTGTATTTCTCCGAAATATTTGTTATGTGAACCTATACTTCCTGTAAGCCATCCGATTGCTCACGGAGTTACGCCTACATATTTTCGTGACCTCTCTGGAGAGATAGAGCGACCAAACAATGGTTGGTAACGTTCGGTGATACCCGTACCGGTACGACACTCCTCGCGCTGTACCACTCTGTACCACCCCGCAAGCACGCCTCGGTAGCCTTCGCCATGTAACCGTTACAATTTTCATCATCAATTTTCCCGTCTGAAGCCCCAAGAAGAGGGTTTCAAAAAGGCGTTTTTGGTTAGGGTGAGAACATTTGGAGCGCTCCTTAACCAAGGGATCCCAAGGTAAATTGCAGGCACCATAGTGAATAGGACCTATGGTATAAATACAAACCTATATATTTACCTATTTTTACTAACAAAATTTGGTCCCATCAACTATGAACCCCCGTATTAACAGCATCTTGTCCTTGGAGCATAACGCGAAGGCAGGCTCTCAAGAGGGAACGGGAGCCACGCTCCATGTAAGCACACGACGTGCGCCCGACCAGGACGGCCATGAGGCGGGTGAGATACCATCGCAGGGAACTGCGTGTCCGACGGCATCTCCCGCTGTTTTCGGGCTGCGGCGTGCAGAAACAGGGTATAAGTGGCATTTTTTTTTGTAATGCGAGCGCACTCTTAAAACACAGTACATCACATACAAAAACAAAAAAACAAAAAAACAGACCTGGCGCGAAGTATTGCCCCAAATAAAGATCGGAACCGCAGTACATCGTAACACGTTCACCACGAAACAACACAAACTGGGCGCTTTGAATCGGTACCACGATTGAGCACCGCAGGGCAGCCACCCACAATACAAAAATGAGACACGCCGCTCATCGACCCCTCCCCCCCTACGGCCATGCATGAGATCGAGTACATCTCTCCTATCGAGTACACAACCCCCCTGCCCCCCCCCCGCCCCAAGCTTTGCCCGCAATCCTGTGCAGCTCGATGCCACTCACGAGGCCCGCAACCAACACTTGCGCGCCTCGAAAAAACGCATCCATACGCTAAAGCGGAATTTCCAAAACGCCGTGACACCCTGACACCCTTAGTAGGATGCAGCTCACCCTTCATGCGACTCGCCGGCCACTTCACGTTTCGCTTCGCGCTTGGTGCAAGCAAGCAATGTCTGCCTGGTCGGTGAAAACCCGACATGCTCCGTCCCGGCCTTGTAGGGATGCGAGGGTCTATGGCCATTACGACCACGGCCATGCATGAGATCGAGCACATCTCTCCTATCGAGTACACCCCCCTCCCCTCCCCTCCCCTCCCCTCCCCTCCCCTCCGACAAACAAACGCCTTCACGCCGACAGAAACAAGCGACGCCAACGACGGTAGGCATTATCTGCCGTCCGTACCGCCACCACCGCTGCCACCGCCACCGTAGTAAGAGTCAAGCGCCGCCTTCGCGACCGCTGAAGCCCGGTCCGCCTGAGCTTTTTGGTCGTCGGCAGCTCGTTTCTCTCGGACTTCGCCCGCGGTGGGCAGTGGCACCGGCTCCCCGTTCGAGGAAGCAGAACCGCCAATCCCGCCGCCGCCGCCGCCGCCGTCGGTGTCCCCAAACGGCTTCCAGAAAGCGTCGTCCTCGTCCCTGGCTGGGCGTGGGTTGGCCGCCGCGGCCCTGACTCCGCTGCCGCTGTTCCGCGCCGCCCCGCCCGTAGCCGCACCGCCGATCCACTCTTTGTCGTCGTCGCTATCATCAAGCGCGGTCTTTAACTTCGTGACGGCCTCGTTCACGGCCTCGGTGCTGCGGCGGCGCAGATCGCGCCATGATTCCCCGAACAGCGCTAGTCCCCCCCCCTTCGCCGCCGCCGCCGTCGCCTCCTGCTTTTGTTTCCGCGGCGGAGTGGACGCCGAACTGTCTCCCCGGCCTCCGCCTCCTCCCCCTTCTCCTCCTCCTCCTCCTCCTCCTCCTCCTTCCGAATGTTTTTCTGATATAGCCCCTGCCCCCGCAACTGCCCCCGCTTTCGACGTTTGCGCCTGCTCTTGCGACCCTCCTCTTGGAGGGGATAGCCCTATGCTCCCAACCTTTATATCCTCCAGCTTCCGTTTCATGTCGGCCATCGAAGGCGGCCTGAACAGATCCCACCCGCCCCCGCCTCCCGCCCCCCCTCCACTACCACCGCCGCCGCCGCCATTAACGCCAGAGGAACCCTGTTCCGAGGCCATCCTCACGCCGCCACTGCCACCGCCGCCACCGCTGCTTTTCCTTCCCGCGACAGCAGAAGGGGGCGTCGGCGGGTCCTTGGGTCTGCCGAACATATCGGTGACAGACGCAAACGAGGTCGTGATCGAGCGGAGCACCTCGTCCGTCTTCTCTTGAAGGCTCAGCTCTTCCATTTTTTCTCCGCCGCCGCCGCCGCCGCCGCCGCCCGCGACATCAGCAAACCAGTTTCCGGTAGACCCTGTGCGTCGCCGAGCACTGCCCTCGGGGGTAGTAGACCCCCGACCGGCGCCGGGGGCGCCGCCGCTGTTGCTTCCGCTGCCGTCGCCTTCGATGCCTGTTGCACCTGGCGTGCCCTCTCCGTCGCCCGCGTCCCCCTCGACTGTGAGATCGGGCTCGGGGTAGACGCTGAGCAGCGAGAGTTGCTCTTCTACGTCCTCGGAAGGGTAAAGGGTGTCCTAATAAAAAGGAGGCCAAAGGGTAGCCGGGGGTAATGGGTAATGGGTGGGGGGTGCGGGGGGGAAGGGGGGGGTGGAGACGGTTTCGAGTGAGTTTCGGAGGGAGTTTTGTACTTGATGTTTGATGGAAATCGATTCGCGCGTGCGCGAGTGGTGGAGAGCGGAGAACGGCGTGCAGAGTTTGCCGCTCCTGTCACTGGCCGAGAGTTCTTTTATACAAGCATGGAATGACAACCAGTACATCGCAAGTGCGGCACGCCAGCACGTGGGATGATGGGTTATAGAAGCACTGAAAGGTACGGAACGGTACACCAGTATATGGTACGGTGCGGTATACTACAGTAGTATAGGGTATGGTACGGTATACCAGTACATGGTGCGGTACGGTATACGAGTAGATGGCACGGTACGGTATACCAGTACACGGTACCGTGTGCTATACCAGTGCATGGTACGGTACTATGTACCAACACACAGTACGGTGCGCTATACGAGAACATGGTACGGTAATTTATACCAATACATCATATGGTACGGTACGGCATACGAGTACATGGTACGGCGCGGTACACCGTCACATATCGGCGGGGAGGGAGGGAAGAAAATCACCGCCAACGCTACGTCTGCTAATACAATAGTCGTGACACAAGCACATAAAACAAAAACAAAAAAAACTATCAAACTTCCTACGGTAATTCGACACGTTTTTGGTGTTTTTCGATGTTTTTTTTTTAATTACAGAAGCACGCATCGCGAAACAGAGGCTCGACCCAGCCCAACCCCAACAACCCAGACCCAAACCACACAAAACCCTATCCCCTAGATCGTACTGCCTCATTATCATGTGGATCCTTCGTTGCTGGCCCCCGAGAGCATGGTAATGCCACTCAAACCCACCTCGGTGCACCTCCACGCTCGACTCAAGAAACAGATCAAAATTCCACGGGACTATTAATACCGTTTCCAGAGTTTGCGCAGGAACACTAAATCCAAAAAAAAATCCGCCCTACAGATCGGAAACTACCGACCGGTACGCACGACAGAGATCAAAAAAAAATATATATATATGTTGTGCTTTTTTTTCTTTCTTCTTTTTTCTCAAGTTTTTTTTCGATTGTTCTCGATGTTTTCTCGCACGAGCCACGACAGGGCCGGCCGGCCGCCGGTCGTGACCTCAACCCCCACAAGCCCCGCCGGTGCAAAAACCCTGAAAATAGCAAAAAAAAAGAAAAGAAAAGAAAAGAAAAGAAAAAAGACACCTGGCAGCTCTGGGATTCTCCGGCAGCACCGGCGGCCGCGCCGTCCCTGTGCCTGGCTCTCTCCACGCACGCGCAGAACAGTTGGGCCTGCTCTTCCCAACACTCTCCGTTTGCGCCGGCCTCCTCGGCAAGGAGATCATCCAGGAAGATGCGCCAGAGTTGGGTAGAAAACACCGTCTAAGGGGTAGGGGTATTGCGTGGATGGGGCGGATCAAGGAGGGGGGGGGGTGGGTGGATGGATTGGGGGGGGGGGGGGGGGGGGGGGGGGGGGGGGGGGGGGGGGGGTGGGAAGGGTGATGACGTTCTCGTACAGTTGACTTCCAGAAAGTGAAACGACCGTGTTCGGGTAATGCGAGGCATAAAAAGGAGGGACGAGGAGTGATGATGTTCTCGGAACAGCAAGGAACTTCTTCGGGCAGTGACAACACGGCCGCTCGCACGGTACCACCTGACGAGCGGTACCGATAGCTCCTTTCCCGTGGTGCAACAATCGATGTGTATTGCTTAACGTTTAGAGCTGCTGTCTCGTTACAGGGGCAACGTTACAGGGGCAACGAGTTAAAAGCGTCGCACTAAAGCGTCCCCTTAGAAAAAAGACCCGAGCATAACATTGGCGGGGAGGGGGGGGGGGGCATGGGAGGAGGAGGGGGGAGGGGAGGGGAGGGGGGGGGGGGGTGTACTAGATATCATGCACGGCCGTAACCGATTGACCAAACACCCTCGCTTCCCTACAACGCCGGGCCGGAGCACGTCGAGTTTTCACCGACCAGGCAGACAACTGCTTGCCTGCACCAAGCGCGGAGCGAAACGTGAGGTGTTCGGCGAGTCGCATGTCGGGTGAAAGGCACCCCACCAAGAACCGCTTGTGAGACTGACTTGTGTACAAGGGTGACAGCTTCAATGTGCGGCGGGGGCGTACCCGTGTGCTGCTCGCCTTAATCATTTCACTATAAACCGCGCATCCCTTTCGAGACGGAGCAGGAGCAGGGGAGGGTCCCAAGGCGAAAGCGTTGCGGGTTCGTGGAATTTTATTGTTGTCGGCTGGGGGGGGGGGGGGGGGGGGGGGGGGGGGGGGGGGGAGGGGGGGGGGAGGGGCATCACTGCATGAATGGAGGTTTTTCTACGAGCGTGCGCAGAATGATGGTGCGAAACGTTTAGGAAAAAAAGAAGGAAAACCATCCCCGCCATCACAACGCCTACACCGACAGCAAAGACCAACACCAGGGGGCAAGTGCCGCTGGAAGAAAAAAAAAAGCCGTCTCCCACAATCAAAACACAAATAAAACGGCTGCGTCAGCACTACGAGCAGCGTAAGCTGCAGCGAAAGCAGCGGCAGCCACTAGGAGCAGCAGCAGCAGCAGCAGCACTAGCAGCAAGAAAGCAAGCAAAAACATGCAGCACCTCCAGCAATTTTCGATGGTCTTCCGGCGCCTCGCTGATCATACGCTTCTGGGCTCCCGCGACATACCTATACGTTTGGTACGCTCCAAACTTGCATCGATCGATCCATCGAGGTAGGGAGGGGCAGAAGAACAGGAAAAGGGGTGCGGAGGGCGTGAGGAGTTAGGCGCGCGAGGGGGGGGGGGGTGAACTCACAATCATGCATGGCTGTAGTCGTACGACCATAGACCCTCGCATCCCTGCAATGCCGGGACGGAGCACGTCAAGTTGCCGTCCAAGTGTCTAAACGTACCTGCCGTACAAGGAACGTTACCATCGGAGAGAAAAGTTTGGGCAGAGTGGTGGTGGCTTACAGACACGAGTTCTTTTTGACACCATAGTAGGTAGCGAGTGCGAGCTGACCATTCGAAAAAAAGACGCGTTCCACGATGGAAGCTTCTCCGCTAAGCTATTATTTTTTTTTTTTTTTCTGAACGACGGAGCCGCTCCTCAGCCCAAAATCGCCGGAATCCCAATCTTGTTTTCGAAACACCAATGACGTTCTCGTATACTTGGGCCATGCATGCGATTATTCATCGGCATCAGATTTTTTTTTTTGGAACGTTTGCTCAAGTCCGTTTTCGGGAGAGGTGTGGAGCTCCTTGAGGTCAAGTCAGGAGAGCCTCAGAAAAAGTAGGGTGAACCGGCTATCCACACGACCCGCACCACGCGTCATCAAGGCAGTAGCATCGTCACCGCAGGATCGCACACAGCTTGGAAATTGGTGCTTTCGAGGAATCCTGTATACCTGGTATTGTTTTTAAACATGATTTTCGAAAAAATCATGAACGAACACGCAGAGCGGCGTCCGTTGCCCCCCATGCGCATGTGTGCAAGCGGGGGGGGGCGGGGGTGAAAGAATAAGTTATCTCGATAAGCGACGCCTACTCGACCATGATGACAGCGTCACTCTAATAAGGTACTGTACTGTATATTTACCGTTTTGTACTGAGTGTATCATACTGCACCGTGCCCTACTACACCATACCATACCATACCATACCATACCATATAATATCACACCATACCAACCCGTACAACACCACATCAAATACCGCACACCATCGTGTTGTACATAAAATACCGACAATACCATCTCAGATCGAACCGAGCCGAACCGTGCCTGATCAAAACCTACTCCGCAACGTACCGAAACGAACTGAACCGAACCGAACCGAACCGAACCGAACCGAACCGAACCGAACCGAACCGAACCGAACCGAACCGAACCGAACCGAACCGAACCGAACCGAACCGAACCGAACCGAACCGAACCGAGCCGAGCCGAGCCGAACCGAGCCGAACCGAACCGAACCGACCCGTGCTGAACCGGACGAGATCCGAACACGCACGTGCAGCACAAAAAAAAAAAAAAACATCGAAATAAAAAAACACACCCGCCGGCTTACCAGGTCTACCATGACGTCAGCCAGTGCCACACGTATCCCGGGGTGTACAGAATGGAAGCACGAGGCTGCGGGTTTGCTCGGTCAGACGGCGGAGAGGACTCGAGGGGGACACATCTGCGCAGACGGTTTTCCTGGAGAACGCCAAAGGCGGGCGGTGGAATGGCAGAGGGAGGGGGGGGGAGGGGATAGGAGACAGGCGAGGTGAAGGTTCGTATCGAATTGGATATGTTTTCTTGGACAACGTCAAAGGTGGGGCGACATGAGGGGGGAGGCGGGAGCAGGGAGAGGGGAGGGGAGGTGTACTCGATCTCATGCATGGCCGTAGTCGTATGACCTTAGACCTTCGCATCCCTCCAATGCCGGGACGGAGCACGTCGGGTTTTCACCGACCAGGCAGACATTGCTTGCACCAAGCGCGAAGCGCGGTGAGGGGTTCGGCGAGTCGCATGAAGGGTGACCTGCATCCTACGAAGAACCGCTTGTGAGGCGGGCTTGCATATGGATGACAGCTTCAATGAGTCAGGTTAATTTCCGGTGTGGCCACTTCCAGAGACAGTATTGGGGTTACTATGTAACTGCCTCGTGGGAGCCTTGCGACAAACACTAGGTACGTGATACGACCATCCCCCCTGGGCGGAATCACGGTTCTCTACCCCGCACAAATGATTCAACTCGATCACCAGCCGTGACCGGCGGCCAAAAACAACAAAAATGGTACGCTGATTGTCTAGCTCTCGCAGTGAGCGGCATGTTTTGCGGTGTCGTTGCCAACCGACGCCGACCCAACCTACAGTATAAATCATAGGGGGCGGGACGGGGAAGGGAAAGGCAGGAAAGGAGACATTGCACATCGACTATTACGAGGGACCAAATATTTTTTAGTAAAAGTAGCGGAATATATAGGTTTTTGTGTGTACCGTAAGTCCTATTTAATGTGGTCCCCCGTAATACATGCGTTTCGGGGAAGAAAAGGCAATAAAAAACTTACACATATAATCTGAGCAGGGCTTTGAAACCGAATGCGGACCGATCCTTTTGCACCCTTGAGCTTAAGCTAACACGGGGGAACACAGTGAATAGGACCAAATATTCGTTGGTAAAAATAGGTAAATACCTGGTATATTGGTTTTGGTGTGTGTACCGTAGGTCCTATTTACTGTGGTCCCCCGTAATAGAATATAACAGGTACACCAGTACCAGTACATACGTATACACAGTACTTGGCACTTATTTCGGGGGGCCATAGTAAGTAGGACCTACGGTACACACAAAAACCTATATACTTACCTATTATTACTAACAATATTTGGTCCTATTTACTATGGTCCCCCGTGTAATAGTAGTTCGGGGTTTCGAGAATATCTCTTGTTGCTTGTGTAACACGATTGTAAGGCAGAATTTCTGAGCGTTCCTACTGTAAGTGATCCCGACATTTTTGTTGGCTTATTCATTATTACGGCAGGGATAGTCTTTGCGGCAGTAAAAGAGTAAATGGAGTCCCTTACGCTTTCGAAAGAGGGCCTGTCGACTAATGGCATGACCCCCGTCTGCCCGTCCGTCCGTCCGTCCGTCCGTCTTCGTCTGCTCGCGCGCGGTAGAGAGTCCGGCCCGCACGTTCAAAACATGCACGAGGCTTGAGCGGTATTAACAGCACTCGCTCGGCCGGGGACAAAAAAAAAAAAAAAACAAAAAAACACCGCCACCGACGACAACGGCGACAGCAAAAAATGACACCATACAACAGAAAAAAATGACGACAACCGAAGCAACAACAATAACTAAACGACTATTGCTCCGCGCGAACAAGAGCAAAGCGCCCAACAGAAAAAAATGCGGCCTCTACGTACACCCGCCTCCCCCGTCCACCCCTTTCTCTCTCCTGAGGTAAAAACATCACAACTATTTCCCCAAGACCAATTTATTTCTTGCCGTTCGGTTCGAATCTCATCTTGCCCTTCCACTCCCGAGAGCTCTCGATAGCAGCTCCGCTAGCAACCGCGACCCGCTCCGCGACCCTCGCCCGCCCCCTACCCCACCCCACTCTCCCTCCCGACTACCTGCTCCTCTCCCCCAGACCCTGAGGTAAACATACGCACCTCCAAGACTACCTGTCTCGGAAGGGATACGTGGTTGATGGCCAAATGACTAAGGCGAGCAGCAACCCCCCCCCCCCCCCCCCCCCCCCCCCCCCCCCCCCCCAGACGACGTTCGTAGTTCCGCTCGGCTCGTATCCTACCGTGCCATACCGTGCCGCTCGCTCCCCGTTCTTGCCTTACCGCTCTGCTCTTGAGGGCCCTCGGCAACTCCGCCAGGGACCGCGACCCGCTATCCCTGCGGCTCATCCTCCTCTGCGGCTCCTTTCCGGTGGAGTCTACCGCAACGACGGTGGACACGCTCGTGATCGGTCGGATCGGCAGCACCACCTTGTTCGTCGTCTGAAAAAAAAAAAAACACGCACAGAGCGGTAGTAATAGGTACACGTTGGGGAGGGGAAAAAAAAAAAACGGGGGGGGGGGGGGGGGGGGGGGGGGGGGGGGGGGGGGGGGTTGGGGCAGGCTGTGTTGAGGAAGGCAGGGGGGGGGGGGGGGGGATACTCATGCCATGCATGGCCGTAGTCGTATTAGCCTATCATGGACCCTCGCACCCCGGGTATGCGGGAAGGGTCCTCCCAACACAAGGGGGGCTCGGAGGGGGTGGGGTCGGGTCGGCCGCAGATGCCCTATTTGTCGTGTATGGCCGTAGTTGTATGGCCACAAACCCTATTCAATACGGGTAGGAGACAGGGGGGGGGGGGGGGGGGGGGGGGGGGGGGGGGGGGTGCACACATGTCATGCATGTTCGTACATAGTCGTATGAGCGCAGACCCTCGCATTATTACAACGCCGGGAGACGGAGCACGTCAAGTTTCCGCCGAACAGGCAACGCACTTGCTTGCGCCAAATGCCAAGCGCCCGTGAGGTCTTGGGCGAGCCTCTCGAAGGGTGAGCTGCCCCCCCTACTGTTACGGGGGGCCACAGTAAACAGGACCTACGGTGCACACAAAACCTACACATTTCCCCGTTTCTACTAATAATATTTGGTCCTGTTTACTATACCTCCCCGTAGTAACAACAGCTTGTGAGGCCGACTTTCTTGCACATGGATGACATGGTTGACAGGGTTGAATTGAAAAATAAAATCGGTTGTGTGTAGGGTGCGGGGGCGGGGGGTGAGGAAGGACTTGGTAGGGGTAAGTGGGGAAAAGCCTCCGGGACAAGAGGGGGTAAGGGATGTGCCGCTAGAAAGGCACCGCAGGAAACGGGAAGGGGGGGGGCGGATGTGGAACTTTCGCACGCCCGCGCCTCTGGGATATACCAACAACTCGAGAACCAACCCAACAAACCAACCGAAACAACCGACCCACCAACCAACGCGTTCACCGAAACAATAAAAGGCAAAACCGACCAACGATCTCGTCCGACAGCCGACCAACCAACCCACCAAACGAATCGTCAACCAACCAATCAATCAATCAACAAGGGAGCCCATCAGGCCGCAAAACCAATCAACCGACCAATCGTCACCAACCCACACTCAACTCAACCTGCCAACCAACATAGAGACAAACCAACCAACGAACCAGAACAACCGACCAACCGAACGATGAAGCGAACTTTCACCACGGCGCATGATAGGTAAGAGCCCATCTTACCGGGCAACACTAAACTTCGGTCATTCAGATGTAAATTAAATTAGAAAAAACAAAAAATCTAGTCAAATTGAAAGAACCGAAAGTCCTCGATAAGATGGGCCCTAAGCGCAGGCCCACTATTAATTCCCCTTGTGCGTCCATCGGCATTTTCGAAAGCACAAACCAAAACAATCAACCAACGTCGAATCAAATCAAATCAACCAACCCCACCAACCAACAAAGTGTCGAGGGATGTGTACCAAATACCCGAGAAAAAATTGTTTGACATACACTTGTCTGCGAGATGAATACAACTAACCCCAAGCCTGAGCCGATCAGACCCAATCAACCATTGGCTAGTATCACTTCCATTCTCTCGTGCGCGGTGTACCTCAACCATTTTCTCGCGCAAGCGGTGATAAGCTCCGCTGAAAATATCAGCCAAAACAATCCATCAACCAATTCATCAATCTACAAAATCAACCGGTCAACGTGCCCTTGCCCCAGGAGCAACAGCAGACAGACAGACTATCCTGACGTTGCTTCGGGGAGTACGGGATAAAATGACGAACGACGCGAAATTATAACGTGCAAAGTGTGGTGAGATTAAGCTCTATTTTTACCACTCCACCGGAGGATAAAAAAAACAAAACAACAACAATAACAACCAACCAACCAACCAAAAACCACACCAAAAAACAACCGACCTCCCAACCAAAATACCAACCCACGCCGAAACAAAGACCTACCCATAAACGACACCCAACCACCAAAACCTACCAGGTAGACGATGGTGACGCACGACAGGTCGGCCCCGACCCTGCCCAGCTCCCCCTGGTGCATCCCCATAAGAAACGGCACAGGCGCCTCCAGATAGTGCAGCAGGGAGGCCGGCAGGACGGGGATGAGGGTGTGCGGCCACCTGTAGACCAAAAAAAAAAAAAAAAAAAAACCCGTATTGCACACGAGTGGGGCAGGGCGAGAGGCGGGGCGGGGGCGGGGGCGGTAGTAAGAGGTGCCGTTCACCAACCTGTTCGACGCTCGCGGTTGAGGTTTGAGGTTCACTGCTGCGTACGATGGGGGGGAGAAAAATGAACACTACTCCTGGCCCTATAGCCCCTATCCAATCAACCATTTTAAGAGGCTAGTGTTACGGGGGGGCATACTGTAGTACATAGGACCAAATAGTGTTATTAAAATATATATATATATATATACATGTATATAGATGTTTGTGTGTATCATAGGTCCTATTTAATATGGTCCCCCGTAGAAGTCGAGCAAGTGGTGGGACCCAGCTGGGCGGTAGCGCGGGGCGGGGGGTGGAGGTGGAGGCATGATATTTGTGGGAGAGAGAGAGGGGGGGGGGGCTGGGCGGGAGCGTTAGTGGGGGGTGGAGTCAAGGTAGGTCAGTCGGGAGGCCAGCAGAACGTAAAAAATCAGGGTGGGCGGCCACCCGCAACCACACCCCCAGCAAGCAAAAGCCATATCGGGGGCCGGAGGCAGGGCGGGGGCGGTAACGAGGGAGAGGGGGGGGGGGGGGGGGGAGAGTGGCGGTATATGTGACGGGAGAGGGGGGTGGGGGTGCAAGTGGGGGTGCGGGTGAAGGCGGGCGCAGAGGCGACAGGCGAGAACGAAACTGTGTGGTGAGGGGGAGATGGGGGGGGGGGGGGGGGGGGGGGGGGGGCTGAGGGCGGAGGGTCGCTGAGGGGGGCTGCACAGGCCTTGTCCTACGCTTGACACTCAACCCCATACGTATATGTACATCGGTCCTAGAATTCCTGACCCCTTACCGCCTGGGAAATTTCTCCGAATGTTATAGATGTAATGAGTTATTGGTGCGGACTACAAACCATTTAGTCTAACCTGTGGCCAACGTCGCAAACATACGGGCGGTGCAGGTGGCGATATTTGTGACGCGAAGAAAGGCGGGGGGGGGTGGGGGCGATGTGTGTGTGGGGAGGCAATGGCGAAGGGGGTGGAGATGGCGGGGTTAGCGGTGGGCGGGTGGGCGGCGAGGGGGGGGTGTCGGTGTTTGCGGTAGTATACTGAGGAGGGGTTGGGACGGGGGTGAGGGCAGTGGGGGGTGACGGATGGAAGACGGTGGAGGTGGCGGTGTTTGTGATGCGGGGGGAGGTGGGGGGGGGTGGGGGGGGGTGGGGGTATTTGTTGCCGGTGAAGCCACATGGAAAAAACGAATAGACACACAGATGTATGTCCGAGCCGGTTCTGGGCGTAACCCAGGGTAGACAGCGAGCGGTGTCCTCATAAACGCGCTTCGGGGTCGGTAAGGCAAGTACATCACACCCGATACTGCTGCGGTTTCGTGCGTTCGTGGTCATGTATCCGATTGATTGTGGCATTGGTCGATGAAAGCAGACGAACCATCGCGAGAGCGTCAAAACGATAAGTCGAGGAATTGTAGGGAGGCGGCGGGTCGTGGGGGGGGGGGGGGGGGGGGGGCAGGGGCCCGGAACAAAGGGTATCCTTCACGAGAATCTTAGCCAAAGACGTCGCCTTTTTTCTGTTCTAAGAATACGGTGGGGTAAAGTGAAAACATGGGTACAGTCATCGTCGCCGTCATCATCATCATCATCACCATCATCCTTCCCATCATCACCATCCTTCCCACCATCACCATCATCGTCATCAACATCATCCTTCCCATCATCACCACTAGACCACTGCCACCACTTAACGCTACCACCACCACCGCCACCAGCAGTCAGTGCATGGTTGCATAACCTGAGGGGGAAGAGCAGTCCCAGGAGGGCGGATGTTGCGGGCGCTAAATCTTCCATGCGATCGCTGAGGAGCAGCACGCTTTGCTCCTGGACGAACGAGTCGGCGTGGTAACCAGCGATTGGGGCAAGGATGGGCGGGAGGGGCGGGGGGGGGGGGGGGGGGGGCGCAAGGAAAGGGAGGGTGGGGGTGTGTATTCATTACCATGCATGGCCGTAGTCGTACGACCATAGACCCTCGCATCCCTACAATGTCGGGCCGGAGCACGTCGGGTTTTCACCGACCAGGCAGGCATTGCTTGGGGGTGGGGGGGTGGGGGGCAAAAAGCATGCGTTCGAGGAAAATACAGGGCATGGCCCCACCTGCCACCCCTAAAAAAAAAGGAAACAGACAAACAAGAACAAGCGAACAGATAAAACAAATTCACACCAGCCTAAAAACGAAAGAAAACAAGGCCTAAAAAAACAAACAAAGCATGCAAACAGAACACACACACAGACGAGCAAAAAAATGAAAACCAAAAAATGAACGACAAACAACCAAACTTAGTATCATCACACAAACAAATCAACAACAATGAGAGACGAGGAGAAACACAAAACACAAAACACACACCCCAACGACAAAAATAATAATAAAAAAATTATATATATTCCAAGAAATAATGAACGTACCAGAACAGAACGCATCGAACGCATCAATCAACAACTCGCCTGCAGGAGGCACGAGAGCGCCGCGAGGATGGTATCCGGCCGAGCCTAGACGTGAGGCAGAAAACGTCCGACTCTCTAGGTGAGGGAAGCTGCTGTGAGACGCATGGGGGTCGCCGTACAAAACAGATCTCCCGAAAAACTCTGCCCCGCCCGCCAAAAACAAGAACAAAAACACGACCGAGAGAGGAGGTGAGACAGACAGACAGACCAAGCACAGCGGCTATAGAAGCGTTCGTTCGACGTCAGGCAGACAAAAGCGCGAGGAAAGACTCGGCTGCATATATATATGATATAATATATATAATTATATACCTGGTATTATTTATATTATATATTATTTATATATATTATATTAGATATATATATAGGCTCATCTTTCCAGTCTGCTCAATTATTATTTTCTTCTCTTTTCCTTGTATTTTTGCTTTCTATTTGATAGATATCGGGCAAGTATCACCCTAATCTATTACAGCTATTTTAGGGTGTCGACCTATTCTTAACAAAGGGTTGTACCTGGTAGATAGCATCCAGTGTCGCCATAAGCAACGTGAACCATGCTCATCTCTATGGTGCTGCCTTATGCTCGGAAAAAAAAAAATATATATATATATGTATACGTATATTTGTCAATTTTTCGTACTTTTGCCAACTTTTCTCTTCGCACGAGCACTTTGAGGCAAAACAGTAGGTACACGGACACGGGAAGCCCTGCCGGACACATTGGTTTAGGTCTCGGCGCCATCCGTGCACTCTGAAGCCCGTGGCAGGCGCTTTAAAAAAAAATTCCCGCGGGAGTGGATAACACGATTTCCCTGGTTTCAGTAAAGAGGCCTTATTTTGTACGTACGTATCGGTACATTGTCATGCTCTCCGTTTTTCCCCCCCGGCTCTCATGAGCTGTACATATACCAGGTACACAACAGACAACATGCACAGATCCCATCGTTCCAACGCTGCCGCCCTCACGCCGTGCGTGTTCGACACACCCATATGCGCAGTGTTGCTGTGGTTGGTTGTGTCTGTCGGAGCCTGTCGTCCGCATTCCATCGTCTGCCATATATATTTTTATCCGTATCTGCCCAGGATGACGTATAAATATCCCATAGATACATTTTTTATGGGTTGTTGCACGGAGCACGGACCACCGCCCAGAGAACAATACCCACAGCAGTGCGCAGAGCGTGCTTACCTCCAGCTTCCTACAGCACCACAACCAACCCTGCTGTCCAGCAGCAGCAGTGGGCACACGTTGCGCGTATGGATGATCGTACACTGCGGCTCATTCGTACAGCAGCGTTCGTACAGAACATATTTACTTACAGCAGTACAGTGTGTAGTAGTAGTTCTCATTGCAGTGTGTCTTACATTGCTGACCGATAGATCCTAGAGCCAGCTGAAAAGGGGATCAGTACACACACGTACGTTCCTCACGTTACATTTTACAGCAGTACTGCTGAATATGCAGTCGTAGGTGTATGTACAAGCTACTCTACTGCTGTAGGAGATCGTACAAAGTGCTCTAGATAGCGTAAAAAAAAACACGACATGCCAGCTATGCGAGCAGTTCTAGCGTGCACGTTTATACTGCGCTGGAAAACATTTTCGTTCGCGAGGTTCGACTCGCACCATCCACGTTTTTTTTTTGTTTTTTTAATTTCACTTTTGATTATTTTTGTACCAGGACTACAACAGAGTACCACAGTAGTAATAATAATACATTCGTCCACACCTTGCTTTTCTGAACGTATAATATGATATAGTACATGTTACTTGTGTGTTTTAGCCCAAACTAAAAGAGTTTGGACGCGCTTGCGCATGGCGTGCGTTCATACCTCAACGCTTCACAGCTACTCCGAATACTTGCGAGTAAATAAGCAAAGTATGTTCGAGAAAATACTGCTGCTATTACCGTGGGTACTTCGTACACTCGCAGTATTTCGGGGTTTTTGTACTCGAGATACTGCGAGCAGTACTCGCAGTATTTTGAGGTTTTCTGTAGATACTATTACGGGGGGGTCCATAGTTAATAGGACCTATGGTATACATAAAAAACTATATATTTACCCATTTTGCTATTAAAAATTTGGTCCCATTAACTATGGACCCCCGTAATACTGCGTATACTTTCTTCGGGCTCGCACTAATAATGCGGGGTTCGCTAATTATGCTGGCATGGACACCGCCTGTTGTGCTTCAAGTATCTCGGTGTTCTGTACCGCGGGTACAAGTATACCAGTACTAGTCTAGCACTATTTCGTCCGTTGGTGGTGTTCGTACTGCTGCTTCTTCTGCGAGACTCAGTACTCGCAGTAATGAAATACCTGAATATGCCCAGCATACTTCGAGTATGAAGTATACTTCAACCGTCTGTGCACCGCGTCGACAAGTCTCAGCCCCATCGTTCGGCACAAAACACACCCAGATAGTCCCACTCGAGTGGGAGTTGGAGCAAACTACTTTCGCCGGAGACAACTTGAGCACGTATAGCAGTCTGTGCCAGTATTTCGATATAATAATATGCATTTACTGCGAATGCTCTCAGTATCTCGAGGTTCTTCTGTACTGCGCATATTGCCTTTACCCCAAGTATTCATTTCGTGTTTCGATACTACTGCGGGTACACATTTACCTGTATTCTCGGGGTTCGGTACTGCTCACACTCTCATTACTCTCAGTACTTGGGCCTTCTCAGTACTCGCAGTAGTTTTGCCGCCAGTACTCCAATACTCTCAGTACTCGGACTACGATTTGTTCTCGAGCATTTACCTCTGTGAAACCTTGATATTATACCCTGAGCACCAAGAAGCATTTATTTTGGGAGAACATATATATTGTAGTACCAGTATGTATGTATGTATGTATGTGCTGCACCGTATTACTCAGCCGGTCACAAAGTATTATGGCGCAACCTCGACCTCGCGCAACTTTTTTGTACTTACGAAATAATCGCCGCGAGTCAGCTGGATCAATATATCTCCACTACTTACCGATACCCTATGAAATATTATAATATTGTAGTAATGATCCCACACTAATTCCGCGAACAGCAGTATAATATAGTCTGACCTCAAAAATATGTTGTGTGTGTTCTTCACGTTGAAATGATGGGTGGGTGCAGGTGCTACTTCTAAACAAGCGTGCAGGGTTTCATACGAGTATTAGTATTTCGCTCTTGCGCAACTCCCCTAATAATACGGCACCTCCCGGAGGGGAACCTTGTATATATATATATATTACTCATCCGACGGTGGAGTGGTGTCTTATTTTCTTCGCGATTTTCTTACTCACATGAAGTAGGGTGGTGACTTGTTTTCTGCTATGCACTCATTGACTCGCACGAAGAGTGCAACTAGCTCTCACCAAAAACAAGACTTAACCGACGATTTTTTTTTTAGCTCAATCCAACCGAGTTTTTGTTGATTGCGCTGCGAGTACGAAATCCTAAAGGAAAACACAACAGAAAAAAGTGTCACACTAGCCGGTAGTTGATTGAAAAAAAAACGGATATATATATATATATATATGTACAAGGGCTCCGCATGGGTGCCGGCCGGCAACCATGCTCCGGATAGGGAAACATACCTCAGTGCCAATTCGTTATTAAGTTTTTCAAGCAATATAAATACGAACAGGATCATCAGGTCAACGCCGAGTTTCAGTTCTCAGTTTTTGTATCTCTGTCTCACTCGAATCATTATTCACCAACCTTTATATTTGACTTTTATGGATTTTTTTTTTCGACGTTGTTTCGTTTTTTTTTCAGCGATTTTCTGAAGCCGAAAAATCAGAACCGTGCATTATTATTGCGCAGGAAATCATCCATGCTTGGGGCAGGGAATCATTGGATGCTTGGGGCAGGAAATCATCGATGCTCTTGATTTAGTTGCTGGAGGGGGCAGAAGTCAGCTCAGTTCTGAGAGGTTTATCACATTTCTCAGCACTGAGATTATACTTGCATTTTGAGTAACATAGTACTGCTGCCCTTTATCTGCCCAGTTGCCAAGTACCCCATACCCACGCCGAAGTATCATACGCAACCTATCTACGGCGAGCTGTACCTACTGCCAACGCTGCTTGTGCAGGAGAAATAGCCTCTCCTTTTCACATAAAAGCGATAGCAGCAGCAGCAGCAGCAGCAGCAGCAGCAGCAGCAGCAGCAGCAGCAGCACAACAGCACCACCACTGCTGCTGCTGCTATGTGCAGACGCAGCCGCAACACCAGCAGCAGCACCACCGAAGCAGCAGCAGTAGCAGCAGCGTCGCAGCAGACAACATGTCAGCTTGAAGTATCCGCCCATATTACTTCGAGTACAGGACGCGCTGCTACGCGTATTGTACCAACCAGTATACGCGCATTATCCACACTGCTATGAAACACTCCATCGTGACTACAGGCAGTAATCGTACAATATTACGGGGGTCCATAGTTAATAGGACCTATGGTATACATAAAAACCTATATATTTACATATTTTTTACCAACAATATTTGGTCCTATTAACTATGTTCTCCCGTAATAGTATATATTCCGAGATGCTGCGAGTGTGAGCAGTATCAAACATCTGACACCTGATACCTGGTACCGATATCGATCGGCACTACAGAACAACCTGACAACCGCAAAAGTACACTGCTAACATGGGCAGAATTCTCAGTGTGAACCTCGAATTATTCAGGTCCGATATACGAGAAGCACACGCAGCACAATATCCACAGCACAACAGAACCCCGGCATACTGCGAGTACTCGCAGTGGAAGCAAGCAGCCTCGAACCCTCGATTACCTCCAGTAGTGCTCGCCGAAATAGCTTGGCGTGTTTTCACCAGGAAATGGTTTTAAAGCGAACATCTTATTTTATAGTAGTATACCGGTACCTGGTAACGAAGGATCGTATCTTAAAGCGGGACTGCTGTACTGTAGTATCTTAAATTTCTTTAGTAGATATAGTAGATACCTGGCAGCTGAACATGTTTTTTTTCAAAGTGAAAACCGTCTGCTGTGTGTACGGCCGATTGAGTGATTGAAACTCAACTTCGGAAGCTGCGTGCTTGCGTGATACGTCAGACACGCTCATCGGGCGAGCTTGCTACGGATATTTGGTTTTGCTTTGTATATCTTCCAAGTAGAACACCTATGAAGAACTGTACTGCTGCTGCCGTAGTAGCACTCGTATTTCAATGCGCCCCCAGAGATCAGACTTTGCAACAGTAGACAGTCCGGGCATGTACGACCACCTGTATGATATCCTCCGATGCGATTGGTCGGTTTTTCTTATCGAACTCACAACACTCGGCCGAATTCATACTCTCCAACAACCTCCATCCATTCCTCCGGCGAAAACAAATGACGTGCCGATTTATAAAACACTAAATAAATCACCGGGATATCCAACGATCTGGTACCAAGAGCGGCGCGATACCCGAGAAGGCGCGTGTAGTCGACTCGCGAAAGAGAGAGGGGAGGGGCAAGGGAAGGCGGCCACCGAGTAAGGCAAGACCGAGGGGGTCGAACAGGCCGATGCCGGCCCCCAAAACCAAGGCAGTCGGGCGAAAAAAAGCGGTAGCATCAGCGAGGCCGAGAATCGAACCTCGGAGAGAAAAGAGCTAAGATCAAGTCTGTCTCTCTTTGCGGAGCAAAAACAGCGAAACAAATCTCCAGGACCGCGAAAAATAGAACCTCCGTGTCTCCTCTCTCCAGCAAATATCCTTCGAGTTCGGGGTCGCCGCGCTCGTGGGTGGCGTGAGACTGCGAGATGCGCGCACGGGAGAACGAACACCGGCGGAGCCCGGCGAGCGCGACCCTCGAGGAAAGCGGTCGAAAAAGCAAGCAAGAAGCCAGGAAAGCGAAGGTGTCTGGAATCCAGCCTAACTTCAACAAGGCATCGGAATCGAATGCTTCGCTCTCAGGCGTCGCCAATGATTGTATACCTGGTATATATCTATATATATTGCGGCAACAACTTCAACCTCCTGCCTTGGAATCGCGAGCAGAATGTACTCAAGGCTGGAAAGAGCATGGAGAAAGGCCGGGGTAATACGAGAGCGCGGATAAAGGTGGTCGGATGAGAGCCCACGCCAGGATAAAGGAGGTAGAAGGCAGAGAAAAAACGCACGGAGGGGCACCAAACATGCACTTTTTACGCTCTCAGAATAACTTGCCACGTAGGAATTGCGAGCAAAAATGGATACCCCGAACCTTGTGCAAGGCTAGAAAGAGCGTGAGAAGAACATGAGAGACCACGCGAGGACCAAAGGCGGTAAAGACGCAGAGAACATCCACGGGACGAACACAGACCACGATGCACCGGGCGAGGATACAGGCAAGGAGCAACAGCAGATACCTACAAAACCACGAAAGAACCACCCTGCACAAGAGACATCCCCGATGGCATAGAACAGACAACGAGCGGGGGACGAAAACGCTGGGAATTCCAAAAAAGCCAAGACAAACGACTGACACTTGTGTTTAGAAGCCAACACACGCTGCACATACCCGGGCACCAACTCGAGTACGGCTAACCTCCCCAGGTCTGAAGCCTCATGTACTTTACCGTACATATCCCTTGCTTCAAGCACTACTACATACCGATGGCAGCAACGCAAAAAAAAAAAAAAACTCCAGAACAAAAAACGCCTCATCCAAGTTTTTTCCTCGCTCACTCGTGCTTCGCCTGCTGCGACGGAAGGGGAAGGGGCAGGCCCACAGCGTAGCCCTCCACGCAGCCCCTGATGTTTGCGTTGCGCTCGTGGTCCATGTCGAGCGGCCAGTCTGCCAAGGAGCCCCACTTCGGCGCCTGAATTTTTGCGCCGGCCATTCCAAGGCGGCAAAAAAAACGAAAACACGGGGAAAAGCAACACCAACCATAGCAGCGCGAGCGAAACCGATCAAGGGAGCAAGCGAACCCCGCGAGGGAGCGAAATATCCTTCGTGTCAAACTCATATTCAAGCGAAACAAGCAAGCAGCATATAGCAGCCCCCAAAAAAGGGCAAAATAAGTCGAACACCAAGAAAAAATTGGGCGAGCGACCCGACCGAACCGACCAAGGGGGGGAAGACGATACCCGCGAGCGAACCGACACTAGAAAGCTTCATGTGACGCAAGCGAAACATCAAGCAGCAGCATCAGCATCAGCAGCATCAGCAGCAGCAGTACTATCAGCAGCGGCGAGTGGCGGAAGCAGGGGCGTCGGTTTGCAGTGGAATCGCGCCGTGTGTCCACGTCCTTCAGGGGACGAAACGTATCACACCAAGTCTTGATTGAGAGCCTAACACAACCTTTGAAGCCCTTTTTGCACCGCGAGTGCACGCGGAAACCCAAACCTCATACTACTTCCAAGTGTTTTTTCAACACAACGGGAGTGCGGGCCTAACGAGTGCGGCCTAACGTAGAGGGGTCAAACATACTCGCACCTCTTCCAGGATGAGCTCTCCGATGTGGTCGCAGATGGAGGCGTAGGTGGATGTGGACAGCAGCAGCAGCAGCAGCAGCAGCAGCAGCAGCAGCAGCAGCAGCAGCAGCAGCAGCAGCAGCAGCAGCAGCAGCGATTGTTGACAACTCGGTGATAGTTACCCGATTCCGTGGCAGGTTGCCGCTACAGTAGTTCCAAGCAAAGTTTCTCGTCGATTCTGCTTCGAGGTTAACGCCAATTTGGCACATCGATTTCGTACACAGCACAGAGACAGGCATAGAGAGAGAAACACGTACAGAAGGCAGACAGACAGACAGACAGACGGACAGACAGACGGACAGACAGACAGGCAGGAAGGCAGACAGACACACACGTACAGACAGGCAGGCACGAAGGCAGGCGGGCAGAAAAACCCTGACTTGAAAAAAAAAAAAAAAACAACAGAGACAAAACAAACAAATCCCCGTAAGCCTACACACCGAAAGAGCCAACCAATCCCCCCCCCCCTCCCCCTCCCCTCCCCGCCCTCCCTCCCCGCAATCCCACCTCTAGCTCGGCCCTCTGAGCAGCGTCCTGGTACACCCGACAACCTTGCTCCACACGTAAGACCGCGCCCCCGAAGGATCCGTCAGAAGAGTTCCGTAAGACGCCAGGGGACCGCTCTGCAATACCCCCTGAGCGAATCGGCGGTCGCACCAGGGGTTTGCAAACAACCGAGGCGTGCGAGGACGAAGGGGTTCGACAAACGATCCGGAAGGATCCGTCAAAAGAGAGCCGGACATGCGACGCCAAGAGGACCGCGAAGCAATACCCCCGGTATGTATCGGCAGTTCACACGAGGGACTCGCAAGCACGGAGGCCTGCGAGGACGGGCGGGTTGAAAACACGCGCAGGCCTGAGCGCCAGCACAGCGACTACCATGATACGACATTACGAGAGCGGAGGGTGTTGGAACCCTCTGGGGAACGAGTGTCGACAAATGGGATGTTTACCACTAGGATGAGGCCTCCCTTTTCCCTTCCCCGCCACATGCCACCCACCACGCGCGGCGAGCACCACTGCATCCCTCCCTTCCCCTCTTCTCCCTCCCTCCCCTCCCCTCTCCAGACGCAAGCGGTGATGAGGGTGGCATTTTACGGAAAATATTCATGACTCCCGACTGAGGAAACATCCGATAGTACCCCACCCCATTTGCGTTGCAACATATTTTTCGTTACGAGCACCCGCAGTACTGCTGCTGTCCATCGGGTTATAACTGAGCCTACCTGTTCTCTCAAAGAGTCGATTTTTTCAATCTCAAGTGTTCTCTCAAAAGTCATTTTGTGTATGTAGCCCACATGCTTCTCTCAAAAGTCGGTTTAATAGGGTGCTACGGTCTAGGACGGCAGGTGTACGGGGATCCTCACGGCGGAGCTTCTGAAACAAAAGAGTGCCACACCTGGTATGCTGCTATGGTAAGCGCGCATTTTTTTCATCAAGATACATATTCCATCAGCCACTGGAATCGAACAACCGCTTCATGCGTCCCTCCCCTCCTCCCTCACCACGTCCCTTGTCCCCGCAATGCACCAGGTACTTCAAGAATCGACTCCCTGCCTGTCTGCCTGCCTGCCTGCTCGCTTCCCATCCCCCATCACATTCCATTCCATCCGCCGTTTGAGTCGAAGTCGCCGCTCTACAAATCCATCCCTTCCCTTTTCCACCGTGTTCCTTCTACGCGCGATACACGTCTAAGAATCGCCTGTCTGCCTGTCTGTCTGTCTTTGCGTTACCCCTGACCAAAAACGTTTCATGGCAAAAAGTTGACCGATCGCGCGCGCGGGGGGCAACTCGCCTCTCCGGCGCAGTTCTGCGTGCATATTTCAGCCAGGTTGGACGCGTCCGTCATCGGTGTGTCCTCGTGATCTTCTTCCGGAAAACGGTAAATCTCTGACACCGACGCCTGATTAGGCACGGCACCGATCGACGGCCGGATGGAAAGGACGGACGGAGGGGCGGACGGACGGACCGACAGGCAGACATAGCGGCGTATCGGTACCGGTCCACAGACGAAGATATCAACGGAACTATCAATAAAACAATGGAAACACCAACCAAAAGGCAGCGGTGGACGGATGGACGATAGGGCGGACAGCAGGGGGGACGGGCAGGGTACACATAACATAGCAGCGTGTCGGTCGGTATCGGTTTCCCCGACGGAGATACCAACGGACCAACGGGAGTATCAAGGGATTAAAGGAAAACGTCAAGTGCACGGCACTGGTGAACGGAAGGAAGGGCGGACAGGAAGACGTAGCAACAAAACATCGGTATTTCTGTTGTCCGGCGGAGATACCAACAGGCCGACGGAAATGTCAGCGGGCTAGTGGAAACATCAACCACACGGCAACGGTGGACGCACAGACGGACAAGCAGAGACGCAGCAACATATTGGTATCGATTGAGCGACGGACATGCCAACGGACCGGGCGGAAATACCAAACGGATGGATGGAAGCGCTGACCATAGGGCACTGACGAACACAAGAAAGGACGGACGGACTGACGGACGGACGGATGGCTGGACGGACAGGCATATGTGGTAAACGTGTTCGAATGGGATGACCGACGGGGATACCAGCGGACCGGTCGAAACATACACAGATCGATGGAAACGCCAATTGAACGGCATCGGCGAATGGACATACAGGCAGACGTAGCAACGGCTTCCATCGCCAACTACGAAACAAACAAAACATAAGACAAAGGAAGCGACGGTCGGGCTCCCAGCTAGACTGACGAACCACTCTCGGCAACTCCCGGCCTCTCTCGCACTCTCTCCCTCTGTTTGTCTGTCTCTCACATGCTTGATATCGGACATCTGATCCACCTCCGCCATCAGCTGCGGCGCGAGCTTGACCGTCATAATCGCGACGTAGTCCACAACCCGCGAAGCCGACGGAGGTACAAAACGGTCCACCAGCGGCCCCGCACCCCCCCACGCGTTACCCCCCAGGTACTGCTGAAACAGCCTCCGCAACTGCCAAAATCACACAAGCATATGTACGGTGGGAGTGAGAGGTGGGAGAGAACTTTTTGAGGATGCGAGAGGTGGGGAGGGGAGGAAGGGGGACGGGGGGGGGGGGGGGGGGGGGGAGAGAGGGGGATCCCCTAGGTAGCTCTGAAGCAACCCTCGCAAGCGCTCGAAACAACCAATCATCTACATCTCTCAGGGCAGATATATAGATAGATTGATTGATCTCTGATCTGTATGATCTAGCTCATGTTGCCGAGTGGGAGCCGGGTAATCCGGATGACCGCAGGATACGTTTCCTGTGTAGAATGTGGACGACAAAAAATCCTGCACCACCCTCTGGACGGCAGGGTCTGCACAATCGTAGGGCGTGTTCCCTGTGCCCGACCTGCACCACGCTTATACCGGGTGCAGACCCTGCACAGCACGTCAAAACGGTAGGTTAGGATCTATCTGATCCTACAGTTACGTTACATACTGATCTGCCTGGCGTGCAAACAGCACTTGAGCCTTTGATGCCCCCCCCCCCGCCGTCTCTCGCCGACACGGATGAAGCAAAGCGGTCGAATAAGAAATCCACAACAGCGAATGCAACGAGGGCTCACCAAGCGGTCTTTCGTGAGCTGCGCCGGCACCTGGCCAGCGTCGTTTTTGGCCTCTAGATCAGCCCCCAGCCGCGCTAGCTCCCGGACGACCGCCGTGCGGTTCGCCTTGAACATTGGGGATGTGGGATGTAAGAGACCGCCCCGGTGTGATAAACGAGCAAGAAAAAACGAAAAAAAACGTGAAAAGAGAGGTGGGAGAGAATGGGGAATAGGGGGAGGGAGCGGAACAGGAGAAGAGGAAGAGGACGACGAGGAGGACGTGGAGTAGGACAAGGAGGAAGAGGACAGTGAGCCATGAAGGGCAAGACGAAGAGAGCGAGGGCAAAACGAAAAAGAAAAACGCGCAGGGCAAGGAGCGAGGGCAAAACGAAAAAGAAAAACGCGCAGGGCAAGGGGCAAGAGAAAGGGCAACGTTAGGGGCAAGAGCGAGAGGCATTCAGGCGATGCTCACAGAGACGTACCCGGTACGTTTTCACGGCATCCGACCGACCCCCAGCTAGTTGAAAAAAACTATCCAAAGGCATCGTCACCGCCACCGCCGCGCCGCCACCAAAACTGAGCCGTCACCACCATTCACCTTAGCCGCGTAGTGGAGGGCTGTCATTCCCCTCGCGGTGGCCTCGTCCACATCAACCCACAAGTCTTCCACAAGGTAATGGACGATCGCTTCGTCTGGAATCCGCGCCAGGACGCAATAAGGCAGAGGGCAGGCATACGAGGGCGCGCGCGCGGGGGGGGGGTGGGGGGTAGGGGCGTACTCGTTTGTTGCTTGTCTTAACTCACTTTGACGATAACCACTCCTTCCTTCGTGACGCAGCAAATGCGATGGGAGGGGGGAGGGGGGTGTACTCAATATCACGCAGGACTGTAGTCGTATGACCATAGCCCCTCGCATTCCCTAGAAGCCGGGACGGAGCATGCCGGGTTTTGACCGGCCAGGCGGGGGTAGTGCTTGCACGATGCGCGATGCGTCGTGAGGTGTTCGCCGAGTCCCTTGAGGTATATCCTATTAACAACCGCTTGTGAGGCGGACTTCAGCACTCTGTGTGTACTTTCTTGCGTATAGATGGCAGCGTCGAATGAAACGCTGCCGGGGGGGTAGGGTGTACTCGTCGCAATGCACGGACGGGGGGTGGGGAGGGAGGGTGGGAGGGGGATGGAGCTCACAGAAAAACGTAGAGAAGACACCGTGGCGCGACTGTAATCATGACCCTCAGGAGCCAGAATAAAAAAAAGAAAATAAAAAGCAACCTGTAACCATCACCAAAAACTAGATAGAGCCAGAAAGACAGCCAGGCCAATGGTGGACCTATAGCCATAACTTCCCTGCGATAATATACAGAGTCAGACAGTCAGTGGCCACCGAAAGGCAGCCGCTGCCAGCAGATCCTTGACAGCCTCAGACAACGGCAGGTGAGGAACTATCAATAGATGATCTAGATCATGATCTGTATGATCCGTATGTAGATCATCTGTGTGACGTGCGGTACGTTTCACATGTCCCGATCTCTCGCGCACTCACGGCCGAATTCCGCCGCGAGGTGCAGCATGAGGCACGCCACCCGCTCGCCGATGCAGGTCCCCAGCCCGCCCTCCTCGCCCCCCGTCTGGGCTTTGCCCGCCAGAAACCGCAGCGTCTCGAGGTGGCCGTGCTGCGCTCGCCGCGCGCAAGCAAGGCAAGGTGTGTGAGATAAAGCAAATGCGTGTGATATAACAAGGGAAGGCGTGATATAGGTGAGATAGGGCAAGGCGTGAGACAACACGCAAGACGTGAGATAGGGGAACGCGTGCTGAAGAAGTAAGGCTCGCGAGACAAGGCAATGCGGATAAGATAGGGCAAGGCGTGTCAGATGAGGAAAGGCGCGCGAGGAAGGCAAGGTGAGCAAGGACGGGAGGAAATAAGGAAACAAAGGGAAGCGTAGGCGGGTTCATTTCGTGCGGCCGGGCGACAAACATGAGGGGAAAAAAAAAATGACAACAAGTACTTGTTCCTGCGTACGTAGGGAGTGCAAATCCTGCGACACCGCTCGATTGTACCAGTCACATGATAGAGGTACAGGATTAGGCACCAGGGGAGTGCAGTGGGCGAGCACGGATTTGACGCTCTTAGGCCTTCTTTAGTCCTGTACACATATCCCGCACTCTTTCCAACAGCACCCGCCCCTCCCCTGCTCTAAAAAAAAAAAAAAAAAAAAAACGCGGGTGTAGACCACAACCAAAGTCGGAACACTTTCGGGACCCAGCAACATAATAAAAAAACACGGTGGTATTGCGTGTCAGACGAAGGACCGTCGTCTGTTACGGGGTAGTCAGAACCACACACGGTGGCTAAACAGATGGGGTCACGTCATTTACGGTCCATTGTGGGTTCTGCGTACGTGCTACCAATAGTGAGAACACGCAGCAGAACGGGTGCTATCAAGCTGTGCGTGTTGCGTTCATATCGCACAGCTGCCTTAAGGTGAATTTTCCAACGCCGAAAAAAATTATCGCGCGGCCACTATCCCAGTGAGCTCGGGAATACGCTCAAGCGTGCCCCGGTGGTCGAATCTTCATCGATCGGTTTCTTTCTCCCTCGTCCGAACCTGTGCGGCCTCGATCATCCCCTCGGCGAGCTCGTCGACTTCCTCATCGTCCCCGTTGTCGCTCAAAGCCACCGAAGGGTGGGTGCTGACGATATCGTTGTAGTACCTTTTTCGAGGTCAGACAGTCCGTCCAGCGGGAACAGATAAGAGAGCGAGAGGCGGGGTTGTCATTCGAGCAAGAAGTGCCCTTGCGGGAGGAGTGGAAACCCTCCTCTGTATCACAATATCTCCTCCCTCTCACACTACCTTTCTTTCTCGCTCTCTCGCAGTACCTTTCTCGGTCTCTCCCCTGTCCAAGTATCTTTGCTCCTCTCTATGAATACCCGTCTCTTTCTCTCGCGTTAGCCATCTGCCTCTGTCCTTTTTTGTCTGTTAGTCTGTCTGTCTGTCTGTCTGTCTGTCTCTCTTTCGGCGACATTACCTACCCCAGCAGCCGCTTGGTGTGCTCCATACTGTTTAATCGTCAGTTAGTTCGACATTACTTCTCTAGAGTCCAAACACGCGGGAGACACTACTTAATTCGTTTAGAACTAAAGAAACCAGGCAGCACTTACACGTTGACAGTCTTGGCCGCGCCCGCTTTGCGCAGGTACTCCCCGATAGACAAGTACGCCTTCGGCCGGGGTTTCCCTGGGCATGCATACCAATAATACACAGAGGGTGTCGTTCGCAAAAACGGCACGCGAGTTTTCGAGTGTTACTTACACACAGGGAGAACCGTGGGTTCGATTCACATGCGTTAACAATTTGCGAGTCACGCAGAATTTCAGGCTGGGTTTTGTATTCAAATCAAGAATTTACAACCACGTGCGTCGAAAACATTTTGTGCTCGGCGAGGAGCGCCACTCTACATCCTATATCATAGCCTATGCTCAAACGTCGACGTCACAAGAGGCCGCGGCCCTAAGCCAATACAGGAGATTTGAAACTGCTGTCGCGTATCAGGCACTGCTGCGAAGACAACGAGGTGTGAGTTCAGCAACACTCCACAGTTAAGGACTCCACCCACGTCGCAGGGGGTGAGTTACTGGGAATTAGTGAGGGGCGAGTTTTGCAGTATTCAGTCAAAGGCAAGAAACATAAGTCTTGCCCAGCCAGGGCCGAGCCTCTCCCTGGGTTTCTCACCCGAAACAAGGTGTGTTTAGAATACCACTACTCTTCCAAGTACAGTATTAGTTCAAGATAACCGCCTGTGGACATTTCTTATTATTAAGGTGGTAATATTTATTCGATGTATTCCAGTTGTCCCATCCCAATACTTATCTTCGCCCTTCGATCTCTCTCTCTCCTAGTCGCGACTAAGATCAACCATCGGGTCGCCCCCTCCCCACCATGCGGTCCGTGCCTTTTTTATCGCGAGAAGGCTTCAGCCCTTTCTCCCCTCATCGACTGGAGAGCCGGATTGGTTGGGCCTCTACCCACGCTAGTCTCAGCATATACATCTATATATTTCTATGTTGCGGTAATTTCCTGCCTTCTTTGGGAGGTGTGCTGACTGCTGCTGCAGCAGGTCTCCTGCTTTACTGCTGCTGCTCTACTGTGGGGTGTGCGGTACTGCTGCTGTGGGTGTCTTGTGCTGCTGCAGTGTTACTATTAATAGGTGTCCCGTACTTCTGCTCGCACGGATGTACCATTTCGACGGAAATGTAAGGAATTTCTGGTAATCACATTAATGAGTAAGTGTAGCTTATAATTCCGTCCAGAATGATTCAGTGTCAGAAACAAGGGACAAGGGTCGCACATATATACCTGGTATGCAATTATTAATAATACTGTAATATGATTCGAGACTCTTTCACTGAAATTGAAGTTGATAGAGGAATTTGAACGTGAACTGGTGGCCGGTGGAGCGAAGCTTTGAACGAGACTGCTTTCCGGCTGAGCAAAGCTTCGAACACGCGCTTCGCCACCAGCGTGCTACGTAAGCCCGCGCTCTCACGAGTGTGCGAGGATTGGGGTCTCCATCGTTTAGCGGCTGTGCGGTATTGTAATCTAGGTCAGATGCATTATAAGCTGATCGTGACCATGATAGTACGTGGGGCATGTACCAGAGGAACAACAGCAGTATCATAACACGTTTCAGTGAGAAGCATACCGCGGCGCTCTTGGTAAAGTCAAGTGAAAACTGAAAACATCTCACGCAACCACCTCGAACGAGCCTGCTGTACCGCTGCTGTGGGCCTCGTATCGCATGAAAACGGCACAGAAGGACCGCTGTAAATAACAGCGCCTGTTTGATGCTCGCCAGTGAGAGGTGTGCAGGTCCAACTCCACGCCAGAAGTCGAAGACTACCAAGGTTTCAAGGCTCGAAGCACGAGCTTGCAGCTCGACTTGTCGACTGTCGGCTACAAATGGCTTATGATACATCGACGAGTAGTTGGAGACAAAGTCGGAGTCGGAATGTTCTGTCAGCTAGGTTTCGCATATTCATACCTCTGGGCAATGCTGACATTCTCTCTGCCTCGTGCTCTCCTGCGTTTGTGCTCCTAGAAGGGGGAAGCTTGGGCCAGTGGGTTGGTCGCACGGACAAGAAGGCCCCCTACACGTCAGAACGCGAACTTTAACTGAAGCAGCTTCACACCTACGGCTCACTACCGGTAGTGAACAGCAGCTTGTGTAGACTACGAGTAGCAGCAGTCGTTCGAATTAGTTTTTCATTATTTCCTACTTTCTATTTTCTTGGTGTTCCGTGTAGAAGGCATTGCTTTACAGGGGATCTACTATCCTTCTTCACTCTGCTTACCAGGGACGTTTCAAGATCTGGAGGCGGTACGGTAAAGGGGTGTGGGTGGGCCCTTTTGACCCTCTATCCTCTCGATCGGCAGTACAGCAGCGGTATAGGGTAACCTGTCCACCAACAATCATCAGGTGTGGGTCGAACGTTTCCTTGTGTCAACATTGTATTCTTAAACAAGCCCGAGACACACGAGCACCAGAGCACACACCCCTGCCCCCCCTACCTTTCAGAAGGTTTCCAAACCTCGACTACCCAAGAAGCTCCACCACGCTCCACCACGCCAGCGCAACGCTCACCCCGATTCTCGTCCTGTGGCCAGAGCACGGTTCTTGGATTTACTGCTGAAGTGCATCGTCCGACAGCCAGGTTATCGAGCAACTGTCCGGGCTCCGAATCTTCAAAACGTGAAGGCTTTCTCGTTTCGAACCGCCGGGCGTTGAATCTTGCTCGGCCTGCATGCTTGCTCCGCTGGCGGGTTCCGTTTCAGGGGTGGTTGGTCTGTGGAGTCGGCGTGCGTGTCTTGTACTGCCGTCCCTTTGGGGATAGATCGAGGCAGGTCAAGTCGCTCGCGTATCTTTACTGTCACCAAGCAGAGGAGCACGGCGGACTGCGCCGGAAGGAGAGCGGTGCGCGCAGAACGGACGAAGAACGAGCCAGTTCATTCGGCCGCTCGGAACGCGTGCTACTACTGGTGATACGTAATACCAGGTAGGCAGGTGTGGATTTGCAGCTCACCGGTTCGTTTCAAGTGACGGCGACCAAAGGCCGCGCTGCTGCCTCACCCACAGGTCAGACCATGTACTTGCCTCGCAGACTAATCTCGTCGACAGTCATCTGTCTGGTACCAGGTGCCCGGTTTGGATAACCACTCTGCAGCAGCCGCTCATATTCGCGCCGCTAGTCTCACTGCTGTATGCAGCCACAGCGAGCCGTAGCCACCACGTATCAGGTACTCCTACTGCACTGGTACAAATAAATATTAATAGTGGTAATGAGGCGCGACCTCAGTACCTGCAGTAGTCAAATCCGCGATGCACCATGTTGGGCGAATACAGATAGTTGTGCTTCACCAACACGAACAAACATCTACGTAAGCGGTCGTATGTATCCGTGACATTTGGGATTATTCTTTCAAAAATACATTTTCTCAGTAGCAGCAACAGGGCGCACGAGACCAGGGTCAGCGTCGCTGTACGGTCGGCTTGTCGGTCTATCCCTTGAACCCTTTCTAGAGGTACTCGATTTTTTTGTCTGCTTCCTGGTTCCCCAACTTGAAATTCGGCATAATTTGAAGACGAAAAATCTGCACCTGACAACATGTGTCAATAGAGCGACTTTTTCGTAGCAGGTGCCACGACATCTACATCAGAGCTTCTTCAGCAGCAGAATAGAAGCAGCAGTAGCAGTAGGATACACGAGGCCAGGGTCAACGTCGCTACACGTTAATTCTGTATAATTTGAAGACGAAATATCTGCGCCTGACAACATGTGTCAACAGAGCGACCTTTCGTAGCGGGTGCCACGACATCTCCATCAGAGCTTCTCCAGCAGCAGAATAGCAGCAGCAGTGGCAGTGGGATACACGAGGCCAAGGTCATCGTCGCTAACGCTCGGCTTGTCATTCTAACCTCTGAAACCATTGTGCACGTACTCGATTGTGTTGTGTGCTTCCTGGTTCCCCAACTCGAAATTGGGCGTAATTTGAAGACGAAAAATCTACAACCTGACATGAAAAACAAAAGAGCTTCTCGTAGCAAGGGGCCACCACTACTTCTGCTGTACGACATCTACAGCAGAGACTATTGTACTCCTCCGTCTCCCCATCAGTAGGAGGATGGGCCTGACCATACCACCTTCAGCATGTCTTCGGGACACGGCCCGAAGGTTGCTGTGGACAGGTACATTCTGCCTACGAGTACTCGTAGAGTTGGGCGTCGTCAGGTAGAACTAAAAAAACGAAACCGTTATGATATTTTGCGGTTCTGTTTTTTTTTAAACGTGGCCCAGCCATGTGCCTGCACACGTTGCCGCACCTAGCTCGACCAACTCTGAACGATTTGTAACCGCACCAGCTCCACAGTAGAAGATTTCGTTAGTGCGTGCACGCAGAGATCCCGCCGGGACTGACATTGATGCTGTGTGCTTTGCGCGCGGTAGACAGACGTGGCCGACAAAAAGGTTGAAACACAAACACCCACACACACTTACAGATATTTAACACCGAGGTACCCTACTTTTAAACGATTCGTTATGAAAGGTCTTTTTTCCTTGAAAACCAAGGAAAAAAGGCTCGCGCTTCGTGCTTGCGCACCTTGGTATTATCATCATCAGCAGCAGCTGCAGCAGCCGGGCGGTACGACACAAACGTACAGACAGAAGTTATCGTATACCAGTAGGGAAATTTGTCGAGTTTTTTTTTGTGGTTAATCTGCCGCCGCACAGAGAAGAACAGATGCTGGTGCTCGTATACGCTCGCATGTACCATTGCTGTACGTGCCAGGCCTGCCAGGCATACAGTAAGTATTACCAGGTACTTGATTAGGGTACAGTTTTTAGGCCCGCCAAGAAGAAACGCGTTTTCTGGGCAAACCTTTCACAGCTCGGACAGATAATCGATTCCCTCTTGACGATCTAGATCTGTAAAAGGCAGATACATTCCCGATTTTGTATGATCTAGGTCATGTTACCCGGGTGGGACCTGTATAGTATTGTCGGCATGCTCTCGCACACGTGTCCCGGGTTAGATCTGTGCTATACAGGCCCTGCACAACCTCTCACAGCACAGCGGCAGCTGAGGAAATAGATGATATAGATCATGATCTGTTTATCTCTGAATGCTATTGTGACGCTACCCGTGAACACCCTGAGCTATATATATATCCATGTAGGCTATTATATACCGGAGTAGGATTTAGTGCAGCACTCCCTCGGCCTCCGACAAGGGAGCGTATGTTTTTATTGGGTTCTTCCTTATGCTTGCACCTGTACTCGTAGAGCTACGTGTCAAATTTCTAAACGGGCACTCTGCCGCTATATCATACTGTAGCAGAGCACCAGTTACGTGTTGCGGCGGTTCACCCCGTTACAGCTGTCCAGAAGTGTTGCACTGCACGCGGGTCCCAGTTACGCAGTCTTCGATTTTTGCGTGGACTGCTCCTGTGTGAGCGTACAGACATGATGAGTGTACGTCATGCGAAATCGCAGAGTTCTCTACTGTTGTGCGTAGTGCTATATCTTGTCCCGCTGCAATCGGTATGGACTGCCATAGGAGACTGCTGTATGCTACTTTAAGTAGAATTAAAACGCTTTACATTACGGCACGAATGACATGCTTACGCACTCCGCTTCCTGTTGGCTCCATGCGATTCGGTCCCATCGGTTCCTCTGGGTCGGAGAGGTCATTCTTGGCACTCACACGCGGTTTGTTCTCGGGGCGGGGCACAGGTCGAGGCTGCGTCCTGACCGGCTCCCCGCCGCCCCGCCTCTCATCAAATAAATACCCCAGCTAAACTGGTCAACTCAGGTGCGGGTCACGTCGATACTTTGTTTTGTAGCGGGTGGGACCACATGTCTGTTCCATTCCCGTACAGCACTCTGAAAACTGAAAAAATATGGCCGCAACACGTCGCAGGTGGGGCGGAGGGGCGCGGGTCGGGCCCGGCCCCCGCCCCTCCACCCCGCCTGTTGCGTGTGGTGGCCATTTTGTTCATTTTTGAGAGTTCTGTTTCGGAAGGAAGCAGGCGTGTGATCCCACCCAAAACAAAACACAACGTCGACGCGACCCAGATCGAAGATAGATAATTCGGGTGGACTACTGATTTGATGAGCTATTGACGAGGACAGTCAAGAAGGGAATGGTAGTATCTAAAATTCTGGCGCGATAGTAGTTACTTACTTACCTGGTCCTGCCCTTCCTTCTTTTGTTTTATCATACCAGGCACTTATTTGTACATGTACATATACAGAGTGCAGCAACAGCAGAAGTTGTACGAGAGTTTGTAGTGTAAGTACGCAAACATTAGGAAACCCCATTCATGGGAATACTACTAATTTGTTTGGAACTATTGCTCTGTGTATCCCCTCCAAACAAGGCCTGAACGCAAGGTTGTTTTCGCTCGATGCTTAGAAAAGTTGCAACAGCGATGCTGGCTGCGGGCCAGGTGTGCGCTTCGCTCCTCCGGCAGCCACCTTGCTTGGGATTCGGTCGGGACCAAGCGACTCTTTCTCTGTGTCGCAGGGAACCTCGTCGCCCGCCGTGTGCGGGGTACCGCCTTAGCCTGTGCCGCTTGCTCGACACCTCAACCTTGGAAGTGCCCAACCTCCAAGTCGATGTTACAGTGTACATGGTTTGTCCGCAATTGGAAGGACCGCTTGGAGGTTCGTGTCAACGCTGACATGAACCTTACGTTCGCGGATATAGTACGTTGAACCAAAGAAGTGGCAGCCGTAGCAGCAGCAGAGGGGGCCCCGACTAGGATACTCCTGCTTCGCTCTTTTCTTAACGGCTATGCAACACCCCCCCCTTCCTCTTGTTTTTGTCCCCCTCCTGGCCGGCGCCCGACAAATCCTCGGTGGCGACACGCTGGCAGGCGCTGACGACACGCTCGCCCGCGAAGACGGCAAACAGCATGAGGCCGGGGTATCTCTCTCAACCGGAGGTTACGCCAACCTCTCTATTTCGATGTGAAGGCGTTGTCGACCCGCACCTTGCCCCCAAACGTCTGCGCTCGTCGCGCGACGAGTGCGGACCGGTGCGGCGATAGAGGATGGTTTCCCCCTTGTGTGCACCCGAGCCTCTGGAGCAACTGCAAAACCCATGGCCGAAATTCGCCAGGGCGGCGCGCCCGCGCGGCGACACTCCTCCAAACACGACACATGGACCTACAATACAACAACAACAATTACACTGTTTTTACTACTACTACTGCTACAGCTACTCTCATTCCGTTTTACGTGTATACTTGATCTGCCAAACAGTGTAGGAGCAATGCCATACCGCAGGCTCTGCATCCGACATAAACCCTGGGGTACCTCAGTGCTCAGTACCGTAGAACTTTATACTGCAGTGCGCTGTACAAGCCATACTTTTGGTACTCTTTTTTTTTTTTCCCCTATGAGCTGGCTTTGCCAACTAAAGTTCAAGCTCGTTCATTTTGAAATATCATTACTTTGTCGACACCCCCCGCCTGCAAGAGGAATCGAAGCAGGAAACCCATGCAATTGTTTTCCCTCTGTAGTGCCGGTTAAGTAGTGCCGGCTGCCCGCTATAGTACCTGTGAAATCGCTTGGAGCGGATGAGATCACCCAGTGTAGCAGTGTGCGGAGTAATTAGTGCCAATTGCCGCTATAGGTCCGGTATTGTTGGCTGGCGCATATGGTACCGGTACTATAGAGACCATTGCTCTCAATGCTGAATAGTTTGCTCCTCTCTCCGTTATGCCATGTTTTGCGCGCAGTGTAGGAGGAATATGCCACGGAACCCCCCCCCCAAAAAGGCGGCGGCAGCGTCTACCACGGCCAGGGAAGAGGATGAACTGCGCAAGACTCTCAAGCGAAAGCGGGGCGAGGCGATTTCGTACAAGGAGGTGTGTGTTTTTCATGGGAAAGGAGGCGTTCTGCGATAGAGATTCACACTAATTTTTCAGAGGCTCCTCGCTTGAGGAGCTCCATACTTCACCCGAAAACTGACTTCAGCTAAAAAAATCGAATCGCATCCCGATGAATAATCCTATGGGCCAATTACGCAATTACGTCATTTTTCGAAACAAGATCGGCATTCCGACAATTTTTGGGTTAAGGAGCCCCGTCATTCAGAAATCATTCTAGCGGAAATGTGCTGCCTCTATCGTAGAACGCGTCAAGCGGTTCAGATGTCACCGAGTGTCGGTGTTCAGAGTATTGGCATGCCTACTGCAAAAATAGAACATTTGCACACCAGCTCGATACAGTACAGGCCCGGCGTTAAGAAAGTGCCCAAGAAGAACTTTATGCTCACTTTATGGAGAACGGTAAGAAAACTGGGTTGAGAAAAAACGGCTCAGGGGTGAACTCTACACTAATTCCTATGTAATAGCCTATGCTCAAGGTTATTTGAAGATGACGCCCCAATAAGATTCGCAGGCTTGTCTAGATTAGGGATTCTTGATGGCGGGCCCGTTTTGTACGAGGGAGATCTGGGGCAACAATACTCTGCCACACGACAGCAGGAGCTTGATGTGTGTGCCATCTGCTGCGCGTCATGACTAACCGGGAAATTTCTCCTTTCATCTCTTTTGACTCCCCGTTTTGTTCTTCAGACGAGGGTTATGCTCACCCACTACTACAGCATGCGGAGAGACGAAATGCTTGATTTCGCCCAGTCATTGAAACTGACGGCTAAACGCCTGGGCTTCGGCCTGGACACCGTCACGCGCACCGTGTGTAGCTTCGAGAAAAACGGGGGAGATCGTCGTCAACACCGGGGCAAGACGAGGCGGGTGCAACCAAAACAAGCTCGACAAAGACATCGAGGTTCGCCTGGCCAAGAAGATGCAGGAGATGAACGCTGCAGGCAGTGCAACTACTGTGGAGCTCCAGAGGTGGCTGAAAAGCGACCCAGACGAGAAGGACGAATTTGACAAAAGCAGGGTGCCGGTGGATGTCACCGCGCAGACAGTGGGGCGTTGGTTCAAGCGG
The DNA here is from genome assembly GCA_031763025.1 of Macrocystis pyrifera. Taxonomy (NCBI): domain Eukaryota; class Phaeophyceae; order Laminariales; family Laminariaceae; genus Macrocystis; species Macrocystis pyrifera. The sequence goes on along the minus strand of JASSKH010000016.1, from coordinate 9,838,483 downwards.
CTGGGCTACGAGTACTCGGAAGGGGCGTGGAGACTGCACGGGCAAGGAGGCACGTAAAGGGTACTTTACTCTTCATCGACCTGTCCGCGTGCGGAAGCCAAGGAGAGACCACGAAGCCGCGTCGTGTATACCTACGTGGTGAAAACAAAAACCAAACTAAGCAACGTACCTCAGGAATGTGCATCACAGACGGGCAGAAGCGGTCTTGCTTCAGAGAAAAAACGGCGAGGCCAACACTTCGTTTCTTACTGGCAAAGGGAACATGGTGATCATCGTGCATGCCATCACCGCGGGCGTCCCCTTGGTCAAGGTCGAGAAAGACAGCGGATACCCTATCGAACAAGGCCTCGCGCTACGCCAGGTACTGGTCTACACGTTTGAGCGAAAACCGTGTTCCAGGTGTCACTGAGACCGTGGCTCCGTAACTGAGGAGCGCTCCCCAGTACTTTTTGATGGGGCATACTGTATAATAAGACGCAAGATAACTCACCCCCTGGTGTGAAATTCGGAGCCGATTTTCTCAACAGTAGAATATACCATTTATCCGAGGTTTGGTATGATTGGCCAAGGGTCAGTGTTGGGGTTGCTCTGATTGGCTTAGGGTCAGGGCTGGCCTTGCTCTGATTGGCCTTGGGCTAGGCCTAGGGTTACTTCTACTCGTCTCGTACACAGTGTGTGTCATCCATTTTCTCAAGCACATGGTAAGCAAACCCCCTTCTCCAATCCAAGGGGGACACACGCTACGAAATTTGGCGGCTATGTGGGGATAACTCATCCAGACCTTCCTTGGACTCATCACCCTGCGTGTGCACTCTGCCCGTTGTCGAGACACCCGTCCCGCGAAGTTATCCTGGGGTGTGTGTTGTGTCATTGTGTTACATCAGTGATGCACGGTATTACGGTAGAGCAATCCAACGGGAGGGGGTTGCGCTTTATTTTGTGGCCTCCTCGCAGGAGAAGCTCGATCTTTCATCCAATGACTTCGAAGAAGTTTGTTCGCGCCACCCGACCAACATTTCCACCTATGCGCTGGACCGAAAACAAATCCTACCAATCGGTATGCTAATAGTTGCTCACTTGAGATGCTCAGCCGGTCAGAAAACATCGAGCCAGAAAGTGGCAATACCTATCGTGAGATTGCTTTGTTGCATCTGGCATGGTACAACATATTTCCGTTAGACAACTTATGCAATTGAAATAGGCAGCGCGATTGGCTTGCATGTTAGTCAAAAGTGGGTTGTTGTTGACGTATATACAGATCCAAACCATCAAGTGAGGATTCCTCAGAAACCGTTAGGGTGCTGCCGCCCCTGCCCCGTGTAGAGCAGGAGTTCCAAGCAGGTTAGCTTATTATGGACCGTCGTCGCAGCCTGAGTATACCGAGACAGTCGAGAGAAACGTGCATCGGGAGTTTAGCTCACGTGTCCACCTGCGCAGTTTTGTTGTTAGGGTCGAGTTATAGAGCTCCTCATGCGAGCCCCCCCCTGAAATGTCACGTAGGTACTGCCCCTATACCCTATATGGCAGGCGTCGGAGGTTGGTTGGTCGACTGTCGCAACCAGAGAAGCGACAGTCGTGGTCAAAGGACAGGATCGGGGTTGGAGTCGTCGAGGTCAATCAAAGGTTTTCGGGCGAGACGACGCATGCTACGGTAGAGCGGGGTGTGCCTGCAAGTTGTCTGAGGCTCTCGTCACACTTGAGGGGCTGTTGCAGGCCTCTCAAGAAACGGGTTTCAAGCATAAATGGACGATTTAACCCGAGGAGCAATCCCATGGCCTTGGTCTGCAACAGGAAATGTTGTGAGCGATTGAGACAAAACGTTTTTGGATACTTCCTCAGTGACGTTAAGGAGCCACGTTAGTCAGATTTTTTGCCTCGTAGGGCTAAACGGTGCTGCTCCTATCGTGGAAGGCGTCGCGACATCCAAGGGGGGCAGGACAGACGTGGGCGGCGCTGGGTCAGGCGAGCCAGCGGACCACTCGCGGAAAACCATTGCGGAGGAGCCCACACTGCAGGGTTCGTTCTTCGCGCGACGGAGGGGGGCAATGTAGTGCGTTGAGCGACTTTCGTGAGAAAGCGCGAAATAACTCCTACTATTATGGATAATTGCGTTGTACCCTGGCAATGTAGACAGAGGCTGTGTCCTCGGTGTTACCCGAGATATGACACCGGGCTAGCGATGGCCCGGGGAGTAAGATACTCCCGTGTTGTAGAGAGAAGACGTGATAACACGTAAATAGTGGCGCTTAGATGGCCAACACACACAGATGTACTCCACAGAGAATGCAAGAGTCCAGACGACGGCAGCTTCCAGAGATGGATAGGCAGCTAGGATACCACCACGATCCGGATAAAGGTCACATCAGAGAGTAAGATACTCGGTCCTACGAGCAGAGACGATACGGCTGCGATACTCAGTCCTACGAGCAGGGGACGATACGGCTGCTATTCCTCCGCATAATATACGTTACAAGCCGAAACGGTACATAGACTATGATCTACGACACAAGAGCGGTGCTACTTGAACATTGACACAAACATGGTCATGTGCTAACATTTCCATAACACCTACACAGTACACGTCGTGGCAGTTTGAAACGCGCCTGTTGTGTCAGTGTTCAATGTACCGTAGCCGGGCATAATTGCATGATTTCGTTTTGAACAATGTGATTTTACTACCACATGGCGTGGTTCCAATGTGATGAGTGTTTGTCTTCGCGTGAAAGACCGACGACGATGTTGAAGGTACCAGGTCAACAGCAACAATCGGACAAGCTCTACAACACCACGAGACACAACACCAACATGACCGCACACGCCTGCAACTTGTCCAACAACTATAGTAACGCGAGGAGACCCACATCAGCGACACATCTTCGGACGACGGGAGCACAGCTCAAGAGGATTTTCGACAGATTGCCTTTCACTGAGGAAGAACATGTTTTAGCCCGAGCGGGGGCTATTGCCAAGCGGACAATAAGACAAGGCATCAAGGAATACCTTGGAGCATCCGTTTGAGAGGGGGGTAGAACACACGGACACTATCCGTCACCAGGTGCAAGCACAGGGTTTCGCCGGCTTCCTGCACCGCGCATGAGGTCAAATTCTGCGTCTCTAAATAGACCAGATGCTTTTGCGGCTAGAATGTCTGTAGAAGCAAGGACGGAGCGAATGCGACCACAGTCGGAGCGGTATCACGAACACGCGGTCACAAGAACGCGAGGGCGAGTGTACGCATACCGTACAGAGTGTCGAGTTGGCACGGGGTTGCGACCGCTGCTAAGCGCTCGTTTTCTCGACAGCGGTGAGGGTGCAAAAAGGCGAACCCTTTATTTTCGGAAGGCTCTCTCTCGACCGGGTCTTCCCAAAAACTCCTTGTTCGGTATTGGCGAACCTCTTCCCGTTCTGGAACAATCGAGTGCTGAAACGTTATCGCACCCCTCTGCGAACTCAACGCTTTTACTATAGTAGTCTGACCTTTGTGCATTCCAGAGTATTCCTACACTCGGCCGCGCATTCTTGAGTCTCTGGTCATCGTGCTGCCTCCATCCTCCCTGCTCGTATCCGCTCCCATCTTGTTATCTAAATAAAGTATTTCTCGCCGCAAGGGTCTGATCGGGAGTAAGGCGTCCGTCTTTGACCCTTGCGCGGTGCGGGAAGTTGCACAAACGCTGTGCTTGCACCTGGCTCGGACAGTGCGGAGATGAAAATGTACTACCTTCCAAACGCATGCTTGAAAGTTCGTGCCCACTGGAGACTCTTCGATACCCTGCTCGAGGGCCCACTTCGGCCGCGATCTCTGCTCAATCGCCCACACCTCAAACAGATTATGTTCTACATACACCCTACAGTCTCCCAACTGCCGCCATGAGGGGTTGTGGAGGATGCGTTTTTTTTTTTTTTTCTTCATTACTTTTACTTTCCAGTCCACTCGTAGGAGGTTTTACCCTCGACGATCTTCTGGACAAGCCGTGGTCACAGGTGTCGTCCCTTCTCCCCCCCGGTACGTGCCTTTATTTTTTGTCGCGCATAGGGTTCAGCATTCCCACTGCTCGTCGATTTTCATCGAATGTAGCCAACTCACGCTTTCACGCTTTCCGCTTATCATTTTTTTACGCAAGAAAAATTCCCTATTATGAGCATGCACTCGGTGAGACTTAAACCCACGAAATTGATCTTGACAAGCACGCGGACCACCTACCAAGCCACCGGGGATAGTACATAAGTAACGCAGGAAACATGTGCAAATAGATCATGCAGACTACACGGACGGGTCCCACCGGGCAACTTGAGCTAAATCATGTACCATCGGGGTATATCTGCTTCCTTGAAATACTTAGAGGTCCAAGCGGGGATCGATGAGCTGTCCAAGGCGTTCGAATCCTGTAGGTATTGTTCCACTCCACGAATGGCAGGCTGTCGATCAAGCGTGTCCTCCGTGTTCTTGATGTTAGCGGTGGGGGCGGGTGCTACGGTAACACGGGCAACTCCTAACGTTTCTGAGGTTCCTCACTTGAGGGGGTCTCTATTCGGTTACCCCCAGGCCGACGAACATTAAATCGAGACGTCAGGGTATATCTACGCACCGAAACAAGTTGTTGTAAAACATGGATGTCATTTAAGGAACGATATTGGGAACTTCCTGGGTTAAGGAGCCCCCCCCCCCCGCCGTCAGTCATATTGTTTTTATTCGCCCAAAAACGCTACATCTGTATCGTTTCTCTCTACGGCCAAACTATTCCATCCATACTACTGTAGCTCAAGCCACCAAACAACTAATATCATCCACCCCTATATATAAAAGCGAGATATATCGTACCAGGGGTCCTTGAACGCAGGAAAAATATAGTGGAACTCAGAAAAACCAAGCAAGCGTGCTGCGGCAGGAGTAGCTCCTAGTCTTAGTGACAGTAGATTCCTCACTGGAATAGCTCCCTATTATACAGCACAAACATAGACCTAACCCCACGACACTCGTGTCACGCGCCACGGTATAGGGGTCAGACGTTTTTTGTTCAACATATGCAGAGGTAGCATATTTCTGCTAAACCGTTTTCTAAATGACGGGACTCCTTAACCCAAAGTCGTTGGAATCTTGTTTTGAAAAATGATGTTATGTATGCTTGGGACATGGGATTACTTATCGACATGCAATTTGATTTTTGCTGGAGTCGGGTTTCGGGTGAGGTACGGAGCTCCGTAAGTGAGGAGCCTCAGAAAATTTAGGGTGAACCTCTATCGTAGAATGACATGTACTCCGTCTTCCCCGTTGACTCCTTAGGTGAGCTACTACTGTCACCGAATACCTGGGAGTAATATGAATATTCTCTTTTTTTGCAAGTAGTACATGTTTGTTTTAGGACTATTAATAGCACATAGAAATGTTGGCCTGGATAGCGCAAACAAACTTCTTCGAAGTCATGCATCGGAGGTGAGATATTGAGCTCACTCATATGAGGATACCAGAGACTGAGGCACCACCCCGACCGTGGCAGTGATCTAGCTCGAACTAGAGTACGTACTGCAACGAATATTTGTTATAGCATTGCTGTTACAATGGCATACCAACGACGTTGGGTACTGTAGCTCCTCGGTCAAGTAACGCCGTCGATCATAATTGTTTCGGCCTAAAAGTCCAGCTTCGTCCGAAGATGTATCGCTGACGTGATTCTCCTCGCGCTGCTGATTGTTGGGCATGTTGCAGGTTTGTCCAGTCTTATTCGTGTGGTGTGTTGCGGTGATGATGGCCTATCCGATACACAGGTGGCCAGGATCCCCGCCCCCCGCCCCTTCGTATTTTTGAACATGAGCGTCGACTAATCCTTGTTACCTGGTGCACCGTTATGTAGGCGTAAACAGTGGAGGCCTTGTCGTAGGCGAGTGGTGTACGTTCTTTGCCTTTTGTTGGTAGCATGCCTCGTCATGCCATGGTCTGTGACCGCAACCCACGGCAATGCCATCACACTGCCACCGCATGCCGTAGCATGCGTCACGGCTAACAAGCTCGAATTGGCGCCACGGCAAGCATCGGCAGGTCCATAAGGCAATTGCAAAGCTCTCGGCAAGGCAAGCCTTACAGAGCACTACGTCAAGCGTCGCGGCATACTACGGCCGACCGCGAAGCATGACCCGCATTTGACCTGTCAAGTGAAGGTAGGATCAGGGGTGCTTGCAACGCACGAAATGCGACCTATCACTCGCTTGGTCGGTCTAATGACGGTCCCGCTTCGTGCTTGGTGCCTCCGGCGACTCCTGCAGAGTATTTAGTTGTATTTTTTTTCAGCTTGTGAGTGAGATCAGGTCGGGGTAAAATAAGGGGGATTCTAACCCACGATGCGCGACCGGTCATGCACTTGACAAGTCATATGACCGATCGCGTCGTGCGAGCTGCCATGCCCGCAAAGCTATCATGGCAGTCCAGGGGTGGCCATGGCCTGTCCTGGCAGTCCGCGAGGCTCCTTTTCACGTCGTACCGTGGGTATTTCCGGTCTAGTGACGGGTCTTGTCATGGAAGTTGCTAGCGAAAGTGACCATGCCATAGATTGCAATGGATTGACCTTGGGGCTGCTTTGTCTTGGCATCTCGTATGTGTTGCCACGGGAGGCGCCGTGGCATTGCAGGCGAGGCTGCCATGGCATGTGCTGCGGCATTTAAACCGTGAGCACAACCGCGGCACGTGCCGTGGCGGCACCATGACCAGTGGCAATCTCGTAAGGCCAGGCGTGGGGGGGTATAGTATTGTCCAGCGGTTATAACAGGAAGATACGACAAGAAGGCATTAAATCAGGAACGCTAGCTACGGGTGGATTTCTTCTTTTGACGTGGGGTACGGCAGGGAGCGATGCCCCACGAGGGGTGGTGCCTTAATTTTTGTGCCTCTCACGCCAGGAACTCATCAACATCTCTCACCCGAAAACCGTACTTCTGAGACGTTTGTTCGCGCACTCCGGCCGACATTTCTATGCACCACTCGGTAGCGAGACAGAGACGCCAGCAAGACCATCCTACTCTCCGGCACACGTACGGTAGTTAGTTGCTCGCGTGAGAAGCTCAAGTGGTCAGCTATTATTCTGCCTAAAAGGGAACAACCCGTACTTTATCGTGGACCGTGGGATGAAACCACGGGTAGCTCCTATTCTTTCTGAGGCTTTTCTCTCGTGAGCGGTCTAGGTTATATTAATACTAGGAGTAAGTAACTCAGGCAGACACAAATATTAAATCAAGATGAGAACAACCTCAGCGTACAATTGGCTAGGAACACACAACGGACGTTGTCTGTTGTAGCAACATGAATAATATTCGAAGGACGAATTGGAATGGAACATGTACGGTGCACTGTTGGAGGGCGAAAATAATAGCAATAATAACAATGATAACAACAATAACGTTGGGTAGTTCCTGGGTAAAGAAGGCCCCGTCAGACTCATGAATGTTCTCACCAAGAAGTACTAAGTACGCCTATCGTACAGCAGTAGCGGGGGTCCTTCTAGGAAACAAAACATGGACCAACCAGGAAATTGAGCACACGATATCATTCGACAGAGCACTGTCCGAGGCTCCTTCCTCACTACCGGTGTAGATCGATACAGGTGGATGACACCCCAATATTGTTGAGTCTTCTCTCTTCGCTTGATCGAGGGACCCCCATTCCCGCACCCAAACAACAACGGACTCTCTGAGCAAAAACACGTAACCAGAATTGCTACAAACAGCCCGATGGGGCTATAGGTAGTGGTTGGTTTGATGTCCCCATTTCACTCACTTTTCCCTTCTTAAGATCCTCACTTGACGATCTCTATGCCTCAATACCTGTAGTAGGCCGTAACCTGACCTTGAGAAATAAGAAACTGCAACGCGATGAATAGCGCCAATGTCCTACTATATACATACGTCGAAAAGTAGCGTTAGAACGCGAATGACACCCCATCGATTCACCAGTGTCCTTAAGGAGCCCCAACAGTCGACAATAGTTGGCTCGAAAAAGGTACAGTACCCCCGTCATTGTAGGCCTCGAAACGGATCATACCGTAGACCAGACATCGGGTCCGAACACACAGGGGAAAAAGAACCTCGTCAGGGAGAACATAGCTGAGTTAAACGATCTTCCAGACTCCCTACCGTACGCGAGGCTCCCGAGGATGTCCCCCGGGGTTTTCTGCCACCGTGGTCTGTTCTGACGAGGAGGCCCCAGGTAAGAGGACCCCCCGGAGGTTTGCGTTAACCCGAGTCTCCTGAAATAGGAGCGAATGCGAAGTCCGGTTTATGGACAGGGAAAAGAGCGAAACCTATATTTGCTAATCCCACAAAGAAAATCTCGAAAGCCACATCTCGAATTTGCACCGGCTCCCTTTTTGGGTGCATCCGGAAGGCAACAGAGGATACCACTCCAAGTAGGCCACCAGTCGGAAGAATCCCCCCGCACGCCGGGTTTGCTTCTACCCGGTTGTTGTTGAACAAACGGGTGGGACGTTCGATCTAAAAACGAAGACGAAAGCGAATCGAGAAATTGAAAATACCAGAAACCAACGCCGAACCATCTCCCGATCATGCATCCCCTGCGCTGTGTGCACCCGAAAGGCAGGCGAGGAAACCGGTAGCGCCACGTAATGTAGAAGTATCCTCTCCGCCCGCCGGGTCTGCGTCCACGCAGTTGTCGTTCTTAAACACATACCAGTGGCAAGTCCGGTCTACGGACCTGATAGGGAGAAGAGCGAAATTGAAATGCCGATTATTACAGGGGCAACACCGAAACATTGGTTAAACATCCACTCCCTACTTTGTACGCACCCAAAGGCAGCCAAGGAAAAACCTACCCCAAATGGGAGCATTACCCGCCGCCGCCGCCCTCTCGGGTTTGGGTCTATGTGATTTTCTTCAAACAAAGCCAGTGTGAAGGTACGTTCTGACGACAGGCAGAAGAGCGAAACGTACAATACCAACACCAAAAAGGCAACACGAAAGACATTGTGGGCATGCACTCCCTGTGTTCGGAGTGCTCAAGTCCTTGGTGTATGGATTCATGTGTAACGGTAATAGGGAGTTCCACACAGGATATATGCGTGTTTTTGTGTGGAACCTTCAACGGGTTGCGACGTGTTTTGTCCGCCATTTCATGTTCGACTTGATGTTCTTCCCCTTTCTTCCTTGTCTTGTGTGTTCTACGTGGATAATATATGCACCCTGAGGGGCTTCCATGAACTGACTCAGGCTTGGCCTATCATATCAGTGAGTGCACTGAACACCCTACTTTGTGTGAATCTAACATAGCTGAGAAAAACACAAACCCCAACTATGTGCACCCCCTCTACCCCCCCTCGCGCCGAGGTTACGTCTATCTGATCGCCTTCAAAATGAACACCTCGGTGATACGTTCGATCTATTGACGATACAGTAGCGCCATCCCCGTTCCTTATGTTTTCGTAGGATCGTCCGTAAGTAAAACCCCAAACGTGTCCGCAATACCTCCCGCTTTCTGCGTCAGTACACTGTTTCTGTTCAACGACACGGTTTCAAATGTGTCCACAATACTTCGCGAAATCAATACAGAATACCAATACCACTACCACAAACGGCAACACCAAAACCTTGCCCAAACGTTTACCCCCTTTTTTGTGATGCACCCAAAGGTAGCACCCAAACAACTTCTGGAACACACACCCTGCTCTAAAGCTCATGTGGGGCGCGTGAGCAGCGCGGGCGCTTAAGAGTGACCGTGAAGCCGCTGCTGCCTCCTTGTCGGCGTAATGCCCATTTGATACGAACTCTCTACATTTTACTGCCACCATACAATCCACGACCTACGTTCTCCGTCGATCTTTTTTTTCACCGGTATGTGCCACGGCCTCTCTTTCGCCTGCCGTTGCAAAGCGCAACACGCACGATGGCCATATATACCGCCCGCACACTCCCGTTCTTGCAGCCCCTCCTTCATCTGCCCTCGATCCAAACCGTGCGCATGACCATATATGATACAATATAGTACACGTTTGTATGTAAACCGCCAAAATCCAGGGGGGGGGGAAGGGACACGACTCGTCTTGTCACGGCTAGACTATGACTGCCGCTGATAGTCTACAACCTCCCGCGCGGTGAGCTGGAAACTAAACGTGGTGGTGGCAAGAAATTTCAACTAGACAAGGTGTATCGTACTTCAAAATATGAAACCGTTTCCGTATCTGTCAATGTTCCTACCGATCTTGCACCTCTCCCCCCTCCGCCAGCGGTGCCAAAGCATGGACGGTTTTCGACTAAAACTCCGCTTGCTCTTGACGCACATGCTGCGGCAGGGGACAACCTGCAATTTTCTGAGGCTCCTCATTTCATGAGGAGGAACAAGGTACGTTAGGCACCCCAAACAACGTATTCAAGAAAAAGGGCAGGCTTAACCTGACGAACAGCCACCCTTGACCTACATAGGCCCAGATCGAAAAGCATTGGGAAGAGCCCAAGGATGTCGGTCACTTTCTCAGGTATGAAAATAACCCGCCAGTCCAGTATGGCATGCCCTATCGCCGCACGAATTGTCCCGCGGGTCTAGATGGCACGCCCATTGCGGTGTTCATCGTGTGCTCTATACCGTACCCGTGTTTGCACCGTCGATGCCATTGTCCCCAGTTCCCTGCCTGTTGCTGCTTTTGTCTGCCGCGAACTTTCTCTTTCTTCTTCTCCATCCATCCAGTCGCCAGACCATTCCCGTCGCGAAGGAGCGGGCCGAGAGGCAGTCCGCGACCACGATGGAGCTTGTACGTGTGTGTGACCAACGGTCCCCCTGTTGTTTCTAGTATTTTACAAGAGCTGGTTTTTTCTCCTGCTCGCTGCAAGTCAGCGGGCCATTCCCGACACCAAAGGGTGCACTTATGAAGGGTCTGGGACCGACCTAGTGGGTACTGTGACTGTCATCGAACCCTGTCGTTGCTACTAGTCTGCACGGAACATTTGCATGCTTCTCCCGGAATTGCTGCAGTTCGATGCCGTGTTACCAAAGGTCCGCCCGCCATTTCTCGAAATTTTTGGACACTACTTGTTTGCCCTTTCCTTCGCTCCAGCTTTACGCCGTGTTGTTTAAGGTGCGCCTGGCAATTGTCTTCGTGTTCGAACACTACTTGGTTTTCTTCCCATCGCCCCAGCTCGACGCAGTTAAAACAAAGGTCCGTCTGTCATCTCTCGCCTGGGGCTGGCATTGATTGCTTCTCTTCCACCGCCCCAGTCGGCGAGTCGTTCCCGCCGCCAAGGAGCGCTTGCGAGGCGGGTGTAACCGACGAGTGAGCAATTGCTGCCCAATCCGCCAGATCCTGTCGGTGTTTCTCGACCATAGCGAGCATCGTGTTTTTCTCCCGCCTAGCTGTAGTCACCGCGTCCTTCCCGTCACCACGAAGCCCTGCCAGATCCTCCCGGTGTTTCTCGACCATAGCGAATTTCCTGTTTTTCTCCTGGATAATTGAAGTTGACGCGTCCTTCCCGTTACCAAACATCGCTTCGGATGCGGCAGTAGCCGACGAGGTAGCCACGGTCGCCATATTGTTTCGCTGGTTCTCGGCCATAGCGAACACTTTATCTTTCTCCCCCATCGCTACAGTTGCCGCATCCTTCCCGTCGTCCTTTCCGTCACCAACAAGCGCTCCGGATGTAGCAGTAGCCGACGCGGTAGTGACGGCCGTCAAATCCTGTCGCTGACTCTCGGCCATATCAGTTATTATGTCCATCCCTTGCATCAATGCAGTCGCCGCATTTGTCCCGTCATCAAGGATCGATTGCGAGGCACCCGTAAACGCCGAGCGAGCGGCGGCCGTTACAGCCTGTGGCTGATTGTCGATCATATCGAGCATCCCAGCTTTCGCCTGCATCACTGCACTCGCCGCGTTCTTCTCGCCACCAAAGACCGCTTCGGAAGCAGCAGTAGCCGACGAGCGAGCCACGACCGTAAGATCCTGTCGCTCCCTCTCGGCCGTAGTAAGCATGCTCTCTTTGGCGTCCATCGCTCTAGCCGCCGCATCCTTTGCGTCACCGAAGACCACATGACAGCGAGCTGGAACACACGTGCGAGCCATGGTGGCCAGATCATGCCCTTGTTCGACGTCATCGAGAAGCCCTTCTTTCTCCTCCATCGCTCCAGCCACCGCTCGAGTCGCCGCGTCCTTCACGTCAGCAGCGGATGAATGCCTGGACGATTGATCACCCGTGGAAGCTGATGCTACGTCCGTCGCATCCAAGTTCTGGCAGAGCCCACCACAAGCTCACTGTGCGCGAGACATCGAACGGCGGCAAACGGGACAGCGTGGGTCACAAAACAAGTTGCTGTCAGGCTGATTGGTTCAAGGTGTGTTTGGGCCAAAACACGTTTTACGCGTAAGGCGGCCAACAACGATCTAGATCATTTGGATTCTCCAGTTTTGTTGAGAGCCGTCGTGCAGGCAAGACCTGCGCAGTACAGGTTCACACCTCAGGAACCTATGTGCTACCGGCCACACGGAATTGGCACGGCTTTCACCCAGCAACGTGAGCTAGGATTCGCACAGATCAGGAACAGCTCTGCCTCAAAGATCTAGATTATTTAGTGGGGATTAGCTTCCTGGTCTGTCCGGTGTGTGAGCTTTTTTTAGCAATCCCGCTTTGTTTTCACAAAGGTTCTGTTCGTCAACACCACGTAGACGTAGCGATGGTCCCTTCATAGTGCCAGTACGCGCCAACCAACAACCCGGGAACTATGATAGCGGCAACCGGCACCAATTACTCCGCATGCTGCCACATTGGTTCATTCCCTCTGCACCAATTTGATTTCACGGGCACCATACAGCGGGGCAGCCGGCATTACTCAACCGGCGCTATACATAGAGGGATCGCCACTGTAGCTATTACGGGGGACCATAGTAAATAGGACCTACTGTATACACAAAAACCTACATATTCACCTATTTTACTAACAATATTTGGCCCTATTTACTATGGTCCCCCGAAATAGCAAACTATACTACAGTGGGAATAGTTTATCGAGTTAAGCACGTCTGGTACACGATTTTCTCCGATTCATGCTGATATGTTTTTGGCTAGCGACACGGAGCTCTCGCGCAAGGAGCCTCCATGAACTGTATCGTAGGTTGTTGCGCTCCTAAACCGCAGCGCGCTCCGTTTTCGGGCGACGTACAAACGCCCACACGATTCTACGAGACGGTCCGGTTTGCTAGATGGCCCGAAAGGCGTGCCTTGACTGGATCAGTAAGAATATCAATATCCAGCCACAACGTTTCTGACTGACCGGGCTCCGTTTCCCAGTATTGCTGGAACATCAACGGTGTTTAGCAATAAATATCGTGGTGTACTTAGGCATTGGAATTGTTTGTCGGGGTGTACTTTTATCTTTGCTCGAAATCGGTTTATCGAGTGGGGCATAGAGCTCTTCAGATGAAGAGCCCCAGAAATTCAGGAGCCACCCCTCCCGCAGCAAGCTTCCCGGGTTTCTATGGGGAAGACATTCACACACCGCAGAGCGGTAACTGAAACGGTGGCCGGACCTTTTTAGAGTCGGGTGGTTTTTTATCGGGAGGCGGACTCCTCGGACGCTTCCTGGACGGCTTCCGCCCATTGCGTTTCTCCGTTTCCTTCAGCCAAGCCGAGTGTGCCTATTGGTTTTGGTGGGTAACAAAGAAGCAACGGCATCAAGAACAGGGAAGCAGGACAGCACGAGAGACCCCCATTCAGCGAAGTCGGGTGTTTTTATTGTTTCGACGAGTAAAGAGCAGTCACGGCACCATAGAAAAAGGGCAAGAATGCAGCAGGACGAGAGACGCCACGAATTCAGAAAAATTTTTCAACTGCATCGTTCCCGAGAAAGAAATGACGGCACGCACAAGGGAATCGTCGGAAGGGGGCACGCAGTAGGGCTTACCACTTATTTGGGATTAGTTCTGATTGGTTCAGGTCAGGGTTAGGGCTGCTTTGATTGACGTTTTGAGGGTAGCGTCAGGGTTTGAGTTGCTCTGATTGGCTCAGGTCTAGGGTTAGAGTTGCTCCGGTTGGCTTACGGTCAGGGTTAGGGTTGCTCTGACTGGCTTAGGGTCAGGGTTAGGGGTAGGCTTGGGGTGTGAGTTAGTTGGTATTCGTTTCGTACGCAGTGTGTATGAACAATTTTCTCAAACATGTGGCAAGTAACCTTCGGGACACACGCTTTTAATGTACCTAAGGGGTAGGTCAGCCTCGATTTTTTCAAGCTTTCCTCACTGGACGAGCGCTATTTCGATCACCCAAAACATTGACTGTGAACAAAATACGAAAAAAAACAGTTTGGTTACTGTGGGACCTCGATATGTCTGCCAAACCCATGAAAACACTCTGGGCGTTTCCAACCGTGTACGAGCAGTTTGAGCGCCCTTGAAGGACGGGTAATAACATATTGTTTCGGACCCCAATGGCAATCATTCCCCGACTATAGCTACACAGAAATGGGCGCTGTTGCTGGGTACTCGAGGTTATGTTTCCGGCTTTATTTCTCGTGGCAAATCCCAACATGACGCTTATTCGAACATGAACCTTTTACTACAGCATTATTGTGCAGAACACACATATTTGGTGTCTAATTACACGTGTTTCGTCTCTGACAAAGGGAGTGCGGTGGGTGAAAAACATATTTCCCCGAAGAAATTTCTTTCCCGGCACGGGAGTGCGGTGGTTGAAAATTTTGAACCCCGAAAATAATTATTCCCCGACACACGAGTGCGGTGGTTGAAAGGGGTTACCCACGATAAAAAAAAAAACGCTGCATGGCTTCTACAGTAAGCATAGACTTGTGCTACGGCAGACACAACATCTGTTTTCTCTGAGGCTCCTGCCCTGAGATGCTCAATACATGCAGTAGGCCAAAACATGGTTATGAGAAAAGTCAGCAGTGCCAACTCCTAAAACGCGATCAACGCTGTAAAATGATGGTGTGATTCCAGCGATATTGCGTTAGGAGCCTGGTCAGTCATACTATAGTTTGGGCCAAACAAGAGCTAGTGCCGCTATCGCACGCCTCTACACGACGAAACGTATCGTAAAACACGAATGAAGTCCAACGATAAGGCGTGTCTTATTGGGCTAAACACGCCTTGTTACCGTCGAGGAACCCCGTCAGTCATGAACGTTTTGGCCTAAACTAACGCTCCAGGACGAAACACGTGCAACCGCGTCCTGAGGTATTGGTGACGTGGTACGCAGGGGCACCAGCATTGGTGGCCGGGACACCTCCCCTCCTCCCTTGACACGATGTAGACGTATAGCAACTGTCGTGGAGACATCGAGCAATGTGACACACTATTAGGCTCACCGAAATAAAAGGTGGTCAAGACTGCTTGTGGGCTTTGCTACGTTGTTCAATGCCTCCACAACAAGGATCGCTATACGTCTACATTGTGCAAGGAGAAGGGGTTTAAGCCACCTGCGCACCGAATGGCGATACATACCAGGTCATTCCTCGGAATTGTCCTGGCGGTCCGCGGAATCGCGGCAAATCGACGAACAGAGCTACGAATGAGCGCTAAACAATGGCAAAAGCACCACACGGAAGACTAGATGCCTGCGAGTCGAACGGCGGTGTTTTCAGTGTCTACGAAGTAGGAACCGCGGCATGGCCACGGGATGTTTACCGCGAGGTTTGAAAACCAAATCTCGAGGTGGAAATCCCGTGGCCATACCGCGGTTCCTACTTCGTAGAAACCAAAACACGAAAAAACGTTAAGCTCGCTGTGATTTGGTTCTCTACGATGCTTTAGTAATTTTTTATTCCTCCATCGTAACTCTGTTATGGTTGATTTACCGCTATTCCACGGATCGCGGGACTAATGTAATCCCGAGGAAGGCCCTGCTAAATACAACTTAGGGAGCGTATACGTAAGATATCTGCCGATGCACTCCATGCCTGCTTCAAGCTCAACGACACGGAAGCGGTACGGTAGGGCTTGGTCATCAGTGGGGGATGATACGAACTCTAACCAGATAGTGTAGAAGAAGTAGACATCATTATATTTTATTCAGCTTCGTACACTCGTCTCGAAAAAGCTGCGGATAAGCATGCAACAAGACCTTCCACAGCCTTCTCTTCGTCACATGTAGTTCAGAGCAACATCCATTACTCACCTTTCTAGAGAAGGTCAAGCTTTGGCGCGACCACTGCGGGACAACCGGGACGGGGCAGGGGGGAACGTGCAACGGCGTTTCAGAGCGAGGCAGGGTTGATTGGTTTAGGGTGGCGGCGCTCATGGCGGAAGGTGACAGGTACACTACTGCGTAGGTATTTGCAGCATTTTATCCACAATACGTCTAGCTACTCTGTATATATGCCACGTTGTATGCAACTGCAGTAGTTTCAATCTGCTCGGAAGTAATCGGTACGTTTGTGCTTACTGTGGTGATTGAAAATTGCCATATATTTTTTTCGATCAGGCTGGTAGGATTCCGATGGGTGAAGTTTATCACTTCTTTGCTTCGAGCTATTGTAGTGTGAATTAAGGGCCTTATTGTCCAAGAGTTTGTTTTCCAAGAACTCCAGATTTTTCTTTCATGCATTTGTTTTTTCTTCCCTGGAGCTTGATTCCCGTTTTTTTGGTCATGTGAATGCTACGTAAGCGTTCCTGCTATCTTGTCTTGTGTTACATTTCACAATTTGTGACAGAAACTGCCTCTGTATCTTGACACAAAATTCACGAATCTGGAAATTGTGGGGGGGAATGTTTCTCTCCTGAAATTACAGCCCTTTTGGACCTCTGTATCTTTTTCGGGAGAAGATACTCCAGAGCACTCTTATCGCAGTAGTGTTCGTTTGGCGCGTTTCGGTCACAGCCCCCGCCCCCGTTCTATCCATACGCTTCGATTTCGTGTCCTGCACGGAGTTCGGCGGGGTGTGTGTGACTAAAATTTGTACGCGTAAAGCAACAGAGGGGTTGCGAGTGTTCTACGAACTACCAGATGTATATTTCAAGTTTGTCAGTCGAACCGGAGGCCTTCACCTTTTCTCACAAAGCTTATATTCATACATCCAACCCCCACTAGATCGCTTTGGCGCAGCCTTCCCCCGAGGGGAAACCAGACGCCAAGTTCGCGGAACAAAACTACGTAGACGAAAAACATTATCGACCCACGGTCCTTCGGCGTACCGTATTACGTCGGTCGGAGCTTCGGGAGAGTCTATATACGTATATGACGTGGTCGTATATATGTCTATTTTGGTGGTCGTATATATGTCTATTTTGGTGGTCGTGTGTATGTCTATTTTTGTGGTGTGCGTTCATGACTGAACTGCCTACGACTGTAAAATCACTTGTCAGAGCGAACCCAACAGGATGGTGGGTTACACGCCACGCCTCGAGCGCCAACTTTACCTCACATAATGCAATATCTGTCTGTAAGCTTTCTTGAACGTGCACACAGCGAGGTACATGTCTGACACGAACCACTCTGGACGCAAACATAAGGACCCATCGAACATCAATATGAAGAACAAACGGTTCTTCCACTTTAGCCCAAAGGTTTATACCTGATGCACCTGGTATATAATTCGTGCCTTGGCTAGCACGCACACCATAATAATGTGGTTTCTGGACCTCCCCGGTGAACTGGTCACGTAGTGGGACACGTATGGTAAGTTGAAATAAAGTGTACATGACCCTTGCTCTACAACTCGTACTGATGCACCAGCACGCAACTAGATAACCCCAGCTTGGCATCGTCTTTCGTCGCACTTTCGTTTGATGGTAAACGACCGCGTACAGTACAGGACAGCGGGTATTTGTCTCCTAGTGGCCAAGGCTCGCGGCTTATTGCGACGGTCAACGTCGAGCATAGGCTCTACAGGGCTGAGATATATACCAGGTAGGATTTGAGCGGAGTTCTTCGCGGAGCACAACTACCTACTAGCCAAAACGTCTTGAAATTTGTACAACAAACAAGCCCACGCTGACTTATGAACGCGTGTCGCTTGTACACTGTACTGTACCTTGTCAAACCACTGCTCCACTATGGGGTTGGCGAAGAAGGCATCGAGACCAGGAATGACAATCGTCGCCACGGCGAGAGCGGCAGCGCTAGCTGTTTCCGACCAGCCCAGGCTGTTGGTTCCGATGTCGCTAGTTCCGAGACCCCAGAAGAATATCGCTGGCGCGGACAGCAAATTCGTCATGAACGAATGCCTGCGAACAGTATTGCAGCAGTTAGTGGTGGACAGCAGTGTCGTCAGGTGCGTTTGTTCTAGGTGACTGCTATGGGGAGGACACAATAAGTACCCCCTTCCAGCTTAGCATATTGATCAGGCTCTCGTTGACACCCACGTGCGTCTTTCGTTTCTTTCAGGGATTAGACGTGAAGTTCAGATTTATACCATTGCAGGTCACTGTATTTATTAAGCACAGCATCGGCCCATTCCTTAGAAGACAGGGCATTGACCCTTTTAGTACTGCCGTCCCGTTTTGGGGACAAACGGGTCAATTCGAAGAGGTTTGCTCCTATAAATGGGACTGCAGTCCTAAAAGAGCTTAGAAAGCTACTGCCTGTAGTTGCCTATTGATAGCAGAAGTTTACAAAGCCCAATTACGAAATTTTTGTAGCCTGCAGCCGTGGTAAAGCACTCGCCTTCTGCAGGAAATCGCAATAAAACTTCCAGCACCCCCCCCCCCCCCCGCGCCAGAATGAGGGCAATAGGCTGACATCTGATTTCAGGAGTTTTATGGGAGAGGAGACATGCTACGGTTGTGATGCATCGTTGTTTTCCGAGGCTTCCCTCACTTGAGGAGCTCTACACCTCAGTGCAACTCAAAACCCAAGCTAGCAGGAAAATAAATATGCCACCCGATGAGCTGCGTAGCCTACAGCAGTAAGTGTACGACGAAAAACGTATTACAGGACAAGAATACATTTTCCTACGATTTGGGGCTAAGAAGCACTGCCATCCAGAAAAACCTTGTCGCCAAACCGTGCTGCCTCTGTCGTACAGGCACGAGGCAGAGTCGATACTGTAGAGCAACCAAGGACGGGTGGTCATCATGCGTGTACCACACACCTGTTCCCTGTTTTCCTATCCAATGCACTTTCTACTTTTACTTTTTTTTGTTCATCCCCTCTATTATATGTTCCTCTTGTTTACGCTCTCCCTCCCTTCGTCGTATCATAACTCGGACTCGAGGTCACCCGGCAGGGTCTCCTGCACCCTTCCCACGACGGTTCGTGTTCTGATGTTCTATTTAATGTCGCGAGATGACCTCAACTCTTTCTTTCCTCGTCAACCCGGGTCGATTTGGCCTCTTCAGGTTGACATAGGCCGTTCCCATACACACTTCTTGCAGGATATCACATGCCTTCCCGCGAGTGCAACACCAGAACCATAGAACATTCTCAGTGGAGCATCGCAACAGTGCGAAGGCGGTGGCAGAAAGCAGGGAGCTTTACCTGACTTTGCCTGGGAGAGCTAAGGTGGCTGTGGTGTGCTCTAGGTTGGAATCACCAAAAGCACTGAGAATGCAAGATAGGCATAACTTTTATTTGTGCTTCGCTCCCTATCTATGCTGCAACGATGCTCGATTTGCGACGCGTCACAGGTGGCGTAGACCGGGACCGACACACTTCGGCATGCAGAATATGGGCGTGAAAACATCCTTGTGGGGACTTTGAACAATATAGCACACGAAACAATAGGTGTACCGAGTAGAGGGAGCGTCAAGAAACTTAAACTGGGTGGGCTATACAGCCAGTGTACCGGTTTTGTTCTATTATTGGCAGTTACCACGGCTGGGGGTCGGGTTAGATCAGTTTTGTGCGGGGGCAATCTAAACCCCGCACAAGGATCACGAAGTGTGTATATATGGGAAAGCATCCGCAAGGTAGCTCCATAGTAAACCAATTGTTGTCTCTGGAACTGGCCACACCAGAAAAAAACATTTTATTGACGCTGCCATCCATACGCAAGAAAACCCACCTCAAACGCGGTACGTCGTAGGATGCCGCTCACCCTTCATGCGACTCGCCCAACACCATACGGCGCTTCTCGCTTAGTGCAAGCAATGTCTGCCTGGTCGGTAAAAACCCGACGTGCTCCGTCCCGGCATTAAAGGAATGCGAGCTACGGCCACACATGATGTTGAGTACTCCCCCCCCGACGTGCGTAACATTACGGGAGAATACAAACCGCATAACTAAAGATGGCGTGTAAACATAGGCGATACCTAGTACGTATTTTTTAGGGTCCATCGAAGGTCTGAGAACTTTGCCCCCCTCCCTCTACATATTTAATACTATAACGGGGGACCATAGCAAATAGGACCTACGGTACACACAAAAACCTGTACATTTCCACATTTTTGCTATTACGGGGGTCCCGGGACCAAACTTTGTTAGTAAAAATAGGTAAATATATAGGTTTTTACATATACCATAGGTCCTATTAACTATGATCCCCCGTCATACGAGGGAACACAGCAATTAGAAACAAACATGGAGTCTCGACATAATAGGGGAATGACTGCTTTTCGATCCGTCGGGGGTTCTGCTCACTGTCCCCCCCACCCCCCGCGTATTGTCGGGGAACACAAGTAGCATGGACAAATATGGCGTGTGCACATAGGGGATACATGTTTTTTAGGTCAATCGTGAGTTCTGCGTACTATGCCCGCCCCCCCTCCCCGCCCCCCCCGCGGAAACATGTTATACTTTTACGGGGGACCATAGTAAATAGGACCAAATATTGTTAGTAAAAATAGGGAAATATAAATGGTTTTGTGTGTACCGTAGGTCCTATTTACTATGGTCCTCCGTTATAGTAGTAATCAGAACGAACCATGGTGCCTAAGCACAACAGGGCGATAGGTGTTTTTCGGTCAGTCGGAGTTTCTGAGTACCACACCCCCGTGACTACGGCCATGCAGGATAATGAGTACAACCTCCCCCGCCCCCCCCCCCTAACGTTCGCAGCATCGCCGGGGAACACAAGAATAATCGCCAAATATATTTTGTAAACTTAGGGAGGTATATGGTTTTTTAGGCCCATCGCGAGTTCTGAGGTCTATGCCCCGCCCCCCCCCCAGAAACAAACAGTACTACGGGGGAGCGCAGAAATCAGGACCATATATTGCGTGTGAACATAGGGGGACGTATGGTTATTGGGTCTATGGTGGGGTTTAGTTAGTGTACCTAGCCGTACGAGTATTAGTCATTGGACGGGTAATTTGGGTGCGTAGCGCAAACGACGTTGAGTAGGTCAAGAGTGTGAACTTTTCGGGACTTCCGATTGGTTAAAGTGACCGCGAAAAATGACGGTTACATCGACGGCCGCTGCCTGACTGGTGGATGACAAAGGTTGATCTTCGAGTCACAAAGGTTGAACGCAATAAGGCGTACGCCATTGTACACCGCATGGTCTTTATCGTGTACTGCTGGGCACTGACTCTGCTCGTAGACGGGTTGAAAACACCAAAGTTACCATTCGTGTGGTCGCTATGGCACGGGGACCCAAATGACCCTTTTAGGAGCGCAGTCCCATCACCCAAATGACCCTTTTAGGAGCGCAGTCCCATCCTGGGGACAAAATAGGTATAATTTGACCGATTCGTCCCCAAAACGGGACTGCACTCTTGAAAAATGGTTAGTATGATAGTGCACGCCGTCAGTCAGAAACGGTTTGGCCCTTTACGTGGCCTCTGCAGCGGCATGGGCCGGCAGACAGCCAGCACCTGACATTAGCAAGCCTAAGTGTAATGCGGTGACCGATAGAGGGTAGTGGTAAGGGTAGTGGTAAGGGACGCAGGTGGTTCTGGCAGCTGGAAAGCAGTGCTTCGCTTCTTCTTATTTAGGTTTTCTTATTGATGGCGAGAGCTGAGGAGGTGCTCTGGTAGAGAAGTGAGAGGTAGGGGGGAGGGACTCGACGCCCAGATATACTCGTCCAACCTCACACCACAAGCTCTCCTAAATTCTTCTCATCTGATGTATTCCTACAGAACTTTCCTATGGTTACCGATCGTTCTTCTGCTAATATAAGAACTTCTCACGTCGTGGTCCTATCTGAGTTAAGGAACAGTACTCTCGTCTAACGGGTTATCCGCCCTAGGGAACATTCCTAAAAGAACGTTACTCTCGACTAACGGAATACCCGCTGGGTTAATCCATTCTATGGATTATTCTCGTATTCGTGAGACTACAAGACTGCAACGTATTATCTATATCGATAGCCCATGAGTGCTCTACTCATATCAAACAAGCACAGCCTTATCGTGATACCACCCTTGAACCACGTCGAGGGTAAGCTCTGGCATGTACCTGGTAGAATTTAGCGTAGCACTCGCCGCTGAGCACGACTGCAGTCCCGGCTTAGGGACACACTACTCGGTATTAGAGTAGTTCGTCTCCAAAACGTGACTGCAGTCCTATGTAGAAGGATTAATCCAAGTTCATTTTCAATACCTATTACGGGGGGCCATAGTAAATAGGACCTATGGTACACACAAAACCCTGTATGTGTACCTATTTTTACCGACAATATTTTGACCTATTTACTGTGGTCCCTCTTAATGGCTCCCGCGAAAACGTGTGTCTTGTGTTGAATAAACATAAGCTCACTCATAATATTAGTACTGTATCTAAATCGTCCTTTAGGTTCGGGACAGAATCGTATGCCGTTTCGTATGCGTGGGCCTATTCTGAACCGGCAAGCGCCCCAGCATTGGGGCAGAGGCGTGCTGCGGGAACAGACAGGTCGGTGGACCCCATCCGGGGTTTTCGTCGAAATAGTAGAGTGGAGTTGTTGCATCGCACGCAATAATAATCGCCTCAACATGTCCGGCTCGAAACCTCGTCGCCATCCTGCAAGAAACTTCCACGGTTACACAGCCTATAATCGTAGGCGAATCGAGAGACACGGTACTGACACGTTAGTATGCATACCAGGTATATACTCGATACATGGTGGAGGAAGGTTCATTGGAGGAAAAGGAGTACCAATACACCCAATCTGGCCTACTTGCAACGGGCACAAATGAGCGACATGACCAGGGCTGTGTGTACTCTACCGGTTTCCTCGTGCTGTGATGTGTCACCTCTGGTCCTTTTGGAGGACGGGCATGTCCCTGCTGAGGACGCTTTTAGCGCACGTCAGCATCGGCGCCAGGAGCGTCAGAACCAGGAGCAACATCAAAGGACCGGTGCCGCCGTTCGTGCCCACCTCTGGCAGGAGCAGTTGGAATATCTGTGGCACGGAACGTTACGCACAACAGCGTCAACGATGTCGATCAAGAGAACGTGCTATCCCTGTTCGAGCACAGCCGTAGTAGCCAACACACGACCTAAGGATCAGATCGTTGTCGTCACCGAATCTTGGGGGACCAACCAAAGTGTGCAGCTTCCGAAGGAAAACGCCGTACCCAACGATTCATCTCCGCGCTATGCGTAGGGGGTTGCACATTTTTGCTCAATATTGTTCTGGGCGGTGAGCTTTTCCTCATGTGAGCAAGTACAAATGTTTGCCGGTGAGTATGATGTTCTTTCTAGTATTGTTGTGGTTGCGCTAGGATTATGATGCAGAAGCAGTTTCACAAAGTTTCACACCTCGGACAGATCATATACAGATCATCCGCAAAGCATCTATATATCTTCCTCAGATCATGTACAGATCATATACGGTACATATCATGTACAGATCATGTACAGATCGTTTACGGATCATCTACAAATCACCTACAGATCACCACCAACAGATCATTCCCCCTTGATTATCTCACTCCTTCAAGGCGGATAGATCTACTACCGATTTTGCATGATCTACAGTAGCTCGCGTTGCCGGGTAGGGCCCGTAACTACCTGCAAGACCGACGACATGTTTCCCCGCTGGGTCGGATCCGTAATATATGCAGACTCTGCCCAGCCTCTTACAACGGTAGACAAACAATTAGATGATCTCGATCATGATCTATCTGTAGATGACTTTCCGTCCGAGGTTCGATTTTGTTTGCCGGGTTTTGCACGAACTAATTTCTTTCAAGTCGCGTTTCGGGTGAGATGTTGAGCTCTTCCTGTGAGAGGAGTTCAGCATAGAACACGCCCAACAGTTGTTTTTTATTGTGGCGTTGTTCCATGATGGGTGGGAACATTCAATCCCGATGCGTTTGCACGGTCTAGCCCATGTTGCCGGGAGGGACCCGCATGCCCTGCATGGTCCATAGGACACCTTTCCTCTGGGTGTGATCTGCACTCTACTGATAGATCTTGCACAACATTCTTATAGCAGCAGGTTAGGATCCAGATGATCTGTAGATAGATAGATCATTATCATTCCGACGTGTGGTGCGCCTTCTCTGTCCCATATTATAATCTGATATGTTCCCCTTCACCACAGGTATATTTCACTCCGTCATGGGTGTCGCCGAGGCCATAAAAGTCGGTGCGTCGCTGAAATCGAACAAAAATAAAGATCAAAAACAGAAATGGAGATGTTTAAAACGAAACAAAATCCGACCGTGGAATTGAGATTCACTACTCGAAAATGTCCTGAGTTCCAGCAGCGCACAGAGGAACAATGCCACAGCAGTAAGGTAGTCCGCGTATTTTCTAAGCTCCTCGCATGAGCGGCTTAATATCATACCCGAAACACGACCTGGAAGAAATTAGTTCGCTCAACCCGACAAGCATTTCTTGTGCTTCTATATATAGTCCTACATCATAATAACCGGTACATATAGTACTATACTGTAGTAGTGTTGCTCACTTGAGGGGCTCAGCGGTCATAAATTTTTGCTTCAGAAGGCAAAGAAAAGCGCGCAACCCATGTTATGATTCAAATATCGTACCTGGCACGCAATAATACGGCGTGTTGATCCTTTTAGAACTTGCGGTCCCGCTTTGGGGGACAAATCACTTAAATTCTGAGTAGTTTCTCCCCAAACGGGATTGCAGTCCTAAAAAGGTTCAGTTGCATTGCGGCGGTGCATAGTGCATGCTGTCAAGTACAGCTGCTGCAGAAGGTTCCTGTGAATGCATCAACCCGGGACGATGGTGCATTCTCTTCCACCAGGTACAAGGAAAGCATACGACAATACATGAACATCTCTAAGCGGGTGGTACATGCATGATTCGGACCTCGCTGCGAACCCACGCAAGGCAGCGAGCTAGCTATGCAACCAGCATCCATCCATGAAGGGGGTGCATCTACTTTTTACTCTGGAGTATTTTCGCTGGGGAGGTTTTGAAACGCCTCCCCAAACAGCTAGACTCTTCAGAAGAATTGAAAGTGCGAAAAGTTCCGGCCCTCATATAGGTATACTACTGCTGTATACAACGAATGACATCTCCAAACACAGATGGTGTACGGACGATGTTGGTTAGAGTTGCTCAGTGCCCTCAAGGGGGCGCCAGCACGCTCAGGAGTGCGTCGTCAACAATCCCTGCGTAGGCGTTTCGGCAAACATATGCGTTCGACTTGGAATTAGAGTAAGGGATTTTCAATCAAGATAGACACTTCGTATTTTTAAAATTATTGATGCGAATATACAAGAATCCTTCGCTTTTCAGCCCTTTCTTGCTTTTGTTTTGGGCCAACAATAACGTTCTACCCTTCATGGGAACGTAGTTTGGCCTCCCGCAGCATCGTTCATGACGACTGCAGAAGATAGATATCATCAAGCTGGAGAAAGGCAATATTTAAGTCAAGGCCATTTCTTCATCGGTGATTAAGCCATTGTACTCTGCCCCCTTGAGTGGAGTGAGATGCAATGCAACATTTTAGCGTTTTCGCGAGCTTTTTGTGTGCTACTGGCTCGCAACTCCGAGTGCCCGAAAACACATCTTGAGTCGTTTCTGGCTGCCCACGACTACCGTCTGGCGCACCCGACGCCCTCACGCACTCCATCAGTAGCATCCCTATACTTCGCGGGCTGTAGTTTCACGTTCAGTTCGGTTTCGATTTTTATTTCATTTTGTGCACCACAAATTGCGACCAACTTCGACCACTGCAGCACCTCTAAGTCCAGGTGTAGGCCTCTCTTCAGACCCTGCGGGAGATTGATCTCGAGAGGAAACACAAGCCGCTGTGATGGACTTCTTTCTAGTCACGGTCGCTCTCCGGTGGGCACGAACCAGCCGAAATTCTGAACGCAGTGCGATAAAAATAGCGACGTTTTCTTTTCTGTTCGGATACAACATCTAGAGACTAGAGTGACCGGAAACCCGGGGATCAGGAGACGCTCAAATGCCAGCGTCGCCTTAAAGAGCCCCTTCCCGGTCGTCAGATTATTCTTGGGCAATATATGTCACCCCTATCCACACATGCTATGGTGGAGGTGCACATATTAGTTTTCAGGGTTCCCTACACTAATAGTAAGTAAACCTAAATTTCGGGAAAACTCGAAAGTGTAACTTGACGAAAAACTCCGTGTGGCCCAGGTGTGTATTCACAGGCAATCCCGCCTTTTGCAAAATAAGAAGGGGGTTACGGCGATCATGGAAAATGTCCCTCTAGCGTGTTGAAGACATATAGCGACCCGAGCAATGATAACGCTCGGTGCTATCAATCGTAGCATGTACCCAGACGCGTTCTACGATAGAGGTAGCATGTTTCCGTTAATATGGTTTCTGAATAACGGAGTTCCTTAACCCCAAATCGTCGGAAAGCCAATGTTGTTTCGAAAAATGACGTTTTAGTATACTTGGGCCGTGGGATTATTCATCGGGATGCAAATCGATTTTTGCTGAGGTCAGTTTTGGGGCAAAGTATGGAGCTCCTCAAGTGAGGAGCTCGGAAACGTTAGGGTGTACCTCTATCTATCGTAGAACGCCTCGGTACAGGTGGACCATCTTACGGCCGGGCCCTACCACTCCTGGCGTTGAAGCGTGGACACCAATTTCTGTCATCCCCCAACCACGCAGTGACCGTTTTTGTGAACAGCACTTTTTGACCGTCAATGTTGTCCCTCTGCAGCTTCAAGAGGTTTAAGGAGGTCAGTCATTCAGGAATACATTTGGTCCAAATGTACTAGCCTTATCGTGGCACGCGTCTGACATCGTCGTACTCATCCTCTCCCACTGCCCCCTTGTCTTTCTCACCACGATAAGCTTTCCCGGGATGAAGGACTGCATCTTCGCCTCAATCGTTGACCCCCTCTCGTCTAGGGCGATCGTTTTCTGCGGCACACAACCGGTAAAAATGCGAAGGACAAAATCACGAGCTCATTTTGCAATATATTGATTCACAGCCGTCGGTCGTCGACCCGTGCTAATGGAGGGGTGCACACGTTAATATATATATATATTGTTCAACCGAGAGGGTCCCCACTTGAAAATGTGTCCCTAGCTAGAGTTCACCATGTTCGCTTTGTACCGGCTAAACCACTGAGCGACTCAGCAGGGACTCGCGGAGTAAGCAGCTCAAGTGGTTATTTCCACTTTCGACTCTCCTGTCGAGCGTTCTTTTACTTTCGTGGTTATCCTCACTTGTTAGCCCCTCTTTTACCCCCGGGGTAAAATAAGCGGAACCAACGATGCTGGCGGGAATCCAACCCACAACTTATTTTGTTTTTGTTCAATCAAGATCATATTACACCACTGAGCTACTCAATCAGCGCCATGGGAGTGTTTGCTGCGCCGCGACAACACTTGAAAAAAATAATACCCAGCTTTGAGTGAGGTGCAGAGCTACCCGCCCGAGCGACCGAAACGCGGACATAAACAAATAAACGCGGTAGTGAACATGATGGCATCATGCCCACCCCCTACTGTAGCACCAGTATTGGTTCCGGCTTAGGTGACGAGTCTCGGTCTAAACAATACGCGGTAGTTTAATTTTAAGGAGGTAGTGAAAATACTAACATCACACCGCCCCGTCCCTCCTGTCCCCTCTCCCCGTCTCCGCCACCGGGTATAGCGCTAGTCATGGCACACGATACGAACCTTCAGCGCCTGGTTCCTTCGCTTGACGAGCGCTACCATCTCCGGTGAAGCCTCCTCCAGTGCCGCCTCCATCATCGAAATAATGTTGTCGTCTTCGTCGACGCACATGAGCGCGTTCGTCTGCGTTTGTTTCGTTTTTCGTCGCGCGCACGGCCCGATAACTTGTTGTGACGATTCAAGGGAGGTACCGTATTCAAAGTTGAATATGCAACCACACAGGTATATCAGGGGTTGCATCAATTTTAGGCCCAGCATTTTTGTGGCCGGTTGATCTCCTCAAGTGAGCAACTACTATTACGGGGGACCATAGTTGGTAGGACCTATGGTATACATAAAAACTACATGTTTACATGTCTTCACTAACAATATATGGTCCTATTTACTATGGTCCTCCGTACTAGTACGTACCGGTTAGTGTGGTAAGTTCGCTGCGGTTGTAGTGTACTTGGTTCAGGACGACAGAGCGTGGCCTGGTTCAATGATTTCGACTTGTTGACTTTTGTCTGTCCCTCGTCCCTTTGCTCGTTAACTCTGTTCGGTTTTGTGTGCCACCGTGCGACACATACACGTGACTGCTGGAGCCATGTCCTGGATCTTTAGGCGCCTGCTTTAGAGGCCGTCCGTCCTGTGTCGGTCGTGTCAAAAGTCGTCTTGAGTTCACGGAGCTAGGTCGTCGAACAACCAAGGAACAGTTACGCTCGGGACTGGGACCACAAGCGTGAACTGCACTCGTACACTGCTTTCGAGAGAGCACAGCGCCACAGTACAGATGTGGTAATTTGGCGCTTCTGTTACTCCATCAACAAAACTGTCTCTGACAGCCAAGACGCAGAGTCTCCCTCCCACATCGAATAGAACCGAAGCCGCGGAGGTTAGAGCCTGCAGGACTCTGTAGGTGGTGTTGTTCCTGTGCTCGCCGCCCGCAGGCTGAACGAGCACGCCGGCACCACATCACAAGTGTCGGTGAGCTTTCACATGAACATGTTGGCTCCACATCAGGAAACTGGGAATGTACAGATACGAACGTAATGACGACCATAATGGCTGATGTCCATCCGATCAGCTTCCAAAGCACCTGGTGCCTGGAAACATACCAGCATGGTCGTATATATAGTGCTGGTTCATGTTAACACTGATGTGTGGCATCAGTGTGTTTTTGTTCGATACTACCGGGTACATGTCATCACCCGGAGATGATCTTGATCAATACCTCCCCCCCCCCCTCCCCCATATATATATATATATATGGGTTGGGTTGGCGTCGGTTGGCAACGACACTGTAAAACATGCCGCTCACTACGTGAGCTAGACATCCAGGGTACCGTTTTTTTTTTTTTTTTTTTTTTTTTTTGGCGGTCGCCCACAGCTGGTCGTCTAGTTAGATCATTTGTGCGAAGTAAAGAACCTTTACTCTGCACAAGGGAATTGATCGCATCACGTAGTGTTCAAGGTACGGCACCCAAGAGGCAGTTACATTGTACCCCCATTGTTGTCTCTGGAAGTGGCCACACCGGAAATTAAGCTAGCTCATTGAAGCTGTCATCCACATGCAAGTCCGCCTCACAAGTGGTTCTTAGTAGGATGCAGCTCACCCTTCATGCGACTCGCCGGACACCTCACGGCGCTTCGCGCTTGGTGCAAGCAATGTCTGCCTGGTCGGTGAAAACCCGACATGCTCCGTCCCGGCATTGTAGGGATGCGAGGGTCTATGGTCATACGACTACGGCCATGCATGAGATCGAGTACATCTCTCCTATCGAGTACACCCCCCCCCCCCGGAGGGTCTATGGTCATATGACTACGGCCATGTATGATGCCTGGAATCGAGTATCCCCCCCCCATGCTAAATACCAAGTGCCTGGTATATATATTGAGTAGGCGTCGGTTGGCGATGACGCTGTAAAACACGACTTTCATTGCGTGAGGTACACAGCCAGGGTACCGTTTTTATTATTGACCGTTACGACGGCTGACGGTCGAGCTAGATCATTTTTGTGCGGGGAGAACCTTCCCTCCGCACAAGGGGGATGATTGTATCACGTAGTGTTTATGGTAAGGCGCGCACGAGGCAGTTACATAGTTAACCCATTGCTGTCTCTGGAGATGGCCACACCAGAATTTAAATCAATTAATTGACGCTATCATCCACATGCACGAGAATCCATCTCAAAAACGGTTTTTAGTAGGATGTAGCTCATCCTTCAAGCGACTCGCCCAACACCTCGCGGCGCAACAGGTTGATTGTTGTTGAACATTTTGTGTTTCGCTGTTTACTTTGTGATTGACTATTTTGTTTGCACTTTTTGGTAGCGTCGTAAAATTATTGTTTTTTCACCTGGTACTCCTTTAGTACTGGAGTCCCGTTTTGGGGACAAACCACACAATTTTCAAGTAGTTTGTCCCCAAAACTGGACTGCAGTTTGAAAAGGGCTAATAAAACATTATTTGATATTACCCGTGCACCTCACCTCGCCGCCACCCATCCACCACGCAAGGGTCTCTGCCCTGACGCGCATCGATTGGCATCGAAATGTTGGTGGTAGGTGGTTTTGGTGGTGGTGGGAGCCATAGCCCACGCATCAGCCGGCTGCATAGGCACCCAGCAATCCACCTACCTACCCGTCAAACCATCCAGCCATACACCACACACGGTTTCTGATCTGATGCTCATCGCTTAGTGGCGAGTACGATCCCCTGGTTGTTGTTGGCACACCGTACAGACAGAAGGACCGCCATCGCAGTTATTTGCTCAGTACAGCTAGGAGATAGGCGGCTTCAAGGCGTCTGTCACGCTCCTCTCCTCATCCTCACATTCATTCCCATCGTTCCTGTGATACAGTATACTGCCAGCATACTACATACTGAGGTGTGCTGCGGAAGGAGTGACACTAACGTTTGCCTTCTGAGGCTCCTCACTGGAGGAGCCCTATGGTACTATTACGGGGGACCATATTAAACAGGACCAAATATTGTTAGTAAAAATACCTAAATATATAGGTTTTTATGTACACCATAGGTCCTGTTAACTACAGACCCCGGTGATACTAAATCATGAACAAGACACCCGCAAACCGATTATTGAAAATAGCAAAACGTGCTGGGTGTTTCGCGGAATTTGTTTTGCAACGCTGAGGATGTTTGAACGGTATCGGGGTGAAGGAGCTCGGTCGGTCGGAAGTGTTTATGCCCCAGACCAAATTCCGTGCCCTAGCAAGTTTCTTCTGGTGATGAATAGTACATATAAATGGAGAGATGTCGGTGCAGAGTCGCACCGTCTACCGTGCTTTAGCAGTGCACCCACGTGCAGCCGGCGGTTGGTTGGAGCGTACTTGCGGCGTGATCAAGAGACGGAGTACGCACTACTGTAGATACATGGTCTCTGTGGCTGGCGCGTATCGCTCAATGAACGAATATCAAGGCATATAGACAGTAGTGGCCGCCACTTGAAGGCATCGGCGATATGCTGCTGAAACGTGAGAAGGGTTGGTCACATGAATCGACAGTGGTAGGATGTCGACCGATTGTTTCAAGGGTTTATGCCTGGAAATTTCGTGTGTAGTGGTGCATCTCGTTCGAACAATGTAGAGCGCCTCAAGCAACACAGCCTACGGCTTAGTCTTAGGCACATTGATGTGTTATACAGTTCATAATTGTGGCTCCTACGGCATGAAGGCGAGGAAAGAGGGCCTAGGTCCTTGTGTATTGAGAACGGTTGGATGTTATCGACTAAATTCGAATTTCGGGGGCACGACCAGGCACGGCTCGAAACACGCACTCAAGATGGAGGAAATAGCTGCGTGGAAACGTCGCGCCATAAATGCCCATTAGTAGTAATCTTGAACCAATCGGAGACTACGAATTATACGCATGAAGTATGTAGAGTGTCGCTAAAACGGACCCTATAGAAAAGTTTTTACCACAAAACCCATGGCGTAGGCTTGAATATAGATAAATACGAAACAGAGCTGGATTATGATTTTACCGGGTACGGTAATAGTTCCACCGTCGCAGAGCGGCACAGTCAGGTGGAAGTGAAATTAGCCAAATACGTGCTATTGCGCTATCGTGGCAGCGCGGCTTGCACACAAACCAACTCAGGACCACACCTCAGGGTCCAGAAGGTTCTCCCGCATAGCGTTGAATGCCTGCTCGAATATTAAAACGCACCCAGACTTGACCGCATGGAATAGAAGGTTGCGCCCCCAACGGTCCTTCATCTTGAGCTGCTGCCGCAGCTGAGCGGGGGGGGGGGGGGGGGGGGGGGTGCGCGAAGAATCCATTGAAGGGAAGGTTACGCACATACGTATACAAGAAGCAGAGCATACTTTGAAGAGAGGTTACTGCTGTGCGAGGTGTAAGGCAACTACTCAAAGGCACCGTATGATACGCGTGGCGAGTGAACATATCTTATCACACGTGTGTTACGATACGATACGATACGTTACCGTACAACACGTGTTCTAATATAAGACTACCGCCGTGTGACACGTACGATACGGGAACACAACCGTAGGACACGCGTGGCAAGATAACACACCCGCCTCGGACGATTTTCGAAAGCTGACGTTCTCGACAACAGGCGGGGGGGGAGGGGAGAATGCAAGCGCCGAGCGGTGCGTCTGTGGTAGAATCGCTCGAAACGATCTTCCCACCCAAAGCCAACATTTTGGTTGCGCGCGCCGTGCTGAGGTTGGAATAATACCAGCTCTGAACATCATGCCGGGGTGTGTGCTATGATTTGTTGTTGTACGGTATGGCGTTCTATGGCCTCCGCCTGGGGGCCCGGGCACCGTCGACAACACGACTAGGGTCTAGTCCCATTATTTTTTCGAGGATCGTGGCAACTATGCGAACTTGTTTGGGTGTGGGCGACTATCTGCTGTAAATTCGATCGGTCAATCGGTGCTCACCTCTCGGGGGGGCGGGGGGGGAGAAGGGGGGGGATGAGTGGCAATGGCCATCACTATAACAACGAGAAAATATATAGGAATAAAATCGTTAACGCGCGAGAATATAAAGTTATATAGATACGTATCACCGCGTGCATAGGCTCTACCGGTAGCGGGCACGTTTCGCCGTACAGTTACTCGTCGGGATGCTGCTGTACGTCCTGAGCGGTGATGACCACAAACTAATGCAAAAAAATCATTTGCGGCAGGAAAGCGCCAGCACCTGCTCATACCTGCCCTTTCCACAGCACCTCTTCCACCATGGCCCAGCACGTCTTGAACACGACCAAACTGGGATTCGTCGTCTCTTTGATTCCCTCAGTGACATCCGCGATGTCTCCGCGAGTCTCATCACCGTGCACCATCATCGAATTTCGCGGGGTTTTGTCAGACGTTCTCGAGTCAACTCCCCCGCCAAAGCCCCCGCGTGCGCCGTCTGACGCGGATGGATTGTCTCCAATTCTTGCCTGCACCCATCCAGCACGAGACACAGGGCCTCCAGCTTCAAGGTCGGTCTCCTTGTCCTCCTCCTCCCCCTCGGCAATGCCATGAACACGGCCGATAGCCGGCGACCCACGAGCGCGAGCATAGTTCGGCGCCGAAGGGCCTGCGGTGGCTTGAGTAGATGTTTTCTGCGCGGCTATCGCTCGGCGTTGGCGCATGAAGGCAGCCGTTCGTTGGGCGTCAGTGGGTGGGACTGTGGCGCTAGACGTCGCGTGCATAAGAAACGTCATCCCATTTACGTCCACGTCTTCGACAAGGTCCCTCACCTGAATAGAGGTGAGCATACGGGTAGAGGATTGGATGGCATCCCTTTGTAGTAACGGGGACGGGAGTGGATGGGATCGAGCGTTCTGTGACATACTGAACTCAATCACAACGAACCGATGGCATCGCGTAGTAACTCGGGCGAAGGGCGGTGGGGTCGACGGGTGGATAGCATCTTATTTTTCTGAGAGACCCATCACAAGAGAGAGGCTCATCAGCTCCATACCCCACCTAAACAACCGGCGTTGGTGGACATGGTAAGCTAAGCCCGGCGTACCGTCGTAGGGGCATGCAAACAATAATATGCAGTGCCCACCGAACATACGCGGCTTTTCAGTGGTAAATGCTTGGACTTTAATAGCGCAGCCCCTACAGTATTGCCTGGCTCTGAGTGTGATGGAACATGCTCAAGGGAGTTCAGTGGCCTTGGGGCTTTCCTTGGGTGCGATGAAACACTCTCCGCATTACGCGACAAGGCTGGTACAGTTCAGTACTCTGTGATCCTCTCTGCCTATTGAGAAAATATCAGACTCGGTATAGTTGGCTTGAGTTTTGTTGGGTTTAATTGCAATGGAACACCGTCCGTCGTTCGGTCAGCATAGATCTGCACTTCAAGGACACGCTAGTTCAACGCACAAACTCCGCCGGCATGTCGAAAGTATTGGCTGATGATGAAATTCACTGATCACCACCACATTCTAGCTGGTGGCTACGACCCTCCATCCCAAAGTATAGTATGTGTTTAGTTTGGCTCTGCCGCAAAGTTCTTCTACTACTAGGGGTGCGCAACGCGGTACCCTCTTCTCTCGAAAACATCCCATCTGGTGAATCCAAGGTAATGATACAGAACGCGCGAGGGTCGACGGCAAGCCCAGAGTATCCGGTCAAAAGCGCGACAACTACGTAGCGACCGCGAAAAAATGACTAGATTACTCGCGACACAACTAAGTCGCATCTATTCAGATGAGCCTTCCCTAGGCGCAGGGTTAGGATAAATCTCCATGTAAATGGACTGTCAACAGCACAGCACATATATACGCGCCGGTCAAGCGGATATGGGTCCGGCCGCGACCCGCGCTTGGATGATGAGAGCATTCACCCGTTTCACCTGATGTTTGTCCGGAAATTTAGCTTGGGATATGTCCCGGCCATGTTTATCATATCACCTAATATTTAACACCGAGATCGCTGTAAGAAGGTGTTTTCGGTGACAGGTCCTGCTGTGGGTCAAATTAACTTCCGACGCACCTTCCTCTAGTACCCCCCGACAACAACGAATGACTGTGTACTCCGGACAATTAAACATGCCTCCCGCACCCTATTAGTACCCAGGGTAACTCATACGACACCACGCCTTCTCCTACCAATTTCTGAGCTGGGTCTCTTGTCAACATCGAGAGCGCAAACGCCGAGCGACGCGTCTACATGGGAATACCTCGTGGCCGTCTTTACAACGGCCACACCTTTGGTTGTGTCCGCCCCCCCTCCGGTATCGAGTAAACTCTGCCCCGAAATTTTCCCAGTGAGGTGTGTTATCTCGTGTGGTCTGCGCAAATAGTCAGCAGTGCTTCTATTCGTTGCCTTCAATAACACTACGTAGAGGTCCGACACCTGGGCCCACGAGTACAGTACAACAGCGGTTGCGGCGCGCGGAGGGGGTGTCTTCATTATCATGCATGGCCGTAGTCGTATGACCATAGATCCTCGCATCCCTACAATACCGGGACGGAGTACTGCCTCACAATATACACACTACGTGACACGATCATCCCCCTTGTTCGGAGTAAGGGTTATCCCCACGCAAAAATGACCTAGCGGACCGCCAGCCGTGCGAACCGTACTAAAAACAAAAACACAAAAAAACAAACCGTACCCTGGTTGCGGCGCGGGGGGGGGGGGCATACTGTATGGGTACCTTAGAGGGGTTGAGGTTTTTTCTGCACGCGCCTATCACAGCCGTCATGCCCAGCTGGTCTCCGCACCGCGCCGCGTGCATGAGGATATTCCACCCGTTCCCCGACTTCGTGTGCAGCTGCTCCTCAACCTTTGGAAGTAGACGGAGGATGGGGGAGGGGGGGGGAAGGGGTGCCCGGCGGCAGGTCGTTTATCCCGCTCCCGGTACAATATAGTGGCGTTTCAGCAGTGTGTAGAAGGGTGGCGGTGAAAAGTATTGTGCAGCCGTCCATAGCACCAACCCGTGTAAAAAGCACGCTCTCGGCTCACCTCCTCCAGGGAGAACGAACCCTCTATGGCCTGCACGAAGGCGTCGAACGTCGCGCTCGTACCCGCCCCGGCAGCATGCAGAAGCACCGTGTTTCCGCTGTAGTCGCTGTCGATCAGTCGCTCATGGGCCTGACGCGTTTCGCGAAACGACAGCAGATGGAGAAACAATCACACATATCGTGGCTTGTAGATTGAGCGAGGGCCCCCCCAGGCTAGCGGCACTGCTGACGCGATCTACAATAGAGGTAGCACATTTTCGCATAAGTGTTTTCTGGATAACGGGGTTCCTAAACCGGAATGCAAATCTTGTGTCGAGAAATGACATACTTGTGTACTTGGGCCAAGGGGTTATTCATCGGGATGCAATTTGGTTGTTGCTGAAGCCAGTTTTCGGGTGACGTGTGGAGCTCCTTATGTGAGGACCCTCAGAAAAATTAGGGTGCACTTCCATCGTAGAAAGCCTCTACTGCAGCCGTGCACTATATATTGTCGATATTTGTACTGTAAGGACCGGGGTATACATCCAGCTTAAGACCGCAGGGTTCATATTTTTAGGCCCAAAGTGGTATCGGAATTATGTCTTGATACGTTGTGGGAATGATATCGCGCCCAACTCCGAAAGCGCTCGACATCCGTCCCGGGAGTGTCGAAAAAACAACGCCTCATACATCGCCGGGGGTTCGTTTATCCCAACCCTGGGTGATGACAAAAAAAAAGCAGAACTTTCTAAAATTACTGTGTCACCCGGGGTGATTCCTCAGGCACAAACACGGTTGTAGGAGCATGCACTTGCCTTGGCCGCGCTGACCCGAGCCAGAACGGCCCTGACGATAGGCACCACCCCGCCCTCGGCCGCCACCATAACGAGCGTCATGCCCGAGCTGTCCTTCATCGTGAGCTGCTGTGTCTCGAGCTCGTCCGCGGAGAATTCGGTTCCCTGCGATATCATAACAGAAACAGAAGTAGCAAACGCAGGATAGTGTGAAAAAAAAGGAAACGGTAAACGCAGGATCTTTTGGGAGGAACGTAACAAACACCAACCAGCAAAAATGTACGAGTACATGGTCACAGCTGTAGCAGCGCCCTATGGCCTCTGCCAGATGATATCAGCAAGAGGGCTTCCAGCGAGGGACTCCACCAGTCTCGCTGGCCTCGCACTCAGTAAGTCTTGTTCTTAGAGCTTGTATTATCACGGAGTGATCCTCATCGGACCACGAGCCAGGTGGCTAGGGGACATCACACAGGATCCCCGGCCACTGCTCCACTCACACATGCGATTACACTGAAACCTCCACGGCTTGGTATCTTTTGGCTACAGCACCCCCCAAAACGACTTTTTCGCGGACTGCTGCTGTTTCGGTTTCTGCTGCTGTTGGCGTCGCGGTTCAGCTGCCCCTGCAGCATCTTTCCGACCATACGCCTCGATGAATTTCCACTGTTCTGCAGCAGAAAAAATTTGGTCCATGACCAATGCCGGGTCCTTCTTCCACCCTGCAGCGTACGTTAGCTGACCTTTTACGTACTTTTTGAACTCGGACGGCCATAAGCCATCCACCAACGCCATGCTCACAAATTCCGCCGGTCCGGGCAACCACGAACGGTCCTGCGCGCGGTACATGGCATGCACCGCGTGATTCTCCGCAAAATACTTTTCCATAGCGGAGTTTACCATCATCGCGCGGTCTTTGACGGATGTTTCACCGCCCCTGCTTTTCATCGCGCCTCATTGAGAGAACGCGACGCAAGTCCGCTGCCGCCCGCGAGGTGTCAAATCTGTTGCTGGTGGTTGTGTAACCAGCGTGCTGCCTAACAGCGTCCAACAACTCCGAGGCGGTCATCGTAGTCTGATGCTTGTAAAATCCCTCAAAACACCGATGAATGTAATTGGGGATAAGCTGGCCCATGCTCACTTTGGAGTGCTGAACCACCCCCTGAGCGTTGGCGAGCTGCAGCCGTTCCTCATAATCGAGGTACGCTGCGTAAAAAACACGAGAGGCCTGCTCGGTCCACACCTCTCCGTATTTCGGTGGAGTCAGAGACTCCCCTACCACCAGCGGCGTGCTTGCCGTGTGCGCCATAATCCACAGCAGTCCACCTGGACTCTACTGTAATAACGGAGAAACTGCCGCCTGACCTGTGCGTCCTCCAGCTCCCGGAGCGTCCTCCCCTGCTGTGCGCTTCAAGCCGTTTCGATCCGTCCAACGGGCCAACTGCCTTCCCAGCTGTGACCCAATACTCCGCAGCCGAAAACTCCTCCAACAGAAGTTCCGCGAATATCTAGATATTATGGCCTCTGCCAGATGATATCAGCAAGAGGGCTTCCAGCGAGGGACTCCACCAGTCTCGCTGGCCTCGCACTCAGTAAGTCTTGTTCTTAGAGCTTGTATTATCACGGAGTGATCCTCATCGGACCACGAGCCAGGTGGCTAGGGGACATCACACAGGATCCCCGGCCACTGCTCCACTCACACATGCGATTACACTGAAACCTCCACGGCCTGGTATCTTTTGGCTACAGCCCCTGTTCACTCGGTTTATTATATGCCTTTCCTCCGAGAAACCGACTTTGAGAAAACACGTTGTAGGGCGTGAGCACGAAACACGGCTGGGTGAGAAACAATCTATCGCGTGCCTTTTCAGGTGGGACATAATTGTCTTAACCCTGTTATTAGTACTGCAGTCCCGTTATAGGCACAATCCACTCTATTTCCAAGTAGTTTGTCCCCCAGACGAGACGGCGGTCCTAAAACGACACAATTCCAGCAGTAAGGACGATTTACGTACCAGGTATCAAGAGTAGTTTTTGTTTTTGGTGAAATTGTCAAACGAGAGCCCGCCGCCCGCGGAGGGAGATAAGAGTTATTTTCCGCAGCAAATTGTAAATAAACGTAATCATGCAGCAGTGTGCGACTTGATTTGCCGTGCGCTCAAAGGAAGTCGCAGCGTTTGGTCCTTTCACCGGGAATACCTGTAGAGATGATTCATGACTTGGGCCACTGTACGCACTGCTGTGATTTTATTTTCATTGGGTCCTCTTGGGACACGATATCTGCCGTAAGCTGCACTACTAGGCTTTTGGCGTGAGCAGAGGGGGGTAGGGGTGGGCGAAACTACAGTAATTAATTTGCTATAACTAGAGTTAGAATGTGAAAATAGTGCTATGGTAAGGTGAATAACGTCATTTTCATTACCAACCCCGCGTTTAGGCTGCTCGACCAAGTGGCTCTGTACGTCACTCGTGTTTTTCCTAAGGCATACCTGGTACATGGTTGGCGCAGAGTAATGGATGACTCTTCGGCGTTGCATATCGCGAAACAAATACACGTTCAAGTCTAAGACAGCAAACAAAAAACGGCATTTCATATGGTCACTTATCCGTGTGGCTCTCAGCGGCTGAAAATAAATGACCTGAAACGAATTCCCCACTAGCGTAAGAGGACTCGACACCTAAGAAACGGAAGAGAAAGGATACCGTATACGATCATACTCTTAAAATTTTCTCTGTCCCGTATAAGCATGTATTGGAGTTCTTCCTGGAAGAGGGACGCCGGAATGCCGATGCTGGTGAGAACGCGCTTCTTTTTGCTATTTTTGTTTTCTTCTTGCTTGTTTCATGCGAGGTCAATGACAGAATGCGAGATCAGAGAGCGACAGAGGGGGGCATTCGCAGTGCCAGACTGTCCCCGGAACCATGATGATCTTCATACATGTGCAGGCTACGAGACGTTTCCGTTACTATTAAATAGCACGTCACGTGATCTCATACTCGTAGTACTGCCTGTTTCCTTGGACTGATACCTTCGACGAAGACGTTTCCGTTAGTAACACGTCACGCGACCTCTCATACTGGTGCATATTGCACCTTCTTATAACCTCTGATACATTATACCATAACATTAGCCCACTTCGAATAGTCCCAGATGTAGACCACACAACGATATAAGGATGACGAACATTTCGTCCCAGATATCTGAAAAAGGAGTCGAAGATGCAGCATTTCCGAACGATATAAATGAAGCTATGAATCTACCCGACACCTCTTAACGAGGCTTTTGACGCCTCACGCGTGGGACAACCACGCAATCCGAGAGGAAAAAGCCACGATATGCCCACGGCATGCGGGCTCTGAGCATACCGTTTGGATCGACACGAGGCCACGGTGGTTCTATAGAGTGCACCTATCCCGACTTTTCCCGGGACTCAAATCTCCATAATGTTTACCGCAATAATAATCATGGCCGCAGGTTTGACACGCTTTGGCTGCACCTTCGGCTGGTCCGTGCCTGCCATAAAGCGGCTGTGACCCAAGAGACGTTCGTCTCATCAGCTTGTATTTGACTCGAGATTGTCCTTTCGCAGATTCTCACCACAGGCCTACGCACGTTGATTTAGAGATACTGCGGTGGACAAAGTTCGACGAATTTGGGGTGCACAAAACGATGCGACAACCGAACCCCACCGGCACGTTTGGAATTCACACGTCGGCAGATACAGCTCTTGACAGGAAACTGCAGCTCGTGGAGTTGGGGGATGTTCCTGATTAGAAGTGTGAGGCTCTCGGGTGTACAAGACAGGCGTCGCAGGTAGCCGGCAACGACTCACAAGATGTGTTCATATACCCGAAGTTGCGAGCCAGGATTACGGGGGACCACATTAAATAGGACCTACAGTACACGCACAAAAATGACGATATTTCGCTGTTTTTACTATTATTAACAGCATTATATCATGTACTATAGTCACCCGTAATAGCATCAAAACTTTCATAAATACACACGAAACCCCACTCTACACGCGGGAGTATAGTACAATGGCCTCCACTGAACGGTTGCTGTTCATCCAGGCGAGTGCCCTATCTCTTCTTGGCTCGTAACCGAAGACGCTGCCGAACAATAAACTACGTGTCCACGATAGGTTGCAAGCCAGGGGACCTGAAAAAAAAGATGAACATGAAAAAAAAACCCCGGCTTATTTCGTCTGTTGCATCC
This sequence comes from Macrocystis pyrifera, assembly GCA_031763025.1. NCBI lineage: Eukaryota > Phaeophyceae > Laminariales > Laminariaceae > Macrocystis > Macrocystis pyrifera. Next base: position 9,797,673 of record JASSKH010000016.1, on the reverse strand, counting down.
TGGTTTCAAACCCCTTTCTCTATCTCTAAGATATGCAGGTATGTATTTGCTGCCAAAACCCCAATACGCGCCTACCTGACAACCCGTTCCCGAGTGATTCTCGGTCCCCTTGAGGTTTTTCAGCCATCCGCCCACCTGGTGTGATACACTAAAAAAAGGAAATATGGGTTTTATCCCAAACAATGCTCAGGAAAGCGATGAACAAAACGCCTAGACAATCGGATACGGTTAAGGCCCGTATAAACGGAACCTCGTTATTTATGGGATCGCAAAAGTGGAGGGGTAAGGGTGGACGAAACATATTGATATATTACTCCAGTTAGTGTGCATACTTTTTTTTTGTGACAAACGAAGGAGATGATATATATATATTATGACGCCAACGCATCTTTGAACCTGAATATGAAATGTGTCCCCCTCCTACTTACGCTGTACCCGGGCTCACTCCGCATATCTTACCGCTTTTTTTTCGATGGCACGGTCGACGGCATTCATGACGGCTGTGAACAGGGAGAAGTCTCCCGAGGCCGCCGCAGCCATCAGGGGCGTCCTGAGGAAATGCTCGTTTTTCAAGCTCTGGCGAAGCAAGCTCTCAGGGTAGTTGTTGAGCACCTCGGCCATCTTTCGCCGAATCTGAGTACAAAAACAAAACAAAGACACGCACCACATCGGGATAAGTCAAAACATCAATAAATACAGTTAAGTACATGAATTATTAGTATTAATAGTCGCCTTATTTAACGACGAACTTCACAAAGTTAATGTTTATTAACAGTGTCCACCTCGACCCATGCCTGCATGGTAAAAGGATGGCCGAATGATCGTTGCTGAGCAAGCGTACCTGAACGTCGTTTTCGTGGCTGTCGTGCCTATATTTCACCAGGCGGAGAAAGGCGTTTCAACATGGCTTTACAGGCACTTGCAATTAGTGCCGTTTCATTGGAAATTCCCACCGGGGAGATTGAGTTACAGTGATAGGATGCAGCGAGGGAGGCCAGTGTCTGCTGCTTTTCGGCTTTTGCTTTGGAGGCATGCCTGAAATATTACCTGGATGATAACGTCTGGAAGAGCGTGCCTTATTGACATTTTCGTTCCTATATTGTCTAGTTGTTTTCAGATGCTGTATTTATACTGCTTTAACCGATGCGGAAAATACGGTAATTGCCTAGTAATATGCATCGGGATTGCCTTTGTAGTACTTGAGAGGCGTATCTTATATGGAAACCAGGGGCATCCAGCGGGGCTCTCATCCTCCTCTTAGTCTTCCGTCGTATTCTTAGAAAATAAAGCTGCCCACCCTTCTACCTCTACGCAATTGACAGACGCAAATAACAACAAGTACCTGCTCAATAGGCAAACTTGAGAAAGGATATCCATGTCCAAACGTATTTACTACGCTTGACCTTGTTCGGCAAGACTTCCTGGCCTTTGCGTGGTACGCATTGTTCTCTTGTATTTCGACCATTTACCTTATATTGAGTAAACCTTTGTGTTTGCTTATCCCACCTTACACGATCGAGGCTCACGACGTGGGAGGGTCGGATTCCCTTCGCGATGGCCGAGAGCCTGCGGCCCAGAGCCGCTCCGTGTGGTCAGCGTCCACGACTCGTCGATGAGGATCAAGTGCTTTGTCCATAAAAACCAATATGAGAGACTAGAGCATCGGTTAGAGCCTCAAGACGAGCCCGAGCCGCAACCCATGAGATGGGTCCCTGACTTCCGGCCTTTGTCATGAGCTGAACAAGCTCTGCCCTCCAAGACCTCCCGGCCGTCTCGCCCAATTGAGTACTTTCTGCCCCTCAAGACAGCTGGGCCTAATCTCTCAGCTGAGCGAGTTCTTCCGCCCATATCAACTGAGCTTCTTGTCTCGGCTGAGCAAATTCTGCCCTTTAAGACACGCCGCCAGACCATGGATTCTGCAGTGTTTGGTCTGGACCAGAGAGATCGGCATTTTGACCTCTGGAGCAAGGCCGAACCAAAGAATACTAGACACACCTATGCGGTTCATATTCCTCCCGCGGAATATGACAAGGACAGGCTGCCCTCTTCGCTGCCGAGTCTACCCGGCACGGGACAAGAAGCGAGACTACCTGAATTATAATAAGTTAGCCCTACCGAGCCCCGTGCAGCTGCTGCCACCACATGTCAGGAGAGGGCGCTTCAAGCCCAGTCCGGTCGGTCACATAGGCTAGGGAGCACGACTGCTCGCCCCAGAGCCGGCCGTCACGCTCGGCCTTGCCAAGTTGCTTCTCAATAGGTGCTCTGCGTTTTCCTCTCGTCGTCACTTCGACCCTCCGGACACGAAGGGTGCTAGGCTAGAGGCACAAAGGCTTACTGTATCGAGAGGGGTATTTACCGAGCCAGGCTCATCACCGCCAGCAGCAGGAGGGGCCTTCATCGCGCTAGCTTGCCACACAGGAGCTGATACAAAAGGAAGCGCTATGGCAACAGCACCTCAAGCCGCAACCACAGACTCAGAGACGACCCGGTCAGCCACTCCACTCATAGGCCCCGTTGAACAGTGCTCTGGCCACGGTCGTCACGACTTCAAGGTCATTGAAGACTATCCCGGAGCCGCTCAGGACTATCATGATGAAATACTAGACGACTAGCGCTGGCAGCACCGGGGCGAACGAAGCGGGGCTCTCGTCTCACCACCACCCCGACATCGTCAAGGCCGAGCGGGTCTTAGATCAGACCGAAGCCATCGGTGCTGACCCTGGAGAAGACGGGGCGGAGCCACCAGACCCGCTCACCGAGGTGAGGGAATCGGCAGCAGCTGCCGACAGCGCCTTTCACGGAGCTTCGCCCTCTATCTCCCGCACCAGGGAAGCACTGCAGGCGTCCCAAGCTGCGATCTCCATTCGTCACCATGGATACACCGATGCCGGGGGGCAATCGGCCCACCCCGCCCTAACTCCAGCTGGGAGACTGCCCCCCGCTATGACCGCGCCAGCTGTGGGCCTACCAGCTGCTCCGACCGTTTCCGCATTGATCCCCGGACACGGCACCGTGCACTACACTCCCGGAGCTTTGGCTTCTAGCTTGAAGTATCACCCCTCCCAGTACGGTTTCCATCGACGCGCCCTTCCGGAGGTCCGGAGACACGGACTTTCTGCAAGGCAGTGTCGCCTTTCATGGCAGATCAGCGGAGAAAAAAAAAAAAAAAAAAAAAGGTGATCGCCGTCAAAGGCTGCGACATCGGTAGTTTCCAGCACCCGCTTTCTCCCGCTGGAGTTGCCGGACTCCAACTTCACGGTCAACACCCCGACCTCACGACCAACTTGGCCTGGACACGGATGGCTAAGGGTTCCTGGGAAGAGAAACAAACGATCCTTGGCCATCGTTGACCTCGTCGTCTGTTTTCGGAGGGCGAACGAGGCCTCCTCGATAACCCTTCAATGGCCCGACCCAGCGGCGTACCACGTCTACCGTGAATGTCTCTCGGGCGTTGATGGCCGGATCCAACGGTGCTAAGGAGCGAGAGGTGGCTCGACAGAGAATGTCGACAGATCCTACTGCCACGTCGACGACCAGTATCATCGGCACCCAGGAATTGAACACTGCCCAACCGAGTATCACGGGGGATCCCACCGCCGCACGGAGGGTCCCAAGGCGGTGGCAACGATACGCCCTACGGAACAAGCGACAAACAGATCCTGGCAAAGGGGCAACACCTCTCAAAGAAGGACACACCGGGCACCGGATCCATTCACGGGGAGACGCCTTCGGAAACAGCAGCTTCAGGTTTTTCATGGACAACAGCAAGCGAGCTACCGTCCGCGGGATCGCTCGGGTGAGCGGCAAGAGGCCAGGGATTCCTTCGATGGATGATGGCGCCTTGTCGGCTGAACGTCTGGGCCGCCTCACCATGTCCGATGACTGCGCCGTATCCGTGTCGTTTAACGGTTACCACGCTCGAACATCCGAGATAAACTCCGTCGCCGCAGCCACGGCGGCCGAACACACCACAGGCGTTCAACGGGCGTGCAAACACTTCGGTCTCAAGAGATAATTTCACGCGCATCTCTACTCTTCCTTTCCACTTTTCGACAAACTCTTCGGAAGCCGCGCAACACCTCCCTCGACCGGGTACGTCCGCCGCGTCTGATATTTTGACGATGTGAAACGACGACAGACATGAGGGCGTGCGCTCTGCCGAGTGGACACCCGGTTGGGAATCCCCCCCTCCGGATATTCTTCGCGCATGCCATCACACTTGCCAAGCCTACAACCGCTCCCCTCACCACCTTGATGTATTATTGATTTCGACAGGTGTCGCGTACCCCCGCAGGCGGCGTCACGGGACCGAAGGCATATACACCACTCCTACGGTTGCTGAGGACCCACTTCGACCTGGCCGACACGGGGGCTAGGTACACTAAGCGGCACAGTTTTGGTGTGTCTGACGCAGTTCTCTGTTCTGGGGTTAGCTTAGAATTTCGAGAGGTAGTTTAATAACGAGGGGAGCCGAGCGTGTTGTGGCCCCGTGGGTGAAGGTGGTTTTCGAGGTGGTTCAGATGGCGGTTAACGAGCAGTATTCCAGCTTGAAGCCCACCCTGTACCCAGGAATTTCGGCTACCGTACGTAGACCGTTCCGGACTTCGAACACTATGTCGTTGTTTTTCAAGATTCGGGAACAATATAGTTGTTCGTGTATTTGTTTCACTAGCGACCAGTAAATGTGTTGTTTTGCGCCCCCTTGAGGCGTGAATATACCCGGGCATTACCCGTATCCTGAACGCTTATGAGCTGTGTACAACACCCACATCCGAATAACGAACTTCTGTAAGGGCTGTACGCTCGCGCCACAATACCCGGGGTACGGGTACTTAATGTGTTTTTCTGCGCGGAACTTCTGTGAGTTCTGTACGCAGGTGCCACAGTATCTCGTACGCGAATGGTTTGTAAGTTCTGCAAGAAACTTGTGCCCGCATCTGGAACTCCTGTAAGTTTCCTATGGCATCCATAACCCTTATCCGGAACTTCTGTGGGTTATGTACGCCCTTGCCACAAAACCCGGCGGGGTACAGGTACAACATTGAAAGCCTAGCCCGGAACTTCTGTGAGTTCTGTAAGACGTCAATACCAGTACCCGCGACTTTTGTAAGTTCTGAAAGAACTCAACAGTTGTAACCTGGAACCCACAATCCCAACGGGTAACGAGTAAACACCCTGGTGTACACCCCAGTGAATATTGTTTTCCCGGATATTGACCCTAAAGTAGGGTCGTGTACAGGTATGGCCTGTCCTACCCGTACCCCGGGTATTATGTCGCACGGCACTTACGGAAGTTTCGGGTACGGGTATGAATGCCGTACATACCTCACATAAGCTCCGGGTATAGGCATGCATGTCGCACAGAACCTACAGAAGTTCTTTGCAATGCAATACCCGGGTAAACCTCCGGGTATGATATTGTACGTACCCTTCGGAGGACAACACTCTGTAAGGTTCTATTTCCTCCGCGGAGTGCATAATAGTAACGGAATAGCAATACACACGTACTACTACTGCTGCAGCACAAGTGTTGGATGTATTAACGGACACATTATCAGACGAAAATGCAAGGCGGTATTAGCTTTCTTACGCATCGGATACGAATGAAAAAAAAAACGAAATGCAAACGAAACCGAAGAGACAGCGCAACAACACCCACGGGGAAAAATAAATAGAACGGGATAAGACAAATCGATGTTGAAACCGAAACCCAGCTCAGAAGGGGAAAACATATAAATATATAGACAGAGGTCAATCAAGAACGGAAAACCTACAAGCGAATACCAATACACAAGGAGACTTGAGGGCTCGCACGCAGTGCCGGGGGGGGTGTGACACTGGGATAAACAACAGAATCTGCCACCAAGAAGAGAAACGAAGAGAACCACCAAAATGCGTAAAAAGAGAGATTGTTTGGGGAGAATGCTCAGAATAAAAATCAGACGAGAAAGAAAACTAGATAAAAAGATCAGGGATAAAGTTGAAAATAATTAAATATAATCCAGATGTGAATGCGGCAGCGAATTCTTTAGTACGCGACAGGACGGAGGTAGGACCTACAGAAAGGCAAGGGGTGCCCGGGTGGCGCTATGCGCACTGCTTGGTTCTCAACGTAGGGACGCACTCGAACGATGACGGCCACACCCAGGTGTCAGTCTGTTGGATTGACCCCCTGCCCCCCCCATCCCGTTACCCCTCTCTATCTTTCTCTCACTCCCTCTCTCTCTCTCTCTCTCTCTCTCTCTCTCTCTCTCTCTCTCTCTCTCTCTCTCTCTCTCTCTCTCTCTCTCTCTCTCTCTCTCTCTCTCTCTCTCTCTCTCTCTCTCTCTCACTCCCCCCCCCCCACCGTCTCCCGCGCGCGTGCAGTAGACTCAACGGGTATGGTCGTGGTTGCAACCGTCTAATGTCGCTCTGCCGTTGTCTTCTCCTCACACTCGGGCCATGTCCACATGAACACTTTCGTCCCTTCCCCAACCCGTCGGAATTCTTAGCCGATCTTCTGTCCGGCCTCGCGCCATCCTTCGAACTTGATGCCGAACGCCTTACGGTCCTCCCCAAGGTCCTATATCCAGCTCCACTCACATCCCCGGAGTAACCTCTACCCCCGACCATCTCTCCAACCACCACCGGCCGCGGCAGGCGTGCTTCTCCCGTGCGCGCCACGAAGCCAGCGAAAAAGATTCGTCGTCTGCGTAATGTCGTCTACGTGTGCTAGGCGTCTGTCCTGTGGAATGCGTTAACATCGGACAATATGGTATTCGCCCTTTTGTTTCCACCATCTGAGCCACCGAAGGAGCAAGAGATGGTGTACCTTCTGGAGTCTGCCGTATTCTTTCTTGCTCGGGATCCGGTGTGTCGCATGCGTACAGTGGCGTCTTGATTGCGTCGTCTTTTGGCATTCGCACCTTCAGGCATAAGCGCACACCCTGAAGGCCGTAGATTTTCAGTTTATACCTCCCGAATCACGCGCATGCCCTCTAGAGTTGAAGAATTACCTTGGCACTTCTGAGGCCCCAATCTGTGCTGATAGCCCCACCCAACACACAAATGCGGAAGCTCGTTTGTATACGTGTGGCCAACTGCACGTACGGTGAATGGCACGGGCCCCGCAGCTTGCGTTTGCGAGCACCTCATCTCCACCTTGGTCTCCGATACCGTCATCCCGAACGCGTCGCACGCAGCTACGACCACCGTTAACTTGCGATTCAACACTCCTGGTGTTCTCCGTGTAATACCCACATCGTCGGCGTCCAGCGTTCTCCACAACTTATGGGCCTCCTCTCTGCCCACCCCCTCCCCCCGCTAGCTGTGCCAGCTTGTGCTTCTCCCCTCTTATTCTCCCCGTTCTCCTTTTTTCGTTTGAATTGCACCATCCTGCCCTAGACTACCGCATCGGTGACGGAGCGTTTCTCCGCCAGGCGCAGCACCGCCGCCGTGAAAAAAATGTTGAAATACAATGACACGAGCACACACCCTTGCCAGAGACTGCGCTCCACGTGGAACATATCCGAGCAGTAAGCGGTTCTATAAAAAGTACTGCATATCGAACAAAAGTCGATACGCCTTCGATATTTGCTACATCGAAGCTTTCGTTCGGTACGGGGGAGTACCTGCACAGAAAAATCCGGGGGTACCAGGTGATGGAGGGCTAAACAGTGTCGACACGGTATCGAAAGTTCGGGCTTTGATTTTCGATGTGTCGAATTTTCCGAGGAGATAGATCTCATGCCGGACGTATTGCGCTGCTGTACATACAGAAGGGATCTAGACTTGGTGCGCGGATGTCGTTTTTGTTCTCGTCGTTTTCTTTTTTTGGAGTGTTTATGAACGATCAACCTCGAAGCTTATGCTACACACTTGTTGTTGTTGTCTTCACAATAAATTGTCCTTTCTACCCAGCTTCATCAGTACACCCAGTGTCCGTCCTGCTTCCTTATCCTAGAGAGATACACTGATGCCGTGGTCACAGACTGTGAGACAGAGGAATACCAAAAAAAAACAAACAGAAAAAGAAAAAAACACTGTTGGATGGAGATAATAACAATGATAAATAGACACAGCCCTACTGTTGCGGCAGTATTGCATACACGCAGCTTCCAGATGCGAGTGTCGAGGATGTTTTTTTTTTTTTTTTTCCGATCTCACAGGTTGCTGCTGAGATCTTTTCTTGGATTGTGTATAACGTGGATGAAAACATGTTGCGCCCGACGACCGATGACACCTGAAAGGGGCACCCTTCTTTTCGATTTTCCTACAGTAGAGAGGTAGCACTTTTCAGCGACTCCGCTGTAAGGAAAAGCGGCTTACCGGGTATCTCAAAGCACCTCGAATTTCTGCCCACCATTCTCACTTCTGTGTTGTTGCCCACACGTGACTGGTACCAACGCTGGCAAGGGACGTTGGCACAACGAGGGTTGTCCAACCCCGAACGCACTGCGCTACCGACTTACTGTGTGTGTTCTTCACATTGAATCGTTCTTTCTACCCGTCGACCTCCAGCACAACAACCAGTTAGTACATCTACTACGTGGCAATTCTTCGGTGATAGAGAGATACGAGCTATCTGGTGCAAGCAATAAAAAAAAGCAACGCCGTGTCATCGTACCGGGATTCCACGACAGGCACGAGATACACATTCTGTGAAAGAGAGAAACACCAAAGACTGTATGTGTGTGTTCTTCACATTAAACCGTTCTTCTACTCGTCGACATCCAGCAAGCCCAGTGTCCGTGCTGATTCTTCACCCTAGAAAGATACGAGCTCTGTGGTTACAGACTACGACACAGATATAACACACCGTAATGCATTGAGAGTCTACGCAATACCCTTATTTCGCACTAGGTGCGGCCGACACAACATACATGCATACGCCAGCAACCAAAATACACCATAAAGAAAGAGAAGCAACGAAGAAACCAAACCGAAAGAGAAAAAGAAAAGGTGAAGAATCCCAAATAAATAAATAAAATGGGAAACTAAAGCTCAGACACATACTTACCCGAGCATGAGCCAAAAGGGACGTGCAAGGGGGAAGAAACGAGAAGGAAAAAAGGAGACTATGCATCCCGGTGAACACTTAACTAAGTAAAAAGATAAATAATGAGTGGGCCAAAATACGCTCGTCACCCACCCACTCTGCACTATGTAATACTTCCTTCATAAGTATAAGAAGGGGAAAACATAGGTAAAAGTTAGGTCATGGAAAAAAAACTAAAGCACCAAGCCAATACATACCGAACGGCCGCAGCAGTTGGCGGTACGAGTAGCAAAGAAAAGTCCAGCCTATTAGTCGGCCTGGTACCTTGCTACCCTATCTCCGGTCTCTCTGCTACTCTCTTCTACCGCCGTTTCCCTTCTAGTCCTCCTGTTTCCCCCCCCCTGCCCCCATACACTTGTATGGTGTTCCTTCTACCCCTCCTGCTGCTACCCCTCCCCCCATTCCCTCTAACACTACCCATAGTGGATGCACGGCGCTGTCTACTCAGCTTTGCCTCAGCCTCGTGCCACCTGCCCATGAACTGTTCAGCTGCTTCGAGGATTCCCCGGTACCACTTTCCCATCTGTTTTGCTGCAGTGGGCCACAGTGCGGTCCCAACTCCAAAGACTATGGGGGAGTCTTCCGTTGATCCCTCGGTGGCTTTGAACACTCTAAGGTCCTCAGCAATGGCCCTAGGCCAAGTCTTGGGATGCCCGTCTGGTTTCGGGCTCCCCCCACCAGCGATCGTCCCGAACATCAACCGACTGGGCAATCGCCCCTCGCGTTGCCGCACCAGAGCCCCCGCAAAGAAGAGTCGCCGTTTACGGATGGTGGTTTCGATACTTTCGCATCGTGTTATCCTGAGCGCCTTCGCAGACGAGAGGGTGGTGTGGTCGATGCGTAGTCGGCGCTGGAAGCTCAAACCAAATCGGAAGAAAGAAGACAAGCATCGGCGTGCCTCCCCGCAGTAGTAGTAGATGCCTTAGGTGGTATGCATCAAATGTTACATACTTTGGTATATACAACTTTGGAGTAGGTGTGGATGGATTCATTAATCAAGGAGTTCAGCTATGTTATAGGGCCGTAGTGTGGATTGTACAACATAGTTTGGCTAATATGTTGAGGGACACGATACACGGCAGACATTTTTTTTTGGTTACGGGATGGAGGGATGTCGGTTGTACTACTGTAGAGTAGTATTTAATATTATAGTAGTTTCATGAGCGTCACATCAGTTTTGATTTGTCGTATGATACCGCCGCGCCTTTGTTCCGGAGAGTTATTCACTTTCTATATTAGTCTTTTTTAGAACAACACTATACATTGCCGGATGGCCAGCATAATAAGAAAAATAATAATTATGATGCTTGCCTTTCGACAACATAGCGTAGATGCTGTTTGTATATAAACCGAGTATCCCTCCGTAAGTCAGTAGTATCCCTCACACCTCACACGCTTCTCTGCCAGTCGTTTCCCAATTTCCATTCCCCACATAATTGAAAACGGATCAAGAAAAAAAAAACAACGCCACCGTATACTCGTATATACATACGAAGTACCAGGTATGTATATACTCGTATTCGTATACTTCGTATAATATATATACCTGGTGTACACAGAGTACGGCCAAAGCACCGCAAAAAAAGCGCCCCCTCTCCAGGCAGCCGCGCGCAGTAGTTTTTTCACATATGCCTGAAGCTGACTCTAATTCCTATTAATAGTGTTTTGCCCCCACGACGGTACAAACGGGGCCACGAGCTACTACGCACAGCAGTATCGCGTGGGCTTTTTGAACCACACCAACTAATTTGCACCGGTGTCCTTTTTTCGAAGTGCAGTCAGGCCCTTTTACTGTGCTGTAGGGAGGATCCCCTCAAATTCTTCAGTAGTAGTAGTAGTAGTAGTAGTAGTAGTTTGTCCCCAAGACAGGGGGTTGTGGTCCCAACAGGCGACTGCCGGTTTTCGGGTGGTCGACGGATGCCACAACGTATACCTGGTATGCAATGTGTCATCCCTGACAATGTGTTACAAAGGGGACATATGAAGGGTGGTGACCTACAGCAGTAGAAGAAGATTGAAATTTCTGAATCGTCAATCAGTTTTGCGGTTTGTACCGGGCAGAGCGCGGCGACCTAAGGAACTCGGCAGGAAGAATCCCAGAGGTTGCATATAACGGGAGTTGAGAGATATTATTATATACCTGGTACCTGCTTCCAGGAAAATTATTTGGTCCCGAAGTACAGCTACCTTCGTTCAACGAGTGATGATGTATAGGCTATTAATAAGAATATGGAAAGGGGCGTGAGGAAGTGGAGGGTGAATAAGGTTCCGTTGTCTGGCCTACAGCACGACCTACGATCGCAGTTCGATTGCTGTAAAAGTATACCAGAGGGTGTATTATTTATATATATATTCTTTTTGGTTCGCTTTATTTTGCCGTAGCTGCGCAAAACATCCGCCGTGCATTTGGATGGGAACAAGGTGGTCGATTGGCATCAGGCGGATCCTGCTGAGAGCTGAGAGATACTATAATTTAGGCACCTTGTGGGTGGGAGCACATGGTACCAGGCTATGACGTCATCACCCACCCGCAGAAAGTCTCACCACAGTAAAGCTGGTCTCCTTTCGACCTACTCGGAGACTACAACGCTTCTCCAACACAACAATAATTACAAGTACTTAATTCATAATACAGACAAAAGCTGTACAGCAAAGCAGCAGCTACTACTATTATTTTTAATACAACTACAGCAGTACGGCGTACGTGCGCGACAGCATGTGTATAATATTACACCTCGTACTACTATTAATAGTTTGGTTCAAAGGCTCGGCGCTTGCTGTCATCTACACGTTAGAGTATAAATATGCTCTTGAAAGCTACTATTTCCGGGCATAAAAGGATTGTGAGGGGCATTATTACGCGTCCATCACGACAACTATCATTACGGGGGTCCATAGTTAACAGGACCTATGGTGTACATAAAAACCTATATATTTGCCTATTTTTACTAACAAAATTTGGTCCCGTTAACTATGGACCCCCGTAATAGTATATATTTTTAGATTCGTACATAACAGAATATGTCAGCCAGCCAATTGCAACACTCTCGAGTCGCACATTTTGCAGAAAATGATTGCTAAGAGCACCCCACACGCCAGATCACTATATATAGGGTTTAGAATAACATTCCTCGGTAGCACAAATTTTAGCGCTTTTCTTATTGCGTGGAATTCTTAGAACGTACGAATCTCAGCCACAAAGTATTAACTCTCTCCCTCTCACGCTTAACACATTGATTGACTATCAACCAGAAAACTCGACGCGCGCTGCTGCAAGAGTACGCTCCCCCTTCAAACACTAGCCGATACACACAAATATATACCAGATATATATTACGGGGGTCCGTAGTTAATGGGACCAAATTTTGTTAGTAAAAATAGGTAAATATATAGGTTTTTATCTATAACATAGGTCCTGTTAACTATGGACCCCCGTAATAATACGTATACCTAGTACACGCAACACTACTTACGGTGCTTCTTTTACGACATTTTGGACGGCAGCCCAGTTTTGGGGAGAAATTGCTCGGAATTTGAGTGGATTGGTCCCACAACGCGGTACTACTGCTGTTGTTCCAAGGGGGGCAGGGGATTCCGGGATGAGGGAAAACGATGTGCAAGTGAATCGTGTTCCCAGACGCCCTAGAGAGGGCTACCTCACGAAGTAGGTAGTGCCCCTACCCCCCCGCCCCCTACGAGAAGAACCCCCAATTTCAGCAGCGGTTCGTTGATGCCTGGTACACCTGGGTACACTTTTACGGGGGTCCATAGTGAATAGGACCTATGGTATACATAAAAACCTATATATTTACCTATTTTTACTAACAAAATTTGGTCCCATTAACTATGGACCCCCGTAATATTGTGAACGAAACCATCCTCCTACTTGTTGAGCACCCTTGAGGCATAGAAGGCTAGCTACGTCTTGTACCGGGCACCTATGGTAGGACTTTGTTCGAGTTTCGATAGATCCCCGCTCATGGGCCCGCATCGCCAGGAGGTGCATTCGTTCGTTCGTTCCTACAGCAGTAAGCCGCAACCCCCGGCAGTCTTGGTCAGCATTATTATTGATGTACTCTGATACTCACGCAGTGGGTCGTAGCCCCTTTGAAGGGACAACGCGATAAGGGGGAGTACCTCCCCGCCCGTGAGAGACGTCTATAACCCCGACCTTTACAGCCGGGGTACAGCAGTGTCGCTGTATGCGTACCACTCTGTCTCGGTGTTAACACAAAGAGAATGCTTCGTCTTCGCATTTTATATCGAAACGACCCATAATACTATACTTCTGCCCAAAGTGGTGCTGCTGTATCACACTATTACGGGGGTCCATAGTTAATAGGACCTATGGTATACATAAAAACCTATATATTTACCTATTTTTACTAACAATATTTGGTCGTATTTACTATGATCCCCCGGTAATAGGGTGATAAGGAAACATACTATTACGGGGGTACATAGTTAAGAGGACCTATGGTGTACATAAAAACCTACATATTTGCCTATTTTTACTAACAAAATTTGGTCCCGTTAACTATGGACCCCCGTAATACCCCCTAAGACGAACTTCCAAGGCAATTTTTGTCGACAACGGGGAGGGTCTTCCATACCCGAGCGGTGTGCCTTATGAAAATCTCTCGACAACATATTTCCAACATCACGAAACGTTCGTTGTGTGTGGCCACCCTAATAATACTGTCGCAGGAACTCTTCGAGGAAAATATCGATTCCAGGGGATGTGTCCTACTCTCATCACCCGTCCGTGTGGTACGGTGGTGGTGTTCGCTCTCACCTCATCGACCGTTCCCGATTCCACGACATTGATAACGTCATTCGACCGCTTGTTCAGTGTGGCGCTGGTTTGCCGGGAACTCCGATGTCCCTGCGGGGAGCGTGCGTCGTTGCCGAGGCCAAAGACGTGCGGTACAGCAACGGAGCGAACCAGTATAAATGATTGTTGCTCTTTACGTTTGCCATCCTCAAATCAATGTTCGGGTATAGCATCAACTTCATCCTAAATCACGGGCAAAACATCCCCCGAAAGCAACAAAACCGATGGGGAAACCCGAAAACGAAAGGAAACATACACCAGTATATCTATCTACACACGAAGCACCAATTAATCAATAGGAGAACGCACGCCGGACAGTTGCACATGCCTGCGATTTCCCGCGCAGGCTTGGGCTCATAGTGTCCAGTGCACGAAGCAAATGTGCGCTACCAGCAAGAGGAGTCGAGGAGCAGAAGAAGGAGTTGGAGTGAGGGCATGAACAGGACAAAACTACTTTAACCGATATCGCACTCCTCCCTTCTCCCACTAAACTGTGTCGGGACGAAAATCGAACCACAGATTCGCGGTGGAATTTACGTTTTCACATATGTACAAAATTATGACACCAACTATTACTATAATACTATCATGGACATTTTTCGAGCCGTTATTTTGGAGATTATTTTTCTTGGAGGCCAGAGACGCCCGCAGAATGGAATATCATACAACCTAACGCCCTCCCCTCCCCCCCCGCCCCCCGTCGGAAGAGCCGACGTTTATTTCTCGATATATTTTTCTCAGTTTGTTCTTACAGCAGTAGTACGAGTTTTGTGGCAGTACTGAGTTGCTGAAGAGGCGTACGAGAACTCGTACTAGTAAAAAAATGCGTCGTTTCCCCCACTCGAACACCGGGTGTATGATAGCTGGTACGAGATATGTACGATACGTTTTATTTTGCCAGGTCCTGATCATATTAATAGCAGTATTCTGCGTTGCTGCTTTTGATTGTCCACTGCGTCGCCGTGTGGTTTAGCGGGCATATATTACCGACCCGTTCGTGTAATTCCGCGTAATATATCAGTTCTACGGCCAAGCTAGACGTGCCGTCATGTTCTATGTGAATGTTGCCCAGGAGACACTTTCGCGGTGTTTTTTCCGACAGTGACGTGCAGGACAAATAATACAGACAGACGCAGGTAGGCAGGCGAGGTGTCATTGACACCAGGCGTGGTAGGCGGTTCGCTTCGCCGATGGATCGTCTTTGGCGAGGTATGGACAGGCAGGCGCGGAAGATACACCCTGGTATCTGTCGATCTATCGCTCATGATATCTATATATATATATCTCTCTCTATATATATCCTTTTCTAGTCTGATCCATCTGCAAATGAAGGAACCATGTTTTTACCATCCACAGGTGGCCACTGGAGTACAGTAGTGAGAGCGTGAAATGGTGGACCTTACTAACAAGTAAAAACACCTTGAGCCACGAAATCTCAAGGTGGATCATTGCCCAACGTAAACGTTCACAACGTCCCCCGGGTTGTCGAATGTACGCGTCACAATGTACTCAGGGTCGGAAACGTACCCGGTCCAAGTGCTGCGTTTCTTGTTACGGTTGTAGTATTTGACAACGCAAAAACAAAAAGTCGAAATCGAATCGAGAAACAGACCACAAAACGAAAAACGGCAACAACAAAGCAAAATAATGAAATCCGGAATAAAAAACAAAACACGAAATAATAACAAAATTTGAAGTAATCGGGAAAAAATGATATGTACACCAAAAATTGTAATAATTAAATTGGATAGAACATGGTGCAGTGCGTACGCCCACAACAACACCAACGTACGACTTGTTGTATGGTGAACAATGTGTTGTTTTTCCCTGTATATATATACTTTTTCTGGTCGCACTCGCTGTTTTGCATTGCACAAAACCGACACCATATATATGCGCATACAATGTCATGCTCAATACGCAAAAACCACCCAAAACGTATGTTAAAATTAAGCAAAACGTGTGAAACTTCGGCATATACCACGTTCTCGGGGGAGAAGAATGTTCTTTACTATTTTATACATTTTTCATGAATTCCGCGTCTATTCTGTAACGAACGATTTTTTTCCAAAAATAAAACTTTATTTTTTGGGTAAAAAAGTACGATCGACACAAACTCACCTCTTAACTTGTACTTGTACAATCCTAACACCATCATTTGCAGATGCCTGGTAGAAGAAATTCGCAGTTTAACTGCACCCATTGTCAACGTCGTGCCCCTCTTTCCCATCCCTTCTTCTCAAACATGCCAACGGTTCAATACCCCTCCACAAAAGCCCCAGATTTCCTTCGTTCAATATTCCATGATATATTTCGTCAATATAGTATGGTATATAACAACACATACACACGGTATACCATTAATCGCAAAATGTGTCACACATATTGGAGAAAAAAAAAAACTCAAGCAATCGTTGCAAGAACACCCACAAACCCAACCACACCGTCGCACGTTATTCGAACTTTACGACGGGAGCACGTCTCACATTCGAGGTGCATTTGACACGTTACGAAAGCGTTGCGGTATACGTTTTTCCTGTCGCCGCAACGTGCTAAGTAAGGTGATCGTTGTGGCTCCGCCTCAGCGGTCCCGCAGCGTACCCAAGTGGCCACCTGTGTCCCCAACTTGGCGACCTCGTATAATGACCTCGTCTAATGTGAAGACTGGTGCCGACGAAAGAAAATAACGCACTCGACACTCGATGCGGCTCATCATTCAACTTCGTCACATCCACCAGGGTGTACATCCTCCATAAATACTTTGTACCACTCACTGCCGCCGCAATGGCCATAACTACGAAGCCACACGCAGCTAGTTGTAGCATATAAGGAGGTCAGCGATCGCTGCCTCACAGCAGTATGACAGTATTCTAGTAGGGTGGAAGGCCTTGTATTAACCAGGGGGGGAGGCTATCTACCGTCCCCTGGGTTCAGTTTCTTACATATTTTATAAAATTATGAAATACGTCAGCTGTGAGTTCGACTGTTTAAGTAGTTGTATATATGTTGTTTTGGCGTAGATGGAGGAGGTACCCCCCTCCCCCCCCGGTCGGGAGGACTCAAGTGAATTCGTGAGGCGCCGAAAACATTTTTTTGCGGGCACCCTTGATGAGGCTCCAGATATTTGTGCACGAGAAATAAGGACCACATACGAATCTATTGGTTGGTCTTGTTTGTGTCAAAGGAAATAAAGCAAACGGCCATCGCGCCGCTGCGAGCGTGGTATCGGTACAAGACCCGGTTAGTTTTCTTCGGCGACGTCGAATCGCCACTGCTGCTGCTGCTGCTGCTACCGGTGATGCGACGTCGAGTCGCCATGGCTGCTGCCGTTGCCGCTGCTGTTGTTGCTATCGCTTCCACACGTGCCTGAAATCATATATATCTATCTTACACTGAGCTTCGGAAACCGCTGGAAACTCTTGAAATAATAGCTAAAAATAAAACCATACCTGGTACATAGTAGTTCGTGACTGCTGTATACTATTTCGTTATTTCGCACGAAAAGAAAATGTTTGTGTTCAGTTGTTTCGTATCTGGCATTAGAAATTACGGAAAAATAACACATTTTAATTTTTTCAATTGCCGCCGACATCCAGCACATCCACTCATTGTCGGTGCTGATTCTTCATCCTATTGATACCAGTATGTATGTAGAGAGGACATACAATTTCTGTGTCTCGTATTCCTGGTATACAATCACGGGGGGGGCGTAGTAAATGTGACTAAATGTTGCTAGTAAAAGTAGGTAAATATACGAAGGTTTTGTGTGTACAGTAGGTCCTATTTACTGTGGTCCCCCGTAACACGAGTACGGTAGTCTCTCAACAGAGAACAGGTATGTTGTTGACTATAGAGATCTCTCCAAATCCAGGAAAGACGGTATACCGCTGTACGATATCGCAATAACCATCCAATCGCTGTTTAGCAGAAGCTCGTACTACTTGAAAACCGAGTAAGTACAACTGTCCCCAAAAGGTGAACTCTCAAGCCGGGGTTAGAGGACGAAGGCACGCGCTGTTTGTCCAATACTACTATTGTTAATAACTGTAGTTGGCGCTTCAACTCCAAGCGAGGGGAGGTGGGAAATGAGGGTTGGAGGGGTGAGGGAGATGTCAAGGGCGGAGGGGGGGGTCCGTTACCACCGGCTACATTCCGCCTTAAAAATGCCGAGGACAACAACAATACCAGATACCTGGTACAACACAGCAGTATCACAACAATGGATACATTTTAGAGAAAATAAAGACGTACGTGCTGTCCATGCAGCGAAAGTAACCCCTTGGCCACACGCTAGCTATTACGGGGGGGGGGGGATAATAGTAAATAGGACCAAACATTGTTAGTAAAAACATGGAGATATATGGGTATTTGTGTGAACCGTAGGTCCTATTAACTATGGTCCTCCGTAATATACCACTCTGTCTTGACTTGTGAGAATCGTTTGGGCTGAGGAAGTATTCGCCAACTTTCCTCTAACTTCTGACACACAGAGACCATGTCGTGTTTAACATTTCGTATATATTCAGACGAAGCGAAACTTGCCCCTGATGATGGCTACCCGCTGTACGTGGTATGAGCTGGTACGTAGCGGGTGGGTGTTGGGACGCGAAGACTCGAGCAATTTGGCGCCTCGACTCGAAGCGAGGGTAAGAAGGAAAGGAGTAGGAAAACGGAGACGGAGAGAAGAGAGGGTGCATGTTCTACTCTAGCTAATTTTGTATTTTCGCCGATGGTGATCGGAGAGTGATTTATCTCCCCGCGGAGAGCATACATACATGTGACCTATTTAGAGTATTTAAGACCAGATGGAGACTGCTGTGGAAAAGCCCAGCGAAGGAATATCACGATGGTTTTGCATGTATCCCTCTGAATCAGACTCAATCAGCATGTCTTCCTTTGAATCAGATCCTACCACCCTCAGGAAAAGGAGTGCGTCTTCAAGTACCCGCGCGTGGCTTTTCGGCAACATATCCACGCGACTTGGAGTTAGACCAAGAGACATGCAACCAATAATTCAATGTTTGAGAATAATTGATGATAGACAAAATCCAGAGTTTTTTTCTGCCGTTTTTATACCTTTTTTGGGCCCTGTAACTTACTGACCAGGTATCACATGGGAACGTACGGTAATTTCGCCCCTCGCAGCATCTTGGACGACGATTTGAAAAGAGATACGAGTACCCGTATACTATCCGCCTCGAGAACAGCAATCTTTGAGTCGAGGCCGTTTCTTCATCGGTGACGTAACCATTGTTTTTTGCTCCCGCGCGGAAATGCAACATTTTAGAGATTTTACGTCGCAACTTAGAGTACACGTAAACACCTCGTGAGCCGTTTCTTGCTGCCTGTGACCGTCGTCTGGCGCACCCGACGCCCTTACACACCCCCTCGAGCTCACCCCTCAATTTCGTCGGCTGTAGATTCCTGTGAGGAGCTGCACCGGTCAGCGAGTAAAGTGCAAATGTTTAGTTGGGGTTTGGCTTTTGTCTCACTATCGTGCACCCCATATTTCGACCAATTTCGACCCCTTCAGCACCTCGAAGTTGAGGTGTATGGTGTTCAGTTGAAAATCTGTGGGAGAGCAATGTCGAGAGAAGCACAAGCTGTTGTGATAAAACTCTTTCGAGTCACTGTCGCTCTCCGGCAAGCACGAACCAGCCGAAGTTCTAAACGCAGCGTGTAAAAATGGCGATGTTTTTTTTTCTGTTCCGGTAAAACATCTGGAGACTAGAGTTACCGGGAAACCGGCGCACAGAGACGCTTGAGTATCACCGTGGCCATAACCCATTTAGGAGCGCGGTCTCTTTAGATCAATTATGTGGAGAAACTACTGAAGTTCCAAGTAGTTATCCAAAACGGGACAAAAAGTCCTCGAAAATTTAATTTTTTTCCGATGATCGCTGCCTGAAACCTTTGGCACGTCAGTACTCGACTCTCGATCTCAACTCGATCCAGGAGGAGATGCCAGGAGGAGGGGCGGGAGGGCAGAAGGAGAGGGGTAGAGAGAAAGGAGCTCGACCGGCCACCGGAACGGCCGAGGGAATAGAGTGCATATTATATCGAGAAGGTGCGGGTGGTCCTCTCGCCTTGAGGTTAGAGTGTTCGTGACCACCGACGCGCTCTCGGTTGGACCACCGAGACATGACAGCCATTTTTTACTTCAAGTCAATATACTTCAAACCGATGCCAGTGTGATTGTAAATCATGGGGACGAGCAGTCATACAAATTTCATGACAGTAGGCTTGGTACTCTTGGTATGGCAACATGCTGGGCAGTGACACCTTTGTCACTACTAGCAGGCAAGATGGGGGGGTGAGCGGCCCCGCGGATTAACCTCAGTTAAGGTGAGCACGGATGAGCCTAGGACCTTACAAGTGGAGGTAATAATACGGTGGTACGGTGGTAATCCCAGGATCCGAGGGGTTTCCAGAAGTGGACACGGCATGTAGGCAAATGAGATCTTGCTAATTGAACCCGGAGACTGTGGGGATGGGAGCAGACGGTCACAACCCTTCTCCACCTTTTCAGCTTCATATAGCTCGTCCCGTTGCCGGCAGTGTTCCCCTACTCCAGACGAGTACGGACTGAGACAACTAGGAGATGGCTCAGGCTTGCGTTCCGCAGGCTGTGTGGAACAATGAGAATGCAGGTGGCAGTCTTTGCATTGAACTGAAAGAGCTAGAGCGTGTGAAGGTGTGCCGTAGGGCCTATGGGCCTGTTTGTTCTGAGAACGAAATAGTGCATATATGATGTTTTAGAGTGTGAGTACATCGGAGCAGCCTTTCGAGGAACATGAGCTATATCGGCCGGAGAGCCCGACGCTACTACGCCATCATGCATGGCACGCGCAACGCTCGACTCCGTGACATGGTCTCCGTTAGCATAGTCTGTGCCTGCAAACGACCTTGTAGCTTAAAGAGAGAACCCTCTGTGCAGGCTTTGAATTTACAATAGATGTTGCTCCACCCTTTGTGCAGGCTTTGTATTTACAATACAGGTTGCCCCTGCTGGTTGATGTTGCTCCTGCTGGTCGATGTTTTTCCTGAGATGTGAGGGGGTTCTTGGGGACTTTTTGTTTTATTGTTCCATGTTTTCGTTATGGGTAGAATCGTACTTGGTACCAGGTATCTCCATTACAGCACATCGCCGTCTTGCGGATACGTAGCGACGCCACTAGTAATAGACAAACACAACACTCACGAACGGGACATGGTAGAGCTTGCAATCGGCCACGGCTGCCTCCGGCACGCGGCTGGGTTGCTCCCCGTCCGCGTGCCACTCGGCGCCGTGGCTTCCGAGTTTAACATAGTATATGATAGCACAGTATCGATGGGGGGGGTGGACACCGCAGAGGCGATGACTAGCCCCGAATCCGTAGGCTGTGCTGTAAGAGGGGTAGCTCGAGTGAACGAGGGCTGCGTCCAACCCCCTCGAGAGGGGGCTGCGTGGTAGGAGTCGTTCAGCAGGGTCCGGGCTCTCAGAGATTCGGCATGCACGAGTGTAGTAGTCTCACGCACACCTCACATGCGTTGGACGGGCGGGTTCTGTCCGATGTATTTATCCTGCAGCCCGTGTATCGCGTATCGCATCATATGTCTGCGCCGTGTTGTGGCACCAAGCCGTCTCTGTTTGATTCGCAGGGGGGCGAGGTTGCTCTTGGTCCCATATGCCGAATTCTAGACCAACACGCCCATAGATGCGGAGAGCAACCACACCGTAAATAGCAGTAGTGAATGCTAGATTTTCGACGGACCGTACAGCGGGGAGATCGTGACTGAGTCCGTCGTTAAGAAGAACCTTCGGTAGGTCACGATCGGTTGGTACCACGATCCCCAAGCGGGACCACGGACGGACACCGGGTGGGTCTTGCGGCTGCACGCTGTAGGAGGTGTCGCGTGGGTGAATGAGAGCTGACTCCGCCCCCCCGCGAGGGATGGTGGCTTGCGCCTCGTTTCGCAGAGTCCGGACTCTGCTGAGCTTCGGTGTGCGTGAGTGTAGTAGCCCCACACACTCCTTTCATGTGTTCAACGAAGGTATGTTTAGTGGATGGAAGTATCTTGCAGTATGCCGCGGCACCTAGTGTATTGCTAGTACGGGGGACCATAGTAAATAGGATCTACGATACACACAAAAATATATATATTTGCCTATTGTTACTAACAATATTGGGTCCCATTTACTATGGTCTCCCGTAATAGTGCGCAGCGCTCACCCCCCGTCACATTTGAGCTTCGAAAACTCAGGGCAGGGAGGGCAGGCTAGTCGCAACGCCTCGCTAGATGAAATAATGCCCCCGATACGGATCACACTAAATCATATATACCGGGTGTAAAGCATTAAGGAACGTACAGGACTCGAGCAGTGAACCACACGCTCAATAATAGTAGAGGCATCGTAATATATAAAAAATCAACTTATGCAACGAAATGCCTGTGTCGCTAGCCAGCAATAGCCCGAGGAAATCCCCGCGCACGAGGCATGATACCACTCCCCTTCGTACGCCAGCACGGGACAGAGAGGGAAGGGCAGGGAGGTGAGAGGAATCGATGAAAGGCCGTACCGCCGGTTTGATCAAAGGCCGTACCGCCGGTTTGCTCGCCAGGGGGCCCGCAGAGGAAAGCACGGGGATGAGAAGAGACTACCAAGAGACGCTTCTGACGGCACTACCTACCACACGAACGTCGTTAGATCCGTCCACAGGCTGCATACTTCGTATCCATGCTTGGTGCTCGCTCCTATACTGAATGGTTTGCAATCGCACAGGAACCCGCAGCATGCGAGTTACCTTCTCTCAGTAAGTAGGTACCATACTGCTGGAAGGACGGGTCGCTGTCGGTTGCTCGTTTTTGGGAGACGAATAAGATACGATGCTGACGGCGTCACCTACCGCAAAAACGACGCTAGACCCGTCCACAAGCTTCATATTTCGTATCCATGCTTGGTGCCCACTCGTACACTGAATATCTTGCAGTCGCACAGGAACCCATAGCATGCGAGGTGCTTTATCTTAGTATGTATGTATTATGCTGCTGCAAGTACGGGTCGCTGTTGCTTGCTCGTTCTCGAGACTAGATTTTGACTGTAAAGTAGACAGGCAGGCAGTCATTCTCGGGGTTGGTCCGTGTGCGCATCGACCGCACAGCAGTATAATTAAGAGGGCTCGGCGTGTTTTATCCTATTTCGTTGTGAACACTTGTTAGCCGCGTGAGCGGTCTCGTCGTTCAGGCAATTAGAACGTTACTGGTATGCCTCGCAATTTTGCAACAACGTCCAGTGTTGCACTTTTCTCTAACATACACCGGCATGCTGCAAGAAGTTTCAACAACCGACTCCGTAGTGCTGCATTAGTCAAAATGTACCGGCAGGCTAACGAACATTCAACGATGTACTCAAGCATGGATAATTTGTGAGCGGCGTGTGCGATCTAGTTGTTCACTTTTCTTTACAAGGTACCGGCATGCTGCGGAACTGTTTAGCAACGTCCACTGTTGTACGCTCCTCTAAACTATACCGGCATACTGCAAGAAGATGCGACTACGTAGGGCTGCACTGCTTCAACTGTACGGGCATGCTGTACGAACATTCAACTACGCACCACCATTTCTTAACAGTGTCCAGTATCGCCCGTTCGCAGTGAAACAGAACAATTGCCACAACGTTCGGATATTCTGCTCCCACAGCCAACAATGTACCCACACACTGCACACATTCCCACCAATACCTAGCATAGTCCGTTCGCAGTGTTGTCGTGTCTGCTGTGCCTCTCCATTTGGGGCCACATCTTGGAACGTGGCAGCCACGTTTTGCAATGCAGTGTTGCCTCACCCCCGCCGGAACTGCCCAATGCGCGGCAATCATATTATTCCCTGTAGTGTGCGATGCTCTTTAATACTATTTCCAACACGGTACTTGCATGATGTGCAGATCTTTCCTGATGTGCGGACCCGGATTTTGGTTTTTGGTGTTGTTATAGTGTTCTCGTGCTCATGCGGGTGGATTGGCTCCGGTTTAAAGGTGGGCTTACAGGGTCGAGAAAATAGTTGTTGGTCGAGACATCATCATGGTCGGTGTTCCGTCCTCATACATAGGTATTTTACAACCGATGCAGCGTATTCGTGCTCTCCCTTGCGACGGTAGTGCACAAAGGGGGGTGGTGAGTATGGCTAGATTAACGAGTTCAAGAACATGTAGCCGGGACAGTTGAGCGGCGTATATACTCTCATTGAGCTACAGCAACAAAACGTTTCGTGACATGGATCGCCTAACTCTTATCTACTCGACCGCCCAGTATTTATCATGAGAGTCATAAGCACGCCGCACGCCACTGAACCAGGATCGCAGAAATCACGCATGCTGAAACCACGCCAGCCCCCTGCGCCTTCGCTGCTTGGGGCCGTTGTTGACAGCATCCCTCAGACTGACCGCGGCACCAACTCCACTGACAGACAGCTGGGCACCCTCGCGTTTCACGACAGGCTGGCCGTCATGCTCGGGGATTACCAAAGGTAGGGGTGGCCACGCCGACGGTGGCGCTTCGGCGATCAGCACGGGCGTTCGTGCTGTCCGTGCGGCCCCGACCACGTGCCTCGAGCGGTACGGGCACCTCTGGAGCCCCGGCCGCTCCTTTTCTCACGGGTTCGGCGCGCTCGTCGTCGACGGGGGTGGACAGGCCGCGACCAAGAGGAGGCGGGGGTACAGAGAAGCGAGCTTCGTCAGCGGGGTCGCCAACGGGTCGTGGGATGACCACGGCAGTACCCTGGGCAGCTCGAGTGGACCCCCCACGAGGGGGGGATGATTGTACCATAGCGAGCAGCCGCCGGAACTAGCGGTGGTGGAGGTGGTGATTGAGGGCCTGAGCGTCTTCATCCAGGCGGAGGGTGGAACGACGCACTCCAGGACGGTCTCTGCCGCATCGCTGAAGCCAATCTACACGAGGCTATCCGACCTTCGGCACCCCATGGAGGATGAGTTCGCGCAGATGCCGTGGGGGGCAGACCTGGGAGGGCGCTCGACTATAGCAGTACCAACGTACATGGTAATGGACAGGAGGCGAGTGATGAGCGCTACCGGCGTCGCCAGATGAGGGTACCACCACGCGTACCTCGACGGGAAGGCGTCTGACTAGGTCTCGGAGGGGGAGTCACTGGACAGCTTCACGGCGTTACAGTTGGACACGGTTCGCGCGTTGTGTATCTTGTACGAACCGAGCAGCGAGCGCAGCCGCCCGCAGCCCGAGACGAGGGGGCGGGAAGACACCCAGCGCTGATTAGAAAGGAGGCGCTGAGAAAGTTCGCGATCGCCACGAACGTCATCAAGCCGGTCGAGGGCGGAAACAGGCGCCCGGAGCGACCCGGCCAGGCCCACGACTTTACCCGTCGTATTGGCGCGTCCGCTTCACCGACAACTACTGGGAAGAGCTGAAGGCATCAGAAATGAGAGGGTTATGAGTGGGAATGCATGGGTGGGGCCTCGGGCGCGCCGTTTTGCACCTGATCTTTCTTTCTATGCCTCCACCGTTCTCTCGCTCTCTCTCTCTCTCCCTCTTGCTCTCCCTCGCCGTCCCTCGGTCATGTTGTAGGTGTCTAGGCGCGCGCTTTTGTGCCTGCGCCAACCCTATGTCTTTCACGCCCTCTCTCCGTCTTTCGCACCACCGCTTGAACAGCCGACCGAAGATCCATCAGCTCGTCCGGGGTCTATCTTCGAGTACGGTTTGCGCGCAACACCGGCTCACCTGTCTTGGTGGTGTCGTTGTTGAGGCTTCGGGGGGGTTGATGGACGAGGGCGTCTTACGCTATTGCTCGGGGTGGTGATTCTTGAAGTGCTTGTTCTAACGTGGGGAGGATGAGCGGGATGCCACTAGGGGTGTCGTTCTAAGCCAGCGGCAATTGTCGGCATGAAACTATCCCACGTAGCTCGGCAACGGCGGCACTACGAGTTTTCAGGAGTTCATTGTTTTGGTAGGGGCCAGGTGATTACTATGTTGAAGTCATGCAAAAAAGACCCCGTCACCTCGGATTACCATCGCGATCTGTGTATCTATGGCGGGAGTAGGGAACAATAGTAGACTATGGTCGGAAGGAAAGTTCCTTGCCATCTCTGACATTCTGGTTTAGCCTAGTTTTCATCTTCGAGGCGCGACCATTGTGATCTTTACTATCGAATGGCACAATGGTGTCAGGTGGTAACTTACGTCGGGGGAGCTGCAGTGAATGTAGGGGTAAAGCGAGCATTCGGATATGAAGTTAGAGGGGGCGTAAGAGTGTACGCGCGGCGAGCGGGAAGGAGTGATTGGAGTAGTGTGAGCGTTCTGTTCGCCGCGTTAGTGAGTAAGGCCGCACATGTAGTGCGTGTATTGGGGAAGGCATTTCGTATCGGAAACAAACGTGGCGGGGCTTTCTTCCCTCAGTTTGGTTAGCACCAAATATTTCGGGTCCACCCTCTAGGATATCGCGTGGCTTGCCCTTGTTAGGCTAATTCAGCTGGGGAGGATGTCACGGTGGTAATCCAAGGACCCGAGGGGTTTCAAGAACTGGACACGGCATGTAGGCAAAGGGGATAATACGAATTGAACCCGATGACTTTGGAGGTGTGACCAGACGGTCACAACCCTTCTCCACCCCTTCAGCTTCACCTAGCTCGTCCCGTTGCCGGCAGTGTTGCCCTTCCGCAAACGAGCACCGACTAAGACAACTAGGGGATAGCTCAGGCGTACGTTCCGACAGCTGTTTGGAACAACGGCAATGAACTGAAAGTGCTTGAGCGTGTGAAGGTGTACCGTACGGCCTATAGCCCTGTTTGTTCTGAAAACGAAGTACGACATGATGTTTTAGAGTGTGAGTATATCGGAGCAGCCTTCCGAGGAGCAGAAGCTATATCGGCCGGAGAGCCCGATGATACTACGCCAGCATGCATGGCACGCGCAACGCTCGACTCTGTGACAGTATGCACTTGTCATTGCGCTATCGCTGAGAGGAGAGGTAAAGGTGAGTCCCTCCCTGAGCATTGGATGTTGTGGGGTTTCCAGGGGTTCGGTAGGTTTGTGTGCTGTTGAGTGTCCTGGGGTCTGGTTTTGTGGCGAGGTGACCGCCCCTATTGGTTGAGTTCAGTATAGGTAAGCACTCAGGCCATAGCTTCTTGACAGTGAAGGTGACCTCTTGTCATTATAGGGGCAGATTATGCTGGCCTCTCCCCTGAGACATGTGTTTCGTTGGGTTTGTGGAGGTTGGGTTTGTGTTTACTCCGTTACATGATCGGTAGTGGATGCTATAGCATCGTACCACTTACAACGTAGATGCATATACTGTTGTTACATAGTCGGTAATGTATACTACAGCACCGTACCACTTACAACTCAGATGCATTCACTTTCGCTCAGACGACGTGAGGTTATGCGCAGTCGTTATGGAAAAGTCTACGCCGCTTGTGCTCAGACAATGTGAGGATATCTGCCGTCGTTAGGGCAAAGGTTAAGCTACTTGAGGTATTGGATACTACAGCACCAAACCACTTACCCCTTAGATAGGTTCACAGCAGTTATGTGCCGTCGCTGTGGAAACGTTATGTCACCTGTGCTCATACGGCGTGAGGTTATGTGCCTTCGTACTGTTGTTGCAAATGATGTGCCATTTTCGTTTAAACAACGTGCGGTTATGTGCTTTCGTTAAGGCTAAGGCTGTGCCACTTATTCCTAGACGACGTGAGGTGTTATGCCGTCGCTGTAGCTAAAAGCTCTGCCATTTTGGCCTAGGTGACGTGAGGGTTTGTGCCGCCGCTGCGGCTAAGGGTTTGCATTCTATGCTCAGACGACGTGAGATTGTGTGCCGCCGTCAGAGCAAAGGCAGGCGGTGGGAGGCAGAATATCGTATCCGGCGCCGTGGCAGTGTGCTCTCTAACTCCTATTGCGAATGCTGTGCCACGTTTGCCCAGACGACGTGAGGTAGTGTTATGCCGTCGCTGTGACAGACGGCCCTGCCATTTAGGCCTGGATGGCGTGACGTTTAGCACCGTCTCTGCGGCAATGTATTTGCCACGTTTGCGCAGACGACGTGGGGTTGGATACCGTCGTCGTAGCAAAGGCGGGCAGTGGGGCGCAGAGGATCATACCATGCCTCTTCGCAGTGTGCATATATCTGATATCCATTTTACACGGGTATATGGCCTGGATGCTCCGATGAAAGACGTGCAAAGGGCTCTGTATGACGCATGAAGAGCACCTGGTTGGCGTACTGAGCAGGGTCGTATTTTGACACCGCTCTGTGTATGCATTGACGAGCGCGCCGTATCCGGGTGCGGTCGCGTAGGTTGTCACTACAGTTTAGACGTGGCCCAGGATGAAACAAGAAACTGCCAGTTCTTTATCTACATAGTGTATAGTACTGGGAGTAGCCATACGTGCAAAGCAACGATAAAACAAAAAACTAACCTATCATTCAAGTGTACACCTAAAAATCGTGTCTATACGGTGGTAAATGGTTTGATGTATTTGCAGTGTTAACTTTGTTTCATGCACTAGTATCCAAGAGTGCTTACCAAATCATGCACTTGTGCGATGGTATATTTGATTCGGTGTGTCAGATGAGTTTTTCTTCGTTTCAAGCACACTCTCTAGTACCACGCTATCCTGATTGCTGCTGTTTTCGGGAGGATGAATGACGGAAGGAGAACATACATGTAAAGGGGATATATCTCGATTTATCTACATGTAAAAATCGAAATCTCTATGTACACACCTGCGCATATGTTGTGGAACGCCCCTCAGGCCAGAAAAAAAACATATACTACATAACAAGGCCAACGTCTTTGAACACCTGTGCGGATTATCTGGTACGTGCTTCAAGCCAGGAAACCAACCGCGTTACAGGGTATACCAACTGTAAAATTTAGACAGGAGAAAATGGTTGAATACGTCGATCGAGAATGCAATGAGTATAGGATGGAGAATGCATGCCTAGCAAAGAATCTGAACCGTAACCACGACACCAGGAATTGGCCAAAGCAACAGTTTAGCATACCACCGAAAGTAACTGTCGATTTCCAGTGGATATGTCACAGCGATAGACACAGGACAGGGTGGATAAACTTTCTCTTCGATGTCTTGCGTTCGTTCAGCCGAGTGAAACGCAAGAGGGGGGGGGGGGGCAAGGTAAGGGGATTACTGCGGTCAACGCAACCCTTGGCAGAGGATGTCCAAGATCAGGGTCCTACTTGGGGCGGTCAACCCAACCCAGGGTTGAGTCGCCCCCACCTACGATTAAAACGTGGATCTACTTGAAGGACATCCAGGGTAAGGATTGCTGTGAGCTGTCGTGCAATTCCCCTACGAGGAAGAGGTTGATTGGTTAATCAAAAAAAAAAAAAACACCAAGGTAAATGGGTGATTCAGGAAGTGGACAATCGACCCCAAGGTGACGACGTTGGCCTTAATAGAACAATCGACTCCAAACGTATAGAGATCGCTGCAAAACGCGAAGCAGCCGAGAGTGGAATTTCTATTCTCCTGGCGGCCGTCCTCGAAGATCGAATGCTCGAAACGAAGGTTAAACTCATGGAAGGCGACTCTATGAGTTAATTCAGTGCCACCCTCCTTAAGAAAAACGGGAGCGTGATCAATGTGGCGCTCGAAACGAAGGTAAAAATCATGAAAAGCGGATCTATGAGTTAACTCAGTGCCTCCATCCTTAAGAAACACGAGAATGTGATCAATGTGGCGGAAGCAGAAGGCAATTTTAACGGGGTGCCACACACTTGAGGCAAACTAGAAGGGTCATCAGTGAGACAGAAAGTTAACTGGATCCGAAGTTACCACGGATACGGAAAAGGAGGTATGTAGAGTCAAGCCCAACGAAGCAGGAGTTAAAGGCAACCGGCTCCAGAGCCACCGCGGCTACTAACAAGGAGGCAACAGAGTCCATTGTACCCGATAACCGTTCCAAGCTCTCAAGGAACGTCACAGACACGTAAGTATGCGAGTACTTTCTAACCGGCTTGACGTGAATTCGAGAGGACGCATCACTCCGCTGCATCTTCACGTATTCCTGGTGGAGACAGGAGTAGTCTCCAACTGGATCAGGATGAGGTGAGCACATAATCCAGTCCATTAACTGGACATATTCCACGCTTTGTAAGGACTACACTACGGTCCAGACTGCCTGTTCTCGCTCGCAGGAGATGCCAAGGGGAGAAGAACGAGAAACAACTTCAAAAGCAGCGAGCGAGGCACATCGGCTAGATACCAAGGCCAGGAGGGAGCTTCCAGACGTTCGAAGGCGGCACACGTTCATCGAAGAGGTGCAAGACGCCAGCTACAAATATCGTCGAGTGGGGTTTCCAAATGAAGGTTGGGAGCAGTTCAATCGTCAATCGCTAAAAAACCCAAAGGAAGGAGCTGGCGACAACTTCAGCCTAAACAGTTTGTTCAGGCGGTGGGACTGGCTGGAAAGGGGAAGAAGACTTGCAGGAGTTGAACCGTCCACAGCTAAAGCGGAGGAAGAGGTTTGATGCGGTCTCAGCTTAAACCGTTTGCTCACGCGGCGGCTCTGGTTGGAAAGGGGAACAAAGCTGGCAGGAGTCAAACCATCCGGAGCAAAAACCGAGGAAGGAACTGCTGGTGGTTTCAGCCTAAACCGTTTGTTCAAGCGACGGCTGTGGCTGGGACGCGAACAAGAGCTCTTGTATGATGTGGATAACCATACCAGACTTGGGGGGGTGTTGGTTGCGGCGGAGGGACGTGGGAGCAACCAGACGTACGACGAGTCGAGGCATGCAGCCACGAGTCGTTGGGCGCAAAGTAGAGGCGGATTACTTTGTGGGTGTGGGATAGGGTACTTCATTCAGTAGGCAGTTTCAACCTTCTGGGCGCAAAACGCCTGACCAAGGTGTACAGCGCATGCAGCGCGTGGGCCAACGCCGAGTGAATGTCTTTAGACGCTACCCAAGCAAGGAAGAGAAAAACCCAAAAAGTGAACTAAGGGCTTAAAAATTAAAAGGGATCAAAGGCTAAATGGACTGTTCGCTCGCATGCACGCATCATTCCGCGTGATAGCGAGCATACTCGAGCATCTCCATCGCTCGAAATCGGGCGTTTTGGTCATCGGTTGCTTTGCTCTCGCCTGAGCGACGCACTGCAGCCACGTTGACCGCCGAGGGTCCAACGTACGAACTGAAGAGGCGAGTCAGGTGAGCGTTGACAGCTCATGCCGGGGAGCTTGCCGTAGTACTACGTTCTCCCCCAATCTTACTCTATACCGGTATGTGTCATGGCCTCTCTTTCGCCTGCTGTTGCAAAACGTAACACACACGACGGCAATATATAAATATCCCCGCAAACTCCCGTTCTTGTAGGCCCTCCCTCATCTGCCCTGGATTCGAACCGTACACATGACCCTATATAGTACACGTTTGTATGTAAACCGCAAATGTCCGGGGGGGAGAAGAGACACGGCTCATCTTGTCACAGCTAGTCCTTAGCAACTCCCCGCTTGTCGAGCCTAAAACTAAATAGGGTGGCGGCCAGAAATTTAAAACTAGACAACGTGTATCTCACTTCAAACCGTGAAGCATTTTCCGCATCTATAAACGTTACTACCAATGGTGACCAACTTTGCTCCGCCCGCGGCTCAAAAACATGGACGGTTTTACGCTAAACCTCCGCTTGCTTTTGACGCACTTGCTGCGGTTTGGGAGCGCCTCTAATTTTCTCAATCTCCTCACTTCACGAGGAGGAGCTAGGTTCGACACCAACATCAACAGATTCAAGAAAAGGGTAGGCTGAACGGTAGGCTAAACATCGCGAGAAAAACAACCTCAACCTGCATTGGTCTAGATGGAAATCATTTTCAAGAGCCCAAGAATGCTGGGTAGTTTCACGGTTGTGGAAAAATCCGCCGGTCCTGTAAGGCATGCCCTATCGCAGCTCGGGTTCCCCCCGCCGGTCTCGGTGGCACGCACATAACGGTGTTCATCGTGTGCTTGATGCCGTACCCTTGCTTGCACCGTCGATACCGTTGTCCTCGACTTCCTGCTTGTTGCTGCTTTCACGTCTGCCGCAGACTTTCTCTCGTTTCTCGTCCATCGATCCCGTCGCCAGATGATTCCCGTCACGAAGGAACGGCCGCGAGGCAGTACGCGGTCACGAGGGAGCTTGCACATGTGTGTGTGACCAACGGCCTCCCTATTGGTTCTAGTCTTTTACGAGAACTGGTTGGTTCTCCTGCCCCTCGTTTCAAGTCGGCGTGCCATTCCGGCCACCCAAAGTAACACTTACGACGGAGCTGGGACCGACGTAGTGGGTGCTGTGACCGTCGTCGAACCCTGTCGTTGTTGCTTGTCTGCACGGAACGTGCGCATGCTTCACTCGAAAGTGCTGCAGTTCGATGCTGTCTTACTCAATAAAAATTTTTGAACAGTCCTTTCCATCGCTCCAGCTTCACGCCGTGAAGTCTAAGGTGCGCCTGCCGATTCTCTCCTTGTTCGAACACTACGTATTTGCCCTTTACATCGCTCCAGCTCGACGTTGTATCAGCAAATGTCGGTCTGTCATTTATCGTCTGGAGCTGGCATTGATTGCTTCTCTTCCATCACCCCAATCGGCGAGTCGTTCCCGCTGCCAAGGAGCGCTTGCGAGTCGGTTGTAGTCGACGAGGGAGCGATTGCCGCCCGATCCGCCATATCCTGTCGGTGTTTATCGACCATAGCGAGCATCTTCATGTCTACCTCCCGCAGAGCTGCAGTCGCCGCGTCCTTCCCGTAACCAAGAAGCCCTTCGGAGGCGGCAGTAGCCGACGAGGTAGCGACGGCCGCCATATTGTGTCGCTGGTTCCCGGCCATGGCGAACACTTTATCTTTCTCCTGCTTCGCTGCAGTTGCCGCATCCTTCCCGTGCCCAAGGAGCGACTTCCAACCAGCAGCAGCTGACGAAGTAGCGACGGCCGCCATGTCCTCTTGCTGGTTATCGGCCATAGCGAACGTTTGATATTTCTCCGGCATCGCTGCAGTCGCCGCATCCTTCGTGTCGCTGAGGAGCGATTCTGAGGCAGCAGTTGCCGACGGGGTAGTGACGGCGGCCAAACCCTGTCGATGGTCCTCGGTCATAGCATGCATGCTATATTTCTCTTTCATCGCTGCAGTCGTCACGTCAACTACGTCACCCAGAAGCGCTCCGGATGCAGCAGCAACCGACGAGGTAGCGACGTCCGTTAAATCCTGTCGCTGGCGCTCGAATTTATCAGTAATTGTGTCTCTCCCTTGCATCAATGCATTCACCGCATTTTTCCCGTCACCAAGGACCGATTGCGAGACACCCGTAACCGGCGAGCGAGCGGCGGCCGTGACAGCCTGTTGCGTGTTCTCGGTCATAGCGAACATCTCATCTTCCGCCTGCATCACTGCACTCGCCGCGTCCTTCCCGCCACCAAGGACCGCTTCGGAAGCAGCAGTAGCCGACGAGCGAACGACGCCCGTAAGATTCTGTCGCTCGCTCTCGGCCACAGTGAGCATGCTATCTATGGTGTCCATCGTTCCAGCCGCCGCATCCTTTGCGTCACTGAAGAGGTCTTGTTTATCCACGTCATCGAGAAACCGTTCTTTCTCCTCCATCGCTCCAGCCATCGCTCGAGTCGCCGCGTCTTTCCCGTCCGCAGCGAATGACTGCCAGGACGATTGAGCGCCCGCGGCAGCTGCTGCTACGCCCGTCGCATCCAGGTTTTGGCAGAGTCCACCACACGCCCACTGTGCGCGAGACATCGAAGGGCGACACGCGGGGCAGGGTGGGTCACAAAACAAGTCGCTGTCAGCCTGATTGATTCACGGTGTGTCTGGGCCAAACCACGCTTAACGCGTAGGACAAACCACGATCTAGATCATTTTGATTCTCCAGTTTCGTTGTGAGCCGTGTTGCAGGCAAGACCCGTGCAGTATAGATCCACACCCTAGGAACCTATGTGCTACCGGCCATGCAGAATAGGTACGGATTCCACCCAGCAACGTGAGCAATAATTCACACAGATCAGGAACAGCTCCGCCCTGAAAGATCTGTAGATCGTTTATAAATAGTGAGGATTATCTTCCTGGTCTGTCCGATGTGGGGATTGCTTTTTGCAATCGCGCTTGTCATTCCACGAAGGTTTTGTGGGTAAACATCATGTACACACAGTAATGGTCCGTGCATAGTGCCGGTACGCGTCAGTCAATAATACCGGGAACAATAATAGCGGCAACCGCCTCTACTCCGCACACACACTGGTTCATGCCATTAGCGCCAGACGATTTCACAGGCACCGTAGAGCGGGGCAGCCGGCACTATTCAACCGGCACTACATACAGAGGGATCACCACTGTAGCTAGCAAACTATACTACAGCAGGGATTGTAAATCAAGTTCTGCACGTTTGGTACACGTTCTGCTCCGATTCATGCCGGTACGTTTTCGGCTAGCGACACGGACATCTCGTCTAAGGAACCTCCACAACCTCTGTCGTAGGTTGTTGCACTCCTAACTCGCTGCCGTGTTCCGTTTCCAGGCGACGCACAAACGTGCACGCGATTCTACGAGACGGTCCGGTTTGCCAGACGGCCCGAAAAGCGTGCCTTGATAGGAGCAGTAATAATAGCAGGATCCAGACAAATCATTTCTGACTGACCGGGTTCCGTTTCCCAGTATTGCTGGAACATCCACAGTGTTTAGCAATACATATCGAGTGGTGTACTTAGGCCTTGGGACTGTCTGTCGACGTGTGCTTTTACCTTTGCTCGAATCGGTTTATCGAGTGGGGCATAGCGTTTTTCAGACGAGGGATCTCAGAAAGTCGGGAGTTAACCCTGCCGTAGCGTCGAAAGCGTCTCTGGTTTCTTTGGGGAAAACATTCACACGCTACAGAGCGGCAATATACACGGTCACTAGACCTTTTTAGAGTCGGGCGGTTTTTTGTCGCGAGGCACACTCCTCAGACGCTCCTTGGACAGTTTTTGCACCCGGATCTTCTTCGTTTCCTTCAGCCAAGACGAGTGCGCCTGTTGTTTCGGCGAGTAAAGAGCAGCGACGTCACGACAAAAAAGGGCATCAATGCAGCAGCATGAGAGACGCCACGAATCCAGAAGGAGTTTTTGACGACATGGTTCCCGAGAACGAAATGACGGCAGGCACAAGAAAATGTCGGCAGGAGGCAAGCAGAAGACCTTGCCACATATTCGAGGCTATGTCTGCTTGGCTTAGCCTCGGGGTTAGTGTTGTTCTGAATCGCTTAGGGTCAGGGTCGGGGTTAGGGTTGGCTGCTGTTCGTCTCGTACAAAGTGTGTGTCAGTCATTGTCTCGAAAAGGCGGCAAGCAACCCTCGTGACACGCGCTTCTATTTTCGTGTGCCCCCAAGACGGAGAACAAATAATTCACTCTATTTTCATACGAACCAATTAAATAATGAATACAGGTCCATCCACTTTATTGTTCTGGTCAGAGTGCATATCCGAAAGGAAAAAAACATATTTAAAGCAAGTCTCCTCGAAGATTTACAGAAAGAAAAACCAGACCTCATTACTTTTTGTTTAGCTTCGTATACGCGTTCTAAAAATACTACGCACATACCATGGTACGTAACGTGCAATGAGACCTTTTACAGCTTTGTCCTCGCCACATGTAGTTCATAACAACATCCACTATTCACCTTTTTAGAGAAGCTCCAGCTTTTCCCGAAACCACTGCGGGGATAACAGGAGGGGGGGGGGGGGGGGGGGGGGGGGTTCCAGAGCGCAGGAGGGATGTTTGGTTTAAGGTGGCGGCGCTCATGGCCGAGGGTGACCGGTACATTACTGCTTACAAGACATTTGGGGATTTTCTTCCCACAAACCGTCGAGCGACATATTCAAAATACCCCCTTATATGCAACAACAGTCCTGTAGTTTCAGTCTGCTCGGAAGAAGAAGGTACTCTTGTACATGTTGTGGTGATCGAAAGGTACCTTGAACTTTCGATCAGACTGGGAGGGTTAGGGTGGGTGAAATTCATCACGTTTTGGTGTGAGCTACTGCTATTAATAGTGCGAACATAAAGACAATTGTTATTTATTGTCGATTATTTTTCACCTTCAGAACTTCCACATTCTGTTTTCGCGGACCTAACGTTCTCTCAGATTGACTCCCGTGTGTTCCTTCAATATTTTTCCCTCTGTTACATTGACAAAACTGTGATAGAACGCCTCTCTATCTAGGTTCATTTTGTTTTTGTTAACTGCGTTTTTGGGGGAAGTGCTCTCCGACCGTTAGCGCGATAAGAATAGTACTTAACAAATTGTTCAGTTCAGGAGACGATACTCGGGGGCAACCTTATCGCAGTAGTAGGTTTCGCTAGGGGCGTTTCGACGCTGTCTAGAAAACGACGAGTTCGCTAGGTGCGTTTCACCAGGCGTTCTGGCCATGCTCTTCGAGTCCTGCTCGGAGTTTCGGCCGGTGGATGTGACGACTACTGTACGCGTTAATAAAAGGCTGCGAGTGTTCTTCGAACTACCAGATGTACATTTCAAGTTTGTCTGTCGCACCGGAGGCCTCCACATTTTGTCACAAAGGTTATTTTCCAGGTCTATACTGTTCCGTACCTTGTCCAACCACTGCTCCACCTTTTGGTTGGCGAAGAAGGCGTCGAGACCCGGAATGACAATCGTCGCCACGGCGAGAGCGGCGGCGGTAGCTGATTCCGACCAGCCCAGGCTGTCGGTTCCGATCTCGCTGGTTCCGAGACCCCAGAAGAATATGGCTGGTGCGGACAGGAGATTCGTCATGACCGAATGCCTGCGGACAGTATTGCAGTGGTAGTGGACAGCAGTGTCGCCAGGTGTCGTTTGCTATAGGTGACTGCTATGGGGACGACACAATCAGTACCTCCTGCCAGTTTTACATATTGATTAGGTTCTCGTTGATGCCCATGCGTCTGAGGTTGGTTTCAGGGATTGGACGTACATATCAGTTTTGCACAAAATCAGGTCACTGAATTGGGCACAGCATCGGTCATTTCTTACGAAAACAGGCTTTGTCCCTTACCGGACTGCAGTCCCATGTTGAGGACTAATACGTCAAATTCAAAGCCCGTTTTTTACCCTCAAAACGGGACTGCAGTTCGAAAAGGGTTAATACTGCCAGCACGAAAAAATGTAGCCCATGAATGGTAGGCGCTCGCCGTCTCTAGCAAATGGTAAGAAATTTGCAATGTATGAACGTTCTTCTCTCTCCGCCAGAATGAGGATATTAGCTCAACATCTGAAATAAAGTTTCTGAAGAAATGGGAGGCATACTCCGGAAGTGATGCGCCATTGTTTCTCTGAGGCTTCTTGAGCCGTAATGCCATTACTAGTCGTAAATTGTTTCGCGGGATATACAGCAGTGTTGCGCTGTAGCTTTCGTTCGTCGAACAAAGCTGCCATGCCCCCGTTAATCTCACTCCCTTGTTACCACACTCTCTGCAACCGGGTCTTTTGTCGTTATGCTTCCGTGGGACTCGTATTTCGTAGTCATGAGGCGCAACTTCACTACCTGTAGTTGGCAGACGTGGGCAACAGCGCGAAACAGGACGAAATATATATGTTCTATTTTAACGCCTCTTTTTTTAGTATGTTGTCATGGTAAGCAGATGAAGGTGTCGTAGCCATGCTCTTTTGAATTACTCCGCCCAC
This sequence comes from Macrocystis pyrifera, assembly GCA_031763025.1. Classification (NCBI taxonomy): domain Eukaryota; class Phaeophyceae; order Laminariales; family Laminariaceae; genus Macrocystis; species Macrocystis pyrifera. The sequence goes on along the minus strand of JASSKH010000016.1, from coordinate 9,760,151 downwards.
CATTCCGCCAACGTTGCGATGCTTCCTGATGTACTAGTGGTACGATCGCTTTTTTTCCGCCAGCGGGGCTGGTACAGGTAAACGTACATATCCACACCACCGACGTTCGGACGCTCACTCATGCCTTGAGTTGTGATTGCCGACCACTGGCCCATGCTGCGACGCTATGTAGCGAAACGCCAACCCACCCATCTACCCCACCCACATACACCCCCAGCACGTTTTCTTTGAAACTATCCATCCACCAACCCACCAACGTGGCGATGCTTACGGCAGTACTAGTGGTACGACACCTTCCACGCCAGTGGGACCGTTATACGTAGGTGCCCACACCGCCGACGTTGCGATGCCTACCCATGTGTTGGGTTGTGTTTGCTGACCACCCGCCCATGCTGCAACGCTATGTGGTCCCATTTTCGGGGAAACATTACTTATAATTTGACTAATTTGTACCCAAAACGGGACCGCAGTCTCAAAAGGGTTAACATGATAGCACACACCGTCACCCATAAATGATTCCCCAAGCGTGCCCCTTAAAGAGGTTGGGGCCAGGCGACACCTGACACATGGTATGAGCAGGACTAACTCCAACCTTATCGTGACACCGCCCTCGAACCACGTTGAGCGTAAGCTTTGGCCTTCACCTGCCGGGATTTGATATAGGGCTCGCCGCTGAGCACGGCTTCTTTAGAGAACGCGGTCCCTTCCAGGGACAGCCTACATGGAACTCGAGTAGTTTTCTCCCCACCACGGGACTGCAGCCCTAAAATATATTAGTCCAAATTTATTACCTTGCTCTCCACCAAAAAGTGCGTCATGTGATTAATAAACGTAAACAAATTAATTTTCAATATCAGTACTTGTAGTGCATCTAAATAGTCCTTATACTGTATCTGCCGAGCCAGAGTGGTGCCTAGTAGGCCGTTTCTTGTGCGTGAGCCTATTCTGAACGGACACGCGTCCCTGTATTCAGGCAGAGGCGTGCTGCGGGGACAGGAAGGTTGGTGGAGCACGTTCGGGGTTTTCGCAGTCTTTGTAGATGGGAGTTGTCTGATCGCACGCGGATAATCGTCTCAAAATGTACTGCTTCAAAACCCTCGCCGCTATCCGGCGAGCAACTTTCACGACGCACAAACCAATTTCGAAAGGCGAATCGAGACACTGTACTGACACATTATATGCATACCAGGTATATACTCGACACATGGTGGAGGAAGGTTCATTCGAGTAAGAGGGGTACCAATACACCTAATCTGGCCTACTTGTAACGGGCACAAACGAGCGACATGACAGGGCTGCGTGCACTCTACCGATGCCTCATGCTATGGAGTGTCACCTGTGGTCCTTTTGGAGGACGGGCTCGTCCCTGGAGATGAGGGTTTTAGCCCATGTCAGCATCGGCGCCATGAGCGTCAGGAGTAGGAGCAGAACCAGAGGACCGGCGCCGCCGCTCGATGCCACCTCTGGTAGGAGCAGCTGGAATATCTGTGGCACGAACAATTTCACACAGCAGCGTTAACGGTGTGAGCTCAAGACCAGGAGAGCGTGCTCCCCCTTTTCGGGCACAGCAGTAGTAGCCAACAAACGACCTGAGGATAAGATCGTTGTCGTGACGAAAGCTTGGGGGACCGTCCAAAGTGCATGCAGCCTGTGGAAGAGGGCGCCCCACCCGACGACTCATCCCCGCGCTATGCATACGGGGTTCCATGTTTTGGCTCGACATTGTTTCGGTCCGGTTGTGAGCTTCTTCAGGTGAGCAACTGCTACTTTGCCGGCGAGTGTGACTATTTTACTACTATAGGTGTTGTAGGACCACAGTAGCAGTTTCAGATGTTTCACCCACTTAAGGATATAGATCATTCCAGGCAGATAGGTAATCTTGTCCCGATCTTGTATGATCTACAGTAGCTAGCTCACGTTGTCGTGTGGGAGCCGTACATATCTGCGCGATCAAGGACATGTCTCCTGGGTGTGATCTGTACTATGCAGATAGATCCTACACAACCTCTCACGAAGTTAGGGAAGGGACTAGATCATCTAGATCATGATCCATCTGTAGATCATATGCCCGTTCGAGGTGTGGTAGTGTTTGCCGTGTTTGCGCGAACTGATTTTCTTCCAGGTCGTCTTTCGGGTGAGATATTGAGCTCTTCCATGTAAGGAGTGCGGGAGACTATGCGCTTCACCGTGGCGTTGTTTCAAGATGAGTGAGAACATCCAAACGAGCTGAGTAACACAGAGTCGAACTGCCAAGTACAACTCAAACATCGCGTAGAGAATGGATTTCAACGTAGAGGACCGTGAACAGCAGCAATATTCCCGATCTTGCGCATGATCTATTTAAGGGGGGGGCATATAAAATAGGACCTACGGTACATACAAAAAACGATATGTTTCGTTATTATAAACAACAATATTTGGTTCTATTTACTATGCCCCCCCGTAATAGCTCATCCTGTTGCCGGGCGGGCCCTCCATGCCATGGGACACGTTTCCTCTGGATTTATTCTGCACTGCACAGATCCTGCACAGCATCCTCATAGCAGCAGGTAAGGACAAAGATGACCTACTGCATACAGTCCGCCGTGTGGCACACTTTCTCTGTCCCATCGAGTTACATATGGTCTCTCACAGGTAAAGTTAAGTCTATTGTGGGATGTGGAGATGGTATCACAGGAACGATGTCGCCGACGCCATAACAGTCGGCACACCGCTGGAAACGAAAAACTTAAATGGAGATGTGGAAAGAACCAAATCCGATTGTCGGATTGATACTCACCCGTATAGTATAGTACGTAGCGAACAAGGCCACAACTGCTGTGCTGTAAAGGTGGTGGCTTCATACCTGAGCTCCTCGAGGAGCTCAATAACTTACCCGAAACATCACGTCACCAGAAATCAGTTCGGGCCGTCCGACAATAAGCAGTTGTGGTGCTTCTACTGTTGTAGTCCCACACCACGCTGGCCTTGCACTGACCGGCACAGCATAAATAGTGGGTCACCCGAGGAGCTCAAAACAGTCAGAAAATAATGGCTCGGAAGTCAAAGAGCGAAACGTCTACCGTTTGACGGGTCAAAATCGTACCTGGCGCGCAGTACGGCGTGAATCCTTTTGGAACTGCGGTCAAACCCGTTCAGGGGACAGGCCACTCGAATGCTAACTTATTTTGTACTCCAAACGGGACTGCAGCCCTGAACGGTGTTTAGGTCTGATGCGGCGCTGTATCGTACCTGCTGTCAAGATACAGTAGTACCAGGTAGGTGGTTTTGTTGTGAATGCGTCAATCCGAGACGAAGGCATGTCCTTCTCTGTGAATACCAGGTACAAGAAAGTATACAGCGATATACCCGATAAAAGACCTGAGCGGATGTATGCACAACACCCATACGTCCCTGTAAACACACGCAAGGCAGTTGGCTATGCAATTATTACGGGGGACCATAGTAAATAGGACCTACGCTAAACTCAAAAACCTATATATTTCACTATTTTTACTAGCAATTTTTGGTCCTATCTACTATGGTCCCTCGTAATACTGTATTGTCCCCACTATAGAGGTGCGCCCTAGAAGACATCAGTTGTTACAGCAGACTAGAGTTCTCCCTTCTGTTGTTTTTTTGGCTGATCGCAAAGGCCTTTTCCTGTTTGGCTTCGTATTTGACGAACTGTGAGGTTCTTCTTTTGTGTGTATCGAGCCGTGAGTTCACACGAGCACGGCTCCTCTACTGGCTCACTCTGAGCAAACCAACCAATCAGCTTCCATCTTCTGAGCAAACCATCCAATGAACATCGGCATTGGGGTCACCGACACCATCTTCTCTTCTGTTGAAGCTTCTCGTACGAGTCGCCTCCCCGTGACTTCGCGTTTGCCTCAAACATCGACGGTATATTGACCGGGCATCGGCAGTCGAGTCTAGGCGTGTGCACCAGCCACGAACAGGTACACACGTCAATCGCCATCACTCAATAGACATGTGAGTAAAATGAAATTGCAAACCCCGCTTGCCTACATCTGTATACTGTATACAACGGATAGCACCTGAACACGAATGGTGCACATCACGGTATTACGTAGAGCTGCTCAGTTTCCTGAAGGAGCCCTGCCTGGTCGGTTAAAACCCGACGTGCTCCGTCCCGGCATTGTATGGACGCGAGGGTCTATAGCCATAAGACAACGGCCACATATTGAATATAACCCCCGCCCCCCGCCCTTTAACTCCCCTCCCTACAGAATACACTGGTACTTGGTAGATATTGGGATATTCTGGGTTGGCGTCGGTTGACAACCACGCTGTAACTCACGCCTCTCAGGGCGTGAGCCAGACAACCAGAGTACTTTTTTCTATTTTAGTTTTGGCGGTCACCACGGCTGGCGGTCAAATTCGATCATTATTTTATGCTTGGCGAACCTATTCACTGCACCAGGGGGATGGAAGTATTACGCAGTGTGTGCATATAGCAAGTCACCAATGAGGTGGTTACATAGTAAACACTGGAAGTGTCCACACTAGAATATAAACCAATTCATCGACGGTGTCGTCCATGTGTAAGAAAATCCGCCTGAAGAGCGGTTGTCAGTAGGATGCACAGCTCGCCCTTTAGGCGACTCGCCTAACATCTCATTCATGGCGCTTCGAGCCTGGTGCAAACAATGTCTGCCTGGTCAGTGAAAACCCCACGCGCTCCATCTCGGGTATCGTGGGGATCTGTGAGGGTCTATGATCATACGAATACGCTCATGCACGATAATGATGATAAGAAGTACTCCCCCCCCCCCCTCTCCCTCAGCTGTTTTTTTTTTTTTTTTTTTTTTCGGAAAATAATGCTCGCACCCCTATCGGCACATGCTGCGTATGGTAGAGGTGCGTCCATTTTTTTCGGGGGTTCTTTCGATTCTTGAATATCTATACTAATACGTAGTGAGTACAAACTGAATTGGGACGCGTTCTATGATAGAGGTAGCACATTTCCGTTGAAATGTTTCCTGGATGACGGGGTTCCTTAACCCAAAATCGTCGGAAGGCAAATCTTGCTTCGAAAATTGTCGAAAATTGACATTTTTGTACACTTGGGCCATGGGATTCTTCATCGGAGTGCCGTTGGAGTTTTGCTTAAATCAGTTTTCGCGTGAGGTATATGGAGTTCCTAGAGGGAGGAGCCTCAGAATTATTAGGGTGAACCTGCATCGTAGAACGCCTCCTGGGGGAATTCCAAAGTGCAACTTTGACGAAAAACCCTGTGTGGCCTAGGTATATGCAAACACTATCATCACTTAGCCAAACAAGAATGGGATTCCGACGACTTTGGGGTATCCCCGCGGGGGCCCTGAGACTTATACTACAATAATAGACGGTAACGCTTGGTGCTATCAATCGTCTACGAGCAGCATGAGCCCGGCAGTACATGTGGACCATCTTGCAGCCGTGTTTTACCGCTCCCGGCATCGCACGCAACTCGGACACTATTTGCTATCATCGCCCATCCACGCAGTGACCGTCTCGGTGATCATCAATTTCCATTTTCCCCTCTGAAGGTTCCAAGAAGGTTAAGAACGTCTGCCATTCGGAGAAAGAAATTGAACAAACGTGCTAACCTCATCGTAGCACGTGTCTTACATCTTCACTCGCACCCTCCCCACTACCCCCATCTTCTCACCACGATAAGCTTTCCTGGGATGAAGGATTGCATCTTCGACTCGATGGTTGACGCTTTGTCTTGTACGGCGATCGCTTTCTGGAGGCACACACACGGCAAAACATGCGACGGTTACTGGTGTCGCCCCTTCTGCCCCACACGCGGTTGTGGCGCATAAGGTTCAGCATTCCCATAGCTCGCCGGTTGCACCAAATGTTGAAACGAGTCCAGATTGGCGGGAAGATAATCAATCTACTGTAAATTAGAAAACTGTAAAAACTGTGCATTTGCTTTTTCATTGGTCTATGACACGTACCACCACCAAACAAGAGGGTTTTGAATTCAGCAAGTTGGTTTTGGGAAAAGAGCAGGAAGGTCTCCTTCTTTAGGCTATGAAATTTTATATTCAAATTTGGGGAGTTGGTACCGACGACGGAAGGCATGCCGTCGATGGTAACGCGGGTTTGGCGTCTATCTTTCAGCACACATCAGACACCAAAGACCGAGAGCCCCGCGAACCTCGTGAACCTCGCCGTCGGCGACGACGGACAAACGCGACGACTTCTTCCGCGCAGGAGGGCAGGAACGGATCCAAACACAGGACGCCCCGAACTGCATACGCGCCATCTGTATCGCTGGTGCACCAGGCACCACAACTGCATCAGCAGCCGCAGCAGCAGCAGCATCAGCAACAGCAGCATCACCAACAAGAGCCGCAGCGGCAGCAACAGCCACAGCAGCTGCTGCTGCAGAGGAACCACCACCACCATCTGTGAGAGCAGCAGCCACAGGGGCAGCACCAGCTTCAACTGCAGCGCCCACGGCAGCGCACGCAGTTCAATCGCCAGCCGCGTTTGGAAACCTTCCTCCTGTGTTTATTGCCCTACGACCAGCTTAAACCGAAAAATATGCCGTTCCTCGATCGGACGCAAACACGTGTTATTTTCAATACAATCGAATCTAAATTGGTATCTTCCTTTCAAATGTTACATTTCTTGGCTCTCCGCTAAACATATGGGCCCTGACTCACGCTGTTGCGCTTTCCGCTAGGCAATGCTTATGCAATCAAGCGTCCTTACGCGTTTGCACTCAGTGAGACTCGAACCCAAATATTGACTTTCGGTGGGCTGGCGGACCACCTACCAAGCCAATGGGGACGCCACCAACAGCGTCACGAGCTCATTCACAAAACGATATTTCACAGTCGTTGCGTGCTAAGGTAGGGGAAGGGTGCCTATTATTGCCTTGTAGTTGTTTCAAGCGAGGCTCCCGACTTGAGGAGGCCTTTCGACCTAGAGCTCACCATGTTCGTTTTTTAGAAAGGATCAACCACCGAGGTACTCAGTCAGCGCTGACCGAGTAAGTAGCTCAAGTGGCACTCCACGCGTACGCTCTGATCGAGCGTTGTTTTGGTTGTCGTGTTTCTCTCCACTTGGTAGTTTTTTTTCAACGCCGGGGGGGTATGAAAAAGCGGGAAAACGATTCTGGCGGGAATCGAACCCAGAACGTTTTTGGACTTTTCATCAAGGTTAAAAACTGAGCTACTCAGTCACAGCTCCATGGGATTGTGTGCTACGAGCTGCAACATCACGTTTTCTTCAAAGGACCAATTTTGAGCGAAGTGCCGCTCGGGCGGCCTAAACGTGATAGTTAAACGTTGACCGTGGTAGTAAACATAAATACATCATACCCCTCCCCCTCTCCTCCTATCGTAGTTCTAGGCTTGTTTTGAGTGAGGTAAAGAGACACTCGGACTGAAGAATACGCGGTAGTGTTTTATTTTGACGCAGTAGTGACAATTCTGGCACTGCACCCCTCGCCCCCCCCCGACATCGGATATTACACCAGTCATGGCACGCGACACTAACCTTGAGGTCCTGGTTCCTTCGCCTGACGAGCGTTACCATCTCCCGCGGAGCCTCCTCCAGAGCCGCCTCCATCATCGAAGTAACGTTGTCATCTTCGTCGATGCACATGAGCGCGTCCATCTGCGGTGGTTTGGTTTTCGTCGCGCACAGAACCCGATCGGTCGTTGTGGTGATGCATGGGGGGTACCGTATACTGGTACGTTGTGAGTGAGACTCGACAACCCCCCTGTAAATAAGGGGTTGCATCATTTTTTTGTTCGGTGTTTTTGTGACCGGTGGACCGCCTCAAGTGATGAGCAAGTCTTAGTATGCACCGGTTAGCGTGGTGGTTTTCACCGCAATAAGGCGTGTTTGGTTCAGGACTACATCAACGCAAAAAAATCATGTTTCGGTTGGAGACATTTCAGCTCCCCTGCCGTGCTAGGCGCTCAGCCAAAAGCGCACCATACCCGTGGCATTGCCCTTAAGCTGAGTGCAATGGTCTGGGTGGAACACCTACTGCGGTGTACCAGGTATAGGAGAAGCACCCGAGTTGAGATTAACTTGCCTCATTGAAGCTGTCATCCTTATGCAAGTCCCGCTCACATGCGGTAATTGGTAGGATGCAGCTCACCCTTCATGGGACTCGCCGAACACTTCACGGCGCTTCACGCTTGGTGCAAGCAATTCCTGCCTGGTTGATGAAAACCCGACATGTTCCGGCCCGCCATTGTTGGGATGCGAGGGTCTATGGTCATACGACTACGGCCATGCATGAAATCGAGTACCTCTCTCCTATCGAATACCCCCCCCGCCCCCCCGACAAGGGTCTATGGTCATACGACTACGGGCGTACATGATATCGAGCACCCCCCCCGCCCAGCCGCCAACAGATTGATTCTTTCTTTGCATTCGATGTTGTGTTGTTAGCTGTTTGTGATTGACGGTATTGTTTGTACTTCGTGTATTAATAGTAGTATTGTTACTACTTTCGTGTTCCACTTGGTGATTTCGCCAAAAAGACATTATTAGATATTAACGGTGCATCCCCCTCCCCGCCCCCTCCCTAGTCCATCCGTCCACCAAGCAAGATTTTTAGGCTGACGAGCATCGTTTAAAATCGAAATGTTGCTGGTGGGTGGTGTCAGTGGTGGTGGGACCAACCACCCCACGCATTAACCTAGGCACCCAGCAAATCAATCCTGCCTGCCCGCCCACCCACCCACCCATACCCGCCCGGGCAACAACAAAATATTAATTATCTGACGCGCATCGGTTAAGAGCGAATACCATCCCCACACATTTGTTGAAACACAGTACAAAAAGCAGGACCGCCAACGCAGGAGCACAATTCAGTTTCGAGTTTGACGACTTCAAGGCGCCTGTCACGCTCCTTGTCTCTATCGTTCTTGTAATGCAGTACACTGGCAATGTACTGAAATTGCGCTACGGTGGTGGTAGCAGTTCTATTTGCCTTTTGAGGCTCCTCACTGTAGGAGCTCTATACTTTTACAATGTCAATAGTAAGTCGCCCAGAAACAGATGTTGAGAGCAGCAAAAAGTGCTACTGCTGTAGGTGTAACTCCGAAAGTATCGCGGAACGCTGCGGATATCCCAATGGTACTGGGTGAAGGAGCTCGGCCAGTCTGAAGTGCTTTTTTCCAAATCGTGCTTTCGCTACCCTAGCACGCCTCAGTTGGCGATGATTAATACTTGTTAGGTTGTCGGTGCAGAGTTATACCGTCTACCGTACTTCAGCAGCCACCCGGGTGCAGCCGACGGTTTATTAAAGCGTACGTGCGGTGAGATCAAGGGACATCGCACGCACTACCACGTTAGGGATGACACATATTACAGCAGTATATGGTCAGTGTCATCAAGTCACTGCTTTGATAACACAGGGTTACCTGGCACAACGTAGCTCGTACTGCCGTGCGTAGGCACTACTCATCTAGAGGTAGGATATGTTGCTACGGTTATCATGTGGTATAGCACCAGCACGTAGCCGCAGGTTATACAGTTTTTCGAAGTACTCGTACACAAACCTAAATGCGTTTCAACATCAGTAGTATCGTGCACGTACGCACATGTAGTACGGATGTGCTGGTTAGCGCAAAGAAGATATCGTATCTACAGAATCTACAGCAGCACAGAATGTACAGCAGCACATGTGTGCGTAGTGTAGAAGGTATCTTCAGTATCCCCCCGGAAGCGGTAGCACAGGATTAGCTTATGGTTGGAGCAACAAGAGAGGCTATACGGTGAGCTTAAGCTTTGATTTTACCAATCCGGCTGATGATAAAAAAAACAGGTCATGAGCACGTACACTAAGATATGTCGATTGTTGCAGAAAAAAAACTAGGGGTCCCCCCCTGTTCTTGTGTGAGCTGATTGCAAGCACCCTTCCCCGTTTGGTTTTTGTTTTGAACGCACTTTAAGGGTCCTCCGTTGTTTCGAGCCGCGAGCGCACACGCGCACCGCTTCTCTATGAGCTCACTCTACCTTTGCTCACATCAGATTCCATCTGCTGAGCAATCCAATCAATTGTCATTGTGGCCTGGGGGTCACCACTCACAGTTTCGTCGTGTTCTCTTCTATTGAAGCTTCTCGTAAAGGTTCTCACCCAAACGCGAATGCATTTCCCTCAGGCATCGACGGTGTATTAACCGGCCATCGGCAATCGAGTCTGGGCGTACGCATCAGCTGCGAACTGGTCCACACGTCAATCGATGTACCCAGTGCCCTACCGTAGGTACATGATTGCTGTAGCTGACGCTGTTCGTTCCAATGAACCGATCTTAAGGCCTTGACAGTAGTCGCCGCCAGGCGAAAGGATCGGGCATATGCTGCTGAATGGTGGGGAAGAGTTGTCATACGAATCGAATATTGGTAGGGTGTAGACCGATTCTTCAAAAGGTTTTACCTAGAATTTAGTGCGAAATAGAATACCTCGTGCGATTAAAGTAGAGCGCCTTAGGCAAGAAAGCCTACGGTGTAGCCTTTGGCGCGTTCAGTTGTATTACATTTCTAAATTGGGACCCCTCCGCCGTTAAGGCTGGAGAGGGTTTGCCTTGGTTCCTTGTGTATTGAGAACGGTTGGATAATATATACAATTTTGGAACCTCGGAGACACGACAATATACGGCTCAAAACATGCATTCACAATGGCGGAAATAGCTGCGTAGAAACGGCGCGCAACAAATACCCAGCGGCAGAATCTTGAACCAATCAGAGAAGTATGATTCATATGATGTACATAGCGTGTCACGAAACCGGACCTCACAGAAACTACAACTCCCATTACCTAGTCTTGCGCGAATAGTGCTGATGAATTTTAAACAAAGTTAGATTCTGAATATACTGGGCAGCAGTTCCATCGTCGAAAAACAGCACAGTCAGGCGGAAGTAAAATTAGCCAAAAATGTGCTACCGCGCTATCGTAGCAGCGCCGCTGGCACCGAAAACAGCACTGGACCATACCTCCGTGTCGAGAATGTTCTCACGCATAGCGTTAAATGCCTCCTCGAATATTAAAACGCGCCCAGACTTGACCGCATGGATTAGGAGGTTACGCCCCCAACGGTCCTTCATCTTGAGTTGCTCCCGAAGCTGAGGGGGAAGGGGGCGGTGAGAGTTCCGGTGCAGAGACGATTACGTACATACGTATACAAGAAGCAGTGCATACGTTCAAGAGAGGTTACCGCTGTGCGCGGTTTGAGGCAACTACTCAAAGGTACCGTAGAATACGTGTGATAATATACCAGACCTTATAACAAGTGTTATTACATAAAATGCTACCATGTAACACGCGTGATACAAGAACAATACCGCCGAACACGCTTGACAAGATAACACACCCGCCTCCGACGATTTTAGAAAGCGGGCCTTCTTGAACACGGCGGGGCGAGAGTACAAACGCCTGGCAGCGCGTCTGCGGCAAAAAACTCTCGACGAGATCTTCCCACCCGAAGCAGACATTTTTGTTGTGTGCGACCACGGTTAGGAAAACCATCGACTCTGAAAATCATGGCAGGGTGTGTGCAGGTTTCGCTCTTGTAGAGTGTTGCGTTCTGTAGCCGCCGCCTTGGGGCCCGGGTACCGTCGGCAACCCGACTACGATCTAGGTCCATTATGGCGAACTTGATTGGGTGTGGGCGATTTTCTGCTTTGAACTCGATAGATCAATCCGTGTTCAAGACTCGAGAGGGGGGCGAGGGGGGGGAGGGGAGTGGGGTGAGAGGCAATGCTCACCGAGATAACAAACAGAAACAGTTTAGGAATAAAATTGTTAACGAGCGCGGATGTATTGTTTTATATGTATCTCGTAGCGCGCATATGTTCCACATGTAGCAGGCACGCACCGCCATACAGTTGGTCGTCGGGAGTACTCACTCCTAATCTGTGATGGCTAAGCTAACACAAACTTTCAGTGTGGCAGGAAACCGCCAGCACCTCCTCCTACCTGCCCCTTCCACAAGACCTCCCCCACCATGGCCCAGCACGTCTTGAATACCACCAACTTGGGGTTCGTCGTCTCACTGATGTTCCTACGGGCATCCGCGACGTCTTCGCCAGTCTCGTCACCCTGGACCATCATCGAACTTTGCGGCCGGTTTTCAGACGTTCTCGAGTCAAGCCCTCCCCCAAGGCCCTCGCGTGCGCTGTCGGACGCGGATGGATTGCCTCCAGCTTCAAGGTCGCTCTCCTCCTGCCCTTCCTGCCCCTCGGAAATGACTTGAAAACGGCCCACAGCTGGCGACCCAAGAGGGCGAGTATAGTTCGACGTTGAATGGTGTGCTGTGGCTTGAGCGGAGGTTTTCTGCGCGGCTGTCGCTCGGCGTTGGCGCATGATAGCAGCCGTTTTTTTTTTCGGCGTCAGTAGGTGCGACTGTGCCACCAGACGTCGCGTGCATGAGAAAATTCATCCCGTTTACGTCCACGTCCTTGACAAGGTCTCTTACCTAGGTACGGGTGAGCATACGGTTAGCGGGCTGGATGACGTCATTCTATACTAGCGGGTAGGGGAGCCGGAGAAGACGAGCGCTTTTTGGCACACGGACGTTTATCACCACGAATCGTTGGCATCGCATAGTACAGCGGGCGACGGGTGGTGAGATACCCGAGTGCAACGTATCCTAGTTTTGTGAAAGGCTCATCACGAGAGAGAGAGGCTTATCACGAAGGAGGCACTCCACACCCCACCTAATTACAGACGTTGACCACAAGAGTAGGCTGAGTCCGGTATACCATCGGATAGGTCGCAAACAATGATATGCTATACACACCAGACATAATTCGCTTCTCATTGATAAATGCTCGGCGCCTACCGTACCACGTAACTCTGAGCATGATGAAAGTTAATATTACGGGGGGCCACATTAAAATAGGACCAAATATTGTCGGTAAAAAGAGGGAAATAACTAGGTTGTTGTGTGTACCGTACATTATATTTACTGTGGTCCTCCATAATAATATAACAAGGTCAGTAGGCTTGAGGCGTGTCTGAGTGCAATGGAACACGCTCTGCATAACGCGAGAAGGGTGGTACAGTCGTGTACCCTGTGGCACTCAAAGCAGAAAGAAAAATGACCAACCTCGGTTTAGGTTCCTTGATGTTTGTTCCGTGGGCAATTGCAATGGAACGCGCTCCGCCGTTCGGTCAGCGTCGGTCTGCACTTGACGACTACGCTGGTTCAGCGCACAAATACCGCCGGCATATCGAAGGCGTTATCATGATGAAATTCACGAATCACTACAACGATCTACCTGGTAGGTACACAACTCCTTCTCATTTTGTTTCGTTTTTTAGGCAAGGTGTTTCGACAAAAAGGGGTGCGCCGCGCGCTACCCTCTTCCCTCGAAACCATCCCATCGGATTAACTTAAGGTACTCATACGGCACGCGCGAAGGTGAGCGACAAACCCGTAGTATCCGGTCAAAACGCGCGACAATTGCGTAGCGACCGCGAAAGAGGGGCTACATGGTTCGCGAAAGAACTGAGTCATACCCATTTAGACGAGCGTCCTTAAGCGCAGGGTTCGGATCAATATAAATTTTATCGACTTGTTACCAACACGACGCAGCAGGTCACGCAGTATTGCATATATATCGGGCGGTAAAGCGGATACCGGTCCTGCTGTACCCCGTGCTCGGATGGTGACAGCATGCACCCGTTTCGCCACATGTAAATCTCGATATTTAATTTCGGCCTTGTTGCTCATCTCACCGGCTACTTGAGGCTAAGATCGTGGTACATCGTTTCTGTGACTGATCCTGCTATTGGTCGAATTAGGTTCCGACGCGCCTTTCTCCAGGACCTCCCGGTAACAATGACCGTGGCTGAACAACGAAACATTGACCGTAGTATCCTACTATTGCCCGGAGAACCCGCAAGACACGCATCCCCTTGTATGAATTTCCAAGCTGATTTGTTTAGTCAGCATCGAGAGTGCAAACGCCGAGTGATGAGTTTGCTTGGAAATACCTCGTTGAGGTCTTTGCAACGTAACTTATTTTCGTTGTGTCCGCCCCCCCCCCCCCCCTTTTTCGACAAACCTCTACTCCGAATAGTTTTCCAGGGAGGTGTATAGCTCGTGTGGTCTACGGATATAGCGAGCAGTGCTTCTTCAGAATGCCTGAAATCACATTACGTAGAGGTCCGACACCTGGGCCCACGAGTAGACTACGGTGGAGGCGGCGAGGGGATGGGGGGGGGGGGGGGGGGGCGGTGTGCCGTATGGGCACCTTGGAGGGGTTGAGGAGTGTCCTGCACGCGCTTATCACAGTCGTCATGCCCAGCTGGTTCCCGCACCGTGCGGCGTGCATGAGGATGTTCCAGCCGTTCCCCGACTTCGTCTGCAGCTGCTCTTCAACCTGTGAGGGTGGACAAGAGGACGGGAAAGGGGGGAAAGGGTTCCAGATGGCAGGCGTTTTATTCTCCTCTCGGTGCACTATAGTGGCGTTACAGCAGTGTATATAAAGGTGTCGATCAATGTATTCTCAGCGTTCCACAGAATATGTAAGGGGTAACGATGTGGTACACAAGTACCATTGCGCCTGCCATTCGATAAGGTGCAGTTGCAGGAGCTTTAACATTGATCACCCATAAACATTTCCCGAGCGACGAAAACTGACGGAATCGAAACCACACGCATAGCTGACCTAATGCATAGTGGCGTAACAGTAGATAGTATCAGGGTAGAGCGAAACGATTTGCTTTGAAGTACGTTGGGCTGTTGACTCAGAGCGTTTTCGTGCATCGAATGGTCGGAACGATCAGTGGGGCTCACTTAGTAGCTAAATACTCCCTTCTATATTCGTGGAAACCCTTGTGTACACTGGAACGCGTGGTGTGCATCGCCTCACTGCACAGTACGACGTCAAGGCGACCACTGCTTCAGGGGAAGCACGTTCGCGTACATTACTTGTTCCTGTCGAGCACCCTGGTTAGTGCGCCGACATGAATTTACGAAACTATTGTTGGTGGAATCTAGCTACAATAACGTTGACATATGTCCTCGGTCTAGTGTGCCGGGGGGGGGGGCGGGGTGGGTAAGCGACACTGATCTAAACATAAGACACGCGGCACGATACAGGAGTAGAGGGACGCGTGGTATGGCAGGTTTCCTGTCTAGCACTTACTTTTTCTGAGTCTTACCCAACCAACGACCGGTCTAAAAACAATTAGTACCAGGTGCATACTAAGCCCGATGCACAATAAAAAGGCTTGCGAAGATTAGCATACGCAAAATAAGGCTTCGCCGCGTTGGAGTGACGACCGCCTACGGCTCCTCGCATGCCTGTAATGGCTGAGGGCGTACCGGTTTCCAACTTGGGGCTGTTGCTGCATCATTACTGTCTAGGGGTGCAAAAGAAAAAAACTAATAATTGAAGAGAACCCTCTTCTGCAAAAGCAAGGAGCACAAACATTGCAATCTGCCATCCGGCACAACAGCGCACAGTGACGCGGTTGTTCAGCAGCACGCACCGGTACCAAGTACTACGTGCGACACGCACGGCGTCCGTTCTGTATACTTCATACACAGATAGATACAAAAAGCGGTTATAGTTGAGTAGCAGTCGATCGAGTTCATTCAACCGTACGAGTCTCTGCCGTGTTAAGTTCGTGCAGCAAGCTCAGCACCAGCAGAGCAATAGAGCATCACCAGCAGCAGCCGCAGCAGCAGCATTGTGTGCAGGTACCTATTATACGAGAACTACGCTAGTACGAGACCTCCACCGACACACCAAATAAATGACAATTTGCGAGACGGTACTCGTACAGCTTCCGAAGCAGATGAATCCGTCTTTCAGGTTCGTCTTTCAGGTTTAAGATACCGAGACACGCATCACCGAGAGGGGTTGACTTGCTTAATACCCCATGCTCACGGGGGTCAGCAGCACAGACATATTGCGGACACAGCAGCAGCAGCAGCAGAACAACACAGCAGCAGCAGATGTCAATCCGCAGCGGCAGGAGCAGGAGCTGGAGCAGCAGCAGCAGCAGCAGCAGCAGCAGCAGCAGCAGCAACAGCAGCACATCATGCAACCCCCGAGGCTGCCCCTGCCACAACAATCGGGGCAGGTGAGTCCGGTGGCGCACGGGGAGGAAAGGCAAAACAATAGAGCTCAGGCCGATCTACTCCGTGTGGGGGACTGCGTGAGCAGCAGCAGCAACACCAACACCAGCAACAGCAGAATACAACAGCAGCCGCACGTAGCAGCAGCATTTGAATATTACGCACAATATAGGCCTGCCGCAGTCCGGTGGGGCACGACGAGGAAAGCCGTAGTCACACCTTCGAGGGTCAGCAACGATATACATGGAAGGCTAATCTACTTGGTGAGGGAAGGTGAGTGAGAGTGTAAAACAAACACGACGTCGTCGTCATACCTCGTCGTGTCCCGCACAGGTACTTGTTAAGAATGTTAGACTGTTTTTTTTTCTTGGCGGTTACGCGAGAGAAAAGATAAAAGCCTTCACAACACGCCCGAAACTCCACGCTGCATATGCTACTGCCTGTTGCGTATACAAAACACAGAATCGTAGACACTGTTTGTACCTCCTGCTCCGTACCGCTCCTCCCGTGGCGTAGGCTCATCCGATTCGGTCGGAACCAAAGGCCCCGTGTTCTCTGCCTCATGGAGCCTGGTTGCCCGGCGTGCACAGCAGCCGAAGAGGCTCGCAACGTCCGTTTCTTGACCATATGCTAATCTACGATTCTCAAACGTTTAGGCGACAAACTCGTGTAAAATAGCCCGAATCATTGATTCGGCACCCGCCCCTGCAAATCTCGACCTTTAACGGACGTGAAACGGCGGGGCACGAGGTCGGCCACACCAACCCATATTTCTTGAACTCTTGCTAACATAAGCTGTCAAAACCACAGAGGCTACGGCCTCTCCCGCTCGGTGTTCCTAATTATTTATTACGGGGGTCCGTAGTTAGTAGGACCTATGGTACACATAAAAACCTATATATTCACCTATTTTTGCTGGTAATATTAGGTCCTATTAACTATGGTCCTCCGTAATAGTAAATTAGTGGAAGCTTCAGTTCGACTTCTGTTCAACCGTATTTTTGATCTGCAAAACTTCCGTTCAACGTCCGAATGGGGATGGAAGTAAATTGGAAGTGTTGAAGTCGAATAGAAGTTTTGGGTGGACGTATGATCTACAGCTCGTGTTGGCGGGCGAGACCCGTACGGTCTGTATGATGAGCTGACACGTGTTTCCTGGACTGGGTCTGTACTATACGCATTTCATGCACAGCGTTCCCTCCACGACAGGTGATGGACAATATGAGCTAGGTCATTCTCTGTCCGAGTTCGGAAACGTTTGACCTTGCTACATGTGAAGCCCCGCACTGGAGTACGTGTCTACAGTCACGATAAAAGGTGGTCGGGGCCACCCCCCACCCCCGCGGCCTGCACAATGTGGGCGTACACTATTCCTTCTGCTGGAAACATTGGACAACGTAGAACGTTGTTCAGGCGTGACCAACACGCTGAGGGGTTCGGTACATGTTTTTATATCTCCGTACGGAGTGTTTTGACGCCCGCATTGGGCTGTAGGGGGGGGGGAGGCGGGTTCGTCACCTATGATGGGTACTCATATTTCCACGGTAGGCCGTCAATTCACTATTTCGGGTCACCATAGGACCTACGTTACAGCCATATATCTATATATATGACCATTTTCACGAACAATATTTAGTCCTTCTTATTATGGTCCCCCCCGTAATAGTTATCCCGGTCGACCCTGCACCTTACGCATGGACAGTCCCTTTCGAGGTGCTGCCTTGAAATATGAGGTCGTCACACGAGGAGCTCATTCGGTCTAACCCGAAACATGAAACGAAATCGACCAAGTTAGTCGCGCAATTCGGCCAACTGTTATATGTCGCTGATACTAAACAAAATACAAATGTGGTGGTAATGTATGTATACTGTAGGTTTAAACTGGCACAACAGTAGTTTCTCACTTGAGGAGCATAACCGGTCTGAAACTATTGAACCCACACGTGCACCCCCTAACCATGGGATACGTATCAGGCGTGGACTTAATATACACACCTTGTATTGGAGTTATGTGGCGAAGCGTAGGGGTGATGCCGTAATACCTGAGCTCAAACGAGGAGCTCTTTATATCTCATCGCCCCAAACGTGAAACCGCCGGAAGTTTGGTCGCGCAACCCAACCATCATTTCTATGCACTAGTTCTAAACGAAATATACTTCACGTAGTGAGGATGCACATGTTACTAATGATGCATTCGAGGAGCTCTGCCGGTCGACATATGGAACGGGACCCCCCTGACCCGTGCGATAACTATCAGGCGCGGATGTCATAGAAACTGTTTGCAGCTTGGTGGCGAAACGCAGAGTACAACAATCAATTTCCATGGCAGTGCATATATATAGCGAAATACAAAAGTATAGCCAGCTTGAAAAACGCCGGGCTGGCCACTTTCGCCTGCAGCCCTGAACCAGCGGAATGTAAGGCCCCGAAGGTTCTTCCCCCCCCCCCTCCCCCGCTGTACAGTGTCCTTTGTTCCACCCGTCGAACAGACCACGATCTCGACAATCTAGATTTTACCATGCCGGTATGAGAGAGTTTGTACAGGATCAGGCCGAACCCCGGAAACCCGTCGTAGACCATGCGCATCACGAGGCTCCCACGCGGCAACTTGATCTAGATCATACCTGGTATGCACCAGGAAGGTATCGTCTCTGAACAATCTAGATATCACGAAGTGAGTATTGGGGATCTATCCTATTAATAGTTGTGGAGCGTATAGTGGTACTTTCGCATCGCTTTGGTGCGGTTTCGTTGTGCTCCAGACCGGCATCTCGGTCGAAGCTCTGTGCATGTTTGAGTACCTTATGTGATGATGATGCCTCTCAGCACAACTGTCAGCACCAACCCACATGGAAAGCACGCTCTTTACTCACTTCGTCCTGGGAGAGCGAAGCCTCTATGGCCTGCACGAAGGCGTCGAACGTCGCCCCTGTACCCGCCCCGGCAGCGTGCAGAAGCACCGTGCTTCCGCTGTAGTCGCTATCGATCAGACGCTCACGGGCCTGCCGTGTTTCGCAAAAACAACAGCGAGCGATATCAACAATTTCAGAGCGAGCAACCATATCCATCGTCGTCAGGTTGGTTGGGCGAGAATCTTCCATGCCCGCGGCACTACTAGCGTCGTTCCCTCAACTTGTAAACACTTGTTTCTGTGTATCAACATGGTTGTTTGCCACCAATGCTCTACTTTCGCTGCACAAGGAGGCCCATGCGCGCTGCACGAACCTCAACGTCCACTGATTCGCCGCTCGTGGTTCAGAGACATCCAGCAGGCGGCCGGCTGCCGGTGGATGGCGGCGAGAGATGCCACATGCTGTGGGGCAAAGGGTCAACTTCACTTGTGGACACATATTCGTCTAGTAGCAGGATGAATCATCACCAACGTTTCCCTTCGCTACACAAGGAGGCACACATACACGCGCTGTAGGGAGCCACGTGCTACGATACAGACCGAAAAGTTTGGCTAAAATGTATACTCAGTAACAGGGATACTCAACACAAAATCGCCGGAATTCCATTACTGTTTATTAAAAACCACATTTTGGTATACCTGGGCCATGGGCATGTTCATCCAGCGGACCTTCGATTGTTCATGACGTCAGGTTTTGGGTGCCTCAACAATAGCATAATAACTCCTCAAGCGGCGAGACTCACAAACAATACGGTGCACCTCTACCGCTGTGGCATGCACTGATTGTCCACATTGAGTTGTTGCCAACCTCTCATCAGACGGCCGGCGATGCAGAGGCTTTCTACGATAGAGGTTCACTCTCCATTTTCTGGGGATCCTGACTTGACATTAACACATTTAGGGCCCCAGCTCCGTTTCGGGGACAAATCACTTGGAATTAGACTGGTTTTTCCCCAAATTGAGGCTGCGGTACTAAAGGGGTTAAAGAGCTCCATACCCCACCCGAAAACTGACTTCATTAAAATCAAATCGCATCCCAATGATAAAACCCCATGGCCAGAAGGCTAAAGCACGTCAATTGCCGAAACATGATTGGCGTTGCGCCCCGTCATTCAGAACATGTTTTGTCGGAAATACATATGCTACCTGTATCGCTGTGGGAACTTGACACATATGTTCTGGTGCTATCGTGGCGGGAGGTCAATTTAGGGTGCCTGGTTCGCAACCGTTGAGAGCCACTCGGCCGCTTAAGTATCGTTCACCAATACATATAGCAGGCAGATACTTTTCTGCTTTCATGAGTGCTTGTTTCTTCGCGATATATGCCCCACTATTTTTGGGTTTTTGCTTGTTTCGCCACGCCACCATATGGGTTTCAAGTCCAACCTGGAGCGAGGGACACAACCACTACGCCCACTCGCCCGACGTCGTGAGTGTGGGCCTAAGTGCGGTACGAATAATAAAGGAATCGAAGCAGCAGTCCCCTCCCGGAAAAATAGGTTGCCACGTTGCGATCTTCCGCCCACCCCGCTCAACAGTTGTTGTCATTTAGCGGCAAATGGGGAGCACAAACAAACAACAACTTGAGAGACGCCTCGCGGAGCGCGTTTGACCATTGCCTGAACAGCCACACGGAATTATTTCTTTCTTGTTGCCGAATTATCATTTCAATCTTTCAGAGCAGTGCGTGGGGGTGTGGCGCCCCTGATCACGTCGAACGCGACGAGGCTTCACTGCAATATATTCAAACCCGACACTTGAAACAATCGTGTGCGCAAGATCGCTAAACGTACCCGACGTAGGTTACATCGTACCGTAAATATCGACCCCGCGACCTGCCAGCGCTTTGAAGATGCTCACAGCAAACGTTTTAAGCGTGGGGGACGTTATCAACAGGCCCGATACACCGAAAGATCGGATGCCGATATTTGTTTGTCTCAACGTGTTTCGCCCCCTCCATCCACCCCAGACTATCTACGAGGAAGATACTGAATGAATATGTTCGACACATTGAATGCCACCCTCTGCAGAATGTAACGACCTCTGGGGTAAACATATAAATACGCACATGGCCCTTAACGCATACGCCCGAAGTTGGTATCGAAATATTGATAGTACATTTTCACTTCATTTTTATAATTTGTTGATATCGTGTCAAAACCTCGGTTGACGCTCGATGTCCATCTCGTGTATTTGAAACCTTAGGATCAAAATTTATTACCGGGGTTCGCTAGATACCAACCAACGTGGGTGATGACAAAAAAATGGAAACGTTCAGTTTTTTGTGCGTCACCTGCGGCGATTTCTCAGGCACATACAGGGTTGGAGGAGCATGGTACTTGCCTCTGCCGCGCTGACCCGACCCAGGACGGCCCTGACGATAGGCACCATCCCGCCTTCGGCTGCCACCATAACGAGCGTCATGCCCGAGCTGTCCTTCATCGTAAGCTGCTTTGTCTCGAGCTCGTCCGCGGAGAATTCGGTTCCCTGCGATATCATAACGGAAACAGAAGTAGCAAACGCAGGAATTCATATGAGGATACCGCAGGAACGCAATTGTCAGGGAAACAGTAGACACCTACAGGTACTTCCTTACAACTGCTTGCAGTAGCGTCTCTTTCATTCGGTCTCCCATGTTTTTCCTCTGAAAACCCGACCTTGTGACAAACACGTTGTAAGCGTGGACCCGAAAAAACAGCCCTATAGACTATTAATAGGTGAGAAACAATCTATCGCATGCGTTTTCAGGTGGAACACAATGAATGATTGTCTCAATCATTCGAGAACTGCAGCTCCGTTATGGGCACATACCTCTCAATTTCTTATTCATAGTAGGTTTTCCCCTCAACTATCAATAGACTGAAGTGCTACTACGGGGGACCAGAGCAAATAGGACCAAATATTGTTGGTAAAAAAAGTGCGATATACCAGGTGTAGGGTTTTGTGTGTACCGCAGGTCCTGTTTACTGCGTATGGTCCCCCGTACTAAAACGGTCCAAATGCACCAATACGGACTAGCTACGTGCCAGGTAGTAGTTTGGGTTGTCAATTTGTCAAACGAGGGCCCGCCGGGTGTCGGAGGGAGGAGATAGATCATCATTTTTTTCCGCAGTTGAATGTTTCAACTCGACAATACAGCAGCAGCGTGCCAATTATTTGCTTTGCAATTACAGCGAGTTGAGGCGTATGGCTTTTTCACCGGGGATACCAGGGGTCCTTGTTATTGACATAGCTACATGATTCACCACTTGACCTACAGTATGTGTTTTACGCACTGCTGTGAAGCAATTCCTTAGGTCTTTGTAAGACACGCTACCTGCACAGGTGGCCACTGGGATACCTTGAGAGCGTACTCTAGTTGATTGGCTTGAAAAACAAAACACCTTGATGAGCCACAAATCTCAAGGTCGGTCATTGCCCAACGTACACGTTCACGACGTCCGCGGTTGTCCAATGTACGCGTCGCAACATACTCTCGTTAGAAAACGCTCCAGGCCAAAGTGCTGTGTTTTTTGTTATGGTTGTACAGTAGTATCTGACAGGACAGTGGGGAAAAAAAATCAGAAACAACAAAACGGCAACAACCTGAAAAATCAAAATCAAGAAAAAAACGAAACACCAAGAAATTGGAACAAAACCTGAAGCAATCGAAATAAAAGAATGATGTGTACTCGAAGCAAGAAATAATAAAATTGGAGAAGACAACATAGACAAGATTAATACACCCATCGGAACAACGACAACTCACAGCTAATTGTATGGTCAACGGTGTTTGGTGTCGCACGAAAACGACACCGTAATATGTATGCGAACACATGCAAGCTCCTTACGTGAAAACCACCTAGAACAATAGACGTTAGAATTCAGCAAAAACTGTGAACCTTCGGGCACTTACCGCATTCGGGGAAGGCAAACTATTTTTACTATTCATTTTTTTTCTTCGTGTGTTTCGTAGTTAATTCTGCATTTAACTTAAAACTGCAAAAAGCAGAACTACGTACTACTGTACAACAATTTTGTTCCGTCAAAAATTGCGATCGACACAAACTCATCCCTTTTTTGCGACGCAAAAATCAATGATAAATGGCAGTTCCTAGTCCAACCAACCGCACCCACCGTCAACTAACCAAGGTCCTCTTCTCCATCCCATCTTCTCAGCATGCCAACGTTTCAGTACAGTATCTCTCCACAAGCCCACAAATAAATATCCTTCGTTCACTATTCCAAGTTTAAATTTCGTCAGTACATACAAAACCTAAATAACATATTATACATTCAGCCAATCGCAATATGTTTACGGTACGAGTACGTGTCGGAGAAAAAAAAAACAGGAAAAAAGTTGCAAGAACATCCACGAACAAACCTCACAACAACGTCACACACACGCCTACTGTGCGAATGGAATTCACGACAGGACGTCTCACAATCGAGGTGCTTTTGGTGCCTTGCGCAAGCGTTGCGGCATACGTTTTTGCCGTCACCGCAACGTGCTACTACGGGGAAACATAGTAAATAGGACCAAATATTGTAAGTAAAAATACGTGAATATATAGATTTTTGTCTGTACCGTAGGTCCTTTTTACTATGTATGGACCCCCGTAACAGACAACGCTGTGGTTAAGCCACAACTCCCCGCAACGTGCCGAAATGACCACCTGTGTGGTCCGTGCACTTCTATTTTTGAGTTTCTGGCGTCAACAACGGGAGGTGGGCGAATCTACAGTAATTCATTTATAAACAAGAGAGATAGAATGTGACATCAACAGTTGGGCTGCAATGCTGTGGTGTAACGCGATTTTCCCTACCAACCGCGTGTGGGGTGCTCGCTAGATCGAGTCGCTCTGTACCTCACGCAAATTTCGACAAACACACACGTGTTTGGGTGAGACCAGCGAATTGAACGATCCCTCGGCGCCGCATATCGCGGCCAAAGCGCGTTGAAATTCAAGCCTGTACGGAAAGAGTGTTTTTTTTTCAATGTGTCGTCACTCATCCGAGGGGGTCTGGCAGGCTGAAAATATATTTTTGCCTGAATGGAGCCGATTCGCCTCTTCTACCGTAGCAGGAGTCGTAAAAACACCGTATACAACTAATCTCATATACTTCCTCTGTCCCGTGCATACACGCATACTACTAGGATAGGCCTCGTGGGGCGGATGGTATCATCCAAACGGTGGCGTTGACGATGCCACCGCCGGCGTCATTCGGAAAGATACAACAAGGGGAAGTGGATTGAACACCGGCGCCAAAAGCTGAGAATTGATTTTTCACAAAATTTCTGGTAAACAAATGACGTAATTTGGAACCGGTTTCCGCCACTTCAGACCTGGTGTTAGCCTATGCCGACTTTCAGTTTTTGTGTCAATTACAGATGTTTTCGTGACCAAGTACTTTCGAGAGAAGGCGTAGCTTGATTCTGCAAGGGGAGAAAGGGGCTTTGGCGTCGTTTGGTTATTTCTCCCGGGTTCAACAAACAAATAAATCACCCGGAATAGTAGCAACATACGGTTATCTCTCCAGACCAACTTGAGGCCACGGTGGTTTTACAGCGTCCCCCGTATCCCCGAGTTTCTCGGGAACACTTGTCTCTAAGGTTGACCGGAATAGAAATCGATGCCGCGATTTCGAAATGCTTTGGTTGCACCGTCGGCTGATCCGTGCCGAACATCGGGCGGTTGTGACCCCAGAGAGTTTCGTCGCTGAATCTTGTGTCCATCTCGAGACTGCCCCTACGCAGCTTCTCAACAGAGGCCTACATCTCGACTTTGAGGTGCTGTGGTGATCGCAATGTCTCCAATTTAGGGTGGACAAAATGAGGAAAAAAGCAACCTCTACCCGAACATTTGCATTTTGCTGGTGGTTCCTCATAGGAAACTACAGCCCGCGAAGTTAAGGGATGTTCCGGAGGAGAAGTGTGAGGGACTCGGGATGCCAGACAACCGTCGTAGGCAGCCAGGAACGACTCACGAGAGGTTTTCGTATGCTCGAAGTTGCCAGCCAGCAGCGCAAAACACTCTCAAAAACGCGCGAAACAAGGTCCATTTCACGCGCTGGAGCATAGTACAACGGCTACATCGCCGTTGAAGACATCGCCTTCACTGAACGATTGCTGTTCTCCAGATGGATGAGATATCTATTATGACTCGTAGGCGAAGGCGCTGCGGAAAGAAAACAACTGCGTTGCCTGATAGGTAGTAAGTTCACAGGCCCAAAAAAAGGCCAAAAGAAAAGAAAAAACTCTGGAGGAGTCGTGTCTATATGCACCGCATATTCTTCAAGTTTGTAGTGCAGATCTTGGTTTCAATCTTTCACTCTATTTCCAAACCGCATGTGTATGTTGACGAACTTCCTACGCTCTCCTACTTGACAATACATTCCCGAGTAATCATGGGTGCCTCTAAGGTTATGCAGCTGTCCACCCACCTGATGTGATGCGCCAAAAAGACAATAATGGCTTTTTACTCTACCGAAGCCAAAGAAAACGATAAACCCAACGCCTACAGAGTCTGACACGATTAGGGTCGTAATAAACGCAACCTAATAAGAGTCTACTTATGAACTAGAGGAAGTAAAGGGGTAGGAGTGGATGAAACACAACTTCAGCTAGTGGATACTAAAATAGTTGACAAACGATGGAGACGATATATATATATATTGTAAAACACCAATGCACCTTGGTACCTGGTGTAAATGTAGGCACCCCGCCTTACACCATACCCGGGGCCACTCCGCATATCTCACCGCTATTTTTTTGATGGCACGGTCGACGGCATGCATGACGGCTGTGAACAGAGAGAAGTCTCCCGAAGCCGCCGCAGCCATCAGGGGCGTCCTGAGGAAGTGCTCGGTTTTCAAGCTCTGGCGAAGCAAGCTCTTAGGGCAGTTGTTGAGCGCCTCGGCCACCTTTTCCCGTATCTGCGCACAATAATCGAGCAAAGGACCGCAACAAGTTGGGATCAGCCCAAATATCGTTCAAGACATTAATTATGTACCTTTAATTACGTAATTCACATCGATAATATTTAGTGTTCACTTCGACCCATTGCAATGATGGCGGAATAACCTTCTCTGAAAGAGTATGCCTGAAAGTAGTTTCCGTGTCCATCGTGCCTGTATTTCGCCAGGTAAAGAAAGGTGTGTCAAAATGTCAGTATAGGCTCTCGAAATTAACGCCGGTAAACGGGAATACCCAAAAGCAGGGTAATAGAGATTATATGATACAGCAAGGCAAGCCAGTATCTGCTGCTTTTCTTCTCTTGCCTTTGAGGAATGCCTGAAAAAGTACCTGGATAGTAGTTTCCGAAAGAGGGTGCCCGAACGCTTTTTGCGTGCCAATCTTACTTTTTTTTCGTAAGGCACCGTATTTGCACTTCTTTACATGATGCATAAAAGATGGTAATTGCCTAGTAGTAAGTATTGGGATCGTATTTTGTGGTGAGGCGTATCTTAGATAGAAACCAGAGAATTCCAGGGAGGAAGTCAGCCTCCTCTCAGTCTTCCATCGTGCTCCAAGGAAATAAAACTGCCCTCCTTCTACCTCCAAACATTCAACACACGAAAGTGACTGTGAGTACCTGTTCGATAGGCAAACCTGGCGAGAGATACTCAATGTCCAAGCCTGATCCTACTATACTTGACACTTTTAGCCGAGACTTTCTCCCCTTTGCTTGGTACGGGTTGTTCTCTCGTCTTTCAACCATTTATTTCTTTGGGCATTGTTTGTGCTTGCTTTTCCTACCATGCACGATGGAGACTCACTAGGTGAGAGAATCTGCTTCCTCTCGCGATGGTTGAGAACCTTCGGCCCGGAGCCCCTCGATGTGGTCACCGTCTACGACTCGTTGACGAGGATCGGGCGCTTTGTATAAAGCACCAATAGGAGGGAAACATTATCGGCTAAAGCCTCAAGACGACGCCCGAGCCGCCCTTGCTCTTCATTCTTTGCCCTCAGCCGAGCGCGTGCTGCCCTCCAAGACCTCTCGGCCTTCTCGCTCAGCTGAGCACGTTCTGACCCTCGAGAGGGGTGGGCTTTCTCTCTCAGCTGAAATCGTTCTGCCGCCCATATTAGCTGGGTCTTCTCGCTCTGCAAAGTGAGTTCTGCCCTTCAAGACACCCCGCCAGTAGATGGACTCCGCAGCGTTTGCTCCGGACCAGAGAAATACTTGTTTCGATCTCTGAGGCAAGGCCAACCCAAAACCCACAAGACAGGCTTTTGTAGTGCACATCCTTCCCGCCGAACACAACCAGGACAGGCTGCGCTCTTCGCTGCCGGGTCTATATGGCTCTGGACAACAAGCGGGTCTGCCTGCAGCACAATAACTTGGGCTTACCCAGCCCCCTGCAGATGCTGCCACAGGATGTCGAAAAAGGACGCGTCAAGCCCAGACCGATCGGCCACCGAGGCGAACAGCATGGTGCCACAGCCCAGAGCCGGCCGTCACGCTCTGCCTCGCTAACATGCGTTCCGACGGAGGGTCCCATAGGCTTCAGCCCTCCGAACACGAAGAATTGTAGCCTGGAAGCCGAGGGCTGACAGCAGCGGGAGGAGCGGTATTCATCAAGCCCGGCTCATCAATAGCATCACCAGGAGGAGCGTTCATGGCGCTCGCTCAGCATGCCTTGCTCAATACAAAAGGCAGCTCTATGGCATCAGTACCCAAGCTGCAAAATCAGACTCATTGGCAACGCGGACAGCGGCCCCTCTGATAGGCGTCGTTGTATAGTGCTCTGGTCACGGTCAATATGCCTTCAGGATCGTGGGGTACCTTACCGGAATCGCTTAGGACAATCATCAACTGGACGGCTACATCTGGCAACGCCGGTGCAATCGAAGCGGAGATCTCGGCTCACCACTACGCCGGCATCGTCGCGGCCGAGCGGGCATTGTTGTAGGCCGAACCCATCGGCGCTGACTCGGAGAAGACGAGGCGGAGCATAATAGTCGCGCTAACCGAGTGAAGGGAATCGGCAGCGGCTGCCAACAGTGCGTTTCAGGGAGATTCGCTCTCCACCTCCCGTGACAGGGAAGTGGTCCAGGTTGCCCGAGTTACGAACGCCATGTTGCACCATCAACACGCCGACGCCCGAGGGAGATCGGCCCATCCCACCCTAGCTCCAGTCGGGAGGCTACCCCCACTCCGAATGCCCCAGCTGTGGGCCTACTAACCTCTCATCGCTTCCGTTTCAGCCCCCGGACGCGGCTCCATTCACCCACTCCGGTGCTTTGACTGCTATGCTGAAACAACACCCGTCGCAGCAAGGTTTACATCGACGCGCCATTCCGGAAGTCTGGAGATACCCACGTTCTGCAGGCCAGTGTCGCCCTGCATGGCCGATCAGCTGAAAGAGTGCTTGTCGCCGGAGGCGGCGACATCGGTAGTTTCCAGCGCCCGCTTTCTCCTGCTCGAGTTGTCGGAACCCGACTTCACTTAACACCCCCACCTCACGATCAACATTGCCCGAAACAAAACGCCTAAGGGTTCCTGGGAAGAGCAACAGCGCTCCGTAGCCATCATGGACCTCGTGGCCGGGCTTTGGAGGGTGCAGAAACCTCCTCCATCACCCTTACCTAGTCCGACCCAGCGGCGTACCACTTTCACCCCAAGGATCCCTCGTGCGCCGACAACCGGGTCCACCGGCGCCCAGGAGTGGGTGGTGGCTAGACAAACAATGTCGACAGATCCTACCGCCACTCCGACGACCATGATCACTGACGCCCAGGAATGGGAGACGGCTCAACCGATATCAGAGGAGATCCCACCGCCGTGCAGGGGATTCGAAAGGCGGTGGCAACAACGCTAGGCGCTCCGCACCATTTTTAAATGGGGGAGTTTGTACTCATTGTCATCCATGGCCGTAGTCGTAAGACCATAGACCCTTGCATTTCTTCAATGCCGAACGGAGCGCGTCGGGTGTTCACCGACCAGGCAGACATTGCTTGCACCAAGCGCGAAGCGCCGTGAGGTGTTGGGCGAGTCGCCTGATGGGTGAGCTGCATCCTAGTGAGAACCGCTTTTCAGGCGGATTTTCTTGCATACGGATGATTGCATCAATGAATTGATTCATGTCTGGTGTGGCCACTTCCAGAGACAGCAAAGGGTTTACTATGTAACTGCCTCGTGGGTGCCTCACCGTATACTCACTGCGTGATACGATCATCCCCCTTGTGCGGAGTAGAGGTTCTCCCGGCACAAAAATGATCTAGCTTGTCCTCCAGCCGTGGTTACCGTCAACCAAAATAACAAACGGTATCCTGGTTGTCTAGCCCACGCAGTGAGAGGCGTGTTTCACAGCGTCGTCGCCAACCGACGCCAACTCAACCTATATATATATATATGTACCAGGTATATAATATCGGGGGGGGGGGGAGGGACTGGGGGCCGGGAAAAGGGGCGGCACAGCTCGAGTTACGGACGAACCAAGTACCGGAACAGCTCACGGGGAGACGCCTACGGAACCAGCCGCTCCAGGATATCCACGGACACCAGCACGCGAACTACCGTACCCGACAGCACTGGGAGGAGTGGAAGCAGGCAAGTGGTTCCTTCGTTGGATGGTGTTTCCTCTTCGCCTGAAGCTCTTGGCCGCCTCATAATGTCCGATGACCGCGCCGTATCCGTGTTGTCTAACGTTGACCACGTTCGACCATCCGCGAACGACTCCGCCGCCAACCGTCGCGGCCGAGCGCACCACCAACGTTTAACGGGCGAACAAACACGTCGGCGTCGTAGACGTTCAACGCGCATCTCCACCATTCCTTTCCCCTTCTTCGGTCAAACCTTCGAAAGTCGTGCGACACATTACTTGCTCGGGTAGGTCCTCCGCGTGTGAGATTCGCAGAATGTGCAACGAAGATAGCCATCAGAGCGCGCACTCCGTCGAGTGGATTTCCGGTCTGGAATCTCCTTGTCCAAGCATCCTTCGCGCCTGCCATGACGCCTAATAAGCCTATAACCTCCCCCCTTATTACCTTCGCGGATTAGGTATTTCGACAGGTTTCGTGTGCCCTCGCACAGCCACGGGACCGGAGGCATTCACGCTCCTTCTAAGGTTTCTAAGCACCCATCTTGACCGGGCCGACACGGGGGCTAGCTGCACTATGCTGCACAACTTTGACGCATCTATCGAGACTCCTTTTTGTGACGCTAGCCAGGAATTTCGCGGCTACGTTTATGCAGCGTCGGGAACCAAACGGGTATTGCTCCCGGGGGTGACGGCGGTTTCGGAGGTGGCTCAGAACGAGCAGTATCCCAGCTTGAAGCCCACGCTGTACGCAGGAGTTTCTGCTACCGTACCGCAACCGTTCGGCCCTTTGAATGCAATGCCGTTGCTTTTCAAGACTCTTGCGACCAGTAAAATTACTAAGGTCGTTGTTTCACCAGTTACCAGTAAACCTGCTGTTTCTCGCGCCCTGGAGGCGTGATTTCACTCGAGGAGCGTCCGTTTCCGGACCTTCTGTGAGTTCTTTAAGACATCCACATCCGTATAAGGAACTTCTGTGAGGTCTCTAGTACATTCATACCCGTACCCAGACCTTCTGTGAGGTCTGTACGCTCGTGCCACAATACCCCGGTGTACGGGTACTTAATGTTTCCGTCTGCGCGGAATTTCTGTGAGTTTTGTATGCACGTGCTAATACGCGATTCTGTTTTAGGTGAGTATCTGGTTTTTGTTTGTGAGCCCATTAAGACATTCGCACCCGCGTCCATATAACTTTTGTAGGTTTTCTTACGACATCTATAACCAGTACCCGGAACGTCCGTGAGTCATGTACGCCCTTGCCGCAAAATCCGGGGCATGGCTACAACATTTGTGTACCTGCCCGGCAGTTCTGTGAGCTTTCTACGCCCGTGGTCCCATACGGAACATCTTAAAGATCTTCAAGACTTCAATACCCATACCCGGATATTCTGTAAATTTTGTAAGAACTGCATGTATGGCCGTACCGGGAACCGACACATCCAACGGGTACCAGGTACCAGGTATATTCCTCGATAAATACTTTTGTTCCGGCTATTAGCGATACAAAAAGGCCGGATACCGGTATGACCTGTAGTACCCGTAGCTATGTATTCCGGCGCGGACATACAGATTTTACAGAAGGGTCGGGGACGGTTTATGGATGTCAAACAGACCTGACAGAAGGTACGGGTAGGGGTATGCCTGTCGGACCGAAGTTACGAAGTCGTTTGTAGGGCAATACCCGGGTAAGATGCTCGAGTATGGTTTTATATAATGTACCCTACAGAACACAACCTTGGAAAATTGCATTGCCTCCGAGGAGGTAAAACTAGAGGCCGATAAATGATACCTGGTACACATATACTACTACTGCTGTAACACAGGCAGTACTGCATACAGTAACTATTACTGCTGTAACTGAAGCAGTACTGCATATTGTAACTGCTACTGCTTTAACACAAATAGTACTGCACAAAGTAATCGAAACAGGATCATACGACAATGCAAAGCGGTATGAGCATTCGTATGCGTTCGATACGTATGATACGCTGTGCGAATCGCGACCAAAACCGCGGAAGCCGCTCCACAATATCGGCGGGAAAGAATGAAGAAGACCGGACGAAACATATCGACATCGAAACGCAAACAAAACTCGAAAAGAGAAGAAACAAAGAAAGGCAGAGGAACAAGAAGACAGGAACGGAAAACGTGCAAGTGAATTACGAATGTATGTAGACTTGCAGGCTCGCAAACACCGCAACAGGGGGGTAAAGCCCAGAGAGAAGCGAACGAAGTCCCCACCAAGAACTAAAAGGAAGCGAACGAAAAAAACGTGATAAGGGGGCAAAAGGAAGAACGGTAAAACCACCAAAACGAAAAACGCAAAACGCAAAACGAAAAAGAAAAAAAGATAAGGACGAAAAGGAACGAGCAAAAGAGTAGAAAGATGAGAACGGGAACAGAACATGAAAAATAAGCGAACGGTAGGCCCTATGACCTACAGAAAGGCAACGGGTGTTCTGACGGTATCGCGGTTACTGATTTCCTCTCCACGAGGGAACGCGCTCTGACCATGACGACCACAACCAGGTATCAGCCTGTTGGGCTGATAGACTGAATCCCCTTCTCCCCCCCGTCCTCTCTCTCTCTCCGTCCCCCGTTCCTCCCCCTCCCTTCTCCCGCCCGCGTGTACTGACGTCAACGATTAGGCTTGCGGCTTTAACCGCCCTGTCTCGCTCTGCGGTTGCCTCGTCCTGACCACGGGCCACGTCTGCCCTAAAACCTCCGTGAGTTCCTCAATCCGTCGGAAACTTCTGCCGATCTTCTGGGCAGCCTCGCACCATCGTTTGAACTTGATCCCGAACGCCTTAAGGCCCTCCTTAAGGTCCTTCATTCAGTTCCACTCCTGCCCCCCCGGAGTAGCCCTTACCCCCGACCATCTCCAAACCCGTCACCCTCACCGGCAGGCGCATCTCTCCCATGCACGCCCCCGAACAATATCTTTCGTCTGCGCTCAGTCGTCTAAACGCTCTCGGCGTCGGTCCGGAGGAGCACGTTGGCATGGGATACTATGTGGAAGTCGCGATTTCACTTCCGCCAGTCGAGGTACCGGAAGAGCATTGAATAATGGACCTTCCATGGCCTGTCGGGATCTTCATTTCTCAGGATCCTCGTGGCGTATCTGCACAACAGTAGCATCTCGATTACCTCGTTGTTGAGCATCCACACCTTCAGGCGAAACTGAACACCCGGGCGGTCGCAGATTTTTGTAATTTTTCACACGAAAACGCCCCCCTGCCCTCTGGAGTCGAAGAATTACCTCGACACTTCTGAGGTCCCGATCTGCGCTGATAGTCTCGCCCAAGCACACGAACGCGGCGGTTTGTTTGTACACGTGGCCGGCTGCAGGGACGGTGAATGGCACGCGCCCCGTAGCTTTCGTTTGCACAAACATGATCTCCGACTTGTCCTCCGAGACCGTGAGCCTGAAAGCCTCGCACGCAGTCACGATCACACTCATCCTCCTCTTCGACGCTCCTGGTGATCACGATATAACGCCCAAATCGCCGGCGTCCAGCATTTCTCACAACGTATATGCCTCGCGCTCCTTCTTCCCCCCCGTTTGGTCTTGCCTGCCCGTGACTTCCCTCTCTTGTTTTCGTTGGAATTGTACCATGCTGTTCAAGATGACCGTTTGGGTGGTGAAGGGGTTGCTCCGCCACGCGAAGCACCAGCGCCGTTAAAAACGGGTTAAACGACCAATAAAAACATCAATAACAATCGAAACGGCATGAGCACACACCCTTGCCAAAGGCCGCGCTTCCCATCGAACGTTTTCGAGCAGTATGCTGTATGACTGTTATATAACGAACGAAAGCTGACACGGATTCGATATTTGGTACGTCGAAGCTTTCGTTCAGTACGGGAATTATCTGCACAACAAAATGAGGGGATGCCAGGATATGGAGGGCTAGACACCTTCGCCACGGCATTCGAAAGTTCGAGTTCGATATTTCGATGTGTCGAAACTTCCGAGGAGATAAGAGTCCAAGCCGGACGTACTGCTGTGCCTGCAGCGCTGTAGGTACATCGGGGAGCGCTGGAAAAAATTGTGTGTGCAGGGCTTCTTTTGTTTACGTGGCTTTTCGCTTTCGGGTCGCTTTCGAATGATCAACGATGATGCTCACTATTATGCTATCAATAGCACGCATCGTCGAATGGCAATACTATTAAAAAACAAATTAGGCGCACTACTACAGTTGTGGGGACTATTTATTGCATACACGCGTCTTGCAAATGCGACTTTCAAGGGTTTCTTTCGATTTCAAAGGTTAGCTGAGATGTCTCATCAAATGGTGCATATCGCGGATGAAAAAATGTTACGCCCGAATACACCATTTTAAAGGAGCATCATTGCTATCGATTTTAGTGCAAGTAAAGAGCGTAGCCCCTCCTAGGGAACCCCGCCGTAAGGGAAAGCGGCTTATATGACACCTCGAGTTCTTGCTCCCTATCACGGGGGGGTCCATAGTGAATAGGACCTATGGTAGACATAAAAACCTAGATATGAACCTATTTTTACTAACAACATTCGGTCCTATTTACTATGGTCCCCCGTAATTGTCACTGTGCTGTGACAGTTGCCCACAACTGACCGTGAAGGGCCGGCACCAACTCTGGCAAAGGAATGTTGCACAACCAGTGACGTCCAACCCCGAAGGTACTCCACTGCTGTGTGTTCTTCACATCGAACCGTTACTTCTACCCACAGCACCGAGTAGTGTGCGTGCCAAGCCTTCAATCCTAGAGAGATGCAAGCTTGCATCATGATGAAAAAAACAGCTCGACGAAAAGCGGTGCAATACCAATGCCATCGTACTGAATACGACAGGTCGAAATAGCACATTCTATGAAAGAGAGAAAAACCGAAAAAAAGCCGAAAGAAAATAAACAAAAAATGGTTGGGCTCCCCCTGTGGGAGATTCCTGTTAGGCGGTACACAATACATACCTTGCACCCTGGGTATATATAACAGGGGTATGGGTGGAACTATTATTGTATTAATGACTTGAGCTACCAGGCTTTACAGCAGTGCTAGTCAATTGGTTTTGGTAATAATAGAAGGGCACTATGTGGCGGACACTGCAGAGCAAACAAAACAACGCAGCGACCACAACAGATAAATTATCCAGAGTGAGACTACAAAGTGTTATGATACTGCTTTGTATGAGGTTGAAAACCCGGTAATTACCTGGGTTCAGTCACTGGGAACGTATTTGTAGTACTTGGAGGCGTATTTCAGATCGAAACCAAGGGTTCTCCAGAGACGCACGAGCTTGATCTCAGTCTCCGCGTGCACGAAAGGAGTACAAATGTTCTTCTTCTATAGCTAAGCAAGCAACACACCTGAGTACCAACAATTACCGACTTAAAAGACAGACCTGTCCAGGGATTCAAAGTGTCCCGCAACCTTGGTCTTAACAAGTGGCGTCGTCGGCTTATGACTTCCCGCTTTTTTGTCCGTTTGGGTTGTTTGTTACTACTGTTTTGTTTGGGTCGCTTTATATTGTTGTGGAGTAAGTTTGTTCCGGCCGCTGCACGATAGAGACTCAAGAGGTGGAAGGGTCTACTTCCTCTCACGCTGGCCGAGCCACTGAGGCCCAGGGCCCCTCAGTGCCCCACCGCCCAAGGCCCGTCGATGTGGATTGAGTGCCTTGTACAACAGACCAACAAGTGGAGCACAAGTCTAGGCAGGAGCCCCATGAGAACGACGTGGATCGAGCGCCTTGTACAACAGACCATGAGGAGAAAGAGCTTCGACCGGAGCCCCCTGACGGGGCCCGAGCAGCCTCCGCCAGACGGACTCTGCCGTCCAAGACAACTGGACGCCCCCGCTCTTTAGAGCGCGTGACGCGCGCCACCAGCCAGGCCTTGGGTCTTGCAGCATTGTCTGCCCACTCGTGCGCTCTGCTGTCCAAGCCACCTGGAAGACCCCGCTCCACTGAGCGCGTACCCAGCCAGCCCGTTGAGCCAGCTGCGTCTGCTGCGGGCCGGAGCACGTCGGACAAACCTGGACGCAGCGAACCCCAGGCAACCCAGCTGCGCTCTATTGCCGTTCGGAGGTGTGGGAGTGGGTTTTGAGGAGCCGCATCTTCGACTATGTTCTAGTTCGTGGAATCGGGGTTTCCACAGATTTCCCATAATTCTGCATATACAGCTCATCAGAGTGGGCTAGTGTTATGATACTGCTTTGTATGAGGTTGAAAACCCGGTAATTACCTGCGTTCAGTCACTGGAAATGTATTTGAAGTACTTGGAAGGCGTACCTTAGATGCACGAGCTTGGTCTCAGTCTCCCCATGCACGAAAGGAATAAAACTGTCTTCTGTAGCTAAGCAAGCAACACACGTGGGTACCAACGATTACCGACTTCAAAGGCAGACCTGTCCAGGGATGCAAAGTGTCCCGTAACCTTGATCTTAAGATAAGATCAAGAATATATATATAGCAGGCAAACAGAAAAACACGAAACTAAGGACTCTGCAGGCAGATGCAGTAGTTTTTGTAACCCTGGTATACTGTGCCTAAAGCTCACTCCAAGTCCAAAGGTTTTGTCCCTGCGACGGGAGTGCTCTGCTGTAGTTCACAAGGGGGTTGCGCGCTATAATTGGGTGGTCTTTCTGACACGTTTTTTTTGCACCAGCTCCTGCTTACAAAATCAGGTGACTGCCGGCTATCGCGTGGCGGACTGGTGCCACAACCTATCTCGATTGTGTCATCCCATACGATGTTAATGAGGAGACTTACTTCTAATTAAAAGGGTGCTGACCTACATACAGCAGTACGTGACAATTTCTGAAGCACCAGTGACGCGTTTTGTGCCGAGTTTATGGCGAGGCGACCTATGGATCTGAACAGGAAAAAATCCCGTAGGTTGTAATACAGGAGTTTAGAGCTATACTTGTTTTCGGGAAATTGATTTGGTTCCGCGACGCAGCAGTACCACCACTTAACATCGTCGCTACGTGGAGGATGCTTTATGCGTTGGTTTGCCTGTTATTTTCCCTTGGTTCTTAGTCTTGACTCTTTTGACGATTATTAATATTACGGGGGTCCATAGTTAACAGGACCTATGGAGTACATAAAAACCTACATATTTGCCAATTTTTACTAACAAAATTTGGTCCCGTTAACTATGGACCCCCGTAATAGTAGTGTTTTTTGTTCTTTTTCCTTTTTTTCCCTGCTCGTTCTATTCAAG
This sequence comes from Macrocystis pyrifera, assembly GCA_031763025.1. Lineage (NCBI taxonomy): Eukaryota > Phaeophyceae > Laminariales > Laminariaceae > Macrocystis > Macrocystis pyrifera. The sequence continues at coordinate 9,723,458 of JASSKH010000016.1, read as the reverse complement.
TGTCTGCCAGATCCCCAGCGGGGGGCGCACAATGGTTTGTTTCTTATATTTATTTCTTGTTTTTTTTTCTCTTTCGATTTGGCTTTCGAATTGTCTTCCCTGTTTCTGTTTTTGTTTGTTATTTTCTCTTGGTTTCATTTCGTTCCTCTAGGGCATGGAATGTGTATGTGGTGCCTGTCGTATGCAGTATGATGACATGGCATTGCATTTCATACGTGACAACGTAGTATATCTGTGGCGTAGCTTTGTGACAATATAACTCGTATCTCTCTAGGATTGAAGAATCCACACGGACACTGGTTGTGCTGGATGTCGACGAGTAGAAACAACGGTTTAATGTGAAGAAACCAACAACAACAAGTACAGCGAGTGACGTGGGCCAAAAACATGGAAGGGAGGGGTGAGGAACTGGAGGAGGGTGAAATTTCCGTTGTCTGACCCACAGCCTATTATCCTATACGAACCGCAGTTCCATTGTGTAAACCAATATGTATTCTCTCAATTTTTATTTTTATTTTGATTAGGTTAGGTTGTTCGTGCCCCCCCCGCAGGGGATCTGGCAGACACTTGAAAATAACGAGCTGGAAAAAAAAAAGATGCGGAACAACCGCTGCGCATTTGGATGACCGAGGTTTCTACCCGTCGACATTCATCACAACCAGTGTCCGTGCTGATTATTCAATCCTAGAGAAATACATGTTCTGTGGTCACGAAACTACGCCACATACAGATACTACATTGCCAATCATACAGTAAGCACAATAATAGTAAACAATGCAATGCCATTGTTTTTTACCGGCGTCCCCGGTGGCTTGGTAGGTGGTCCGCGAGCCTGTCAAGATCAATTTCGTGAGTTCGAGTCTCACCGAGTGCATGCTCGTAGGGACTTTTTCTTGCATAAAATTGATTAGCGGAAAGCGCGAGAGCGTGAGTTAGCTGTACATTCGATGAAAGTCGACGAGCAGTCGGAATGCTGAACCCTATGCGCGATAAAAACTAAAGGCACGTACCGGGGGGGAGAAGGGACGACACCTGTGACCACGGCTTGTCCAGAAGATCGTCGAGGGTGAAACCTCCTACGAGTGTGGGCTGGAAAGTAAAAGTGATGATGAAAAAAAAAAAAAAAAAAAAAAAAAATGTCACAGGATACGATGAGCACGACATACACTATACATCAAATAAAGGAACGAAATAAAACGAAGAAAAAAAAAAAACGAAAACAGGGTGGTGGCGGATGGACCGCCGCCGGCTACTGCTGTGGAGGGCTCGTATGGTAGTACTTGTACCTTGTGGGTGGGAACAGGGTGCCAGCTTATGACGTCATCGTCATCTGCTGGACAGCTCACCAACAAAAGCTGGTCTCTTTTGTGGCTTGCTCGGAGATTGTACGAAACGCTTCTTCTTCACAACATATACTATCACGGGGGTCTATAGTTAACAGGACCTATGGCATACATAAAAACCTATACATTTAGGTATTTTTACTGACAATATCTGGTCCTGTTAACTATGGACCCCCGTAATACTATAAATATGATGCATGGACGCGTGTACAGCAAGGCATCCCTTACTTGCTGCAGAACGATGTACATACGCGTCAGCACACGAGAAAAACATGTTAATTTGGTTCAAAAGCTGGGCCCTCGTTGTTATTTAGACGTAAGGGTGTAGGCTCTTAACCCTTTCAGTACCGCAGTCCCGTTGTTGGGACAAATGACTTGGAATTAGACTGGTTTGTCCCCAAATCGGGACTGCGGTACCAAAAGGGTTAAGGGTGTAGGCTCTTAAAAGCCTACATACACCCTTACGTCTAAATATAACAACGAGCGTTTAGCTCTCTTTTTCTCTTTTTTTTTTGTGGCCTAATCGGAGATTGTACGAAACGCTTCTCCTTCAGAACAAATGCTATGGTGGGTGTACAGCAAGGCAGCACTAACTGCAGAACGATGTACGTACGCGTCGTCAGCAGATGAGAAAAACATGTTAATTGGGTTCAAAAGCTATAATATAGGCGCTGGTTGTCATTTAGACGTACGGGTGTAGGCTCTTAACCCATTCAGGACTGCAGTCAGTCCCTGTTTTGGAGACAAATCACTCGGAATTTGACTGATTTGTCCCCCAAACGGGACTGCAGTTCTAAGCTATTACCATATATATATATATATACATATCGATCCTAGAGAGGCATGCCTCGTCATCACACAGATTCTTGAACAACAAAGAAAAGTGTCGACCAAACAATTACAACTCCCAAGGCACATATTATTGCTTGCTGTGTATTGCTGCTACTACGGGGGACCATTGTAAGTAGGACCAAACATTGTTAGTAAAGATAGGGAAACATTCATATGTTTGTGTGTACTGTAGGTCCTATTTACTGTGGTCCCCCGTAATAAGAGCACCCAACATGCTTGAAGGCATTGTATATTATTTAGTGTGGCGTTCCCCGGTAGCACGAACGCTCTTCCTCAAACAAACGTAAGTTTTATAAAATTCACGAAATTCAGCCAGAAGTTATCAACCCCGTTTTTGAAATATACATCCGTCGATGTGATGTTACAGCGTTGATTGCTCGAATCAACCGAAGCCCCACGATGAATCCGATCCCACACCTCGCCTCAAACGAAACACGCCTAAAATGGGACACCATAAAAAACCAAACCAAACACAATAAATAAACCAAAAATCAAACCTCAACGTGTGTCGTAACCACACGCTCCCCTGTCAAAGCACTATTAATTATCCGATACACACATATCTGGTATTAATACCGTGGTACGTATATCAGGTATTACAGGCAGCATCAGCACTAAGCAAGGCCCTTTCTCAACCCTTTAGGACTACAGCAGTAGTCCCGTTTCGGGGACAAACACTGCTTTGCTTGGAATTTTAGTGGCATGTCCCCAAACCGGGACTGCGGTGCACTTCGATGAAAAGACGGGTTAGGGGGCCCCGCGACCAGGGAAAATGATACGTAGTAGGTGACGCATATTCCCAGACGCTCCCTTCATTGGGTCTGCCTGCTGAAGTAAACAATCCCCCCGCCCTCTTCAAGAGGAACCCCTAATTTGATCAACCCTCACACCTGGTACCAGTACATTATTATTGTCAAGCAATCCCCGTAGGAGGACTATGCCTTGAACTCGCCGCTGAGCGCGATCCCAAATTCGATAGATATGATACCCGCTCATCATGGGTCTACACAGTAAGGAACATTATTCAGACAGTAAAAAAAATAGTGGTATTGTTGCGTACTGTAGCAAAAAGATACCAAGCCGTGGAGGTTTCAGTGTAATCGCATGTGTGAGTGGAGCAGTGGCCGGGGATCCTGTGTGATGTCCCCTAGCCACCTGGCTCGTGGTCCGATGAGGATCACTCCGTGATAATACAAGCTCTAAGAACAAGACTTACTGAGTGCGAGGCCAGCGAGACTGGTGGAGTCCCTCGCTGGAAGCCCTCTTGCTGATATCATCTGGCAGAGGCCATAATATCTAGATATTTCACCCTGTTCTTTTGTTCGTGTCGAGTGAACTCGCTTTGGGGGTGCTGTAGCAAAAAGATACCAAGCCGTGGAGGTTTCAGTGTAATCGCATGTGTGAGTGGAGCAGTGGCCGGGGATCCTGTGTGATGTCCCCTAGCCACCTGGCTCGTGGTCCGATGAGGATCACTCCGTGATAATACAAGCTCTAAGAACAAGACTTACTGAGTGCGAGGCCAGCGAGACTGGTGGAGTCCCTCGCTGGAAGCCCTCTTGCTGATATCATCTGGCAGAGGCCATAGTACCCTCCGGCGGCTTTGTTGAGCCTTAAACACTGATACACACACGCGGTAACTACTATTAAGGGGGTCCATAGTTAATAGGACCTATGGCACACATAAAAACCTATATATTTACCTACTTTTACTAACAATATTTGGTCCTATTTACTATGGTCCCCCGTAATACAGTCGCAGCCCTTTTGAAGGGACCCCGCGATACGGAGCAATGCTTTGCACAGGAACTCTAGCCCCGACGTTTACTATTAATACCACCGACGTAGAGTCGCTAATTACGTGTCAGGTACCATCCAGGGTGTAACCCTGCGGACCGCTTTTAGTCTTCTTGTCAAAAAATATAATTATATATGTATGATGCTTATCTCTCTGTTCAGGGCGGTACTAACGTCACACGTATGATAAGAAAACACACCACCTTCGACGAATATCCAAGCTAACATTCTCAACAACGGGGTTGGGTGCTGCCGCCGGGCGATGCGTCTCAACTGAAAGCTTTCGACGACATCTTCTCAAACCCACCGCCACCATGTTCTTCGTGTGTCGCCCTATAATGTCGAAGGAACTCCTCTAGGAAAATCCCTTGCAAGGAAAGGGTGTATCGCCACCCGTCCGTGTAATTCGTACGGTGTTCACTCTCACCTCATCGACCGTTCCCGATTCCACGACATTGATGACGTCCTTCGACCACTTGTTGTTCAGTGTCGCGCTGTCTTGCCGGGGAGTCCGACGTCCCTGCGGAGTGCGGTAGAGCGATGGAGCGAAGTATTATGATTATTCGGGCTTGCGTTCACCATCCTGAACAATGTTGCGGGCAGTCATCGTTGATCACTCCTGAAACATCCCCCGAAAGCAGCAGCACCAAGAGGGAGAACCAAAGCGAAAGAAAACCTATACCACCAGTTGTACATCTATCAAGACACGAAGCACACCAATCAGCAGGACATCTCTCTCTGGAAAGTTGCACCTGCCTGTGATTTATTGCGCATGATTGGGTTCATGGGGTCCAGAGCAACTAAGCAAACGTGCGATACCAGCGAAATGAGTGGAGGAGCACCAGAGGGACGTGATGGAGCAAGGGCATGACGAACAGAACACTACGACAAAACAACGATATTGCACGTCCCCTTTCTCCCATCCTGCCTGTCGGTGATCGAACCACCTTGCACGGATGATGCGGGGTGAAAATGATGTTTTCATGCGATACAGCAGTACAGTAGTAGCAGTACTCGTATACACACATGCTGGCTAACTGTTCTATTTCGCTATTATGTACTGAAATAAAATGTTTGTGTTCAAATGTTTCGCATAAGGTTTTAGAAATTTCTTACCACGGTAATCAAGAAGAAATTTCTACTCGTCGACATCTATTACGGGGGACCACAGTAAATAAGACCAAATATTGTTAGTAAAAATAGGTAAATATAAAGGTTTTTATATATACCATGGGTCCTATTAACTCTGGACCCCCGAAATAGCACATCCATTGTCCGTCCTGATTCTTCATCTTATGTAGAGAGGAGAGAGATACGAGCAATGTGCCTCGTATATGGGGGGACGATAATAAATAGGACCCGCGTTGCACTCAAAAATATCATATTTACCCTCGTTTAACACCAATATTATGTCCTATTTACTATGGTGCCCCGTAAATTTTGCTAGTATCATTACGGGGGACCATAGTAAATAGAACCAAATATTGTTAGTAAAAATAGGGAAATATATAGGTTTTTATTTTTACCATAGGTCGTATTTACTACTGTGGGCCCCCGTACTATTTAACCGTTTTTTTACCCACACAACCAGTGTCCGTGCGGATTCATCAATCTTATATTATTAAAGAGGTACAAGCTCTGTACCCACAAAACTACAAGTACGCCACAGCAGCAGAGATACAACACTGTTTATTCAGTAAGTTAGTAGAATAAATGACAGAATAGCAAATCACGTTATTACTCGATACGACAGGCACGACGTACGCGTTCTATGAAGGAGGTAAAAGGAAACGAAAAACCTATACCACTCCGGCTCAAAACATAAGGGCCGTTTGAACTGAATAATTATACTTAAACCCTTTTAGTACCGCAGTCCTGTTTTGGGGACAATTCACTTGGAATTAGAATGGTTTGTCCCCAAATCGGGACTGCGGTACTAAAGGGGTTAAAGGTCCCTATATTTCGGGTCAGAGTGGTATTACTATTGATAGAATATCAAGGATGTATGGACGAGATATCTCGTGTATACTCTGCCAGTCTCGTAGCAGGCGGTGATTATAGAGATACCCATCCAGTGCCAAGGGAGTCATAGTGTTCGATGTAACAACCATTTAATCGCTGTTCGCAGAAGTTCGTACCACTGTATGAAATCGAGTGAAACGAATATCCGACGACGAATGCCCAAGAAAGGCTTGGGGGACGAAGGCACGAGCTACTACGGGGGCCCATACACAGTAAATCTAAATAGGACCTACGGTACACATAAGGCCTATATACATTTCGCTCTTTCACCAACAATATGTAGTCCTATTTACTATGCCTCCCCGTAATAGTGGGGGACTCAACTCATAGCGAGGGGGGGTGATAAAGTAGGGTTGGAGAGGGGGGGGGTGAAAGATGGAGGGAGTGCCCCTTACCACAGGGCACCTACCGTGATATCGAAGTACCAGGTAAACAATAATAACTGGTACGATACACCGGCATCAATCAGAATAATAGAAACAGAATGAAAAAAGGAAAGAACTAACTGCTGTTGTCCACACAGCAAAGAATGGAACAATTTGTCCGCACGATAATGTCTTGGTGTGGTCTTCACCATTATTTATACCTCAAACGGTTCGGCCCGGAGCTGTACGATCGGAGGACGGCCCCCCTTAGTCCGAATGCTGAAGGCCGAGGTGATTGAGGCCCTGCAGTACGGGTGGTGACGTGGACGCCCAGAGCGGAACACTTTGCCTAGCTTCGCACGGCTCACCACCAAGAAAAGTCCTTTTGCGAGTGATTGGCTTCCAGCGCCGACTTGGTACTGACCACGCCACCCTCTCGTACGCGAAGGCCCTCAAGCTGATACGTTGCGAGAGCATCGAAACGACCATCATGATTCAGTAAACGGTGGCTCTTCTATGCAGGGGCCGTGGCACGGCAAAGCAAGGCGCGATTTCCCAGTCGGGCAATGTGCGGGACGATGGCTGGTGGGGAGAACCCGAGACCTGGCGGACAGTTCACGACTTGGCATAGCTGCAGAGTCGAAGACCTTACTGGTACAAAGCTCCGAGCCACCGAAGGGCCAACAGAACATGCCCTCCTTAGTGTTTGGAGTTGAGACGCACTGTGGTCCACTGCAGCGAAAAAGACGGGGAAGTGGTACCGGGGGATCCTCGAAGCAGCCGAACGGTTCATGGTGAGGTGGCACGAGGATGAGGCACAGCTGTGTAGGAGGCGCCGCGCATCCGCCGTGGGTGGTGTCCAAGGGAACGAGGGGAGGGGGGGTAACAGGAGGGGTGGAAGGAAACCCGACCAAGGGGATGCGGGGAGGGAGGGGGGGCAGGAGGAGTAGAGGGGAAACCGCGGTGAACGAAAGTAGGAAGGAGACGGCAGACAGGGTGGCAAGGCACCAGGTCGACTAGGGAATAGAACATGCCCATGCTACTCGTGCCGCCAACTGGACCAGGTGCAGCTCGTCCGAACGTGGTCTTCTGATGTCTTCTTCTTTTTTTGTTTTCTTGTTTTCGCGCTTGATCTTCAGTGATTCACATTTAATTCTTTTATCTTCCTTTCTTCTATCAGGTATTGATTAAGAGTCGCGTGCGGAGTGGATGGATGACGAGCCTGCTTGGTTTCGTACTGTCTGACGTCGGAGGGCGGGGCATAGTTGACGAACGCAGGACAGAGACGGCAGACAGGCTAGCACGGTCTCAAGCGGACTAGTAGGGACAACCTGAATACGCTGCTACTCATATCACAGTCTGAGTCTACTGCCGCTACCTGGAGGGTACTTTGTGCTTCGGTTTGCCTGTTATTTTCGCTTGATTTTTTTGTCCCACTCTGTATTAGTATTAACATAGTGTTCTGTTTGGTTGTTTGTTTGTTTGTTTCTGTAGCAAGATTTTTTTTCAAGTGTCGGCCACATCTCCTGCAAGGAGGCATGACAGTTTTTCTTCATTTATTTTCTTCTTTTCTTTACGTACGTATTTCTTTCGCTTTGTTTTCTTTTTTCCCTTTTTTCTTCTTCGTTTTCTTTGTTTTCTTTCGTTTTCTCTCTTTCATAGAAGATGTATGTCGTGCCTGTCATATCCAGTGTGATGAACATGGCATCGCATTTTATTAATAGTGTACTGATGTTGTGCTTGCGTGTATGTGCATACGTAACACTGCTGTAGTATCTCTGTGGCGCAGTTTTGTGACCATAGAACTTGTATCTCTAGGATCGAAGAATACTCACGGACACTGGCTCTGCTGGATGTCGACGGGTAGAAAGAACGATTTAATGTGAAGAACACGCGCACCCCTCGACATCCACTATCCACCACAACCAGTGCCCGTCCGTGCTGATTCTTCAGCCCTGGAGAGATACAGGGTATGTATGTAGTCACAAAACTATGACACAGACATGCTACATTGCGACGCAGTACTTCTAAACGGAGCAGATAGCAGTGCAACGTCATGTCATAATCCAACGATAGACAACACAACACCACAAAGTATAAACCCCCTATGTCCTCGTTTGGGCCAAAACATATTTACCAACTGTATTTTCTTAAACTTTGGGACAGAGGCTACAAGTAAATCGTGTATATTCAGTGAAGCAATGATGCATTTGAAATAAAAAAAAGGTGACCCCGAAGTGTCTGTAAATATCACTTGACAATGTGAAGACGAAGAAAAGATCTAAGAGATGGATAGAAATCGGCGCTTTTATGTGGCCATTATGCGGAACGAATGTCGATCGTGGAGATGAGATGAAGAGAAGAGTATGGAAAGCGAAGGAGAGGAGTGGAGCGGAGGGAATGTGTGGAGAGGAGTGGGGAGAAGAGATCGAGGTAGACTAGGGCAGACCTTCGCTGAATCATCCGGTACACTGCCCATGCTACGTGCGGGTGTATTCTACGGCAGCCCGTACTGTTCCCCGCGATGCTTTCTAACGATCTCGAAACGTTCTAAATATACCAACGTTCTCAGCATTGTGACTTACTATGGTGATGCATTGTATACCCTACTGGCAAAAGTACGACAGATTCGTAATTTTCTGCATATTGCATTTACCCGAATACCCAAACCAAGATACTCACATGCTCGTATCAGTGCGTATTGACTGCACATCGCAATAAATGCGTATGGATCTCAACGTCGACGTACATGCTGACATGTAGTAGACTAAGCGATCTTTTCCCCGATGATTGCTGCCTAAGTCAGTTGTATGAGCCGGTACGTAGGGGGTGTTGGGAGACGACGACTCGAGCATTTTGGCGCCCGATCTCGGAGCGAGGGGGATGAAGGGAAGAAGGGTAGGGGGAAGGGAGGGAGGGTGCATGTTCTAAGTAATTTTGTCTTCTCGCCAAAACGTTGGCGGTGGTGGTGGTCGGAGAGTGATCTCCCCGCGGACGGCATACACGCGTGCTGTTAATAGTATACTGTATATAATACGAGCTAGGGACTGCGGTGCAGAGGCCCAGCAAACCAAAACACCTGGTGGTGCTAAATACTATGGTTTGCATGTCTTCCAGTCCCGTTTCGGAGATAAACCACTGAAATTCTAGGTAGTTTGTCTCCCAAACAGGTCGGTAGTCCTAGTAGAGTTGAATTATATTCTGAAGGGTCGCTGCCTAAAACCTTGGGCGCAGCAGCAGTAGTACTCGACTCTCGATCTCGACTCGAACCAGGGGTTACAGGTCAAAAGGCGGAAGGGGAAAAGCAGGGTGGACTACAACTGTAGTGGGCATCCGGTGTTAACAAACGTCAATCTGGTGTCCACGCTCATGGCTTTTTTTTCCGACCTTGACTTAACTCTGTTGTACAGAATTTAGAGTTGGTCCCTACTGTTGAACCCTGTCAATCAATAATGTTCCCATTGTCCGTGCCGATCCGAGTCAAGTTTTCTCAACATCATATTACGGGGGTCCATAGTTATCAGGACCAAATATTGTCAGTAAAAATAGGTAAATATATAGGTTTTTATGTATACCATAGGTCTATTAACTATAAACCCCCGTAATAGTAATGGTTCTTTCGTGCGGGCGCCTACTGCAGAACGGGAGCATCGGTCGGCCACTCTGAAGCCCTAGGGGGAGAGAGTGCGGAATGACGAGAAGAATGTGAGGGTGGTCTTCACGCCTTGAACGTCCGTGCGTCCGGTACCACGACCGCTCTTTGAGTTTGATGCCTCGAGAGATGCCAGCCTTCTTCCACATCAGTAATTCTTATTATACTTTAAAACGATACAATGTGGTCGAAAGTTTAGGGAACATTCAAACCGTAACAAATACCCTGGTATGTAGATATATATATACAAACTAACGTGTATAATGAAGAGCCAGACGCTTTTGCAAGCCCGAATGAGGAGCCAGACGCCTTTCCGAGCCATACTGATGAGTCTTCGCGCTCGAAAGGGAGTATCTTCTCGTGCATATGCTGGAGGTCGGGTGTGCCGTGGCGGCGGTGTAATTCAAGGAAATTTCCCAGTTTTTTCGGGCGGAGGATACCAATACATACTTGGAATTTAGTTATATCGCGTGTTACGTAGTGGGTGGCTGTGACTGCGTGCACTCGTCCAGTGACATTTATTGGTGCCTCGCGGGCGACCAAAAAGCCCCGCCGATTTCGACACCGACGGCGTGTGTGGAGGCCCCTTGCATGCACCTCAATCCCCCTCTTCTCGCTCCAAAAGCCGTGCTGAGTTGGTCGAGTTTTGTCGTGGTAGGTGCTCTAACTTGCTAGTATCAGGGAATATTCCGTTAGCAACTTACTGGTAAAAGGGTAAGGATGCGCCGCACGCACGAGAGAGAACAGCCGCGGCACAGAGCTGGATCAGGTAGGTGGTGTTTTCGCGCTTCGAAACCTCCAGCAACAAACCTTAAGGTTCCTCCGCTGAAGCAGAGTCTCCAAGCCACGTAAAATGAAATCGAGGCCTCGAAGGGTAGAGTTCGCAGGGTTCTGTTGTCGGTGGCGCTGGTCTTGTGTTCGTCGCTCTCAAGCATGAACGAGCCCGACGTCAATTTTGTTCGCGAAAACACGAGAACACATACAGCAGTAGTCGATAGTAGTGTCTTGTTCTGTTCTTTGTACCCGTTGACATCCAGCAGAACCAGTGTCCGTGTCGATTCCTCATCACTATTAATAGAGATATACATGCTCTGTGGTCACAAAACTACGCCACAGAGATACTATGTGGGTTATCATGGAGCATGCAGAGTAGAAAATGCAAGGTTAGGTTATTGTACTTGCTATTACGGGGATCCTGTGGTACACATAAAAACCTATATATTTGTCTATTTTTAGTAACAACTTTCGGTTCTATTTACTATGGTCCCCCGTAATACGACATGCAAGACACACACATTGTAGGAAAGATAGAAACATCGATAATAAACGAGAAAAACAAATCGCAAGAAAATGGGGAAACAAAATGAGATTTGGTTTGTGGTTTGAACATGTTCGGCTCGAGCTTCGAACCCTAACCCTAGCTAGGACGCGGGGACTGCACCAACAGCAGGTTCGTACGACTACAACGAACGGTTAATATTCACCTGATCGGTGACCGGCGACGTGGCGATTTTCACATACATGTGACCCAGAAGGAAGACGGCAGTCTACATAGGTATCTCAAAGCAGCTGTGGTGGCAGGTATGTAGCGTTAGCATACTATTTACGGGAGACAATATTACGTGGGGGCATAGTAAATAGGACCAAATGTTGTCAGTAAAAATATGGAAATATATGGGTGCTTGCGTGTACCGTAGGTCCTATTAACTATGGTCCTCCGTTGTAGTACATACTGCAGTTGTAGGACCAAATATTGTTAGGAAAAAGAGAATCTTGTAAAGGTTTATTTATGTGTGTACCGTAGGTCCTATTTACTATGCTCCCCCGTAATTGTGCTGTAAATACTATTGATATTGTGCCACTGTAAATTAAAATCAACACTGCTGCTGTACACAAAGCAAGCTGCCTGTTTGTTACCTAACCTCTTTTCTTCTATTTTTTCTTAAGCATTTTCTTTTCCGATTTGTCTTCTTTGTTTTCTTTCGTTTCTCTATTTCATAGAACGTGAATGTCGGGCCTATCGTATCAAGTATGATGGCATGTCGTTGCATTGTCCACTGCGTTGTGCTTAATGCGTACCTGGCACGTGGCAACGCAGTACCTCTGTGGCGTAGTTTGGTGACCGCAGAACTTGTATCTCTCTACGATTGAAGAATCGGCACGGACACTGGTTGTTCTGGATGTCGACGGGTAGAAAGCACAGTTTAATAAGAATACACACACCACGCTAATACAATGATAGTGGTGTACAGCAGCAATCATGTGTTTTTTCGTTCGTTTCTATCGAGTACCTGGTGCATTTGTTGTTGTCGATTTGTCTACAGTAGTATTACGGGGGGGCATAGTAAATATTAAGTAGGACCTACGGTACACACCAAAAATATATATACTTAGCTATTTTTACTAACAATATTTGGTCCTATTTACTATGGTCCCCCGTAATAGTACCTGGTACGTATTGTGTGGTCACAAGCTGCGACACAGAAGAAGAAAAAACATATATACTGAAAACAATCGCAAATTCGTGGGGAAGGCAAGTGAAACACCAGCGTGCCGGGTAGAAGACCACAGCAACAGAAGAAAAATCAGACAATCAGCTAAAAAAGAACATAATAACATGTATAATTGTAAAATGAAACGTCATACAAACGACGGACGGAGATGAGAAAGGTTGCTCTTGGTACTGTATGTATAAGAGTAGCATGCGCACTCAAGAACGACAGATTTTATATTACGGGGGTCCACAGTTAATAGCACCTATGGTATACATAGAAAACTACATATTTCCATATTTTTACTAACAATAATTGGTCCTGTTTACTATGGTCCCCCGTAATAGTTGCTGCACGGACGAAGCAACACGGAAGGAAAAAGATACCGGCACAAGGACGGCGGGGAGGGGAAAGGAAACAAACAGTAAATTACCTGGTGAACGTTAACACCTGAGGAAGGAATTAGTGAATTTGCCCCCCCCCCCGCCAATATATATAGGTTTGGTCGGCTTCGGTTGGGAAAGACGGTGTAAAACATGTCGCTCATTATGTCCACTACAGTAAACAACCACTGCACCGTTTTGTGTTTTGTTGGCGGTCGGTCACAGCTGCCGACCGTGTTGATTTCATATGGGTGGGGTGGAGAGTGGATAACCTTCACTCCGCGCAAGAGGAATGGTCAGGGGTCAAGTACGGTAGAACTTATAGTAGATCAACCAAGCGGTAGTAACATGGTAACCCCATTGCTATATCTGGAAGAGACCACACCGGCCAATGGATCTAGCAGTTGAAGCTGCCATTGATATTAAAATCCACCTCACAAGCGGTTTTTACTAGGATGCAGCCCACCCTTCATGCGACTCGCTGAACACTTCATCATGGCGCCTCACGCTTGGCGCAAGCAACGTTTGTCCGGTCGGAGAAAACCCAACGTCCTCGGTCTCGGCATTGTATGGGTGCCAGGGTTTATGGTCATACGACTACGACTATGTATGACATTGTGTAACCCCACCCCCCCCCCCCCCCCCCCCCCCCCCCCCCCCCCCCCCCCCCCCCCCCCCCCCCCCCCCCCCCCCCCCCCCCAAGGTTGAATCGGAGAAATGCGTAGCTATATACGGGAGGTTGAGCGAAGGGATACGAATGAAAACGTTTGCACGGCCCAGCTGACTTCGCGAAAACGTTACTTCTGCGATTTCGGGTAGGTTCCTGGAGCACCCAGAAAGAAGGAAGAGGTATACCAGCAGGAGAGAAGGGAAGGAAGTAGTTGCATAGATGCACCCGAGTGGCAAAGCAATTATAGAGTTTACATAGTAGAATGTGATACGTACAAGGACGAACGGGATGTATGAATGTGTTAGAAGGGAAGGTGACGGAAATCAGACGACATTGAAATGGAGGAGTTTGGTGCACTTGATAGCGGCGAGAAAATGGCCGCTATCCTATCAATGGAGATAGATGATGGCCACAGGCGGCGAAACATTAAGGGGGTGAGATTAGCAAACGCTTCTGTGTAATATATGGAAACAGCGTAGTGAGCGCCCAACTGTTGGAGGTGCCTCTATTGGAAGTAGGAACGGTGCTCCGCCTCGAAAGAGATACGTGGTCAATCGTCAAGTCACTGAGGCAAGCAACGAACGAGTACGCCTGTCCCCCACCTAAGGTCGATTTCCGTTTTTCTCTCGGTGTTGTGTTGCAAACTACTGTCTCTGGGTAATGACGTTTTTGGTTTACACTTATAGTCGTAGTGTTTTTGTAAGTTGTTCAATATTTCCCTCCGTGCTCCCGCTAGTTGTTGTCTGTGTTGCTGATCTGTGTTGCTGTTGTTTACAATTGGTGCCGTTGTAGTTGATTATCATTCTGTTTTGCAATTGTTGTGTGGCTATCATTATGTGTTTCACTTGGTTGTGTGGAGAAGAAGATATTGCGGTATTCACAGTACTGATTACCAGTTCACGCCCCTCGCCTCTCCCCCCGCCCCCCTCGCCGACCCATCCACCATCCAACATTTCTGCGATGACACGCAAAGCTCAACATCGAAATGTTGGCGAGGGTTTATGTTGATGATGGTGCGACCAACCAGCTTAATGCATCATCCGACACACCCAGCGACCAACCTACGCCCACCCACTCATACAAACCCAGCCACTATACAAGGCTTCTGCGCTGACGCCCATCGCGAAATACAAAATATACTCCCTAGAGTCTTGGTGGAAGACAGCGAGAGTAGAGGAATAGCCAACGGTTTAGACTATTGAAGCTAGGAGGCGTCTGCCTAGCTGCTCGTTCTTGTGTTTACGACCAGACTGTTGTAGTCACAGGCAGTCCGCAAACCTGTGCTCGACCACCCAGAAGGGGGACAGCACACTATCAGACAGGCGTCGCCAAACATGATACAATCTGGCGAGGGTGGGTAACCTGGTGAGCGATAGCCAAAGTCTCGGCGGTGGCACTAGGGCTGCTAGTCGAGGGCTGTCTGAGAAACAAATAGGAGGCTTGGGAGGGCACACATTCCTGTCCAAAATCGGCGCGGGGAGCCTTCTTAAGCTAATCTTGTAAACAAATGTTGTATGTACACCTTAGCCACGAGTACGCACATGCTGCTGTCGTCATGGTGTGGTTCCAGTCCAAGTCGGTCTAACATTCGTGTCTTTTCGTTGTCATACATTTGTTGTGCACCCGGCACTATGAGAGGTATGACCATCAAATTCCTCTTTGGTGGCGTGCTGTGACAGTGCCGAGACAGCCGATAGCAACCGACGGACCTGCACTACCACCGGGTGTCGTAGCATTTTGGGGCAGCCCTGCGGCATCTGCTCTGGCCAACCACCGCACGGCGGTCATGGTAAGCGCTATGTCATACCATCGCGAGCCCTACGGCACCCACCCGCAGCCCCATCACGGCAATCGGCAAGCTCGCGGCTCGCCAAGGTCAGCTCTCTACCGCACGCATGGCAAGCCCGCCGCATACCAAGGCCGACCACCAAGCGCGACTCGTGATTTGACCGGTCAAGTGAGGAGGGTGGGATCAGGGGTGATAATCAAGCACGAACAAGGGATCCCACCGCTTCGAGCTTGGTGCCTCCAGCGTGTCCTGCGGAGGGTTGCATATGTTCTACCACTGGTCGGTGGTATGCGAAGCGCGCCCGGCCTATGGCGCGTGAAGCGCGTTCGGCCACTATGCACTTGACAGGTCAACTAAACGTGCTATACCGAGGGTAATTCTCATCAAGGTGACTAGGGCGGCCTATGGGTTACCCTGGGTTGCCACGGGATGTTTCGATGCTTGAGTTTAATGGCCTTCCGTGGACGTTTCCACGGCAGGCTTGACCTGGCAACCAATGGCTTGCCATGGCAACCGATGGCAAGCCGCACGACGTGCCTCTAAAACCTCCAATACCGTGCATCCATGGATATTTGTCAAGCCGGTATCGTATCGTGTCGCACGCATATCGGTGCTTTCGTGCCTGGTTGCGCCCCCTGTGCTTAAAAACCCACCTTACGTTACAGTGACGTGGGTGCTATCTTTGTCAACCTTCACCCGGTAACGCCCACCTGTCTCCGTCCAATCATGTGATTCCTCGAAAAACGACTATGAAAAAAACTCGAAAGGATTGTCAAAATGACGAATTCCTGCGTCAAGAGTACGTAGCACCCTATTTGTTTTGTGGCTCCCTCACTTGCCAAGCTCCGCAACCAAGGGCGCAGGAAAAGAATAATCGATACGCCTCTTTCTGTTTCGAGTATCAGATGGGGCAGGGAGAGGGGTGTACTGAAATCAAGTAAACCAAACTGAAATAAATGTTTTGTAGCTTTTCCGACAACAACAGTCACAACCCGCAAGCTTGGTTTGAATCCCAAACATGGTGGCGAGTGTGACCCCGTTTTCTTTCTACTTTGTGTTTGCCCCTGCCGCAACAACAACAACAACAACAAAAAGCGCTAGACTTTCAGAAAACCGTAAGCTAAGTCCGGTTCATTCTCCCATCGGGCACGGTAGGTACCCGACCAATGTTACAGGCTAGGGTGCGCGTGAAAAAGAAAAGGCACCCACCATACCCAAGCTCGAGACCACGGGGGGAGAAGGGGATCCTGTTGCACAGAGAAATCAGATGAGAAACGTTGAAAACCAAACGTATGCCTGGTCGTGAGTTCCAGCCCTCACGGCACTGCGTTGTTTTTCATTTTGACCTTGCTGAGGAATGTAGAAGTCCTCCCGCCTTTTTTTCTCGCGCACCCCTGAAAATTATGTCGTTGCAGGTTCCGAGTCTAGGCAGGTTTTCTTAGTTGAGGAGATCCATCAGCCGGCCACGAATGTCCGGGCTCATAAGTCGAATTCCTACCGTGGAAACACCGTGCCCTGCTTCCACCTGTTGCTGAAAAAAGGCACATGAAGGCAGTAGACGAACGCAGATGTAGTAAAGGCAAAAGACTGCGTCATGACATATGTACGTTCTCTCTATTATAGGGTAAATTTTATCGATGTAAAAAGTGGTGGGATGCTACTGTACACTCACCTTAGCCGCATGCCTCTACCATAAAGTGCCCAACCAGTGCCAAACCATGTTACACCACAAGAACCCCCTCCGGGCTACGGAACGGGTGTACTTCTTGCACCACAAATGGATACTGCACGTACTCATACCAAGTACCACCCCTTCAACGGCAGCAGCTGGGGCACAACTCTATACGTTTCGAGGCTCCTTCCTGACTTCAGAGGCCCCGACTCGCCCTAAACTTCGTCGGTTTTGAACTAAGCTGTTTGCCCAACGCGATGAGAAAAGCCATGACCTAAGATCAAAGTAAACACCTACCAGGTAAACAATACGGGGGGCTTTATCTTTATCACAAACCCACGATGAACCCGAAAACCAGGTACCCCCCTCCCCGACGTACGTGTACCCACTGTGTTGGGCTGTGGTTGCCATGACCTCCCGTGATAGTGCACAGCAAAACAAAAGAAATTGTAACTTCAGAGCATATCATCAAGTTTCACCACCGTGACCGTTTCTCGAGCTACTGACTTCCTTCGCGGGGGGAATACTAGCATATGAAAGTTGATGGACAGATGCTAACAACGTGAACCAGAGACACCGGGTCCAAACGAATTGGGAGTGTGAATCTCCGCCAGTAATACATGTTTGGTCTCATGCCACAACCGAATGGCTCCCGAGAGACTGATCCCTGCCTCTGTAGCCGCGGTCCATGCTGACGAGGAGGCCTCTGGTCCCAGGTAGGAGCACGTCCTCCCAGGGTTTGCGTCTAATATGTTGTCTTTAAACCAAAACCAGTGGAATGTCCGGTCCGATAAGACCGAAATACAGATATGAATAAAATACCACCAAAAAAGCAACACCCAACAGTTGCCCGATCTTGCAACCCCCTCTAATTTGTGTGCACCCCAAGGCACCCGAGGAAACCACAATAGGGAGCCCCAAGTTGGAGTGGTCCCTCCACCCGCTGAGTTCACATCTACGCGGTGGTGGTCAAACAGGCTCCAGTGGTAGGTCCGATCTACGTACGGACAGGGAGAAGAGCGAGAAGTATAATACCAATACCAAAAAAAGGCAACCCTAAATGATCACCCGAACAAACAACTCTGTTTTGTGTCACCCAACGATAGCGGAGGAAATAACTAGCCCCACGTAAACGTATACTCCTCCCCAACCCTTGACCGGGGTTTGCGTTCACCATGTTGTCGGTACACAAGAACCAGTGGGAAATCTGGGCCTAGGACAACGGGAAAAGCGCCCTAAACGAAAACTATTACCAAAGGCGAGAAGAGAGCAACACAAACCTGAATACCAAAGGCAACAGCAAGTAATTGTCATAAATAAGTTGCACCGCCTTCTTGGTGTGCACCGAGCCGAGGTAAGCACTAACCCCGATTTGGAGCACCCCCCCCGCCGCCCGCTTCCCCCCCCAGGTTTGAGTCTACCTGACAACCTTCAAACGAACATCAGCGGGAAGCCCGGTCTAAAAGGACAGGGAGGAGAACGAAGCGCAAAAATTCCAAACGCGAAAAGTCTTAACCAAATATTGTTCGAACACATGCATTCCTTACTTTGTGTGCGCCTAACGGCAGCGCAGAAAACAAACAGCCCTGATTTGGAGCCCCCCCCCCCCCCCCCCCCCCTCCGACCGTGTGTTCATCTCGATCCGGTTGACGTTGAAGCAAATACCGCAGTTGTAAGCCCGGTCCAAGGATAGCGAGAAAGTAGCGAATACCTTGTCACTGGGGTCTCCTACGGTCTTCTATAAGGAAAACATCAAACACGTCTGCAACACTTTCGTGAAAAAAATCTAAAAAACGGTATACCGGTGGAGTTTGCGCAGGTTTCCTGCACATGTAAATGGA
Source organism: Macrocystis pyrifera (assembly GCA_031763025.1). Lineage (NCBI taxonomy): Eukaryota > Phaeophyceae > Laminariales > Laminariaceae > Macrocystis > Macrocystis pyrifera. The sequence goes on along the minus strand of JASSKH010000016.1, from coordinate 9,704,583 downwards.
ATCAACCCAACAACTATAACAGGGAACACAGGGAGACACCGTTTTCTGCCTCGGTATGGACCGTTTTCTGTCGAATGACACCATTCGAAACGTTTCCGCAATACCTCGCGAGACACAATAAAATGTGAACACTAAAAATATCCGCATCACGACATTGCTCGAACACGCACCCTGCAATAACTCCTGTGCGGCACGCGACCGGCACAGGTTTAGCGACAAGCGTAACTTCGCTGCTGCCTCCCTGCGGGCATATACCCATTACTTACGAACTCCAAACACTTGATAGGTCACGGTCCATTCCACGACTTATGTTCGGCGTCGATCATACTCTACATGTGTCACGGCTTCTCTTCTGCCATCTGTTGCACAGCGTCACATACATCATGGCGATACATGCGCAAGAATATTACCCTCCTTGCAGCGCCTCCCTCGTCTGACCTCGGTGCAAACCGTACTAATGGCCATATATGATACAGTATGGTACATATTTGGATGTGTATCGCACATTTCCAGGAGGGAGAAGAGAAACAGCACATGTTATCACGGCTTGTCCGTAACGCCGCTGAGGTCTTACCAACTCCCACAAGCGGTGGCCAAAAAACTAAAATCAAACAATCTTACCGTGCTTCGAAACTAATAAGTGTGTCTACGATGTCCATTACTACTTGTCTTGGACCCTCTCAACTTCGCCCGCGGTTGAAAGAATGCACGTTTTCCTGAATAAATACCGCTTACTCTCGTCGCGTGCTATGGTAGGAATGCACCTGCTATTTGTTTAGGCTCCTCATTAAAAAACGATTCAACAAACGAGTGCAGGCTTAACCTAACAAGCAATCCCCCCTCGGCCTAGTACCGAAGGAAAACATTTGTCAAGAGCTCAAGGATGATCGGTAGCTTATCAGAACACGTTTAGGCCGTTAAAAAGGCCACCTCTGCCGTAGGACGCGCTTACCAAGGTAGCAACGCGACATGGCGGTGTATATCACTTCTCAATTTCAACCGTGCGCGTGTTTGCACCGTCGGTGCCGTTGTCTTCAAATGCTTCGTCCTGTCCAATACTTCTGGTCTGCCGCAATATGTCTACCTTTTTCTGTCGTGATGGTGATCAGAGGTTCCCCTGTTGTTTTTCGTCGACTACAACCTCCGTTTGTTTCACCTTCGCGGTGTAGATCGGCGGGCCATTCCCGCCAACACCAAACACTTGTGAGGGATCGGGGGCCGACGCCGGTGCTACGGCCGTCGAACCGTGTCTATGTTGCTAATCTGCCAGGGAAGATGCATGTGCTCTTCCTAAATCGCTGAAGCTCGATACCCTCTGCTTCTCCTTAATCGCTGAATCTCGATGCCCTGCTAAACAACAAGGTTTGACTGTCAGATCTAGAATAAGTTCGAGTACTATTTGGGTATCGTTCCATCGCTCCCGTTCGCAGCTGTTTTATCAAAAGTCTGCCTGTCGTTCCTCTTCGAGGACTGGCCTTGATTATTTCTCATCCATCGCTCCAGTCGGTGAGTCGCTAACGTCACCACGGAGTGCTTGCGAGGCAGCTGTAATCGACGAGCTAGCGACCGCCGCCCGATCCGCGAGATCCTGTCTTTGTTTTTCAGCCATAGCAAACATCCTATCTTTCTCCTGCATCGCTGCAGTCACCGCGTCCTTTCCGTCGCCAAGGAACGCTTGCATAGAAGCTGGGATTGACGAGCGAGCGATCGCCGTCAGATTCTGTTGCTGGTTCTCGACCACAGCGAACATTTTGTCTTTCTCCAGCATCGCTGCTGTCGCCGCGTCTTTTCCGTCGCCGTAGAGCGCTTCCGAGGCGCTTGACACCGACGAGCGAGAGACGTTCGTCAGACCATGAGCCTGATTCTCGGCCATAGCGAGCAATCTCTCTTTTCCCTCCGTCACTCCAGTCGTCGGATTCTTCCCATCACCAAAGAACGCCTGCAAGGGACCCGGCACGGAGGAGGCAGCGACGGCCGCCAGATCCTGTCGCTGGTTCTCGGCCATAGCAAGCATCCCATCTTTCTCCTGCATCACTGCAGTCGCCGCATCCTTCCCCTCGCCAACGAGCGATTTCAAGGCAGCAGTAGCCGACGAGGTAGCGATGGCCGCCATGTCCTGTCCATGATTCTCGGCCATATCTAGCATGCTATCTTTCTGTTTCCTCGCTGCAGTCGCCACGTCTTTCCCCTCACCAAGAAGCGATTCAGATGCAGCAGTAGCCGACGAGCGAGCCACAGCCGTCAGATCCTGCCGCTGGTTCTCGGCCACAGCGAACATCCTATCTTTCGCTTTTATTGCTGCACTCGCCACGCCCTTCCCCTCACCAAGAAGCGCTTCGGATGCAGCAGTCGCCGACGAGCGAGCCACAGCCGCCATATCCTGTCGTTGGTTCTCGGCCATAGCAAGCATGCTATCTTTGACATCCATCGCTGCAGTCGCCGCATCCTTCCCCCCACCAACGAGCGATTTCGAGGCAGCAGTAGCCGACGAGGCAGCCATGGCCGCCATGTCCTGTCCATGGTTCCCGGCTATAGCGAGCATGCTATCTTTCTGCTTCATCGCTGCAGTCGCCACGTCCTTCCCCTCACCAAGAAGCGCTTCAGATGCAGAGGTAGCCGACGAGCGAGCCACAGCCGTCAGATCCTGCCGCTGGTTCTGGGCCATAGCGAACATCCTATCTTTCGCTTGTATTGCTGCACTCGCCGCGTCCTTCCCGCCACCAAGAAGCGCTTCGGAGGCAGCATTAGCCGACGAGTGAGCGACGGCTGTCAGATCTTGTCGCTGGCTCTCGGCCATAGCCAACATGCTATCTTTGGCATCCATCGCTCCAGTCGCCGCGTCCTTTCCGTCACCGAAGAGCGATTGAAAAGGAGCTGGAACCCACGTGCGAGCCATGGCCGCCAGATCATGTCCTTGTTTCTCGACGTCATCGAAGAACGCTTCTTTCTCTTCCATCGCTCCAGCCATCGCTCGAGTCGCGGCGTCTTTCTCCCCACTAACGGACGACTGCCACGAAGATTGAGCCCCCGAGGCTGCTGCTGCTGCTGCTGTTGCTACGCCCGTCGCACCAAGGTTTTGACAGAGCCCACCGCAAGCCACCTGCGTGCGGGACATCAAGAGGCCACACACGGGACAGCGTGGGCCAGAATAATAACGGCCAGACTGATTGAATTTACGGTGTGTTTGGAGCCAAAATCACATTTCACGCGTGAGACGGATCAAGATCTAGATGATATTGGTTCTCTCCTGCCGTTGTGAGCCTTCGTGCAGGATGTCTACAGTACACATCCACAACCCAGGAAACATGGGCTAAATCATACCTGTGTTCTACGCCTTCCGCCAGCCAACGCGAGCAATAGGTCACACAAATCCCTTTTCCCTGAAAGATGTGGGTCATTACTTTGGGATCGGTGGTATTCCCGATGTGTCAAAGCTATTGTCAATCCCGTTGTTTTTCGTCTAGAAAATATTTTTTTTCATGGCAGTTACTATTAATGCCTAGTAGCTTTGGTGGGCAAGGGATTGCTCACAGAGTTCAGCAAGTCTGGAACATTTGAAAAAAAAACAAAAGTCACTCATGTCTGGGTGAGAGATATAGAACTCCTGGCGAACGAAGCCTACACGCACTCTACTCTAGGTTGTTGCACTCCTGCACCACAGTAGTCGCGCGATTCCAGATGACGCACAACTGCCTGCGAAGTTCTACGAAACCGTCAGGTTAGTCAAATGGCCTAGGCTGGGCTACATGTTTAATCGCTACAGAGCGGTACAAGACATGGCCAGACCTTCATTTTAGAGTCGGGCGGTTTTTTATCGCCAGGCGGACTCCTCAGGCGCTCCCTGGACAACTTCTGTCCCCGTAGCTTCTTCGTCTCCTTCAGCCAGGCCATGTGTGCCTAATGGTGTTCGAGAGTAAGAACAACACCGGCACGAAGAAGGGGGTACAAAAACCAGCAGAACGAGACATGTCAACTCATAATTATGTATTCATTGCTGTGGTCACGAGAAAGCAGCAAAGGTACGCGGAAAGAAAGGGTAAGCGGTCAACCCGCGGTGTTGTACGGTAGAGGTGTGTGGCACCTTATGCTATTTCAACCACTGAAAAAATGACATTGGAAAATGACCTTGAAAAGCACGAATATGTTTTTAACCTCTTCGGGGGCCCGAGATCTGTAGCCAAAAGATACCAAGCCGTGGAGGTTTCAGTGTAATCGCATGTGTGAGTGGAGCAGTGGCCGGGGATCCTGTGTGATGTCCCCTAGCCACCTGGCTCGTGGTCCGATGAGGATCACTCCGTGATAATACAAGCTCTAAGAACAAGACTTACTGAGTGCGAGGCCAGCGAGACTGGTGGAGTCCCTCGCTGGAAGCCCTCTTGCTGATATCATCTGGCAGAGGCCATAATATCTAGATATTCGCGGAACTTCTGTTGGAGGAGTTTTCGGCTGCGGAGTATTGGGTCACAGCTGGGAAGGCAGTTGGCCCGTTGGACGGATCGAAACGGCTTGAAGCGCACAGCAGGGGAGGACGCTCCGGGAGCTGGAGGACGCACAGGTCAGGCGGCAGTTTCTCCGTTATTACAGTAGAGTCCAGGTGGACTGCTGTGGATTATGGCGCACACGGCAAGCACGCCGCTGGTGGTAGGGGAGTCTCTGACTCCACCGAAATACGGAGAGGTGTGGACCGAGCAGGCCTCTCGTGTTTTTTACGCAGCGTACCTCGATTATGAGGAACGGCTGCAGCTCGCCAACGCTCAGGGGGTGGTTCAGCACTCCAAAGTGAGCATGGGCCAGCTTATCCCCAATTACATTCATCGGTGTTTTGAGGGATTTTACAAGCATCAGACTACGATGACCGCCTCGGGAGTTGTTGGACGCTGTTAGGCAGCACGCTGGTTACACAACCACCAGCAACAGATTTGACACCTCGCGGGCGGCAGCGGACTTGCGTCGCGTTCTCTCAATGAGGCGCGATGAAAAGCAGGGCGGTGAAACATCCGTCAAAGACCGCGCGATGATGGTAAACTCCGCTATGGAAAAGTATTTTGCGGAGAATCACGCGGTGCATGCCATGTACCGCGCGCAGGACCGTTCGTGGTTGCCCGGACCGGCGGAATTTGTGAGCATGGCGTTGGTGGATGGCTTATGGCCGTCCGAGTTCAAAAAGTACGTAAAAGGTCAGCTAACGTACGCTGCAGGGTGGAAGAAGGACCCGGCATTGGTCATGGACCAAATTTTTTCTGCTGCAGAACAGTGGAAATTCATCGAGGCGTATGGTCGGAAAGATGCTGCAGGGGCAGCTGAACCGCGACGCCAACAGCAGCAGAAACCGAAACAGCAGCAGTCCGCGAAAAAGTCGTTTGTTCGCGTCTGTTTCGAGTGTGGTGATCCCAACCATTATGTTTCTGATTGCCCAAAAGCTCGCGGTGGCGGCACAGCTCCCAGCAGTGGTGGGCGCGGGTCGTCAGGGTATCGCGGGGGCCGCAATGGCGGCCGGGGCAGATTCGTTTACGATTTTATGCGGATGCGACGTTGAACGTCACCGCTGATCTGAAGGATGTTTTCCAACATTCCTTTGCGCAGGGTGAATGCCGCATGAATGCTTTGGTGCATGTGGCCGAAGATGATGCCAACGAGGTGATTGTCTTGGTCGATTGGGATGGTTTCGAAGCAGAGGAGCGCACGTGGGAGTCTTTGCGGTCGATTTATTCTGCTGCGCCTGAATTCGTCGTGAAGGAATTGCGCAAATTACGGATGACCCGTGCGCTCAAGATTAAAATTGCTTCAGAGTTCAGCATTGATTTGTGATTTGCCGCATGCGATTTCGTCTTGGTTTTTTGGTTTTGTCAAGCTCGTTCGTGTCGAGTGAACTCGCTTTGGGGGTGCTGTAGCCAAAAGATACCAAGCCGTGGAGGTTTCAGTGTAATCGCATGTGTGAGTGGAGCAGTGGCCGGGGATCCTGTGTGATGTCCCCTAGCCACCTGGCTCGTGGTCCGATGAGGATCACTCCGTGATAATACAAGCTCTAAGAACAAGACTTACTGAGTGCGAGGCCAGCGAGACTGGTGGAGTCCCTCGCTGGAAGCCCTCTTGCTGATATCATCTGGCAGAGGCCATAGATCCCAACCTACGCAATAAAAACGCTCGTTGCTATCAACCGTTCACGAGCAGTATGCGCTCAGCCGTACAGGATCACCTTGGCGGTTGCACCGTACGACTCCTTGCGTTGTAACCGGGACGCGAAATAAAAATTACCCCTTAACCACATATTGACAGTTTCTGGAAATCGCCACATGTTCCCGCCATATTTTCCCCTCTGAAGACCTAAGACGGTCAGCCCGGAGAAGACCCCGCATCTGGTCTAGGCATGCAACGAACTATGTCGTAAAACAGGAATGGGATGGGTAGGGCGTCAGTGCCCTTAAGGAGCCGCGTTGGCCAGAAGCGGTTCGGCCATTACGCGTTCAACGATTGAGGTGGCTCTTTTCGGGGCAAAAAACGTTTTTATCGTTTGCTTGATGGGGGGTACCAAGCCGATGAGCTAGATACACAACATAGTGTGTTTTTGTTCACTCGCTTTCGTCACAGGCGTATAAAGGCCATGGGATTGATCATTTGTCGGGCTTAGAGTGGCTATCTTCTGCAGGTCCAGTACGTTTGTGCGAGAACACAAAATAAAGTCCTTAGGTGAGGACCCTCAGAACGTTGCAGATCCACCTATACCGCGTAGCATGCGTCGAGGGCGTGAAATCAAGTCCCAGGACGTACTCACGGAGCACACAGAGACACCACGTATATATATGGCCGGCGGCCCCCCTCCTCCTCCGTGTTAGGGATGTCTGCCTGGTAGGTCATACCCGGACGTTCTCAATCCGGGTATTGTAAAGATGAGAGGGGCTACTGTGGTAATACTACTACGGCCATGCATTACAATAAAATCACCCCCCCCCCCGTGCACATTGTGGCCATACGCAATTCTTTGTGGAGACATGGAACAATGAAGCACACCACCAGGCGTACCGAATTGAGAGGTTGCAAATAGACCTTTTGGGGCTAGCTACACTGCTCCATGTCTCCACAGGGACCTGTTGTACTGTACGCCGACAGCAGCGTGTAGGGGAGGGGATTCCGGACACCTGTGCACCGAATGGAGCTAGATGCGACTTAGAGAGCATACACGTAAGCTATCGGCCAATGCATTCCATGCCCATTTTGACTACACTGACACTGGAGCGGTAGGACATGGCTGCTTGTGGGCGCCGACGCCAACTCAAAGCATATTGCCTAGAAAAAACAGACCACGCCATACATATATAGCTTCGGATATTCGTTCGAAAATGCCGCAGACACTAGCGTACCAATATAACAAGAGCTTTCGCAGTATTATCCTCGCCAAAAGAGGCGTTCTACGATAGACATTCACCCTAATTTGTTTTGAGGCTCCTCATTTGACCTTAAGGAGCTCCATACCTCACCCGAAAACTGACTTTAGCAAAATCGAATTGCATCCCGATGAGTAATCCCGTGGCCCAAGTATACGTTTACGTCATTTTTCGAAACAAGATTGGCATTCCGACGATTTTGGGTTAAGGAGCTCCGTCACCGAGAAACCGTTTGAGCGGGAATGGGCCACCTCTATCGTAGAACGCGTCAAACGTGAGTTCCGAGAAACATCAAGTATTCACCTTCTTGGAGAAGCTCCAGCTTTGACCGGACCACTGCGGGACAACCGGAGGGCGGAGGGTGCACGGGCGTTCCAGAGCGAAGGAGGTACATGTGGTTTGGTTTGGCGCGCATGAAGAAAAGGCGACGGGTACCCAACTGCGCAGTTCGAGGGCATTCGCACAAAACATCCAACTATCTTATCCCAGAGCTTCCCCCCCATAATTTCCTCATTCGTTCTAGCGCAATTACTTTCTTCCAGATATTTCACATCCCCTCCGCCCCCCCACCCAAAAACAAAACGAGAAAGCTGCGCGAAGGTTCTTTTATCTCTCTATAAAACATTTTCAATGTTGGACAGAAGGCCTCCTTATCTAGACACAAAAATATCAAACCTGAACATTCTCAGAAAAAGTGCGACACTCCAGTAACAACAGCCGTCGACTAGTCAAGTTGTTGCTTTCGCGAGAATCTCTATCGCGGTAGTCAGGGTCAAATCGGCGGGCTTTGACTGTCGCTGGAAAACGATAAAGACACGCGCTACGGCAGGGGTACGTGCAACTGTGTACGGGATATCTTGTTCTGGGGCCCCTGACGCAAGGAGATCCACACTGCACCCAGCAGCCAACTTTCGTGAGAAATCACGAATGTCTACTTACGGTGGCTTAGGCGTATAACAACATAACCACAAATGGTGTTCCGACGATATTGGGTTCGTCGTTCCTCAGAGCCCTTAAGGGGGCACGGCACTCGGAATTTGTCCTGCCAGGAAAAGCTACAGCAAATCATAGCACGCGCCCGAAGTTACAGTCCTCGCCGGGTGTCCCAGCCGTACGCGTCCGGTTGTGTCCTGCGCGGAGTTCGGCAAGTGGTTGCGACGAAGTCTCTACTCCTCTTTACTTCAAAGGTTGCTAGTGCCGTACGAAGTATTTACTATATGTACACCTTGCCCAACCGGAATGCTTTCAACAATTCTCCCCAAGATTAATCTTAATAAAATACGATCCTCGCGAAAACGTTTTTACGGAGTCCTCCCGAGAGGGCGAAAACAACGCCGCGCGGAAAAAATAACAGCACGCGGCCTGTCAGTATAACGAAACACGTAGATCGGACCTTCGGGGAGAATATATATATATATGACGCGGTTCTTGTGTCCATCTCTAAGGTAACCGCTATAGGCCCACAAATAGCAGTAATGGTGTGCGTTCTGGCCTATCCACCCTAACTGTAGATGCACTTGTCAGAACAGACCCAATGGGATAATGAACACGCCCGTGAGCACCAACTTGACTTGACGCAATGCAACTTGTTTCCGTAAGGTTTCTCCAACGTGCACATTGCGTGGTAAATTCCTGACGGGTACCAGTCTAGACGCAAACATGCAAAGCCTCCTTTCGCGGCGTGCGCAAGTCTTCTTGGCCATCGTTGCCATCGAAGCGACCTACACGCGCTGTGAAACGCAGCGAAGTCGTTGATGAGTCTTCTACATCTTCATGCAATTTACGACAACAACAAGCTGGAACGCGAGGATCACCACGACCAGCAACACCAACAACAGAAAGTATCATATTTCTCTGCCAGCATTCAGCGCATACATTGATCGTCGCGTATGAATGAACAATACCTCGGTAACTTGGTGTTAGATTTGACAGTGCAGCGTCTGATCAAACCGCTGTTGATTATTACGAATATCAAACAATCCTTGTGTTTTCCTCCAGGGTCGTCCAGAGTAATAAATGCACTTTGCGGCTTCGCCAGCGCACGCATGATGATGCAGTTTTATGGGCCCTCCTTCGTATTTCTGGGGGAGTAGAGGGACATGTATGGCGAGCTGGAAAGAAGCGTACGTGGCCCCTGTTTCATTGTCGCTCTAACCGCACGCAGCCGGCTGACTCCAGCTTGGTATTGCACGGCACGCTTGTTTTATGGAACACGGCCGCGTAGTTACTTTACCGGACAACCGGAAATATCCTCCTGTTCTGGCCATGACTCGCGGCTTAATGCGACGGTCAACGCTGAGCATGGGTTCTTGAAAACTACCTTCTATTTTATTCGCTCAAGAGTGGCGTTCCTCGGTGTCCATAAAATGCCCACGACGTAGCCGTCATTTCGTGAAGTAGCCGTACTTTGCACCCTCATAACAAACGTCAGACTGAAGTTCTCAACACATTTCGCGTCTGTGATTTACCTTATCAAACCACTGCTCCACTCTTTGGTTGGCGAAGAAGGCATCGAGACCTGGGATGACAATCGTCGCCACGGCAAGGGCGGCGGCGCTAGCTGTTTCCGACCAGCCCAGGCTGTCGGTTCCGATCTCGCTAGTTCCGAGGCCCCAGAAGAATATGGCTGGCGCGGACAGCAGATTGGTCATGATCGAATGCCTGCGGACAGTATTACAGCAGTAGTGGAACAACAGTGTCGTGAGGTGCGTTTGTTATGGGTGGCTGCTACGGGGAGGACATACAATCAATACCCCCTGCCAGCTTTGCATACGGCTCATACGTGGGTTTCACGTTTTGGTTGTGTTCGTTGTTTTTTCGGGCCTAGACTAACATAATATTATACGCTGAAACAGGTTACAATTTCAAGTACTGCATTGCACCCTCTCGTTAAGAAAGCTAATGTAGTAACCCACAAACTACAATATGTACATGAATTTGTAGCCTAGGCGCTCGTCGTCTATATAAAGGCAATGGAGGGGAATATGCCCTCCTCTCGCTCCGCCAACCTAAGGGCCTTAGCCTATCATCCGAGTTGAGGTTTTCACCGAGAGAGCTAATGCTTTAGACCGGGGACGGGTAGCCATCATGCGCATGTCCCATCTATGTCCAGCTTTTTCTACTCGGTGTACGCCTCCCAAGCAATACGTAATCCGCTCCCACGTTTTATTCTTGGGGATTAAAAAGGTTTTCACCAGAGCAATACCAGAATAATAAACATTGTCGCTAGCATCGCACATCCACGAAGACGGGCCGCGCAAACCAGGGTACCACAACTCAAGGAACAATTCAGTTGCGGGCTCTGTCCTCAGGCGCACTCATACATAAGGAGAATGCACGATAAACATCAATATCTGCGAGCAGGATCCCCGTGCTGCCGCACTCCTGTCTCACCTTCTCGGGGTGCGCAACAGTTTATCGTCGACACATCACACGGGTGGCGGGGGCACCCACCTTGCACGATGTGGTCGCAAAGAAATCTTTCGTGAGACTTTGAACAACGCATGTTGCACGTAATTAGGCGTACCGAACTGGGAGGTTGTCGACACTTTGCGGCGTTGGCTACGCTATTCCACTTCTCCACAAGGATAGCTTGTGCCCACAGTATGTAGGGACGAGGGGGGGGGCGTGGCGGCCACCTGTACATGGTTGCATGAAGAGCAATAAATCCCCTTGTGTCCCGACACTGCACACGAAAATGGCACGTCAATAGCTGGCGCTACCCTTAAAAATCTCGCTGCGCGATATCGGCATCTGCCGTCAACTTGTGCACCCACGTCGGTGGACGGGAGTTACAGGACATAAGCCCACCCCATCCGACCCAACCAAAAGCTGCTGTGTGCGGATTAATTCAACTCGTTTGTGTTGAGTCTCTAGGAAGCGTTGCAGTACAGCGATCTGGACGCTTCAGGCAATTCAAAACGGGTGTCCCTGTGTCGCTTGACGCCGTCAAAACGAGAGACCTCGGATTCGAGCGTGTTTCAGTAACACAAGACCAGACACAGCAGTACACACGAGTGCGTTGCGCTAATTACCAAAAGGTAGGAGTGCACCTGCATTCTCCTGACGCTGATTATTCGAAAAAATATCTTTATTATTAGTGAGTCAATAGCATGTCACCCAAGGAGGCGTGTTACGATAGGGGTACGATACCTTTTCCGGGACAAATATTTCCGACTAGGTGGGGACATGGGGATACTCAGCCCGTTTAGGACTGCCGTCCCATTTTCGGGACAAACCACTTAGAATTTAACTGGTTTGTCCTCAAAACAGGATTGCACCTCCAATTGGTTTAATGGCACTGAGGAATCGCTGGGGTGTCAGTAGCATCTACAGCAGCACTATTGTTCGATGTGGACATTATCTCTTCTCTCTCCTTTGTCGCTGTAGCCATGTTTCTCTCTATGTTTCGTTCCCCACGCCACCGCCGTCCTTATGCCAGTAGGTTCCTCTCTTTCGTGTTGCTTCGTCCGTTTACCAGTTATGTGTTTCCTTTTGAGCACGCATACGTTCCTCCTAGCAGCTTTTCCGAAACCCTTGCGTCATTTGTATTTTTTCTTCATTTATGAAGGAGTTTAGTTTTGTCGTCTGTTTTTAATTTTTTTTTTTCCGTGGTCTGGCTTGTGTTGCTGTGTTCTCGTACCCGGTGCGTTGGCATTGTACTTGCTTCACCTGTTAGGTTTTCGATTTTGTTTTGGTTTGTTTTGGTCTTTCTCGCAGTCTGTGAGCATTCGATCGCTACCTGTCTCTAAGACTAGGAATCAGGACGGACCCTGGGTTTACCGATGTGGATGCGTAGAAAGAACGGTTTAGCGTCAAGACAACACGCACCTGGTTGGGTTCATCGGGGTGTACTTGCATTCTTCAAAAAGAGTAATACCACGGTACTAGTGGCTATCTCATATGGGTGGTGCCTCACGAGCAATGCCATGCAAGGAGGGTGCTTTAAGATTTTCTGAGCTCATCATATGAGAAGCAATGTCTCACTCAAAATACACGATAATTTCTGTACAGCGCATGTTTTTTGCGCAACCCGGCCAGCCTTTCTATCCGCGCTAGTCCGAAGCCAAACATACCATCGTGACAGGAATATCATACTAAGTGGTGGTTGCTCACACGGGCGGCTCAACCGGTCAGAAAATATTGCCTCAGAAGGCAACAGGCGTAATCCCTGCCGTGAGCTGAGCCCAAAGTCAAAGGTTAACGGCTTGTTAGAACTCCCGACACGAGCAGCTGAAAGGAACAGAAGGTACACTCCTGCAGCACTGCTTGTTAGAATTTTGGTCTGATTGGCTAAGTATCAGGCGTTATGGTTGTTCTGATTGGCCGTTTCACGTTGACGTCAGAGCTAGCTACTGCTCGTCTCGCACGTAGCACGTAGTGTGTGTGTCGATCATTTTCTCGGAGAAGTGGCAAGCAACGCTCGGACCGACCCCCAATCTGGCGTACTAGCATTGACACAAACGGGCGACACCACGAGGTCGTGTTTCGTCGACCGATGGCGACCGCAATGTCGCTGTGTTACCTTGAGTCCTTTTCTAGGACAGGCTTGTCTCTGGAGAGCAGGGTGGTAGCCCACGTGAGCGTCGGCGCCATAAGCGTCAGAAGCAGGAGTAAAATCAAAGGACCGGCGCCCCCGCTGGTCCCCATCTCCGGCAGGAGCAGCTGGAAAATCTGTGGCACGGAAATTACGCACAACAGCGTCCACGACGTAGATCGAGAAGACATCATCTCCCTCATTGGGCACGGCTGCTAATACCTCGAACGTCTTGGGGGGTGTCACAGGGGCATACATCCGACGAACAAGGTGACGGTTACCGCACTGACCACGCGTGATTGGGGGATCATACCGATTGGTATCCGGGACACGATGGTTGAGTGCAAATAGTCGTACGGCACTGGAGCGACCTGCTCCTACGCGTACTGCTCGGTACACGCGCTACTAAAATACCGGGGTGACAACACACCAAGTATATATTTGGCTTTCTTCGAAATTCGAGTATGCCGTCGCCGAAGCGCTTGGATCCCCAATAGAGCAGCATTCGTAAGAAGAACCTCTATAAACGAAGATGGGTGAGACAATGCAAACCAGCGGGGGGGCTTAAAAGTCAACTGTTACGTACTCTTCACGCATCGAAACGATCATCGCTTTGGTCATAAATGACTTGGCATGATCGTTCAGCGCAGATATATGTCACTGATCTGTATGACCTGGCTCATGCTGTCGAGGGAGACCCCGTATCCTCTGCTTGATTGAAGACGGGTTTCCTCTGGGTTGGGTCTGTACTGTACAGATCCTGCACATTATTATCATAGCGGCAGGTTAAGATCCAGAGTATCTGTAGGTAGATAGATAATTTCCTGTCCAAGGAGTGTTGCACTTTCTCTGTCCCATGTTGTAGTCAAGTATGTTCGTTCATAGGTAAAGTGGGGTATATTATTGGGGTGCAGACGATATCAACGCAACGAGGGCGTCGCCGAGGATGCCATGATAGTCAGCACATCGCTGGAAACAAAAACAAACTTGGAGGGAAATGCGAAAAAAAACGAATTGTTGGAATTGATATTCACTCGAAAATGTCCTGAGTTACAGCAGTAAATAATAGGGGTAGCTGCGGAGGAAATGAATTAGGTCGCTACGTGAGCTGCTGCAGTGTGGATTAATAGATTTTTGTCAGAAGAGAGGGGAGACATAGAACAACAATGCCGTGGACAGAATAAAGCCTTGTTTGTTTCTTGTGCGTTTCGCATGAGCAGATTAATACCTTTCCCGAAACATACACGACGCGGAAGATAGTAGTTCTCGCATCTCGACAAGCATTTCTAGTGCTTCTAGTCCTACAACAAAAAGCGTGATAAAAATATCCTACTAGGCGGAAGTGTTGCTCACTTTATGAGTTCAACCGGCCAGAGAACACCGATCCAAAACCGTGCAACCCCTACGGGTGTGACGAGACATATCTCGTACCTTGCACCGAGTGCAGCAGTGCAAGTTATGTTATGGCGTTGTATCGTAGCTGGCGTCACAGCTTTTCGTGAAAGACTCAATTCGTGGGCGGAGGGATATTCACTTCTATCAGGCACAAGGAAGTACCCCCACAACATACGCGAACAGATCTAAGCGAGTGTATGTACGATACGGGCGTCACTGTAAGCACACGCAAGGCAGCTGTGCAAGCTAACCTCCCCCCACTGCCCCCCATTTCTCACCACGATAAGCTTTCCCGGGATGAAGGACTGCATCTTCGACTCGATGGTTGACGCCCTCTCGTCTAAGGCGATCGTTTTCTGCGGCACATCACCGGTAAAAATGCGGAGAGCGGCATCACGAGCTCATTTACAGTAGAACAATTCACAGCCGTTGGTCGTCGACGCGTGCCACGGCAGCGGTGTCTGGTTCTTACCGAGGACCCAGCGTGAGGACGTCCTCTCTACCTATCTAGGCAGACCTCACCGAAGACGAGACCCAACACCAAGACGGAAAATCCCATGGCTCCTAGGCACACAGCGTAAACCGTTGTTTCGATATCTTGACATGCATGGTATTCCGACGATATTGGTGGGCAGTTTTTCAGTGTCCTTGGGGAGCCTCGGCAGTCCAACGCCCTTTCCTTACCCCTGTAGTAGCACGGGTCCGTCGACGACAAAATATGACTACTTGTGCCTTGAAAAGTGCGCCAAACGCCGTGCCGGTCGTGCTTCGAAGGTGACAAGACGTAACCAGCGATTCTACGATGAGGTGTATACATACACCACGGGGAGATTTCTTTCATGTCCAATTTTTGACCTCCTGTTACGGTAAACAGGAACGCTATTCTCTGCTCGTAAAATCGCAGCCAAGGTGCTTGGTACTACTCTGCTGGGAGAGTATACATGGAACGTGGCAACACGCTTTACGTAATCAACATTTATCGGGACAGTAAAGATAACGTCGTCATACCCCCCCCCCCCCCCCATCGTATGACCATAGTCTATGGTCATACGACTACGGCCATGCAAGTGATCGAGTACATCTCTCCTATTGAGTACACCCCCCCCCCCCCCCCCCCCCCATCGTACGTAGCACCAGTCGTGGCAACCGATACGAACCTTGAGCTCCTGGTCTCTTCGCTTGACGAGCGTTACCATCTCCTTCGGAGCCGTTTCCAGCGCCGCCTCCATCATCGAAGTAATGTTGTCGTCGTCGTCGACGCACATGAGCGCGTTCGTCTGCAGTTGTTTGTCGTTCGTCGCACGGACGGCCCGATTGAGTATTGCGATGATGCGAGGGGGGTACCGTGAACACTATTGGTGAAACTCAGCAAATCCCCTCTGTATATCAGGGGTTGCACCGTTTTGGCGTCAACAATGCCTTACCGGTTGAGGTCGTGAGGTGAGCGGCTTCCGGTCAGTGTGATGATTTCGCTAGAGTAGTAAAGTATTCTGTTTAGGACTACTTCAGCGCACACAATCACAACCTCGAACCAAAATGTACTACCCCTGGCGTGGAAGGATCTTCACTTCAAGACACCCCTCTGTTCAAACTTGTCCGGGAACACATGTGCGCCACACGTGAATACCCGCTATCCTACCGCGCGTCGTACGTGGGCGGCCTCAGGTTATGCAGTTGGCCTGACGCCGCTTTACGTGTTTTGCGGTGTTCCATATGGAGCTTCTCAGGGAGACGGATGCCCGCAGCACACATGATACGGCGGTGTTGGTTCTCCAGCACGCGAATACGTAATGGTATCGTGTAAGAGTACTACAGTAGTGCAGCAATAGTAGTATTCCCAGACTAGCGCCCGACGGTTGGTGGAGCGTGCGATGTATTCAAGAGGCGTGGTTCGCGCTAGGCACGTGGCTGTTTCAGCTGACGATGCCTACTCTATGAACGGAGCCCAAGACCTTCACAGTAGCGCCCGCCAGCAATACAAATAAGGTTTATACCGTGGTATAGTGAGAAAGATTGGTCATCATATACCAATGTATCATAGCTAGGATATCGATGGAATATTTAACGTTTATTGCAAAAAGATGTAGTGTTCACCAACAAACCTCGCGTGCGAGAGGGACGTTCAACGCCGCAAGCAACAGACCCTAGGGTGGAGCCTTTGATATATTAATCTGGTGTGTAGTTAGAAATCGCCATCCCTCTGCCAGTGGGGCGGAGGGGCCAGTCCCGGGAACACACAATGGGGATGACGTGATAGCTGCGTGTGGAAACGGCGCGCCATGCATACCCAGCTGCAGTCCTGAATGAGTCAGCGAATACGCACCCATAGCGCGTCGCAATGGGAAATGTAGCATAATACCGGAGCGGTCGACCGGCCGGTGCTTTTCGATGCATCCTGCGGATGGGGGGCAGCCTACAGTTCATTTTACGATGCTTCTTACTTGAGAGATTCTCCATACTGCCCACTCGTGCCAGAAACGGTGTACCACGGTTTGACAAAGAAGATGTAGGACTGAGACCGGGCTCCTCAACTCAATATAGTTGGAACATCGGTAGGTGTTCGCCACATTATTCGTGATGGTACATTCCAGTAGGCCTTGAGAGATTGTTCGCCGGGTCGCAACTTTCACGTTTCGCTGTAGATCAGATTCTAGGTGAGGTACGGAGCTCTACGAGTGAGGCTAAACCCCATAAACAGTTGGCGCTACGATACCCCAATATAGTACAGACAGCACGCCTCATGCCTCCCCCCAAACAATGACCTACGGATGAAACTTTGTGTAACAAATCCCCGTGGCCTAGACGTACAACGTACAATATTGGTAAACGACACGAAGCTGGATCCTCCTTGACATCGGGTAGTAGTTCCCTAGCTTAGGTACAGCGCAACCAAGCAGGCAGAAATTTAATAGGTCAAGAATGTGCCGCCGCTGTGGTAGCAAAGCGCCTTGCCACATGTGCACAGGGAAAAAACGTTCCGGACCAAACCTCAGGGTCGAGGATGTGCTCTCGCATAGCGCCGAATGCCGCCTCGAATATTTGAACACGCCCAGACTCGACCGCATGGATGAGGAGGTTGCGCCCCCAAGTGTCCTTCATCTTGAGCTGGTTCCGAAGCTGGTCGGGGGGGCGGGGTGTTCCGGTGAAAGGAAGGTTTCGTACATACGTAAGCCGAAAGCAATACAGACTCGCAAGAGGGAATACTGTGTAGTGTACGCGGCTTGAGGCAACCACTCAAAGGTACCGTATGACATGTGTCTAAACGTATTATACCGTATTGTATACCACGTGCCATAAGATAACGTGACAACATAAAATTCCGTATAACACGTCTGACAAGATTACACCCCCCCCCCTCGCTCGGACGATTTTCACTAGCCAACTTCTTAACAACGGGGGAGAATGCAAAGGTTGAGCAGCGGGTCTGTGGGAAAAAATGTCTCGACGAGAGCTTCCCTCTCAAATGCCGTGTTTTATTCGTTGTTCGCGCCTTCCTGAGGTTAGACACAATCAGCTGTGAAACTCATTCCAGGTGGTGTGCTATCGTTCGGAAAATTGAACTATATGCCCTCGGTGACCACCGCTTGGGGGTCTGGGCGCCGTCGACAATACGCCTGCGGTCCGGGCGCCGTCGACAACACGCCTGCCGTCCAGCCCTATTATACTTTCGAGGGTCACAACTACGCGAACTCGTTTGGGTGTTGGCGATTCATTTATTCTGGTCCGATGGACAAATCAATCTGTCCTCAACACTCGAGCGGGGTGGGGGGGAGGCGTGTGGTGGCGTCCATGACCATCAATAATAACCATGAGACAAAGAAAACATACATCAAATCTCTGACGCGCTCGAATGTTCATAGCGTGGAGACGCTCCACTAACAGCGGGCGCGTACTTCAAGGATGCCGGTCGCCGTGAGTACTGACTCCTGAGCAGTGACGACACACGACGACCCAACGAGAAACACACACTGAAAATATTGCAGGAAACGCTATTTTAATAGTGCCTCCTCTTACATGTCCCTTCCACAGCACCTCTTCCACCATGGCCCACGACGTCTTGAACACCACCAAACTAGGGTCTGTCGTCTCCTTGGTTCCCTCGGGTGTGCCTGCGATGTGTTCGCCAACTTCGTCACCACCGTGTGGAAATATCGAAGTCGAGGGGGCCTTTTGAAGCATGCTCGAGGCAACTCCCCCAAAGAAGCCACCGCGTGCGCCGTCGGACGCCGACGCATTGTCTCCAATTTGAACGTTCGCGCGTTCAGTGGGAGACACAAGGTCTCCAGTTTCAACGTCACTACCCTCTTCCTCCTCCACCTCCTCGGCAATGCCATGAAAACGGCCGATAGCTGGCGCTCCGCGAGCACGAGCATAGCCAGGCGTCGAAAGCTCTGCTGTGGCTCGGGCGGGAGCTTTCTGCGCGGCAGCCATTCGGCGTTGGTGCACGATAGCGGCCGTTTGTTCGGCGCCGGTGGGTTGGACCGTGGAGCTAGATGTCGCGTGCATGAGGAACGTCATCCCGTCCACGTCGACCGCTTCGACAAGGTCCCTCACCTAAGCCGGCAGGACGTACGGCGGGTTGGATGACATTCCACAAAGCGGGGTTGACTTGGTGAATTCGAACCCCCCGTGACCCACTCAACTTGATCGGCACGAACAAATGTCATCGCATTTCGAGGGGGAAAGGGTTGGAAGGCCGAGCACATTGCTGTGGCACTCTTGGTCGTGGTAGTAATGACCAACGTGGGGCTGTCTATTTTTCTTGGGGCATGTCTCGAGACGACCCTGTTCCAGGGCACAAACGCCGCCGGCGCATCCAAAGTATGAGCTCATCATCGTATTCCACGAAACAATTCTGAGGCGACTTTACTTGATCATCAGGCGTGCACAGGGCGATAGCCTTTTCTCTCGAGAACATCTCGCGGCGAACAAAAGAAGCATACGGCACGAACCGCGCGAGCGAAGACGACAATCCACATGGTATCCGACGAAAACCGCAAGAAAGTGTTCGCGACGGAGACGGGGGACCAGGCGCGTCGCGAGTGGTGGGTAGGTGTGAAAGGAATGTGTCACATATATACATATATGTATACGTATACATGTAGCAGCCTTCCCTAAGCGCAACGTTGTGGCTGTTTTGTTCGTATAAGCCAAAAGTCAACAATACGACGCAGCAGTCACGAAACGATGTGTGTGCGGCAGTAAAGCAGGTATGCGTGACAGCGTGCATCCGCGCTCTGATGGTGACCTCATGCACCCGTTTCGCTCTAGTGAAATTTGGTCTTTGAGTTTCGGCAAGGTTTCTCATCTCGTCACCTGATGTTCGTGTGTTTGGCTGCGACGCACCTTTCCAGGACCGCCCGGTATCAATGACCGTGTCTGGACAACGAAGCATGTATCCCACACTAGCACCCCGGATGACACGCAAGCAACCATTTCCCCCCCTGACGATTTTCCACGGTGGGTTTTCGTGTCAACGGCGAGAATATATACGCCGAGCGGTGCGTCTGTCTACATGAACTTGCCTCGTCTAGTTGATTTTATCGAAAGCCAGCCCTTTTACTGTACGTGCTCTCCGCCCCACATTCTAGACCAAATTTCAGCCCCGAAATTAATCCCAGGGTGTGTGTTATCTGGCGTGTGTTCTACGGTAATATGGATCAGTGTTTTCTTCGTGTTACCCTGAACCACACTACGCAGAAGGCCGAGAAATATCACGCGTTCTACGATATAGAGGAAACAGTTTGAAACTTTTGATTTGGTTTACTGGTGGGGCGTTTTCAAACCGAGGAAATACCCAACATCTTGTCCTTCTGAAGCACTTTTCGTTGACGGAGCAGGGCAAATGAGATTTCTTGCTAGTTTACGTGCGTGTATGGTTTCTGGAAGGGCAGGTTTTGAGTGAGACACACCATGAGAGCTCCCCAACCCTTCCGGGACTGCGGTCCAACATGGGTTCAGTGAAAAGGTTTTCAGACAATTTCAGGTGAACTCCTGCCGCAGCACGCCTCCATCAAGACTCTTGCCACGGTAAGGGCTGCAGTCTTCACCGTTTTGTTTTCCTTGAGGCTTCCTCGCTTGAGGAGCTCAACATCTAAATAATTAAAAATATGTTTTCAGGAAAGTTGTAACATAAACTTGGCCCAGTGAGCAATCAAGTGGCGTATACGTGTGTCACCAATGATATTCATGTAGTGAAACACTAACTGTACTCCACCGTTATTGAGCGACAGAACCCGTTAAATTGGAAATTTTATATGTCTAAAAACATGCTAGCCCCTATCCTATCACTATGGCGGAGAGGGAGGTTGAGGGGGGGGGGGGGGGGTGGTACCGTATGGGTACCTTGGCGGGGGAGAGGTTTATCCTGCACGCGCTTATGACAGCCGTCACGCCCAGCTGGTTTCCGCACCGCGCCGCGTGCATAAGGATGTTCCGGCCGTTCCCCGACGTCGCCTGCAGCTGCTCCTGAACCTTCGATGTTGTCAATTTCACACACACATTACACGCGAGGGATCGGGGCGGGGTAGACGAAGCTCCTGTAAGCCGGGAGAAGGCGTTAAAACTTTGAGGTAAATACTGTGGCGTTACAAGCACTGTCCTAGAGGTGAAGTACAAGGTATTGTGTGACGTTTTACAGCGTATGACCGGGGTAACCATTTAATATATACCTGGTATTGACCAGCGCGTTTGACATCCGATAGTGTGATGGCCTTCACCACTGGTCTTCACTCATAAACATTCCCCAAAAAGAACAAAACCAAGGAGATAATCCAAAGCCTACTTCTTGGAGAACCATGTAGACTATCGGACGGCAGTAGCCTACTGGATGAACTAAATTGGCTTCAACGTTGATAGCTCAGAAACATCCCTCGAGCGAAAAAAAGCAACGAAACCTCAAACACACATATATATACGATATGAATAATCTGTGAGATTGAAGAATTCCTCTAAAACAATCTTTACAAGCTACAGTAGGCGCGTATATTACTTTGCACAAAATGCCCGTTTTCCCGGAATAATTCACTTTTCTCGTTTGACCGCGGGTCTTTTCTCGTACTCTCTGCTGCTGGGCGGGCAGGGGGGCGGCGTGGACGGTGCGGTGCAAGCGGTAGCCGGGGCCGTGCTCCGTGGCACATGCTCTAGGTGGTCAATTTCGCGTGCTCCAGCGAGCAATTCAGGGAATGGGTTCCCACTTCCGAAAAGCCATCCGGGGGCTTCGAAATCTACCCTGGTCTTCGTATTTTTAGCTGCAAATGTTTTGTTCTTCTCGCTTCTCGCTGCAACTGCAGCAGCATGCAATGCTGTTCGAGCTCGTGCTGTTTGAGCTCATGCTCGTTCGTTCGAGTGCTGCTCGAGCCGTACGCAGCCGTACAACAACAGCAACAGCAGAGTGCAGCTCAAGTCGAGCGTTGCTCGAGTGCTGCTGAGTGCTGCTGCCGCTGCTGTCGAGTGCTCGTATGCTTGTGACTGCTTGGCCACGTCGTGCTCGTGGTCATGTCGCGCTCGTCACGCTCGAGTAATCGAGTGATGGTGGCCCATACCCGTACATGGATCATTACAGAGGGCTGTTTCCTCCTATTAATAGTGACGCTCTAGGTTATTAGACCTTTCTGTACTATTGACGCTGTTTTTGACTGTCGGGTATAGCAGTAGTTATAGAGTAGTATAATAGTACAGTAGTAGTATAAATAGTAGCCTGTGG
The DNA here is from genome assembly GCA_031763025.1 of Macrocystis pyrifera. Lineage (NCBI taxonomy): Eukaryota > Phaeophyceae > Laminariales > Laminariaceae > Macrocystis > Macrocystis pyrifera. The sequence goes on along the minus strand of JASSKH010000016.1, from coordinate 9,682,565 downwards.
TACCAAGTGCATGCTGCTTCTAATGTTACCTTCCAAGAGCAGAAGTAGTACCTGTACTATTAGTAGTAGCAATAGTCGTAGTCGTTGTGGTGTCCGCCGTTGATTGCTGTTGTTGCCGTCTGCATGCTGCTTCTACCTGGCCAACAGCAATATATGCCCTCAACCGTGTATACTGTAATACGTAGCCTGTACATCTGCAAAACATTACTATTACGGGGGTCTATAGTTAACAGGACCCATGGTATACACAAAAAACTATATATTTACCTATTTTTACTAACAATATTTGGTCCCGTTAACTATGGACCCCCGTAATAGTCGTAGCATAGTATAGTACTGTAGTTTCTAGCGTGCTTGTTGCTTCAACCTTGACTACAGTACACTTATCTGCGTAATATTGGTAATTTTGTACTACATTAAGAGTAATAGTATAGTAGTCACGCCCCCAACCCATGGTACCGCTTTCATGCTGCGTTGCCGTTGTACGGAAGTTAGTACTATAGAAGCAGTGGTAGTATTAATAGGGGTAGGTGTAGTAGTGTAGTATTTATCCATGCTGCTTCTGCCTGTACTGCCTGTACGTATTACTGGTGGCGTATGGTAACAGTATAGTAGTGCCTTAATCCAATCTACCGCGTGGTTATTGGACATCTCTGTATACCATGAGGTTGTCTGTATATTGTTGGTCAGCAGTAGTACTCAGTAGTAGTTTAGTTGGTAGTCGAAGTAGTAGTAGTAGTAGTAGTAGTAGTAATAGTAGTAGTCGCAGTAGTAGCAGCAGTAGTAATATCAATAGCAGTAGTAGTAGTAGTAGTGTACCAGGTAGTATTTGTAGAGTGCATGCCGCTTCTACCTGTGCTACATCTGCGTAGTAGTGGTAGTGGTGTATAGTGACGGTATAGTAGTCAACCCATGGTACTGCGTGCATGTAGTAGTGCAGTATTCACCAAAGAAAGAGTAGTACTCAGTTCCTGCTGACTACTACTATTCTTTGCTTCGAGCAATGCGCTAACCTATGGCTCACGTTTCCGCCAAGAACAACAGCTATAATATATTATAACAGGTGTGTTACCTGTGACTCCCTTCTCGCCTTGCGACACCCCCGGGATTTCACGTTACTCACATCTCGAAGCGGAACCTTGTACATATATATGTATCAAGTACACAATACAGTGGCGAGTCTATATCTACCAAGGTGACACGAACCCCTCGCCTGTATTATGTCGGGCGGTTGACTCAGAGCTGACATGCACATACCTCGAATGGCCTGAACGGCCAGCGGGTTCACCAAAACGACATACTAGGTACGTAAAACGCCCTTCTATGTTCGTACAAACCCTAGTATATACACCTATCATAGACGCATGGCCTGCATCGTAGCACTATGCGGTTGTACGACGCCACAGCGACTCCCGTTTCAGCAGTGGCAGTACGTTCGCGTGCATCGACTGCTTGTGTCGAACATTTGGCGTTGTGTCAGACGATACGACTTCAGAGAAAGATCGCTTGATGGAGGCCATGCAGCGAGGAACGTTTATGCCTTAATATGACGACCGAGCGTTTTCTTTTGTTTTTTTACGTTCAGAGTCGTACGTTAACGCATGCATTTTCAGGTACCTTCTGAGTGGAGTTACCCCTATCAGCCGGAAACGTTTTGGCCAAAACAAGGTGCAGTAGTAGTACCCTTATCGTAGTAAGCGCTAAAAAAAAGGCACCTTCAATGAAGAGCCTTTAGACGATTAAAAAATGGGACTCGATGGTCGCTCAGATGCGTGGAAATTTTCAGTGGTGGTGCGTCCGATACTCCTCGCTAGGCTTTCTGCGCTACTTCAGGTTTGCGGCCTATCCGTCTAATCTCTGCGCCATGTTATAGTACGTCTTATCTGGCGCGTGCCGCAGTGACAGTTTTTGGTACCACAGTACCTTTTGGCGAATCACTCTCTGGCTGCTGATGGGGGGCTTCTCAGCTGAGAACTACATCCAACACTGTTGGGGTCACATGAGTCATGCAAAGGCCGAGGTAGCACCTATATCTTATGAGGCTCCTCACTTGACCTCGAGGATCTCCCTACCATACCCCAAAAACTGATTTTGAGAAATGATCATCGTGTGACCAGATGGACAACCTGAAAGCCTGAGTGTGTCACGAATAAATGTTGCACAATACTCTTTTGTACCCATCCAATATTAGGCTAGGAAGCCCGGTCGGTCCGAACGATTTGGTTGGAGAAAAAAACCCTGCCTCTCCTTATCGTAGAGAGCTCCTTTTTCGTATTTTACGTTCTTAGTGAGACTATTTAATGGGTTAAGGTACCGTTTTCGACGGACTCAGTTGTCGGGGTCTGGAAAATCGAGCTCCCTGAGTGAGGAGCGTACATAAAACTTTGGCGCTGGTCCTACCGTAGGTTGCCTCGTGTGCAAGGATGCCTCCACAGGAGTGCCAGTCCGCATGGACGCACGTCCTTCAACTCACCTCACCCCGGGGGAGCGATTCCTCGAGGGCCTGCACGAAGGCGTCGAAGGTCGCGCTCTTGCCCGCCCCGGCAGCATGCAGAAGCACCGTGTTTCCGGTGTAGTCGCTGTCGATTAGACGCTCGTGGTCCTGACGCGTTGCGAAAAATCATCATGCAACAAGATTTAATTTACAGCGCGCGCAACCATACCAACGTCGCGCTACATCAGACGTACTACTATGGGCGTAAATATATGGATCTTTCAGACATCAGTATCAAGACTAATCGGTTCTTGAATTTACGCGCGGAGTGGTGTGACGGTTTAGCTAGAATGTTTCTGTCTGACGCGGGGAGGGGGGGAGGGGGGGGGAGGCGAGGAAACTACCCGATATGTTTGAAATGCCAATCGTGTTTTGCAGTGTTATTACTACTGTTAGTTGTACATAAACCTAGGCCATGATATTGTTCATGCTGTCAGGGTTTCGTCGGCGTTTGGGCCGGGGGGGATCGGGAGCTCCTCTAGGTCAAACTTGGAGTCTCAGAAAGATAGACCGCCGATCTCTTCAGGCAAGCGCGTGTCCCCTACGCGTCCGACGCTACTGCTGCTGTCGTCTTACCCTCTATACTTCTTGACGTTCGTTTCTGTCTATGTAGGAAGAGCGGCCTCGAGTGGCTGAAAGTAAAAGGGAATCAAACAGGCGACCTCCCTACCGTAGCGGCGGTCAAGACGATTGTTCACCACGCCCACGGTTTATTCTGGCCACACCAGCATTACAGACGGTACATGCGCGCAGTGGGAATCCAAACGTGCACTCCTTCGCCCCCAGAGGAGTTTGAGACACAATCTCGGCAGACGGTCGCGGCTGTGCGATCGGTGTTGGTAACGTGAAGGCTGTAACTGGTGACTGTCGTTGCGGAGGGGGGGGGGCGTCACGTTTACTTTTGTAATGTAGTAAGGCACTGTACACGGACCTAAATTGGACGCTAATTCCACGCGTTATTCTGCCCAAAGGGGGGCGATCCAGTCCTACACAGTGGTTCTTGCTTTGCAGTCGCTCAGAGCCGCCCGGCCGAGCGGCTACTACACCGTACCACTCTGTTCCTAAGTATCGCGACATTATTTAATGAATATTCGTACACAACCGATATTTTGTTTGCGATGACAACATTTGTTCATTTTCGCGGCATGCACCACCACTTCGTGTTGTTTGTTTCGATTCTCCAACAAAATATTGTGCACATCAAATATGAGTGAAGGACAGAGTCGCTCACCCCGAGTGGGGGCCTGAGCGCGGTACGGACAATACTAGGATCGTACCCCGCCTACGGCCGCATTACTCGTGGCCAAGCAACACGGGCTGCCGCCTGCAGAACTATTTTCAGTCCACTATTATCGACCCATTCCCCTCAGGAGTGCTCACATTAGGCGATATATGCTGTTGGGGGACGATGGGGGAACGAAAACACGGCGATTTGCGAGCCACCTTGGGGAGCGCGACCAATATGCCTAAGTTGCCATGCGGAGTGCTTTCTCGGTCTTGCCAAAGTTTGGCTTCCTCTGTCGATTTTTTGTGTATGTGTGGGGGGGGAGGTGCTCCCCCTGAGAACGTCGAACGCGGCAAGGCCAGTGTGCGCCAGAAGCATGGCTAAACCCATCTCGTGCATACCGCCATCGTGTGCGTGAGGCCACATCGTGTAGAGCATTGTACGTATATCCTGAACGTTGCCCTCGCGTGGCACTAGCACTCGGTATATGTTGTCACGCACAGTCAGCGTTGGTGCGCGGTATCGACACAGTCGATGCACCGCAATATCGGACTCCGACGTATTCGGTAGAAACGCGTTTCGCCACTCCATCCGCTGGCATCCGCGAGATGAATTACGTGGATGTTCAACGAATGTCTTCAGCATATTTTTTTTTTACCCTACCGCTGAGGTATGCATGTGAACAGCGCGGGGCTCAGAGCGGTATCGGAAGTGATGTGCGTTTCTGGAATTGTTGATGTCGTGTCCAACCCAGTAAACGTTCAATATCCGTCCCTGTGTTTGAAAAACTATGGCCCAAACTTACCACCGGGGTTTGCTAGATACCAACCCCCGAAAGGATACCACCCAGGGTAATGAGTCAAGCATAACTTAAAGTTAACTACTGATCACCCTTGGACATCTTTCAGGCCTAAATACAGCAGTACAGGACATCCAATCAGAAAACGAGCGAAAAGAAGGCTGGCTTGAGATTGACAGGAAAACGAGAAATTCGGGAGTTAATTTCACCGAAATTGATACCTGGTGGTGCAAAAAACACCCATTCTCAACATAAGAAATCCAGCCCGGAACAGCTTTTTTTTGTTTCGTATTGACTTACGTGTCCGGTACTGTATGGTAGAAGGATCAACTTGCCTTTGCCGCCGTGATCCGACCCAGCACGGCCCTGATGATTGGAACCATTCCGCCCTCGGCCGCCACCATGGTGAGCGTCATGCCCAAGCTGTCCTTCATCGTGAGCTGCCTTGTCTCGAGCTCTGCCGCCGAGAAAGCGCGCCCCTATGTACGATAAAAGTGGCAAAGGAATACCGGGCGTGAACGCAAGGTGTATGCGTCGTGACACCGAGAGGAAAGACAGCAAACACCTACTACTGCTACTATTACTAACGGCTGTTGGCACAGCCGCGTCCTACCACGATAGGAGTTCGTCGACAAATGTTGGTCGAAAGTATGTCGGACTGCTGCGGCCGTTTCTTGCATGTCTAAAATCAAACAAGAAAACTTTCGATGTAGACCTAATATGCACAGTAGACTATGATATTACTCGTAATAGGATTGAGCTTGTAGTTGCTCAAATTATTAGTCTGCCATTGGCCATCTGACAATGCGCAACGTCTATTCCAATCTTAATGTCTGCAGTACAGTAGGATCCAATGACTATTTTAGAATCCAATGGCATATTACGTAGAAGGTGCTGTTAATCAGATTTGAATACTTGGCAAATTTTTACCAAGCAGAACGCGGTCGTCGTTATGAAATACTGTACTGACTCTTACCCTCGTTTTTTTGCGTGATAGTACACAGAGCTCCCCGGGAGACGAGCTTCAGAAAAATGCAGCACCCTTGCCTTAAGGCAGCAAGCGCCTACAAAAAAAAAGTGATACTGCCGAAGGCCCCGACAACAAAGACAATGGAATCCCGCCTGCCGTCGTTTTTGTTGCGAGGACTTGTTTTTTTTCTGCTCCAGCTCCGAACGTTTCCATCGAGCCAAAATTGGGTAGGGTAGATATGAGCTCCTCGGCGCACTTCCGTGAGTGTGACAACGCGACAGCATTCTGATGTGTCCTCCTTCGGGGCGGACCTCGCCGCTGAAAATGTGGTTGCAGGCGCTTGAATTCGGTTTCTTGTACTGCTGTAGTAAAGCTTTTTTTTCTGGTTTAGAATGAGAAGGATAATCGTACTCGCAGTTTTTGGGTTCTCCTCCCGGTCGTTCTACAACAGAAAAAAAACTAGGCTACAGCACTACAAGAAACTGGACATTCAAGCGCCTGCAAAAAACATTTCCTAAATTCAAGCGCCCGGAAAAGTGATGTCGCTTTGACGCACTCACGGGAGTGCATCAAGAAGCCCATACATTCCCTGCAAATTTTTGCCTCGATTGAAACGTTCGGAGCTAGAGGAGACAAACGAAAAGTCCTCGTAAAACAAACAGACGTGGTTCCAATGTTATTGTCGTCGTTACGTTTTTGTGTTTTGTGGGCAGTGCAACACAGGTGATTAATGCTCCTCTCACTCGGTCTGTACTACTACCGTATCGAACGACCCAACGTGCTCTGCCCTCCACATCCTGTGGCATATTCCCCGTTTATTTTTATGCTGATATCATACATACTGAACGAAACCCTCGATGCACAAAGGTGTCGAAATAGGAGTCGTATCGACGAGTATTTTTTTTGTCGTTCATCGCTATCGTATCAAACTCGACTCCGATATCTAAATACAACACAACATCAAACATGGCACGCGTGCCACGACGAGGTTTGCTTTTCATGGGTTAAACCTTTCTGGCTGACGGGGTTCCTTAAGAGCGTACTGTGGAACCAACAAAGTACCGTTTCTATCCCATTTCATTTTCCGAACAAATTTTAAACATATACGGTAGTATTACCTGCGACGGACCGAGGGTTCCGCGTCCTTTGTGTGTTTAAAAAAAAACAATTTGTGGCGGAAATGCTGAGCTCATCAACCAAATGACGAGCTTCAGAAAGCAAACACGGATAGGTGCCACCCCCTAGGGACCGTAGCACGCGTCGAGTGGAATTAAGTAACCCCCCCAGCCTATATACCGTATACGGGGAGTCACTTGGAGCATCTTACTGCTGTTTTTGCGATGGCGTGGTCGACGGAGTGCATGACGGTTGTGAACAGGGAGAAGTCTCCTGTGGCCGCCGCAGCCATCAGGGGAGTCCTGAGGAAGTGCTCATTTTTCATGCTTTGGCGAAGCAAGCTCTCCGGACAGTTCTTCAGGCCGGCGGCCACCATTTGCCGAATCTGAGGAAAGCAACCAAACAAAGGCGCACAGGTACCAAATAGGGATCAGTCAACACCGTTCAAGACATGGATTCAGTAGTGTTAGCCTATATAGTTCAAGAGTGTGAATGGTCTTTGAAGACATAATCCGATTGGAATCAGTCGAGATCGTGTTCGAAACACGATAACTACTGTAGTTGTTACCCTGTCCAATTTAATGATATCAATAGGCTTCGCGACGTTATTTATTAGGCATCAGTCAAAATATCGTTCATGGCATTTATAAGCATAAACATTCGTCTCAACTTGTGTTTGCGCAGCAAACAACGCAGCCTGCACCTCTCGCGCAGCAGAAGCCGCGTTGGCCGCGGCCTCCGGCGACTTGCTCTCGTCGGACATCCTGAACTCAAACTAGTCTGCATCACACCTTGGACCTGTAGCTTTGCCTCTGCTTCACTGCGACGTTACGTGCTGGGTGCGGCTACGATTAATGCTACTGTGAATCATCGCATTTAACTCATTGGCTAAACTACTTACGTACGTACAAAACTCAGATTCTCTCATTCTTCCGAGAATACTCTGCTTATTAGTTTCCCTACTATTACGGGGGTCCATAGTAAACAGAACCAAATATTGTAAGTAAAAAAAGGCAAATATATAGGTTTTAGTGTTTACCGTAGGTCCTGCTAGCTATGGTTCCCCGTAATATTTAATCCCGGTAGTGATTAAAGAAAATCATATTTCAAGATTAAAAAAAAAAAAGTATCTACTTTAAAATCACGCGGTAATATACTGAAGGCACGCACGCGAACCTTAGACTGGGCCATTATTAACAAAAACATCGGACCATTACGTTATTAGTGTTTGCCTATTTAGCTAATGAGTATGAATGATATTTGAAGACATCATCGGAAAGGAATCAGTCCGTATCGTTCCAAAGACGATAACTACTGTAGTTACCCCTTTCAGTTCAATGATATCAGTTGGCTTCGAGACGTTATCAATTAGGGATCAGTCAAAATCGTTGATCGCATTCATTAGTTTCCCTACTACTTAATAATGATTAATGCAAATCATATTTCCATACAAGTAGGTCCAATAGGTGTCTACCTTAAAATCACGCGAAGATATACTGAATGAAGGCACGCACACGAACCTAAATGTGGGCCACTATTGCCAAAAAATCAAAGGACCTCTGCATTTGTTTGTTCCCGATGTTCCAGGTGGTGTTTGTTTCCCCTGACACGTACTAGGTATCATTTTGGCGCAAACGTAAGCACCGTTAAGGTTCGATCATGAATACCAAAATTTATTTTTCTAAGCCCGCCTAGAGTGGTACGACACATGTCGCGGGCAGCCAAGAACGTACGTCAACAAACGACGAAGACTACGTACGGCCTAGAGTTGATGCTAGGCTATAGAGACAATACGGACGCGCGATCGACTTATATATATTCACTATAGAGCGCTGGGTGTAAATAAAAAGACCGCTTGGTCTACATGCAAAAGTCTAAACGGTCCTTATACTTGCGCTCAGAGTGGTATTCAAAGTGTGACTTTGATACCTGATACATCGAAGCTTTCGTTCAGTAAGTAACATCCCTGAAAAAAAAATCACCGCTGGTGGGGGGTGCCAGCACAGCATGGAGGGCAAAACACGTCGGATACAATACACATATCGAAAATATATCGGTACGATATCCAACATAGTTGTTAGACGTATAAACGCGGCTAAAATGAGTTTCGTGTTATATTTGTTTCGATCTTACATATAATCTTAGATGTCTATATTGTACAGTACGTACTTCGTATTTAATTTGACCAAAGAAAGGCGGACGAAGCATGTTAATCCTTTTATTAATACTTCAGTCCCGTTCTGGGGACAAAATACAGAAAAATTGAGTGGTTTTCTCCCAGGAGGGGACTGCAGTTCTGAAAGGGAGGCGGTCTACGATAGAGGTTCACCCTACTTTTTCTCAGGCTCCTCACTTAGGGAGCTCCATACCTCAACCGCAAACTGATTTCACCGAAAATCAAATTGCGTCCCGATGAATAATTCCATGGTTCAAACGTATAAGAAACGTTTTTTTTTCCGAACAAGATTGGCATTCCGACGATTTTGGGTGAAGGAACCCCGTCATTGAGAAAATATTTTAGCGGAAATGTGTTACCTCTATCTAGAACAACACAAGGGTTACGGCCATTTCGCATGCTACGATAAGGGTATAATACCTTACTTTTTCTGGGGATCCTTACTTGAACAGCTTTGTGCCTCACCAAACAGCCTGGGCTTTTTGATAAAAAAAAAGCTGAACGTGCACACCTCCGACGGACAGATGATGATCGATCTGATCTGTCTACACGTAGATCATCTGTTTCCTCACTTGCCGTCGGGAGAGCCTATCTGCGCAGGATTTACACGGTGCATGTCTAACCCAGGAAACATGCGCCAGGCCACGCGGAAGGAACGGCCGCCACCCGGAATCGCGAGCTAGGTAGGTAATACAAGATTACAAACAGATCTGCCTTGAACGACTTAGATCATGAGGGAGAAATCAATTGTATATGGTCCTGTACGAGTAGCCCAGCCTAGGTAAACCACGAAACAATAAATATTTTATAAGAAACACTAAGAAAGCACGTCAGCTGTGAGTTCAACCGATCGGCAGATCGGTCGATACTCAACTTTGCAAGCTGCGTGAACCGCGCGCGTTTTCCATTATTTCCCTCGCGATTGACTACTGGCCAGAGACTCCCCTGGATGCCACCAGGGTCGACGAGACGATAATACTTACAGCTGGTTCGATTTCCAATTGATTTCGGCCAGTACCATTTCGCGCACTGAAAACAGCAGATCGACACGTGAGGGCCGGGGTACACAAGACAGTCGAAAGTTGGCTTGCAGCAGTTCACACGTGACATACACACCAAGACACCGGAAATTTCTTAGTACTCCCTGTAAATGTTGCAGCAGGTCTTGACGTACAAGTACGTGTTTTTGATGAATCTCACTATCGTACATGTTCTTGGCCTCTTCTGCTCTTGATATATGAAAAACACTTATATTTATACCGGCATCCAAACGATACTGGGTTGAGGAGGTCGGCAGTAAAAAATAAACAATTAATTGCTCAAAAAGCGCTACCTCATCGTCGGGGGTGACGTCACGAGAAATGTGATGAACCGACGGTCACGTCACGACCGGCCGTCGCCATAATAAAGTCGATCTCGGTAGATAATGGAGGCGGTACCGTTACGAGGAAATAACTCCACGCAATACGCCTGGCGCATAGAGGTCGGTATCACTTCTGAAAACGCTCTGATATGATATATGATATATTTGTAAAAAAAAAAGTGATATATGATATGATATGATATGACAGAAAACCCTCCCAAGCGCCCGAGAATCTCAAGAGATCCACTTTTTTCTTCGAAGATCCGAGTTCTTCGAAATACCCTGACATGGCTCTAGCTAATCTAGCTCGCACACAACGAGCCATCATAGCTGGAGAGAGCCATCATAGCTTGCCTTCTGTAGTCCACAGCAGCAGTCGTTCTCACGGCATGGTCTTCTTTGTGGTTCGCGTTGAAGTTGGAGTTGTCATTGTTAAATCTTTTTTAGCGATGATTTTCGTATTTCGGCTTGCTTGTGTTAATATTCGTATCAAGAAAGGCGGAGTGCTGCTGTTGATTTCAGGGTGAAGATTCTAGTATGTGGTGTCGTCAGTGTTATTGCACAGCAGTGCAGTCAGTCTTTCATGATACTCTATTTTGAGGACAAGCGGTTGAAATTGTCTGGTGATTGCCCAGCTAGCTGCTGTGCATGCCTTGGGCCCGAGGTATTCCTGATTGTTGCGTGCGTAATACCTTATATAGCAATGTGCGCCTTGTTTATTCCGTGGAAGCGAAACATATGCTGTTGTACCACCAGGTACGTACGTACCTGGTGTAGCTGGTATTACAATATAGCCTACCAGGTACTGATAGGTGTTGTAGGCGAGTAGAGCCTGGTAGAGGAGTTAAAATATACTATTTTAATACCAATTAAAAAAATGTAAAGGTTTCCAACAACTAGTAACTGGGCATCATGCCATGAATACATAATTATTACTGATGCTACTTTATACTGCTCTTCTCGCTGGCTGTGTGCATCATCACCCACCTTTCGTCCCAGCGTGTGCTCGAAAACGTTACACGAGTAATATACACGGTTCGCCCTACTATTACTGACGCAGGACACATGTTTGACTATTGAAATATGTGCTTACCAGCAGTGCAAGAGCATTACACCCCAGCCCAAGAACGTCCTTGGCTACTGTGTGGCCTCAAAGAAAGCTGAAATCGTTACTTTTATTCCATATCATATCACACATCATATGATATGATATGATATATCGATATGATATGATATGATATATCATGATATGATATGATATGATATGATATGATATGATATGATATGATATGATATGTCATATCACGGGTTTATTTGTGATATTGATACGCTTGTATCCTATCACATATCGTATAATATATCACATTTTGTGATATGATACCGACCTCTACTGGCGCATAATCCATTCAGGGCTGCATTCCGGTCATGGGGTGGGGGAAGAAACGCTTGGAAATAGAGCCAAATTTTGGTTTCCTCACAGGGCAGTACTTCGAGGGTGAGGAGGGGCACACCCCTTTGCGGTCTCCTCAGAGGGTTGCGGATGACTTTGAGGGACATCACATCCATATTGGCGACGCGGAGAGCCTCCCTCACGTGTCTTTCTAGCTCAGAATCCGATGGCATGGTGGCCGTAGGGAGGGAAGCTCTGAAGGATGTTGACTTACATGGAATTTCTGAAACAATCAGTTTTTGTTGCTTCGTAGCGGCTTATTGGCAACCGTTGGAGCTTTACAGGAAGAATTCCAGAAGTTGAAATACTACGGGGGACCATATTTAACAGGACCTATGATATACACAAAAACCCACATATTTACATATTTTAACGAACAATATTTGGTCCTATTTACTATGGCCCCCCGGAATAGTAAATAGCACCAAATATTGCTAGTAGGAATAGGTAAATAGATATAGGTTTTTGTCTGTGCCTTAGGTCCTATTTGCTGTAGTCCCCCGTAATACGTACCACCGGAGTTTAGTTCCACACGACTTACTGCAGGAAATCTTGTTGGTTCCACTGCACAGTAATTCGAGTGACTGCTGTGACTGCTGTGTACCAGGCATTTTTTTTTTTTTTTTTTTTTTTTTTTTTTCATCATCACTTTTACTTTCCAGCCCACTCGTAGGAGGTTTTACCCTCGACGATTTTCTGGACAAGCCGTGGTCACAGGTGTCGTCCCTTCTCCCCCCCGGTACGTGCCTTTATTTTTTATCGCGCATAGGGTTCAGCATTCCCACTGCTCGTCGATTTTCATCGAATGTACAGCTAACTCACGCTCTCGCGCTTTCCGCTAATCAATTTTATGCAAGAAAAAGTCCCTATGAGCATGCACTCGGTGAGACTCGAACTCACGAAATTGATCTTGATAGGCTCGCGGACCACCTACCAAGCCACCGGGGACGCCTATAGATATATGTTATGCAAAGCAAAGAAGAGGGTGTGTGGAAGAGTAGGGATTGACTCCTCCGCCGTCTCGCTTATAAAACGTACTATTGTATAAATTATCAAATAATAATACTAGAGTTTTGTAGGCTGCGGACGACGGCTGTGCCTCCGGATGGGATCAAGGCAGGCATTGGGTCTCCGGCGGCTCCTGCAGAGATCTAACATTGTGTCTGCACCTTGTGGGTGGGGAGAAGGGCACCAGATTATCGCGACATCGCCAGAAAAACGGCTAACCATTATCACGCTGCTCTTTGCGGCTTGTTTGGGGACTCCAATGCTTCTCCATCGAAATTCAGAAACAAGTACGCGACAGTAGTACGCGGCAGCTTCTTCTGATGTCAAAATCTTGGTGTTTCGGGTAAGCGATAGTGGCGGCCTGTTGTGATCTAAACGTCAAGCTAGATATTCCGGAAACATATTGTATCTAGGATTTAGAGTGGCGTTCGTCGGTAGCACAAATCTTTAGATGTAAAATCTTGGTTTTTATGACATCTCCGCCTGATATCCTTAACTCCAGATGTGGCTTTACCATATTGCCATGTCGCATACTATTCTGTGTACATGAAATAGGTACAATGTGTACTATTTTAGCTAAATGATCCGACGTCCTACGCTCCTACGCTGCACCATGTCCCACACCTTATCCGTAAAGAAATAAACCCTTTGGAAGCCAGCATGGGTCAGAACGCAACACGCGTCGTAACCACAATCCGCCCCTGGCAACCATCACCCGGAACAAACATCGCCGACACAATCAGGAAGAAACTAATGCCAAAAAAAAAAACCCGCGATAAGATAATTTACTAAGCGGATTTGGTCAAGCATTCAGGCCTGATGAATAACACGTTTCAGAGGTACATGGACTCACTTGATTATACTTAGGTTAACCTTTTTATATATTGGGATGGTATGATTGCAACATACGTTACACATTGTCAGCATATGGGAAAGGGAAAATATAGCGAGTATGTAAGGGACCTATTACTATGTCCCGGAAAGCACTATTAGTATTAACAAAGCCCCCTTGAACGGGGCTACGTCTTAAAATGAATATAGGTCGTGGGCCCGCCAATAAAAGAAATCGGATTTGTCCTTTGTGCAGCGGCGGCATGCACAAACTTTGTGCAGAAAGCGGGTCTTGTTGGTTAACGCTGGTCATTCGGCCGCCCGGCGCTGTTTGGGGAAACCGCCACCAAAACACGCGGTGGAGCCGCGTGGCTGACACTGACAACCTCCAACCCCTGCCGAACTCGAGCCCTCCAGTGGGTTGGAGTTCGGATTCAAGTTTGGGTTAGGGTGAGGCCTGGGGTCGGGTTGGTATGGGCCAACGCACTGAACGTGCATGGTTGAAAGTGACGACACACGCCCTGCACAAAGGTTTGTGAAGGCCGCTCCTGCACATAGTGGAAGCATAGCCTGAGCACGGTTCGAAACCTTGTAGCGTGACACCACCCTACAGCAACCTTGAGCATAAGCTACTATAAAATACACATTATACCTGGTACCACGTATGATTGAGTTTGCCCTTGCCGCTGAGCAAGAATGTTCGGTCCGAATGTTTCATGGGCCTGCATCCTGAGGACCATTCGTTTTTATCCTCGGCTCGTTTGTGCAGCATTGCCGACAAACACGGAGTAGTGGGCCAGGTGACAAGGGAAAAATGCCCCTGTAAGGCATTTGCATTTCGGAGGTAGGGTTTGCACACAATTAAAAGGGACTACAGCAGCCCCTGTTAAGGGACTTCGCGATGAGGTAAAACGATCGATAAGGGACCTCAAATTTGTGCCCACCAGTTCTACCCACTACTGACGGTAAAAGGGGGCGGTACCGACTATGGCACGGAACGTTCCTGTGTAAGGGCCCTCCAGTCCCGACGCGCTAGGGCTCCTTGAAAGAGGCTATGTGCTTTACCTGCATTATATACGCGGAGTGGAACTTGTTACATAGGCTGTAGATATTCGCTCTCACCTCGTCGACCGTTCCTGATTCCACGACACGGATAACATCATCCGACCACTTTCCCTGACTGACGCTGTCTTGCCGGGAAAACCGATGCCCCTGCGGGGGGGCAGCGTAGGGACGGTACCGAGGGAGGCGGCGTGTGATGGCAACGGAGCGAACACTCATAAAGTGCGTGCAGCATGAACTTCATCGGTGACCACTCATAAACCATTCCCCGAAACAAGAACTTATAGGGAACCGAAAAACAATGAGACCTATACGTAAACGTATACGTATCTATGCGCAAAGCACCAGTCAGTAGGAAACGTAAGCGGGACAGTGACACACGCTTGTGATTCAGTGCTCCAGGCTTGGTCCAGTCCACGAATCAGATTTTCAAGGTCAGGATGAAGAGTGGCGCAGCATAACGAGTTGAAGCGAGGGCATGTATACGTATGATAGCACACTCACTCCCCTGTCTGTACGAAATTCTACCGCGAACGAAAGGTTTGGAGAGGAAGCTTTGCACTAAATTCGTACCAAACGTAGTTTTGCATAAAATTCGTACAAAACTTAGTTTTGCATAAAATTCGTTCAAAACCGTAGTTTTGAAAAAGTTGATGTTCTGTAGCCATACCCGGGGAATATTACCGGGTAATGTCCCACAAAGAAACTTATGTGGGTTCTGTACGACACAAATATCCGTACCCGGAACTTGGGTGAGCTCTGTACGAGTGGGAGGGCGTACTGAATACGCCGAGCGATGCGTCTATGTAACCTTCGCGGCGAAACCTTCCCAGAGCCTCAATTTTCGTCGTGCGTGCCCCCCATGTTTTAGAGGAAACAGGTGAGAAATTCGTTCCAGGGTGTGTGTTATCTTCCGCGTGGTACGACCGACGACCGAGTATCACCGAGCATTACCCTGGTACAATGCACACATTCGTCGACCATCGTTTTTTATCCTAAGGGCGCACCGGTGTATCAGAGCCATATACACGGACAAAAGGCAGTCCCATAATTTGCACCATAAGCGCAAGCCATGCACACGGACGAGAGGCAGGCCCATCATGTGCAACACACGCAAAATTTATGACACTGTTGTAGGGTATCATTGAAACCCACGACGCGGTCCAGCGACACAGGTGTGCTGCTTGCTGATTTGTCTACAGCCACCTCTAGGCAGCGCGTGTCCTAAACATAGAGCGAAGAAAAATTGCGTTCGATGTGTGGAGTTGTAGTGACCTTAATCTATATTATTACCAAAATCCGCCGGAGGGTTTACAAAAAATATTTTTTTCCCCTTGTGGTACTCCCCCCCCCCCCTCCCTCCCCCCCCCCCCTCCCTCGATCTTGAATATTATTGTCGTGCAGGGTGAAAAGTGATTATCATTCAGAATGAAGAAGCTGCCATCAGCTACCCGACCCGTAGAAGCTTTATCCCAAGTCGAGTTGTTGTCAAGAAACTCAAAGGCCTGAAAAATTCGTCGAGTACCACCAATCTTATCCAATCAAAATTTCATCGCCTGCGTAGTGTACTCAATTGGATATGCCCTACCACTCTGTATTTGTACGAGGTGTCGATTGAACGGAAACATCAAACCGGAGTGTCGGTCTTGAAGGGGTTCAGACCAGTCGATCCCGGGAGAATGTCACGGCAATACTCTCAGGAATACGATGTTGAGCAGACGCGCTTGGGTTTTTCGCCAAAAGGTTTGACGATTTCGAATATAGTAAAAGAGCAAGGGGTCTGCGAGCGCGAATTACTTAAACCTAAATCGACAGAAATTTGTTGGAGTCGACAAGAACTGGGGATTAGGGTCGGCAAATCCAGCTGAATGGCGGAGCAATTTGGAACAACCACATAAAACGATTATCGTGCAGTATATACATAGGTGACGATAGTTCTACTACTACGAGAAAACATAGTAAATAGGACCAAATATTGTTCGTCAAGACAGGAAAATATATTGGTTGTGGTGTGTAACCGAGGTCCTATTTACTATGGTATCCTGTAATAGTAGCTGTGTGGGGTAGGTTGTGTCTCTACGAATAGCACGAAGTGCGACATTTACCCATAAAAGCTACTGTAGTAGATGAAAATGTTTTAGAAAATAAAAACCTAGTAGCTACCAGGTACTCAGTATAATTTATTGCATGCTCCACAAAGCTTCTCCAAACTTGTTTGCCCCCGTCTTAGACCGACAGAGATACAATAAATACCTCTCACGTGGCACCATAATGTTCCTATCCGTACTTTTTAGGGGTACGTCATCAGCTTAACGGCTCAAAATATCCGCCGGAAAATCAACAAACCTTTCTTTGGTGGAAGTGATCGAGGTCATTTTATTTTCGGCGCTGTAACTAATAATAGCATTCTCCTTCGAGGGAAACCTGATCTATTCCGAGATAAAATACAAGTTTTTCCCTGCTGCTCGCAACGTCGAATTCACAAAAACACATCGTGGGTCGGTTTTGGCGGTCCTTTACTGCTGTCTGGCGCACACGACGCCCCGCGGCGAGAAAATGGCCGCGAAGCGCGGAAAGCTATCGGAATCCAAGGCCGGCGACGAGATGATTCAGAGTATCCCAGATATGTGTGGACGTACCTACAGTATGTATGTGCACATATATCGTTTGCATATTGGTCGGGTGCAGTGTCCTTGGAGGCATTTTGCCGCGTGCTAGTGATGCTTGCGGTCTTTTTCCACTATGGATTCCTCCAAGTTTAGGAGCCTTTTTTTTACCCCAAGCTCGTGGAACAAAGCCTAATAACAAAAAAAAAAAAACTCCCCGAACGAAACAGCAACAACGATCACATCAAGAACACCTTATCAAAAACAAGAGCGAGGATGAGAACACAATTAGCACCATAAACATATCAAGAGCGTACAATACGAATATCACGACGACAATAACACATACATTGTACAAGAACGGAAACAACACAACGGAGCACCAACAACAGCAACGGCAACAACAACAAGTCCAAAGAACTCGAGCAGGCCACCGCGCTGGCCCTCGACGTGTGCGCTCGAGGCAAGTGTGCGCTCGGTACCGGAAAAGAAAAGCAAACGAAAATGCCCACGTCGGGTCGGGAAAAAGGGCCTCGAGAGCGCAGAGAGCGCTTGGAATCCCAGTTTCGCGATGAGACGATTCTAGGTATCCCCACAACATTTGGTGCCTGTCTCGCCACATAGTACGGGGGACCACAGTAAATAGGACCAAATATTGTTAATAAAAATATGTAAATACATAGGTTTTAGTGTTACCCATAGGTCCTATTAACTATGGACCCCAGTAATAGTAGACAGCAGTCGCTACAATCTAAAACCCAGAAGAAAACCAGAACATCAACAACAACATAAAAGAAAAGAAACAAGAAGAACACAGAGATCAAGACCAACGACATACGTTAAGAATGCACAGGATAAATGTATAAAGAACAACACAATAACGTTACGAGTACGAAAACAAACAACACAACACCAATAATAACTGCAACGATAACAACAATAAATAACATTAACCAGAACAACTATAAATACAAGAACAACAACAATCGCTGAAAGCCTACAGAAGCATCATCAGCATTCCAAGCGTAGAGGGACGGACTCGTTTCGCTTTGGGTCGAGGGACTCTCGCTTTTGACATTCGAAAACCATCGACTTCAGGGCATGGCAGATAAGCTCGATAACGAGTTCGAGGGTTGCTCAAGAAATTGATCGATTTTCGAGACATTTTGGTCACCAAACAAACGTTGTTCACCGCACAAAAAACACGCTTTGAAGGGCACACACCTGGTTGCTGTACTTCTTACTTGTTGTATCTTACTAAACCATTCTGCTATTAATAGTACGTTTGACTGTGATTAGGTAACGCGATCCAGAGCGCTTCAGCCCCGTCTTGCCCCATGGGTAGAGAGGGTGGGAGGCACAAAACCAGCAGACTACCGAGTCTCACGTCGCGCCAAGTCCTGGCCGTCGCGTGCCGAGCACGGCCTCATCCCAAGAACCGCGACTACGGACGGTAATAATGAAAGGGTCGTTTGGACTCTGCATTGTTTCCCCAACGGTTCTTAGATTTCCGTTCAAACTGTACACCACAGCACACTACGAGTACTGCCGTCGTGGTCTCGCGAGTCTCGCGATCCAGAGCGAATCAGTCCCGCCTCGCGACGTTGATAGGGAGAGTACGAGAGACACAGCACGTGGGGCATTGCGTCTCGATTCGTGCCGAACCCTTGCCACTGCGTGCGGAAAATTGCCGACTGCCCTGCAGTCCTTCGCAATACACTGGATAGCAATACGGCGGGATATCGCTTGCGGTCAGCCAGCAAACCAGGCCTTCTGCTGGCATGGAATTTTCGAATTACGATCCAATGCTATCGACTGGGCAAATCAGTACTCAAGTCATCGGGCACTAAATCTTTATCAGCGACTGGGCTGGAACCGGCATGCATTTGCATCTGACGTAAGCTCCCAGGTAGCATATCAGTAGATAGTTGCCCGTACGAGTACCTCCAGGGGCCGCTGGCGCTTTCTCAACGATTTTCTGCTATCCTTAATATTCTCTTTGTTGTCTATGGCCTCTGCCAGATGATATCAGCAAGAGGGCTTCCAGCGAGGGACTCCACCAGTCTCGCTGGCCTCGCACTCAGTAAGTCTTGTTCTTAGAGCTTGTATTATCACGGAGTGATCCTCATCGGACCACGAGCCAGGTGGCTAGGGGACATCACACAGGATCCCCGGCCACTGCTCCACTCACACATGCGATTACACTGAAACCTCCACGGCTTGGTATCTTTTGGCTACAGCACCCCCAAAGCGAGTTCACTCGACACGAACGAGCTTGACAAAACCAAAAAACCAAGACGAAATCGCATGCGGCAAATCACAAATCAATGCTGAACTCTGAAGCAATTTTAATCTTGAGCGCACGGGTCATCCGTAATTTGCGCAATTCCTTCACGACGAATTCAGGCGCAGCAGAATAAATCGACCGCAAAGACTCCCACGTGCGCTCCTCTGCTTCGAAACCATCCCAATCGACCAAGACAATCACCTCGTTGGCATCATCTTCGGCCACATGCACCACAGCATTCATGCGGCATTCACCCTGCGCAAAGGAATGTTGGAAAACATCCTTCAGATCAGCGGTGATGTTCAACGTCGCATCCGCATAAAATCGTAAACGAGCCACGTGAGCTTGATGCACCTTCCCAGAAACGATGTTCTGAACTGAGTACACATGATCATGATCAGCTGCTACCACACGCCACGGACCAGTCCATGTGGACAACAATTTCGGTGTGACACCCTGCCGACGAACACGAGCATACAACACGAAATCACCAACCGCAAATTTTGGCAACACCACCTGGCCCTGAGCCTGTTTACGTTTGTTGTCGCGAGACACGGCAACAGCTGCGCGAATATCGGCGCAAAATCTCTCCTGCTCTGCAACGACTTCACGGACGTTCGCACGCAACAAGTCAGCATTCATCACGTCAACATTCCACCTGCCATCAGACTCAGAAACGAGCGCCGAGAAATCGGTACGCGGAGCACGCCCAAACATCACGCTGTACGGAGTGCTTCGGTAACGTTCACGAAACGAAGTGTTCAAGGCCCACTGAGCGGCCGGCAAAACATCAACCCACTCCGAAACCTGACGACGCTGTTCTGACAGAATGGAACGCAGAGCACGTACCACCTCTTTTACCATGCGTTCACACGTACCGTTCGACCACGGCGTGTAAGCGACAGCAAAACGATGTTCGATGTGCAACGCGTCGCTCAACAAAGCAAGCACCCTGTTCTTGAAATGCGTGGCGGTATCACTCACCCACACACGCGGCACCCCCAAAGTCTTACACCAGGCTAGCAAATGCTTCGCTGTGACCTCGGCTGTACAAGCCTCGGCCGGTTCCAACGCCACGTAGTTGGACAAATCATCCATGATGACCAAAACATATCGGAAACCATCCTCATCAGGCAGGCCATCGCTACCTTCGGGCCCGCTGTGGCCAACATACAAAAAATCAAAGTGCACCACTTCTCCCGGAGCGGTACCATGCACCGTGTCTCCGTAGGGACGAGGAATGAGTGCACCTGCACGCGTGTCTACACAGTGCAAACACTGGCGAACGAATTCGCGAACCTGAGAATCCATGTGAGGCCAAACACAATATTCCTTCAGGCGAAACAAAGTCGGCGCCACACCACGGTGACCAGCCGAGCGCATGTGCGCGCACACCATCAAACGAGTTTGAAGAGCAAGATCATCCGGCGGAATCCACAAGACGTCACGCACCCCAACACGCACACGAAACAAACCATCATCGGCCAAGGTAGCTTGACCGAAGGTTGTCGAAAATTCATGAACACCAACGCCGATACGAGCGACAGACCTTTGTTGCGAGGCACGAATCACATCCAATGCGGGAAGCGAATCGTCAGCATTACATGGGCTGTGCACGGCAACCGAACGAACAGGCACCGTAGGAACTTTGACCCAACGAGACAACAGATCCCCCCAACAGTTTCGATCGCCAGGGATGTGTTCGATTGCATAGCGGTATTGTCCTAAAACACCCTTCCAATTCTCTAGGCGTTGTGCCATGGTCTTTGTGACCGTCGTGACACACTTCTCCGGATTGAAAATGTACTGCAAGTTTCGATGATCAGTAAAGATATGAACACCACCCCAAAGCAGGTATTCGAGCCTCCGGAACGTATTAACGATCGCAAAACCTTCTTTGTCGACAGTCGCCCAGCGCAAAACACTTCAGTCATGACACCTTGGAAATAAGAAGTCGCATTCAAAACACCTTGGGGAACACGGGTAGGCGTGAACAAACCGTCGCTTGTCGCCATGGTGAAGACGTCTTGCGCCTCCGGAGCCAAAGGCATCTGCCAGTACCCTTGAAGTAGGTCCAGCTTGCCGAAGAAACGCGCCCCCAGCAGATCTCCCATGTCTTCATGGTTGGGCATGACGCCCGGGGACTTCTCCACCTGTGCGTTCACCGCCGAGTAGTCGCTCACCAAACGGAAAGAGTCCTTCTTGGGCACCGCCATCGCCGGACTCGCCCACACCGCCTGGATGTTGTGGTAGACAAAGCCAAAAAACACCAAAGCAGCAATGCACTTCGAGAGCCAGTCCCTTTTTGTCGGTTCGTACCGACGTGGCGTTGCCTTGACAGGCTTCGCCTGTTGCTTCAGCTGCACTCGCATCGGCTCCACTTGCGCTGGCGGATCACCACACAGCGCACGGCGAAAAGCACCCACGCGACGAGCCAAAATTTCGCGCAAACGGGTTGCTCCGCCGACGCTTAATCCACTCTGCTCTGCCTGCTGCACGCTGTCCTCCAACGCCCGTTCTCGGGCCGTCCGCTCCTCCTCCGGATCCATGAACATGTCTGGCCCCCGGTCGACCAAATGTTCCACCGCCTTGTCCTCCGGAGCATCCACCGTAGCCTCGGTCTGAAAAGCACGCACGGAAACCGTCACTCTGCGCGCCGCAAGGTAACTCGGAGTCTCCACACCGGTCGATACCGGCACTGCGCGAGGGCGAAGCTTCTCCAGAGCTTCACGGTAGACGTCGATGCCAAGAGCTTTCATGGTAGCCATGCCAAACAGAACGACGTTATCTGTACCAGGCATGACCGCGAAAGTGATGGGCTCCAATTTCACCGCTCCCCACGGCGTCCGTACACTCACGGCAATCGGCACCGTTTTGTGCGTGACCATCACTGAAACACCCGTAGCGGTTTTCGCCTGCTGCGGGCCATTTTCGAACGGAATTTGCAGATCGGCGCCGCCGAAATGCGAAGACAGCTGCTGAAGTAAGCCGACACCGATGGACGTGAGCGCCGACCCCGAATCAAGGATCACACGCGCCATCAGCGAACCAACCGACCCTGGCAAAGAGAGATCAGCGCGTAAACACTCAGCGCTGCGATCGACAGGCACTTCACCTGCCGTTGAACTCTGGTCGGTACCAAGAGTCACCTGACGCCATGGCTGCCCTCCTACAGCCGGCGCCGAAGAAATAGAATCGGCGGTCCACCCCGACCAAGACGTCGAATATACAGACGGTTCCGGCGCTACCGCCCCTGCAGCAGCACCAGACACTGACTCCGCCCGCTCGGTGGATGGCGAAGTTCTCGCTCCAGCAGCACCCACCGATGTTCCAGCTCCTCCAACGTATACAGCTCGGCCGGCAACAGACGAACCAGATCCCGACCCAGCGGCTCCTGCCGCTGGCGCACCAGAAGTTGAAGAAGCAACAGCAGAAGTTCCACCGCCCGCTGTCAATTGATTGCCACCACGGCCACCGCGCCCGCGTCCATGGTTGAATCTGCCCCGGCCGCCATTGCGGCCCCCGCGATACCCTGACGACCCGCGCCCCACCACTGCTGGGAGCTGTGCCGCCACCGCGAGCTTTTGGGCAATCAGAAACATAATGGTTGGGATCACCACACTCGAAACAGACGCGAACAAACGACTTTTTCGCGGACTGCTGCTGTTTCGGTTTCTGCTGCTGTTGGCGTCGCGGTTCAGCTGCCCCTGCAGCGTCTTTCCGACCATACGCCTCGATGAATTTCCACTGTTCTGCAGCAGAAAAAATTTGGTCCATGACCAATGCCGGGTCCTTCTTCCACCCTGCAGCGTACGTGAGCTGACCTTTTACGTACTTTTTGAACTCGGACGGCCATAAGCCATCCACCAACGCCATGCTCACAAATTCCGCCGGTCCGGGCAACCACGAACGGTCCTGCGCGCGGTACATGGCATGCACCGCGTGATTCTCCGCAAAATACTTTTCCATAGCGGAGTTTACCATCATCGCGCGGTCTTTGACGGATGTTTCACCGCCCTGCTTTTCATCGCGCCTCATTGAGAGAACGCGACGCAAGTCCGCTGCCGCCCGCGAGGTGTCAAATCTGTTGCTGGTGGTTGTGTAACCAGCGTGCTGCCTAACAGCGTCCAACAACTCCGAGGCGGTCATCGTAGTCTGATGCTTGTAAAATCCCTCAAAACACCGATGAATGTAATTGGGGATAAGCTGGCCCATGCTCACTTTGGAGTGCTGAACCACCCCCTGAGCGTTGGCGAGCTGCAGCCGTTCCTCATAATCGAGGTACGCTGCGTAAAAAACACGAGAGGCCTGCTCGGTCCACACCTCTCCGTATTTCGGTGGAGTCAGAGACTCCCCTACCACCAGCGGCGTGCTTGCCGTGTGCGCCATAATCCACAGCAGTCCACCTGGACTCTACTGTAATAACGGAGAAACTGCCGCCTGACCTGTGCGTCCTCCAGCTCCCGGAGCGTCCTCCCCTGCTGTGCGCTTCAAGCCGTTTCGATCCGTCCAACGGGCCAACTGCCTTCCCAGCTGTGACCCAATACTCCGCAGCCGAAAACTCCTCCAACAGAAGTTCCGCGAATATCTAGATATTATGGCCTCTGCCAGATGATATCAGCAAGAGGGCTTCCAGCGAGGGACTCCACCAGTCTCGCTGGCCTCGCACTCAGTAAGTCTTGTTCTTAGAGCTTGTATTATCACGGAGTGATCCTCATCGGACCACGAGCCAGGTGGCTAGGGGACATCACACAGGATCCCCGGCCACTGCTCCACTCACACATGCGATTACACTGAAACCTCCACGGCTTGGTATCTTTTGGCTACATGTCACAGGCAAATATACCACAAGACTTTTATAGTGTAGTAATAGTATTTACTCTGTAGCAGCATCAGTGGTATTTTGAACCGGGCAAGAGAAAGAGCGCCTACCGCAGCGAAGAGACGTACCTGGTATATTATATAGCGCAGCCAGCACCGGACAAGTTGTAGATAGCAGTGTAGCATCGTCTTTCAGTGGGTATGCTGTAGTTACTAAAATTAATTATTCCTAGTAATAGTAACATGTGTACGCAGCATTAATAGTACGTGTAGCACTACAGCAGTACCATAAAACGGTAGTAAGAGCAGTTAGTTGTGGTATTACGGGGAACCATAGTAAACAGGACCAAATATTGCTAGTAAAAATAGGCAAATATATAGATTTTTGTGTCTACCGTACTGTAGGTCTTATTTACTATAGTCCCCCGTAATAGTAATCGTATTATTAATAGTAGTATTATAAGTACTAACTGTGGTAGTACTGTATTGCACAGCTCAGTATGATAGTGTCAAATTGTTTTACCACCCCGTGGCGAAATACATATTATTTGACGCACTTTCACTGCTGTGCATTTCTGCCATGTACCCGAGTAAATACTACCAGTATATCACAGCGCACCACTTAAGCATACGGCCCCGCGAGGTGTGAAAAATCCAATCCCAATGACTCGCTGGTTGCTCAGTTGTTGAGGTTCGTGGGACCAGCGCCACCCGGGGAGGGTAAGGTCCCATTCCCGGATCATAAATCCATCGATACACCTCCAACTCCAAACACACCGGGGACGAAATAGTTGGGTCCCCGATTTGATACCGATGCGACGGTATGGAAGCCCCAACTCCGGGTACACTTTTGATGGGGGGATTCGTGAAGCCGGCCGTCTCCACCCGCTGGGGGCAAGATCGTTCATCAAATTCGAACACTCCAGACCTGTCATTAGTTGTGATGTGCCTGGTATTAGTAGTTGTGCAGACAATATGGCTCACCATCTACGGCCTTGGCTTTGCGTAGTCTGTCGATAATAGATAATAGATATAATAGTACGTGCACTTGATGCAGCAGTAGGCCCAGCAGTTAGCTTTTGAGTATTAGGTACGAAGGTACATCAAGTATTGGTAGCAGGTTACCCTCTCTATGTCTAGCAGGCACGTTAGTATGCACGTTTACCTTCAGCAGCAGGCACACACAGAAGTAATAGTTGGTTGCAGAAACGTACGCATTTTTTTTTTTTTTTTTTTTTTTTTTCATCATCACTTTTACTTTCCACCTCACTCGTAGGAGGTTTTACCCTCGACGATCTTCTGGACAAGCCGTGGTCACAGGTGTCGTCCCTTCTCCCCCCCTGTACGTGCATATACGAGTAGATGAATACACCAATCAGTATCAGCTGATTGATGCGGTGCACGTACGTGCGGAGCCATGGACAACAATTAGCAGCGCAGGGCTACGTAGTGCCGTGAGCCGACCAATATCCGTGCCGCTAGGTATAGGTTCAGGCCCATCTTAACGAGAAACCTTTGTCATGATAATCGAGTAGGAAAAAGTGAATTTGATTGGATTTGAATATAATATCGTGAAAAATATGCCTTTGGGTCCCCTATCGAGGACTCACGTATTTGGCTGAAAAATCGAATGACGCACAAGGGTAAAAAAAACACCCGAGGGCAACCAACGAGGCGGGCGACGGCCGGCGTCCTCCCTGGGGCGCCACGTTCGGCGGCCGATTGTTTCTGCCGGCACCGCCGAAGAGGCTATCGCTCCTGGGATGTCTTGGGTGGCTGGCGCAGCCCCGAAACCCCACGCAGGCAGCAGCGAGGAGGATACAGCGATCGAACGTCTGAGCGAAGTCGTGACCTGGTCGGTGCCCGCGTGGTTTGCGGGGCAAAGAGAGATGAAAAACTGGGTATGAGGCGCCGCGAATAGTCTACTCTGTGCTAAGGGGCCGTCGGATCTCGCACTGCGGGTGCTCCAGTGGCCCTGTGCTTCGGGAATGGTGGATCTCACCTGTGAAGCAGTCGACGACACGGCTTAAGTTTGTGTGGTATGCTTCGGTTTCAGGAACATACCACGTCGAGTCGGACGATCTCCCCAAATTGAATATCACGAAGAGCAAAAGAGGTCCCAGCAGATTTCTTCTCGAATTAGTTCTTTTTTGTTTGATTCGAATAAAAAGTCAACACGCCTGCTTGATGATTTCACTTGTTGTCAACCAATCAGATGCAAATCAGATCAAACGAAAAAAATATTGCCGAGGTATCTTTACAAAAGGTTTCTTGATAGTATAGTCGGAGATCCGTGCGTCCTTTTGTTATGGTTCATAGGTCGACGACGCCAACTTTGGTTGCGCAAAAGACGGATTCTACGATAGAGGTATCACATTTCCGCCACAATGTTTTCTGAATGACGGGCTTCCTTAACCCAAAATCGTCTGAATGCCAATCTTGTTTCGAAAATTGAGGTTGTTGTAAACTTGGGCCATGGGGATTATTCATCGGAATTCAACTTGATTTTTGCTGAAGTTAGTTTTCGGGTGAGGTATATGGAGCTCCTTAAGGTCAAGTGAGGAGCCTCAGAAAAATTAGGACGAACCTCTATTATCGTAGAACGCCTCAGAAAACTGTTCTATCTCGAACGTTTTGACTCGTTTACTGTTATGTTCAAAACGATCGAAGGCCACTCTGTGCATTCAACTTGGAAGCGTCATATGTCGTAAATCGGTTTAGCTTTGTCTTTGACACGGTAATGAAGCTACACCGTTCAACTATACAGTATTTCTCCCAGTCTTCACTTCAAACAAGCTCATATTGGTCCCTTGCATCTGGGTATAAAGCATTATTCCGAACGCGGTTCGCTCTACTATAGGCTCGCCACAGCACCGTGCTCGTAGCGCGGTCGGCCCGTTTCAACTCAAGTAGTGTTTATGATACCTGGCATATCTGGTGCCTCGTACATGTATCTATATGCTATTCTTCACGCCAAAGAGTCCGTGGTCACACGAACGAAGGTGCCGAAGCGCTTCGAAGCAATATGAGGCGAAGATGAGGCGTTCTACGATAAAGGTTGACCCTAATTTTTCCGAGGCTTCTCACTCAAAGCTCTCCATACTTAACCCGAAAACTGACTTCATCCAAAATGAAGTTGCCTCCCGATGAATAGTCCCATGGCCCAAGTATACAAAAACGACATTTTAGGAAACAAGATTGGCATTCAGACGATTTTGGGTTAACGAGCCCCGTCATTCAGGATACATTTTAGCGGAAACTGCTACCTCTAGCGTAGGACGCATCAGATCCTAATAACCAACGACAAAAAATTAAATTTAGCTTAGAACCCCGACGCTAGCCACCTAAAATACACGACGAGACGAAGAAGGTGCATACATGAAAATAAACCAATGTGCAGACTGAACCACAGTAATGTGGCCGCGGACATCCACTCAACTACATCATAGAGTTCCCCCCGTTGCCATAACTATTCAAGTTGTGGCTACTGACCACTGTACAGCGGTTCGTTGTTGGCTTGGGTGCTGCATGCAACGAACGAACAGCACACACATCGGTAGTCGTGAACACTAAGAGGAACACGCCTGGTGTCTGGGGTCCTGTCAGAGTGACGACCCGCGGACTATAGCAGGGAGAAAAAGCAATCAAAACAAAAACTTCAATACAAATATCAACGATCGCCATGTCTTCCTGGACTGGCAAAAACAACGTGCAGCACAGCCCTGATACCACGTCCCTGATAATTGCGGGGGTCATTCCCCGTGAACGGTAACACAACAAAGACTAGCGCTACGAGGGACCACAGTAAATAGGACCTATTAATAATATTGTCAGTAAAAAATGAAAATATATGTAGGTTTTTGTTTGTACCGTAGGTCCTATTTACTATGGTCTCCCGCAATTGTGATGTAAACAAGAGGTACGTACATGCTCCTACTACTGTCTCGTGCAAAAACCAGAAATAAACAGTATGGCTGCTGCTCTCATGGTGGTGTGCCAGCCGGTCGTGGGTCTCTGTGTGCCGTCCGGCTGCCGTTCTCCACGGTCTCCTCGTCGCATTAGCCCAATCGGCTCGCTTTCGCACGTGCTCTCGTTGCCACTCCCTTTCAGTCGGCTTTCCTTCTCCAATGTCTCGAAAACAAATGCTCCTCGCACTTACTTGCGGTTCTGATCTGACAAAACAAAATGATCGCGCAGGGTGAGTTCAATCCCTCTCTTACTCCTTCGGGAGTGCGCCGTAGTTAGGCCTGTGGTGGCGCCTGCCTCCGCGCACGGACATCCCGATTGAGCGTTGCCGCCCTTCCGCTGCTGGCTTAGATACTAGACACGCGCGAATCGTAGGTGTCCGTGCCGTACGCACCACGTACGACCCAACTATACTGCCACAACTAAATAAATATGCCTCGCGGTCACACGCAGCAGCGAGAAGATATCACCCTTTGAGGACGAGTCAGGCTTTGCACCCGCCAGATATCTCACCCCTCTATCTCTAAGCCTGACAGGGCATACATGCCTCGCAGCGTGCCTTGCTGAGACAGCGAGGGGAATTCAGGTAGCATGTATGAATAACTTGCGACTTTCTGCGGGACACGAGCCAACGGAAAGTATGTTATCAATATCAGCCGTCTCATGAAATTCTCGAGATGTGGCTTTTACTAAGCATATGCACTTCAGCTTTGGTTTCATTGAATGATGCTGCTCCTTACGACACAGAGTCTGGTATGATGCAGATTGCGTGCCGCTATGGCAATGATTCAAGAAGCTAGGGTGGTATTTATCCATACCCCATCCGGGTTATTCAGCAGTCATTAAAAGTTACTATAATAGTTCCGTCGCAATGATCCTACGCGGTGAAAAATGTTATTGAGCTCAAATACGGATGTGGATGGGGGGGCGAGGGGCCGGCTGTGGCCAGTCCTATTTGCATGTTGATCGCCCCAAAATGACTGGGAAAGTTAGATAGAGAGTAGTCACTGTGGTTGCAAAACTACCAGGCACACGCTACTGAGGCGAAACAGCCTCAAACATTTTCGAATCTTCGCCGCGATGAGAAATTCTCCTAAACAAAGACATTTGGCTTCCGGCGGCGCAACAGGTTGGTTGAGCTACATCTTCTATTTCGTCCTGCGGCGAAACGTGTCTGCCCACTTTCACTTCAAGTTGCGTGTTGGGTCTACGTATTAGGCTGTTAGGTTCGATTTCGTGGTAAATAATAACTTGAAACAACGCAAGAGGAGCTAAAACGAACGCTGGTCTTTATAGTGCGTACGTTATCTCCGTGTCGTAGTCTGTGACCACAGAGCTCGTACCTTTCTAGGGTGAAGAATCAGCACGGACTCTGAGCTGCTGCATGTCGACGAGCAGAATAACGGTTTAATGTGAATAACGCACACACATTGATACGCGCTGCTATATTCCGGACTGCTGTGTGTGGACCAAGGACCAACTACTGCTGTACAGACAGCGGACCACGGAATTACATCTATTTTTCAACTATTAATACGAGTACTATACCACCTTACTCATTATTATAAATATGAACAATACTTTGTGGGTGTCGTATCGCGTATGCATAAAATATAAAACAGCAGTAGTGCCAGCAAGATACTCACGCGGGTGCGTATGGTGTATTTTCTATTCATGTATCGCGTATGCATAAAATATAAAACAGCAGTAGTGCCAGCAAGATACTCACGCGGGTGTGTATGATGTACTATCTATTCAAACACTTTTCTATATTACGAGTCTCAATAATATTGGTATACACAGTACTCCGTATAAAGTACGTATCAGTATCTGAATACGTGAACACCCGTATGAATGTAACACTGACTTTAGCCTCAAAAACGGAATGATACTTACAACACATGAAAAACAATCGGAGAACAGCGTACAGACTTTCTGGAGAATGAAACATCTCATCGTCAATGTTACAGGACTATTAATGTTTGAATATTTGGTATTTTATTTTGGAGCACCTGGTCACGATATATATGCTCATTCAGACATCGGTGGATCACGGTATGCCATTGAGCATGATCTTGTTGCTGTGCTGACAATAGACGGCGTTGCTGTCGCGCAGTCGCACGATTTAGCACAGGCGCCTATTCCACCCAACTATGTACAAAAACTATGGCATGCAAGGACACCTCAGCTGTATGTACTGCTGCAGTAGGATTGAGCGTTTGCTCGAAACTCCTACTAATGTACCAGGTATTAAATATTAATAACATTGTATCAATAATTGGCAGCATTCATTCTCAATAAAGCTGCGAACGAGCGTTGTCGTGCTCTTTCGGGGTGAAGAATACTATCCAACACGTGCCTACGTAGGCAATGAACTCGCTACGAGTACCTATTATAGTATGGCCACATGTAATATTCAAGCTAGTGGGCTACTGCGTGCAGTAGCTTTACGGCATGCTCCCTGCGGCTGCATATCAACCCCTCTTGCATATAGCCCAGCATTACAGATTGGCAGGAGTCCTGCCAGGTACGTACCCATGATATACTGCAAAGAAGCGTGTGATATTAATAGTGTATATATCAACCTACAAGCAGTAGTAATAGCTTGGTAGGTGGTCCGCGAGCCTGTCAAGATCAATTTCGTGAGTTCGAGTCTCACCGAGTGCATGCTCATAGGGACTTTTTCTTGCATAAAAAATTGATAAGCGGAAAGCGCGAAAGCGTGAGTTGGCTACATTCGATGAAAATCGACGAGCAGTGGGAATGCCGAACCCTATGCGCGATAAAAACTAAAGGCACGTACCGGGGGGGAGAAGGGACGACACCTGTGACCACGGCTTGTCCAGAAGATCGTCGAGGGTAAAACCTCGTACGAGTGGGCTGGAAAGTAAAAGTGATGATTAAAAAAAAAAAAAAAAAAAAAAAATATGTACCAGGTATGTATCCAGCATCCAACCCACAGCAGTTGTCAGTGTTGGAGTTCGAGATCACTTCCGTTTTGGCTAACTCTCCTCGATCCTGAATCGAGATGGAGATCGAAGGATCCAAGATCGCGACTTTTTCTATATTTTGCCCCCAGCCCAGGAAACGCCTTGCCGATGGCACAGGAAGATGTTGCTTTCCCACACCAGCGTGCACACAGAGCTGCGCACCAGACAATAGACTAAGAGTAGTCGACAATAACTTTTTACCTGGGACTCATTATGGGACAACATTGTTGGAAAAGAATGGGATACATTCACTTTTTTTTATAAAATGGGTCCACAGCCTTGCTGCTCTCGTCACCAACAAAACGGCAGTTCACATCGACCGAATTTCGCAAGAATCGAGAATCGAGATTCGTGATAATCGAGGTCGTCAATGATCGCCCAGAAGATTAAGATCGGTATTTCTTAGACCGATCTTTTCACAGAATCGATTGATGACAACGATTTCAGAGACGATCTATAATAATCCGGTCCGGAGCATATTGTAGATTTTGAATTGATAGAATTCCAACCATTATATGTGCTATTCCAACCATATTTTTTTTTAAATATACCAGGTATATATATATTGTACCTGGTAGCTCCTTTCGCATCGTTGGGGAGCTCCGGCAATCCATAAATGGTTTGGGGAAGCGTAGTACCACAACAACAGCAGTACAGCAGCAGCAGTATTAATGGTACCTTTCTTTGCCGCAAGAACGCATCGTCGTCCAGAGCGGCCTCGCATGCGCCGAACACCCAAGGCAGTTGAAGGCACTTCGCCGATACAGCTCCGACTCGTGCAACGCCGTCCCGTCTGTTTGCTTGTGAAAAACGTATTCGACAGCTAACTACAGCAGTAGTAGTAGCAGTTACTGATAATAATAGCTGATTTTGCTGCTCTGCTCGTATTTGGTGCGTAGTGTGTGAATACTAATTTTGAAAGACTAATATACAATTCTACATACGAAGCAAGACGCAGTTCTCATCCTCTCACCGCAGCAGTCCCCCTGTCCTCAGGGCCGTTTCTTCTCGCCTGTGCGCTCATTCTGGCGTGCAGGCTTTTAAGGTATCTTGCACCGGTAGCTTGCCTGGAGCGATGCGCTTGATACGGACACACGAACTGACGCAAGTACTGTAACTGTTGTCGCTCCTCTAGGAACTGTCAGCGTGTCGCGTGCCGGCTTTGTCGCCACTTGAGTAAAACACAGTGGGAAAAAGTGGGAAAATGGTCTGAAGCAGGCGAGCTTTCTCACGAAGCCGTTGACGCTGGTTGGTATCACCTATTAATACGACATGTTGTTATTGCTGTTGTTGTTGATGTTGTTCTCACATTATCTCTCATATGAAGGAGTCCGTGTGGTCACACAAAGGTGCTGGAACCCTAGCTAGGAAGATCTGAAAGCAGAAAGACCATACTTGTAAAAAAAACGAATTCTGCTACCCAAATATACATGTAAAGCAGACGGAGAAGAAGAGACAAGTACGTACAGCAAAAACAAGCAGTTAGTTGTGGTCCCGCATTAGTACGGCCCGCATTAGTAATGAATCCCACTTGAATGCGGTGAAAATCGCTTGACACAACTTCGTCCCACAATGTATGGCGCGCCGGTTCCCGCACTATTAATGCTCAGGGTATATAGCTTTAATCTACACAATTCACAGCTGCTAAGGAACACCGTACAAGTGTATGGGGGCAGGGGGGGGAACAGGAGGAGTAGAAGGGAAACCGCGGTAGAAGAGAGTAGCAGAGAGACCGCAGACAGGGTAGCAAGGTACCAGGCCGGCTAATAGGTTGGAATTTTCTTTGCTAATCGTACCGCCAACTGCTGCGGCTGTTCGGTATGTATTGGCTTGGTGATTTGATTTTTTCGACGACTTAACTTTTCCCTATATTTTTCCCCTTCTTCTCCTTATGAAAGAAGTACGTACTACGTAGTGGGGGTGGGTGACGAGCGTATTTTGGCCCACTCATTATTTCTCTTTACACTTATTAATAGTTAAGTGTTCCCCGGGATGTATAGTATGTATGTATGTTGTGTGTCGGCCGCACCTAGTGCGAAGGCATGGTATTACGTAGGCTATTAATGCATTACGGTGTGTTATCTCTGTGTCGTAGTCTGTGACCACAGAGCTCGTATCTTTCTAGGGTGAAGAATCAGCACGGACACTGGGCTTGCTGGATGTCGACGAGTAGAAGAACGGTTTAATGTGAAGAACACACACACACATAGTTCCCTTTTTCCTTCCCGGTTCTTCCCCCTTGCACGCCCCTTTTGGCTCATGCTCAGGGTAAGTACGTGTCTGAGCTTTGGTTTCCTATTTTATTTATTTATTTGGGAATCTTCTCCTTTTCCTTTTCTTTTTTTTTCTTTTTCGGTTTGGTTTTTTCGTTGCTTCTATTTCTTTATGGTGTATTTTGGTTGCTGGAGTATGTATGTATGTACGTTGTGTCGGCCGCACCTATTATTGTGCGAAGGCATGGTATTGCGTAGGCTATTGATGCATTACGGTGTGTTATCTCTGTGCCGAAGTCTGTGACCACAGAGCTCGTATCTTTCTATTGTGAAGAATCAGCACGGACACTGGGCTTGCTGGATGTCGATGAGTAGAAGAATGGTTTAATGTGAAGAACACACACATACACAGCAGTAGTAGTACATCCAGTGATAGTTCGGTACCGCAGTATCCCGGATTAGTACGGTGTCCCACTGTAGTGCGGTCAATTCCGGCTGACACACCACCGCCTGAAATACAGGACACCCACTGCCTGTGCTATATTGCGGTCTTGTATTTATGACAGGAACACCGAGACACCCGTTCCTTCCTTGCTCTCTTGAACAGTTTTCCATCCTGAAGGATTTGAAAGAGGTCCTTCTCGGTGCGCAGTACATCCAGTAATAGTAGTATCCCCGGTTGGTGCGATGTCCCACTATAGTGCGTCAATCCCGGCTGACACACACTACCGCAAGAAATACAGGACCACCACTGCTGCTTGTGCTCTTGTATTTAGGACAGGAACACCGAGACACCCCTTCTTTGCTCTCTTCGACAGTTTTTCGTCCTGAAGGATTTGAAAGGAGTCCTTCTCGGTGCTAAGCACTACACGTAGGTAATTACGGGTCATCCGCCATCAGTTCATACGTCGGGTCCGTGAATGTTTTACATTTACACTGTGAATTATCAATACGATGATATAATATTTTCATCATCACTTTTACTTTCCAGCCTAACTCGTAGGAGGTTTTACCCTTGACGATATTCTGGACAAGCCGTGGTCAAAGGTGTAGTCCCTTCTCCCCCCCGGTACGTGCCTTTATTTTAATCGCGCATAGGGTTCAGCATTCCCGCTGCTCGTCGATTCTCATCGAATGTAGCTAACTCACGCTCTCGCGCTTTCCGCTATTCAATTTTTAATGCAAGAAAAAGTCTCTATGAGCATGCACTCGGTGAGACTTGAACCCACGAAATTGATCTTGATAGGCACGCGGACCACCTACCAAGCCACCGGGGACGCCGGTGAGTACGAAGTACGAACGTACTGGAGTTGTTGTCGTCGTTGTCGTTCCCACATTAACTATTACGGGGGTCCATAGTTAATAAGACCTATGGTATACATAAACACCTATATATTTACCTATTTTTACTAACAAAATTTGGTCCCGTTAACTATGGACCCCCGTAATAGTCGCCAACAACCTATTAATTATTAGTCTGTGATCACAGGACAGGCTCCCAAGAACTCTGAAGTAAATAAATCCTCCGCGAAAACAATCAAAAGAGGAGAAGTAAATATTTTAAAGCGGTACGATACCCATCATTAAATACTGGCAGTGACGTTCATTGTACGCCTCAACCAAGAAATGTGAAATGAGTTCCATTTGTCGGTTAACTGTTAAAACGAGTACCAGGTATACACTAACTCGACACCTCATACTTGCCACCGCTACTCTGCAGCTTGGATGTCGTCGTTTCTAAAATACTTTGCTTGTTACTTACGTATATGCATTGCCCTTCTCGGACGTATCGTCTTTACGTAACCAATTCTTATGATTCAGTGCGAACGCGTCGTGTCCTTCATCTTTTTTTATATATATATTTTTTCTGGGGTCTCGGTATATATGGCGTATACATTCTGACACTTTCTGTATTGATATTCGTGTCCGTGTACACGTATTTTACGTGTTTCAAAGTTCACAAAGATAACCTTTCAGCAGTAAAGATCGAAACAAATTTGAACTCTGAAATTGTATACCGCCAGTACTCACTTTGTTGCGACGTGTTTGATACATACATGTTGGTGGTGGTGTTGGTGGTGGTGTTGGTGTTGGTGTTGTTGTTGGTTTTGCTGTTCTCAAATTAATTAATCATGTCTACAAAATGAGTCCGTCCAAAAACCGCAGCCAAAGGTTACCTCGTGAGGGGGAAAATATTACACCCCTGAAAACAGAATACAAAAGAAAACGCCAGATACGCAGCAGTATGGGCGAAAGACGACGTACACCCAAAACAAGAAAAGTCAAATCCTTGCACGGTTTGCAAGCTCATCCAATGCTCTTGCATACGAAGCACAAAAACGACGCGAACTAAAAACTTCAACGAGATGAAATAAAGTGAAATGGAGTTGAATGAAACACATCATTTCGAAGCAAAATGTGTCAAATCGAATCCCGGGGGGGAAAGGGCTATAATTGTGCCCTGGGGTACAAAACAAACGACATGCAAAGGAAAAAAAATGGAATCGAAGAGAAGACCAAGCGAAACTAAAAAATATAAAAACAGGGCAAAGAAAGAACGAGTTGAAAAAATAATAACGATGGAGAAACAAACTTAAACGAGAAGAGAGAGAAGAGGAGGGGGAAGCGAAAGCGCAAAGCGTTTAGCAGACGCCGGAAGGTATACCCGGTCCTCAAGAGGTCAGGCCAACTGCTCCCTCCCCGCCTTCCCGCGCCCGCCCTCGCGCTCGCTCCCGCCGCCCCCCACACCCCTGTCCGCGTCCCCGCCCACGGTCCGTGTCTTGGTTGCATCCGTCGCGTGTTGCGCTTCTGAAGCATGTTTTTTCGCAGGTTGCCATTTCCGCATGTAAGCCTCGGCCTCGTCCTCTACCCCTCGAAACCATCCTCCGGCCTTCTGTGCTGTCTCGCTCCTCCCTTCGGACTTGATGCCGAACTTCTTCGGTCCTTTTCATCGCCCCATCCAGTCCCTTTCCTGTCCAAACGAGCAGCCCTTACCGCCTAACCATCTATCTCCCCAAACATGACTCTCTTCAGCCGGCGCTTCTCTCCCATGCGCGCAACGAAACCCACAAACAATATCCTTCGTCTTTTCACCGTCACCTCACTCGGAGTCCGTCTTGACACGCGCGCGGGCGAAGGGGAGGTTATGACCTTGGCGCTTCCGCTTCCACCGGCAAAGGCATCGGAGGAGTATCAAGTGATGCACCCGCCATAGCATGTCGTAGTCAGTCGGTTTTTCGTTCCACGTGACACGCCCGAACAGTATCGTCTCGATTGCCTCGACTTTCAGCAGCCACGCCTTGAGTTTAAACCTCACACCCGGGCGGTGGTAGATTTCTATCTCATGCAGCCCGGAGCACGCCCATCCCCGGAGTTGAAGCGATGCCTCGATACTGAGATCCCGGTTTGCGCTGAGAGCCCCCCCCCAAACACACAAACTTAGCTATTTGTTTTCGCACTTAGCCGGCGGCAGTGGCCTTGAACGACGCCTTTTCCCATCTTTCGTTCGGAGGCACATGATCTACGCTTTGGCCTCCGACACCGCAAGTCCAAAGGACGTACACGCAGTCACAATTGCCGTCATCAATATGTCCAAACGACCTGGCGATCGAGAATCGATACCTGCACAGGTCAGCATTCAGCATTCCTCACGCCGCCTGTAACCTTCACCAGGCGGGGAGGGTCAGCAGCGGCCGGCCGTGGAGCAGCAGGCCATGTCACAACAGCCAGCCGTCGACAAACACCAGCAGGCCGTAATGCAGCAGGCGCCGTCACCACCCTCGCTCGTGTCCCGAGCTTTGCATCGGTCCAAGCGACCCCGCGCTCGGTACCGTTAAGAGTCGCCTCGTAGCAGTTGCTGACGCCTGCGCCGTGGCCGACGCTGCGGCCTCCATCCCTTGCTCTGTCACGTGTCGTGACAACGCAGCGGACCCTCGCCTCAGGGAGGACACTCGGCGCCCGATTCGCGAGGATGGCTGCTTATCGGCTGTCCATCACAACGCCCAGCGGAAGTGAACTTCTTGCAGCTCTGGGAGCGGCATAGAGCGGGAGACGGAGTTCTACCAGAGGTAGAGGCTCCCGCACGGCTTTTGCCATGCCGACGGCACGATTGTTGCCGGCACTGGCAGGCAGTCAGTGATGTTTCTAGTCTGGTGGACGTTGCCCGTTTCGCATGTCGTCTTGGGCCTTTTTGTTTGTTTTTCGTGCCTTGTACTTGTCACAGCACCGCGCGCAACGTTTGTCTTCAACCCGAGCGCTGTGGTCGTTTCTGCGGAAATTGCCCGCCACGCCGCAGCACAGAGCGTGTTCGTAAAACAGGGGTTTTGCGTGAAGTCGAACTCTGCGCTTCCAGTAGTATTTCCCCTAAGTGGGCGAAAGTCGACCCCACTCCCTCCGCAGAGTGTTCATGGGTGGTAATATGCACCACTACTTGTTTTTCCCAGATTTAAATCGAACAGGCCGATGCTGCGCGGCAGCTCCCGGGTTCAAGTTTTAGGTGATGTTTAGTTTTTTGTTCAAGTTCTACAACGAGTGTGAATCCTTGGGCATGATGTTCTCTGCATGGACCGTAGGCTGAGACCACCCCCTTCTCGAAGCCTTCATACGTGATATAGCACCCAACATTCCGACCAACACTGACTCCCTCCCCCCGGGTTTGGACGCTTAGGGTTTCGGCTCTGTTCGACAGGTCTCGCAAACCTTGGATAGAGGAATCCACGGACCGGAGACTCTTGAAGCGTCTGTGGAGCGGTATTTGTCAACTTGGGAGTTGCTGTTTTTTTTGCGAATCTTTCGGGGCCGTATTCTCTCGCGCCTATTCGGGTGCTTCGTTGGATTGTGTCGGGGGGTGACAGGGTTTGAGCGCCAAGTATCACGCTCGTACGAGCCATAATACGCATTAGCGTGTGCGAACCTCAATTTTGATATTTCCGTCGGGAATGTTTTGTGTTATGCTGTTGATATTGATTTGCAGACTCTATCTTCTTCCCGCGCCAGGTGCTGCGCCCGAACGTATTGTTCTACGCGTTTGTGGCTGCCTCCCTTTTATCGTCCTGTTTCATGCATTTCGAGTGATAGTGCAGATGGTGATAGGCACTGAACACGTTTTTGCCGCGCTCGTACTTTAGGCAGTACCCATCACTGTGGATGCGCAGTTCCCTGGACTGAGACCCACGTTGTACGCTTGGATTTGGCGGTTTGTGCAAACCCGTTTTTAACGTTTGACACCATGTGTCTTGCGTTCGGTGTACTTGCAATAAACAACACCAGCCTTCAATGGCAATTGCTTGGCATTGCCTGGTTCTTAAACGGGTAAGCGGTCATCCGCCCCGTCGAGGCCTCGGCCCAACTCCAGTGGGCGCGGGCAAGGCCGTGCGCATTCCCAGTCGCCTGGATGGCAGAATCAATCGCGCATAAACGCTGTTGTTTTGAACCGCTCCGATGACCCTTGGTATGACTGGTCATCGAGGTGCTGGCCCCAAGCGGCCGACCAATATCCGGAGGTCTTCGTTGTCTGTACATCCCTGGACACCGACAACACTCTTTTAATGAGCGACCTACTTTCACCTACCGCCAGTGCTACCGCGCTCCGACAAACCGGGCCATTGCATAAACTCCAACGGGCTTCCCCTCCGCTTGTTCTCAAGTGTCCTGTCGCTAAGCTAGCGAAGGGAGCCTACGCCTTGAGCGCCACTCCCCTCAGCCAGGGCACGGGTGACCGTCAATTGAGCGCCGCTTCGTCGGCGACGGACGCCTGCGCCTCGAGCTTTGCTCCCCTCAGCTACGGCATTCTTCAGGCGACGGGGACCTGTGCTTCGAGCACCGTTCGTCTTAGCCTTGGCAGGAGAGGCTGCATGCCAAACGACGCTCTCCCGAGCCAAGCGCCGCGCAACAGCAAGGTTATAGCGCCCGTCCGTCGCTCGTTTTGGCGAGGGTGTCGCCCCCTTTCGCCTCCCAGCCACTCGTCGGCGGTCGGTTAGAGGTGCCAGAAAGCTAACACCGAAACCCCGACATTTCGGTTGATTATCGACTCGGTGTTTGCTCGTGTGTAGCAATAGTGCTTACATATTCAACGCTCGAAACGTATGCTGGATAATGCAAACACTTTGCAGGTCTTACACGGCAACATGAGCTAGACCACACCATACACGTCAAGGGTCTACACTAGGGTCATCGCAGTACGCGAGGGT
Organism: Macrocystis pyrifera; assembly: GCA_031763025.1. Taxonomy (NCBI): domain Eukaryota; class Phaeophyceae; order Laminariales; family Laminariaceae; genus Macrocystis; species Macrocystis pyrifera. The sequence continues at coordinate 9,643,000 of JASSKH010000016.1, read as the reverse complement.
ATGGCGATCGTTGTGGCGGTTGTCGGTGTTGGTAAATCTCAAACCCGTAAATCCGTGAATGATAAACGACAAGCGTGTATGACTTTCATCGACAGAGGGATAAAGGCTTACGCTTTTTCAATTATCTCCGGAAACAGACCGTACGAAACACGGAAAAGCGATAATAGAGGACGTTCGGGAGGAATTCGGTTGGGGTGGGTTTTATTAGGTCTGTTTCCTATGTATTCATTGATAGCATTCCCAACCCAACCAAAAAAAAGGCTGCGGAAAATAGTGACTAAACGACGATCTAAACAGCAAGTACTCTTGGGTTTTGGGTAACTCGGTGGGTGGGTTAGGAAAAGGAACTATTGCTGATTGGGTGGATAGCGTCGTGGTATCCACCTGCGTGTTTGTCGGTTTCAACTGTTTGTATACTTTGCCAAATTTTTAATATATATACACTGCTGAACACACATACGTGGCGTATTCAGCCTTTACGACCCGTTCTACGATAGAGCTATGGTGGAGTCCCCACTTCCACACCATCGAATTTGAAAACATTTCGGGAGATAAGACAAGGTAAAGATATACCAGTTTGCCACGACTAAACATTGCTTGGAATCAGCATTGTTCAGAAACAAAATAAGAGAATATACTCCGTAATAGAGATGATGCCACGGTGTCAGCTTTGGACCACGAACACATAGTACTCTGAACCACTTTGGGACCCCGAAAGAGCGATAAAAACTGTGGTTGGCAACTTTGGCCTTATCAACCGTGTACGAGCACCGTGCGTGCTCAGAAGTAGTACCGGTAAGACCATGTTGCGCCCATGTCGTGCGAATCCTTGCATTGTAACTCGGACCCGAACCACTCCGTGCCAACTTCCAATCGCGGCAGCAGCCGTCGTTGTACTAGCCGCTTTGTGTCGTCCTTTTTCCACTGGGTTTTGACGCAGAGTCGGACAAGGCGTGCATAACTTTTAGACTTATAATCGTGATTTGCTGTGATATTTGTTGATTATCTAGGCCATGGGACTGTCCGCCTTGCTAGTCGGTTAGTTGCCAGGTTTCGAGTGAGGAAGACAATTCTCTTCAAGTGAGGAAACAGATAAATAATCGAAGCTACCATATATTAAAAACGCCTCTTCCATTCGGCAGAGGTGCGAACGCAAGAAGACACACACCTATGCGCGTATACAGTAATATAACTGAGAGACGTTCTACGATAGAGGTTCACGCCAAATATTCTGAGGCTCCTCACGTAAGGAGCTCCATACCTCACCCGAAAACTTAATTGCGTCCTGTTGAATAATCCCATTGCCCAAGTTTACCAAAACGCCACTTTTCTAAACAAGATTGGCACTCCGATGATTTTGGGTTGAGGAACTCCGTCATTCAGAAAACATGTTACTGGAAATATGCTACCTCTATCGTAGAACGCGTCCTGATGTACGTAGATCGATGCCTTCATTCTGTGGACCCTGCCATGCGCCAACCCGGCATGATCTGAGACCCCCCTTTCTGGCATCAGACTCTCCCTCTCACTTTGCTTGAATGCCCCCCCTGTCCTGTCTCAGATTCGTCAACCCCCCCCACCCACCCCACTCACCCCTCCTTCACCTCCACCTGTTTCGAACGATTGATGTGATCCCTCAAAAGAAACTCTGAACAAAAATCCTGGATCTGGGGAACGTCACGACTTGCTGGCCCCTGCGGCATCAACGCGTGTGCGAGCGGGAAATGAATGTTGCGACGGCTACTACCGTAGGTATTGCTTCATCGATCTAGACACATGCCGCAGGAGTGGGGGTGCACCTTAGTTTTTCTGATGATCTTTCTCACTTCAGGAGCCCTGCACCTCCACCTTAAACATTGCAACAGAAAACGCTAGACATGCGGCCCTACGAAAAGACACACAACCCATGCATACAGATGCATCACGAAATTTTTTTTTCATACGAAGTTGATGGTATTTCCAACAATATTGGGTTCAGGAGCGCGGTCTGTCAGAAACACAACTGGCCATAAATAAACCCCACCTCTGTCACGGCACGCCGTGTGTACTCCTACCACAAGCGGGTGCTATAGGCATACCGCATGGAGATCCCGCGGCAGGAGTTGAACTGTTTGCCTCGCAATTTTCAGACGGGTGAGCGTCTCAAGTGAACAAACATTACTACACCGGTTGTGTAGCATTATATATATTCCAGCATATTGTTTCCTGAGACTATATATAGCTCATGGAAGCGCCGATTGGGTGGTGCAAAAGTGGTCGACCAAACGGGGGAAAAAACTGCACCCCTTCCTCGCGTCAAAAAGATAATACGCCAGCGCCTTGGCACTAATGGACGAAATTCCCACTAGAAACTGCTTGGTTTTCGGGATGGTATTTTACTTGGCTTTGGTGCGTATAACCCCCCTGTCTAGGTCTCGCAGGTGGTTAGTGGGGTCTAGGGAAGTTCATCTGCCTCCTGAACCTTGGGATGGCGCGACTAGCAAGGATCTTCTCCGAAGCCGTGTTTGGGGTGAGATAGGTGAGATATTGGCATTTAGCTCCTCGTGGCAGGGATTCATCAACTATGTTCCCACCCCTGCTGTGGCATTGCTCACACGACGTGTTTCCTGAGAATCCTGACATGATTATAGCATAGCACCTCTGGACCATACCAGGGTACGTTTCCGCCTTTTGTTTGTGTTCGGAGATCGACACAGGTTCTCTGTTGTTGGGTAAAGCACGGTATCTATGCGGTGTATTACAGGGAATGGTCTGATGTCGGGCAATGTACGTCGATTGTCAAGCAGAGGGGCTGTTGGTTTGTGCTCGGTAGATTGATGTAGATACGTACGACAAAGCTCTGGGGGGTTTACATGTGGTTGGTGGCATGTGCGTTGTGGGTGAGTTGTCCCGTCGAGTTATGTGGCAGGAGTCCGGTAGATTCCTCTTTGCCCGCGCGGTTCCCCGGAATCATGGCGAGGAATAATCTATCGCTGCAATGCGTACGTACTTGGAAGTAGTACACCTGTGTGTTGTGCGAGCTATACCTGAGTCTTCCTCGGCATCTTTCCCGGCTGATATAGCAGGCCCCGTTAGCGTCTTCCAACACCCCCGAGAATACGTTAAGAGAAACAAAGAGTCGCTTAACCTCGGCTTATGGCAGGAATATTGTTGTGATTAACAAAATGGCATCAACGAGAATGAGTACTTCCTCGTACTGACGAACCTCGTACTCTGTTCCCAAGTCGATGGTTTTACAAGTTCCGACCCTGCTCCAACGTGGCACCGTCGTCCCAGGCCGGTCTGAGCCCTCCGAAAAGATGCAGACTGTGCTGTCGAGAAAGCCACGCGACCCGGGTAGAATCACTCATCGTTCTCCGGAATGTCAATATGCCCTACTGAATTTGGCGACCACCAGTGGTGGATGTTAAGCACAGCGGGAAAAGTGCATGTATATGCAATCGCCGACAACGTCAACAGGCAACATGAGAACATTGCCCGGCCTCGCTCCCTCCACTGTGGGCACCAACAGGAAACACCAAACAAATGCCCAACCATGCACCCTCTTTTGTGCGTGCACTCGAACAGGACACTGCGTGACTTTTTAGTGTCCCGTGACCCGGCTCCTTTGCCTACATATCGCCCAATACGTACGAGCTCTCTCAACACCTACCGCCACTGGACCTTCCCGGCGCAGCGCTCGTTACATACCAACTTCGTATTATTTTCCCCCAACGCATCCCAGCCGCCATACCCGCCAACAGTTGGGAACTCTTCGTTGTCTCCTCCTCGACTGTCACGGCCTTTCGTTCGTCCAGCGTGCACAGCGAAAATAACCCTGACGAAAAATGTGTATCTGATATACGAATTCCTCCCATTCTTGTGTACCATTTAGATTGTTCTCAGGTCGCGTGCCACGGGAGGTCGACGGCACTGCCGGTTGCCCGCCATAACGCCTGTGGGATCGCTTGGCACTGGTGGGATGAACCAGTGCAGTGTTAAGCGGAGTCGTGCCGATTGCCTCTGCAAAGCCTGTTGGCTGGCGCATGTTGATACCGGCACTGTCGAGGGACACTTGTTGCAGCACCAAAAAGGCTATGACGCCCCATCTAATGGGGAGTTCCGCGACCTCACGCAGATACTGTTTTTTTAGGGAACGTAAAATACCTACGTGGAATAAAAGAGATTGAAATTTCTATGACCTGGCATAGAAGGAGTTATATAGTAAAAACCGAAATGGAGTTACAACAATAAGGCATGCCTTATTTGGTAATATATCGGTGTCCTTAAGAAACCCCGCCAGTCCATAGTATTCTGAGCGGGCTACCCCTTTTACAGCTAACAAGCGGCTCGGTGCCAGGGGCACATGAGACGCTTACCCCGGCTGTTGTAGAGGGTCGCGATACTCCCCCCTGACGGATCTAGGGGCACACCTCGATAAAGCTCTATTGTTGTCGCTGCACGATATACTTCGAGAAAGCTGAGCCTCCGATACACCAATCCGAAGGACTACGTATATACGTCAGCGTTGCGTGCAATTATGGTGTAAAGTGCGCACGGGATATAAATATATTGTGCGAGAATATCTCTCTCGGTTGCGGTGGTTGTGTTTTCCCCCCTCTTCTGTCAGTGAGAAATGTTTCCATTAAAAACACCGGTATATTCCGTGGCTCGATTCCAGGACGACATACCTCATACCCCCCGGGGATTTTAGACCCTGTCCGATTCGCTCTCTAGGTGCAGAGTGTACATGGCGACATATACACCGCCTGTTTTTTCCGTATTTGGTTGAGCCTGCAACACCTTCGACAACGACGTCTCAAATACCTGTCTCTAGTTTATCGTCTACAGCGAACATGCTTTCCTCTTCCTCCACAACTCGAGTTGGGCGCCTACCCCCGTCACCGCCAAGGAGCTCTTGCGAGGGGGCCGGAACCGACGTGGGTCGCACGGCCGCCGTATCCTCCTGTCGTCGTTTCTCGTCTGTCCCGAATGCTGTTTTTCCCTCTTCCGCCGTTCCTCCCGTCGGGCTGTTCCCGTCGCGACAGAGTAGCGGCGAGGGAAGACGAACAGGCGTGGACGCCCCGAAAATCGGATCTTGTGTCTGGCAGAACCGGCGGCTAGCCCACTGCGAGATTGCAGAGGGGGACGCGGGTGTCGGACGTTGGGCGGCGACGGTAATGGCTGTCAGATCGGCGCAGCTGCAGCCGCAGCCGCAGTCGCAGCGGCACACACAAATACGCGGCTTCTCCCGTGCGTGAGACGACGGGGCGTTCGATGTGGGAAGGGAGGTCTCACACACGTGACAAGTTTGTCGCGTTATGACAAGGAGTATGTAGCACTGGTTGTGTGGCCATGGGGTGTCCGACCGACGGGACTCCTTGACTGAACAACTACGCAATACTGGGTCGAAGCAACATTTTTTTGTTCTGTTTCATACGATATTATTGCTGTAGCCCCGTTCGGACCCCGAGCTGGCGGCCAAAACAGTGATACATTTTGGTGTCATCAGCCGTCTTACGACCAGCGAGAGTACCCAGAACCCAGAAGTGCAAATACGGCCGTTTTTTTTCGCCCGTCCCGTTCTACGGAGGCATGCCACGACAGTGATGTTATAGCGCGTTTTGGCAAAAACAAATCTGTTTGGCCGGGTTTCCGAACCTAATATCGTTGTAACTACATTATACGGGCTTTAGAATGTCGCTCGAGATATACCCAATCTTTGGGTTCGTTCGTCGGGTATCCCTAATGGTTTTTCTCCATAACAAGTTCCGGGTGTCACCAGCGAAATAGAGCTCCGCGTGGGAGGACTAGTTGCTGCCTTTACGGCACCACGCTTCGACTCCTTGCAGTATAGGTCACTCAGACGCCAACTTGTGTCAACACCCCATTTGCTCCGCTGTCGCCGTCGCCGCGAAACCGTTTCTCTGAATATCGTCAAGTGTCCCCTCTTGAAGTCCCAAGCTGGTTACTAAAAGTCATTATACACCTACTGCGGGTCATGCCGTTGTTGTACTATGCGGGTGGAATTTGGTTCAATCAAGAGCGGGTCTTTGGGAGAGGTACTACCCCCTTAAGGGAGGGAGCTTCATTTGATGTACCAGGTACCTGGTAGGTGCCACTCGTACCGTACCACGCTTTCCGACCCCACACGCGCACCTTAGCGACCGTGTATGCGACGGCGTAGTTGTGTGACGGGACGGGTGTTTACAATGCCTTCACGTTAAAACGGGGTACGTACGTTCAGACCTGCTTTGAGCTGTGGTCTTGAGCGCCAGGCGTACGCGTCTGTCGCTCCCTGTGCTCCCTCTGCTCTTTCTGTTTTTTTTTCTCTCTCAGCCACCGGAGGTTTGCCTGCGTAGTAAGTGATACACCGACACCGGCGAAACAATATGACGGCAGCACGGCGACGCGAAGTCGACAGCCGCGATCAAGAGGACACCAGTGAGCCATCGAGTAGCGTTGGTCCGACAGCGCATTTTCCAATTGTTCGTTTTTCCCAATGTAAATTTTCGTTATATACAGGCACCGGATACGTAGAGTCCTGTTTCGTTTATTAGAGCAGCCAAAGGACAGCAATTTGTAAACCTTGAGATCTTGTACACGTCGTGAAATTGTGAACTTGGAAATTCGGCAATGTGCAACAAAACGGTTTTGGAGAGTCGTGGACCGAAGACGTCTTCCGAGGAAACCCGAATGTTGCACAGTACAGTAAAACCGAAATAAAAACAGTTGACCCCCAGCAGGTCCGACGGCACCTGGCCAGATAACCGATAACAAGCAGGCGACATCACGTATCGGGCACCTACTTGTTTCTCGCTGTTCGCCGTTCTGAGAAACATAAACTCACCTTTTTGGCGAAGCGCCAACTTTGGCAAGACCACTGGCGGAGAGGCAAATGCCAATTAAACGAACGTAGGAAGGTGAAGGGGGAATGCTGCGTTAGTATTTACGGTGTGGGGTGGCCGGAACCGTTTTTTAGTTTGGGCGTTTGCGGCGTATCTTCATCAAAGCTGTCGCGATAGTTAACATATTTCGAGAACATAAAGCAAGTTCGGCGGTTCAATAGTATTGCTGCCCAATGTTAGATGCAGCCCGGTCTTGCGGTTGCAGCGCTTTACTCGAATTCCTCACAGCGATAGGGACTCAATTTTTGTTCGAAGCCGAATCTACCGTTGCGAAAGCAGAAATGATTATCATCTTCTGATCCCGTACGTCGTGACTAGAAGCTACTCATACAGCATCACCCCACGCAAACCATGAAGGCTACGCGACATGCGGCCATCCGTCAGCTAAAGGCCCGAAGTTGCGTCAGGCTCACACACACCGACTCACTGCTAGTTCAATGCTCACTGCTACGTCAAAAGTGAACATATATAGAACAACACCCCACACCACTGGGAGAAATCACGCGAGTGCGGGGGCAACAAAAGCAACGGTAACAAATTACCTTGTCAAACCACTGCTCCACTCTTTGGTTGGCGAAGAAAGCATCGAGACCGGGAATGACAATCGTCGCCACGGCGAGAGCGGCGGCGCTGGATGTTTTTGACCAGCCCAGGGTTACCGTTCCGATGTCGCTAGTTCCGACGCCCCAAAAGAAGATAGCTGGAGCCGACAGCAAGTTAGTCATCTTCGAATGCCTGTGAACCGTGGATGGCGTCATCAGGTAGTGGTGCCGTTGTTAGCTTACTGATCTGGGGACACAGAGCACCTTCTGCCAGACTCGCCCCTTGACCAGGTCCTCGTTGATACTGACGTGCGGTAGATACTACCACCGACAGGTCCCAAGTGGTCGCGGTCATCATCTACATATCCCACATGCCCTATGTTTGCTTGTCCAAGATTCGCCGCGCAAGTTGTACGCAATCAGGTTACGATCACGTGATTATTTCCTATTAATACAGGGATTCCCAGTACCGGTCGTTCGGTAGAAGGCTGTACAGACGTACCAGAGCACAGTGTCGGGTTTATAGACCATCAATCCGAAGGTGAATAAACATGGCGTAAACAAGGAAGCAATGGTTGCGTAACGAACAACATCACTGTAGGGATGGTGGCTTACTATATTTCTGAGATGCCCTCGCGTTAGGGGCTCACTGCCTCAACCGAAAGAAGACGTTTATTCGCGCAGCCTGACCGACAGCTACATATTCAGCACTGTAGACCTAAACTACATAGACTGCGGCAGAAACAACATATTTTTTTATGACCGGTCGTTGCTCACTTGAAGAGCTCGAGCGGTCAGAAACTATTGAGCTTATAAAATCCAATCTCTACGGTGGGATGAAATGTACCAGTATGAAGACCGTTGGGTTGCAAACACAAAGAGCAGACGGCCGTTACCCCTTCCGCCTTTCTGGTCAGGTTGGTACTCGTACAGTACTACGGGGGGGCTGCGGGGTGGCGTACTCATGAGGTGGTTGCCCTTCTTGGCCATTGACCACGCATCCCTTTCAAGACGGAGCACCTACAGGGCGGAGGGGGTTAATGGTGGTGGCTAATTATTCTTCTGAGCAACTCGTCACATGAAGAGCTCAATGTATCACCCCGAACATTACTCCGAAGACGTCCGTTCGCGCAGCGCGCGACCCGACCAATATCTCCATGCGCTAATCCTAAACCTACTGTACATATACTGTTGCCATAGTAGCACCAGAATCATATCAACCGGTAGTTGTTCACGTAAGGAGCTCAACCGGTAACAAAATCATGGATACAAGGGTGCAACCCCGGTCGTGGGATAAATCCCGCAGGGATCACTGTAGAATCCTGGAGGGACTCAAAAATCTCATATATTACCACATATATCCCGCTACGTGTAGTGCGCAGGTGGCCGGGACCCCGCCCTTGAACAATGCGGTCTAGAAAACTTGCTTGTGGAGACATCGAACCGATGTAGCATACCAGAACCTCACGTCGACAACCTCTCAGTTCGGTACACGCCTGATGGTTGTGCTGCATTGCTCAATATCTCCAAAATGGTTTTCTTACGCCCACACTGTGCAGGGGGGAGGAGGGGGGGAGTTCCCAGACACCACAGTATGCTGTAACCATATGTGGCTATGGTTACTTAGGTCCTTCGTGTAGCAATGGTAGAGGGGGTATTATACTACGCCATTACGTTTATCAGGTACCTAGAACTACGAGGCGCTATTATTGGCCCTCAGATATACCGATTTTGAATTCGGAACTGCGCTGCAAACGGAACCTGACGAAATAAAGCCGTGCAAACACACATACGAGGATACGACATACGGTCAGTCAAGAAAAAACGACCACCTTCGTTCAAGGCTGTAGGGTCGGCAGAGTTGTTCCACCCGAAACCCAACGGTTCGATACTGCAGTAGTTTGACATCCGTCAATGAAGCACTGTGTGCACATTAGTGGACGGTTAGCGTCTGCCTGTCAGTCACGGCGTGAAGTAAATGACGTCTCCTGGCACCTTCGAACCCACGGTTTGCTGGTACTATAATGTAGCGAAGAAAGCGGATACATACGTGTGTGGTCTTCACATTGAACGCTCTTCTTACCCCCGACCACACCAATGCACCTACAGTACTGTCAGTCCTGACTATGTATTCTTGATATGTACTACTACGGAGGACCATAGTAAATAGGACCTACGGTACATATAAAAACTTCCATTTACCATTTTTTACTATCAATATTTGGTCCTATTTACTATCCCCCGTAATGATTACGTGGTCACAGACTGCGAGACAGAGAAATACAGCAAAGAAATGGAAACGAAATCGAGTAAATGCAAGTGAAAGGCCAACGTACCGGGTACGAGAACCCAACCCCACAAGCCGGAGCAGAAAGTAGGAACAAAAGCACATGAAAAAAATGATTGTAAAATCCAAAACCTTTGGGATATTTCGCCAATGTATTGGGCAGCCCCTCTGTTGAGGAGCTCCGTTAGCCATGTCGGAGTATCTGAAAATATCTCTGCCGCACTGTAAGAGAATACCGCAATGTAGGGGAATACCTCGCTGGAGGAATATACCGCACTGCAAGGAGCACACCACACTGTCGGTGCATGTCGCCCTAAGGAGTGCAGTATACGGCACTGCTGAAGGCTGTAGGAACATCCCGCATTGCAAGGAGCATACCACTCTGTAGGGGCATATCGCCCAATGGGAGTATACGGCACTTCAGGATCTTACCGCATTGTAGGAGCATACCGCACTGTAGAAGCGCACGTCACTGCAGGGGCATACGACAATGTGGGAGCACACCGTTGGAGGAGCATATCACCCTGCTGTAGGAGCACACAACTGTAGAAGCATACCGCACTGCTGTAGGAACACACCGCACTGTAGTAGCAGACCGCACTGCAGAAGCGTACCACACTGTTGAGGGAGAAACCTGCACTGCAGCAACACACCGCAATGTAGAAGCATACCGCACTACCGCACTCTAGGAGCATGGCTCGGCTGCACTGCCTCACCGTGCGTCTTTCACTGCGAGGGGCTTGTCCCTGCCGACCAAGGTGGTAGCCCACGTCAGCAAGGGCGCCACGGCCGTCAGAATCAGCAGCAAGATGAAAGCGCCGTTGTTGTTGTTCCCCGTCTCCGGCAGGAGCAGCTGAAATATCTGTGAAGACAACGTACAGCAGTATTTCGGACAACATCAGCAGCGACGGACATCTGAAGGGGGCCACGTCCGTCCCTGTAGAGTGAGCCAACAAGCGATCGCGCATCATCGCCAGGTCGCTGTCGTATGCCTGGTACCTGGTGTGAGGTGCATGTCGAGAGCTTGGATCCTCCGCCACAGTGCAAGAGTCATGTTAACGCCCAAACCAGGAATCACAAGGAAACACCAACCAACAGGGAGCATAGCGGGGCAAGCAACGGTAGGGATTTTATCACATTTTTGGCCGAAACGTTTCTGGCTGGCGCGGTCCTTCAACTCTGTGGGAAAATACTGTCTTTTTTTAGGGGTAATGCTATTTGCGACACCGGTGTCGTAATTTCTTATTTGCGACACCGCGTCACGTTCGCGGCACATACTTCAGATTGGCTCCGCACCGCCACGGATGTGTTGGCATGGTGCAGGGCCATGATTGAAGCTATCGCATGGCCGAAACGGGCCAGGATTCAGCAAGGAGATATCTGGCCTCTTGGTGCACCCGCAAATCGTTCAGATCGGCGTCGCAAAAAAGCCTTATTTGCGACGTGTCGCAAATACCGTATTTGCGACACCGCGACGTGGTTGCCGCACACGCTCCGGATCAGCAAAGCGCTATCAGTAGAGTCTCAGCATGGGCTAGGGCTACCATTGAGGCCATCGTGTAGCCAAAACGGGCCGGTACTCGAGGAGATATGGGGTATCCTGGTACAACACCCGCAGAACCTTCTGGCTGTCGCTAATACGGTATTTGCGACACCCCGACGTGGTTGCCGCACACGGTTCCAGATCAGCGACGTACTACCAGTAGCGTTTCAGCATGGGGTAGGGCTACCATTGAAGCTATCGTGTAGCCTAAACGGGCCAGTACTCGAGGAGATAAAGGGTATTCTAGTACACCCAGGCTGATGTCGCAAATAAGCCTTATTTCGCGTGTATCCAGAACGGGCCATTACTGTAACAGTAGTAGATACTGCTGTGTGTGGTATCCTGGTCATCCTAGTGCACTGCCAGAATAGTCACACTGGTGTCGTAAAGCCGCATTTGACGACATCGCACGACGTTCGTCGCGCGCGCCCCGTTTAGACCAGGACAACCACGGTGGCTTATTTGTAGCATGAGCTCGGACTATACCACTGTACAGCATGTTTCCACGAGCACGTCGATCGTTAGCCACGTTATACGACATCGTGAAATAATGGATTTGAAATTAAGTTGGATATGTTGCCGCGCCGTGTTCTAGTAAGTTGTACGTATAATTGAGAGCGCTGGTATCGTTCAAAGCGCCGGGTGCTCTGTTTACGCGTCTATTACATGGGCACAAATGAAGGGCACAGAAGTTTGTGCACGCTGCGCGCTGTATATGGTTTTTGTACTTGTCTGTGGATGCGATCGAAATAGGTGGGTGTATATTATCTACAGCAGTATCATAGTACCGCAGTAAAATCGGCGTTCGTTCACTGCAATCATCATCACCCACCAGTGTAGTTGTTTAATTGCCCTTGAACAACCGTGTAAAAGCGCCTATCCCTCAAGCGTTTACCAACGCCTATCGTTCTGCCGCACAGGACTGAACAAACTTTCGAGAGGCTGTGCACAGTTTTTTGTCGGATTAGTTAAGGCAACGAACACACCCCATAGATGCACAGAGGGCGGTCATGCTGCAGCTTGCCTAGCTATGCGTCATGTTCGTTGTACGCGTTCTTTCCGACACATTGTCCTGCTTGTTGTTGCACCAACAGCAGTCCACAGTATCCGCACTGCTGTAGTATTGACATATACTATTAATATGAATATTCTAACTTAGGGCACATGCGTAGCACGTAGTTTGTAAACGGATTCCCCATGTTTATCTCTAACGACGGTTGTGAAACATACAACAGAAACCCACAGCGGACTGCATGAGTTCAATGTAAGCGGCAGAGGGGTTAGCCGCCTTGTTCATGGTGACGAAGAAATCGGTATGTGTAACGCGTGTAGAAGATCGTGGAGTTCGTAGGCTGCTTGGAAGGTGTCCTTCGATGCGCTGTGTAGAGGTCCCACCGTGCTGTTGTATGCTGTACACACGGGTGCGCGGGTTCGATTTTTTTTTCCATAAGTTAGGCAGAATGTTTGCGGAGAGAACCCCAACAGTTATGGAAGACTCACCAACATCCCGCAACTCCAGCAGATTGTGCGCACTGACCTGCCCCACTCAAAACATGCGTAGTCTCCTCGTCCAGCTACGCAGTCATTTCTCGATAATTTCGGATGCCCTGGTCGGGGAGGCAGTCTGATGGGTTATGTATAGTTTTCGCACTCCTATCCTATCGTGTTTGTGTGTTTATTCTGTTGTATGTAGCACAGCAGCAGTAGTAGAAGAGCCACGTTGAATATTCTGACCCTGTACTAGGATACCCCATATCTCCTCGAGTACTGGCCCGTTTTGGCTACACGATAGCTTCAATAGTAGCCCGACACCATGCAGAGCCTCTAATGGCAGTTCGTTGCCGACCCGGAGCGTGTGCGGCAACTACGGCGCGGTGTCGCAAATAAGCCTTATCTGCGACACCATCCAGAAAATTCTGCGGGTTGTACCAGGATACCCCATATCTCCTCGAGTACTGGCCCGTTTTGGCTACACGATGGCTTCAATGGTAGCCCTACACCATGCTTTACTGGTAGCGCTTTGCCGATCTAGACCGTGTGCACCACCACGGCGCGGTGTCGCAAATACGGTATTTGCGACACGCGTGTCGTGAATAAGGCTTATTTTTACTTTACGACGGGAGCAGAAGATTCTGCGGGATGGACCAGGATACCCCATATCTCCTCGAGTACTGGCCCGTTTAGGCTACACGATGGCTTCAATGGTAGCCCTAGCCCATGCTGAGACTCTACTGGTAGTGCTTTGCCGGTCCGGAGCGTGTGCGGCAACCACGTCGCCGTGTCGCAAATACGGTATTTGCGACACCGATCTGAACGTTTTGCGGGTGTGCACCAGGATGCCAGATATCTCCTCGAGTCCCGGCCCGTTTCGGCCGTGCGATAGCTTCAATGATGGCCCTGCACCATGCCAACACATCCCTGGCGGTGCGGAGCCAATCTGAGGTATGTGCCGCGAACGTGACGCGGTGTCGCAAATAAGCCGCTTATTTGCGACACCGTGTCGCAAATAAGAAATTACGACACCGGTGCCGCAAATATTTTTTTATAATTTTTGAAATACGTTAGCTGTGAGTTCGACTGATTAAATAGTTGATACTCAACTTTGCAAGCTGCGCAATACGCCTCGTCTATATTCCATTTTTATCGAGTTTTACAAGTATTGTGATAAACCGAACGCGCGTATTCTATATGTGATTCCTTGTCAAAGATATAGGCCAGCGGCTCCCCTGGATGCTGCCCGGGTCAACAGTTTTTATAAGTTTGTAAATACGTGGTATGCACTAGACGGTATACACCGTTTTTGGTGCACACTGGTTGTAATTTGTTTACACCTAGGCCCCCCATGGGGCTGTTCGTCAACTATTAATGAGAATGCAGTACTGCGGCAAAAACAGTACAGCAACAGCAACAACAGCAACAGCAACGACCACAACAGCAACAGCAACAGCAACAAGAGCAACAGCAACAGCAACAGCAACGGCAACGACAGCAACAAAAACAACAACAGCAACAACAACAATACCAGCGACACCGAACGGCAAATACTTTTACGGGGGACCATAGTAAACAGGACCAAATATTGTCAGTGAAAATACCCTCATATATAGTTTTTTATGTACGCCATAGGTCCTGTTAACTGTAGACCCCCGCAGTAATATCCTCAAATGATGATGTTGGAGGATTCGGTGTCTCCGTCGTCCGAAAGAATCGTACAACATAACCCAGACAGTGAAGGGACGGGGATGCTATCTATGCTGAGTACATGTGGGTATATGACACCGAGTTAGATGATGCGGTAGACATACATGTCGGCCAGCTAGCTGCTCTTCCTCCCAAGCCGCCGAAAATGATGCTGCAAAACGCTACCCGAAAGATACCCGAGGAGAAAATAAAGTAAAAGGGATCGGGACCCGATCCGAGACTACAGTCTGCGATTTGTTGTGGTAAAAGAGAATTATTAGCAGACGTGTTGATACTTGTGGTCCATGTTATTTTGTCCGAGTAGCGCTCTTTGATACATAGCAACAATGGCACTACTGTTGTGGTTGATTGCTTTGGTGAGTCGTGGTTGATTGCTTTGGTGAGAACACCTAGTAAGTGGATACCACACGGAACGGTGCTCGTGAGCGAGACGAGAGTTAGTTTCCATTGTATAACGAACAGCGATACACCTACAACTATTCGCGCATGCTGTTGTACAGTACAATGTACCTGGCACCTGCCTGCAGTATGTAACAAGCATTGCAACCACGGAAACTGAACTTCCGACTACGACAGGTAGGCCGCCTCACCACGATAAGCTTCCCGGGGATGAAGGACTGCATCTTAGCCTCAATGGTTGACGCTCTCTCGTCACTGGCGATTGATTTCTGCGGCGCACGCAGTAAAAATGAATATCGCACACCGCAACAAGAGGAGGAGAGGAGGGGCACCGTCAACCGCGATAGAAGCAGGCCGCCTCCTGCTAGTCTGGACAAATAACTGCTGCTGTACTTTTATCTTTGCCGAGCGTGTTGCACGGGGGTGGGGTGGACGTTGCTCACGGTTTTCTGTGGTACATCAGTAATACCAGACGCTTACAGAAGAAGCGGGAATACTCTGACTTTGGGCTGTATTTCTGAATTTTCGGAGTGGGCAAAGAGTTAAGTGTGAAAACACAAATAAACAGAGTATCGTTTTTTTATCTTAGTTGGATCGTTTTGTAATTGTTTTTAAATATTTTTTCGGAAAAAAAGAACCAGGAATAACAGAAGAATAAGGGAATCCTTCCAAACTGTCATTTGAAAAGTTATCAGCGGTAAGCATATCAGGAACGCTTACGCATCATTTCAATACAGTATGTGGAAAAAGAATGGACAATCTGGAGATAAATATATGAGCGAAAACAACTGAATTAATTTAACTGATTTTTTTTACAGAATGTCTCCCCTTCGATATTAACGGCCCTTCGGTAGGAATGGCGGGACTGTTACGTACGGGAAGCGATGTTACGGGAAGCGACCCTATGCGCGTCATGATTTTGTACATCTGTGTATTGTCCTATTATTGCCTGAGACATCCTATTAACACAATGCGTAAGCGTGTATTTCTACCTTCTACGGCCTGACCTGTTGGATGCTCCCGGGGATCAAGCAAAGCGTGGGGGTAGGTCAGGCGGGTGACTCACGAGCGTGCAGATAACGCTCCAAGCATTCAGGGCGAGTGTTCCGTGCGTTCAGAGCAAGCGTTTCGTGCCAGGGATTCACAAGTTCATCACATGTTCTCAGTTTGGTTCAAGTCCGTGGTTTCCAGTGATCGACATATCCAGCTCCCCCACGGCCCCACGCACGTTTAGTCAATCCCCTTCTATGCTATCCTTCCGAGGTACTACAACTCCAGGTTCACAAATAAAATGGTGAAATGTCCCCTGCTCGCCATGACAGGACCAACACGTCGACTTATTGAAAAAACTTTGATCGTAAAGTGCGCACCTCGCTGGTGGTACATTACGGCAGCATTTAAATCCCGCCGGATACTGAACAGAACGACTATACCGTGGATCACCAGCACAATCGGCAGAATAACCGCTTCGGGAATCCACGTTCGTTCCTCCTCTCAACCTGATCCCCTTCTTGGCACATGTCTTCTACTATTTATTACGGGGGACTATAGTAAATAGGACCAGATACTGCTAGTAAAAATAGGTAAATGTATAGGTTTTTAAGTATACCGGTCCTATTAGCTATGGGCCCCCGTAGTATCTGGTGTGACACAGTACTACTGTGGTCTGACTTTCCCTTGACGTTTTTCGTTTCTCGCGCGGAATAGGAATATTTTGATGCGATCAACGTTGAAGCTACTGTAGTCCAGTACACTGTTGTCATCCAATAGTCTATTATTGTCGTCCAATGGCCTACAGCAGTCCAAAAAAGTATACTTTGCTGTCCAATATCTTTCTATTTTTTGCCCTTGGTTTCGTTCTTTCGGGGAATGTTTATCAGTCGTCAACGTTGAAGCTCATGCTGCCGGCACGACAGAACATTGTCAGATGGCAAACACAAAAATTAACAACAGAAATCTTAAAAAAAACTGGGTATCATACACTAAGAGGAACCACAGGCCCTCGGGAATGTCCAGTCTCTTTTTCGGTGCATTATTCTGAGGGGTAACTTATTACAGTATATACCCACGAATAATAACTGGTAAATAGCAAGGCCAGCTTTTTGGAGGAAGCGAATGAAATTGGATGCATAAGGGGTGCTCAGCGGCGACCCTCTGTGCTAAACCACCACCTGGTATGCAACAGCTAATGCTCAATGTTGTTCGAACGTGTTGTGGTGGTAAGGTTTAAACCCTTGCTCACATCGTGTGTTTCTTATTGTTTGCCCCATCATGCTGTAGGGGCCCACACGCCAAACAACGCTTGGGTCAGCAGGAATATCGATCGCACTACAGTGCACTAGCGAGCACTGAAACAAGCGGATCGCACGTCGAATCGAATACCATACTAAACCAGCACGAAGAAAAAAACAAAAATAGACCGGTGAGAGTGAGCAGCCTCCAACACAAAGCCTTCCAATTGATTTACAGGTATGCATATATCCCGCCATTGATTAAAACACGGTGGGGTTATGTGCCGAAGGGGCATGTTGCGGTAGGAGATGGATTTTGAGCGCAAATGCTTCTCGCCAACGGGGCTCCTCAGCCGACAAGACCTACCCCATTTCTTTGGATCTGATGTACACATTTTAGTAAACCGTTGTTAAGAGCAGTCCGTTGAGATTTTTTTGCGGATCGTATCTTACGCTTCATCTCGAAGCCCGTTGGTGGGTGGGGTTCTGCCCCCATCGTAGGTATGGAACAATGAGTGCACCGACCTTTCCTGCACGAAAAGGGGAGAGAAGTAACGCCTGCTTGCATATCGAGCCATCGAACCCGTTTCATAGAAACAGCACGACCAAGCTACAGTATCAATCACGAGACCCAGTGCTCTATGCGAAATATTGCGCGGCGGGCCCATAAACGATCAGCACGACACGCAAATACCAACCTTGAGCTCCTGATCCCTTCGGGCGACGAGCGACACCATCTCCTTCGAAGAAAGGTCCAGCGCGGTCTCCATGATCGACTGGGTGTTGTCCTCGTAGTCAACATTCATCAGCTTGTTGGTCTGCGTGTTTTCGTGTTTTCGTGTTTTCGTTCACGCGCGTCCCGGCACGGCACAAATCACACGAACAAACAAACGTACAAACAAACAAACGTGCTGTTGCATATTACATGGGTTTGAAAGTGGTCTTAATGAAATCGTCGGTGCAGGCGGCCTCAGACTGTCCGTTCTAGAGGTTCACATCGGGAAGGGGGGGAGGTGTACTCGATAGGAGAGATGTACTCGATCTCATGCATGTCCGTAGCCATGTGACCATAGACCCTCGCATCCCTACAATGCCGGGACGGAGCATGTCGGGTTTTCACCGACCAGGCAGACATTGCTTGCACCAATCGCGTAGCACATCGGGAAGGGGGGGGCACATAAAACAATCGAAGCACCGGCGAGTCACACGCGAGACGCCACCCGGGCTACCGGGCTAGAGAAGGCCACAGCAGTGTCTAGATTAGGGTCTGAAGTGGGTCTTCAACGCCTGCCACGATAGCAGTATATCAGTTTTGGACAAAAACATTTTGTGTTGACAGGGTGCTCCTCAATTGAGGAGGCGTGCTACGACAGGGGACAGGGGTGACACCGTTGGGCTAAAATGCTTCTGAATGCCAGGGCTCCTCAGCCCACAATCGTCGGAAGTCGTGTGGTATTAGTGACACTCGCCCAAGCTGCCGCGCGCTCACAGCAGGGGTCGCGTTCAACGACAATGCGTGGGAGGTGCACGATGCTCCCTCGAGCTGCTGTAATATTTTAGTTGATTTTTCGCCCTGGCCCCTGAAAATAAAAAGAGCGACCAATTGCCAGACTCACACCAGGTACAAATAAATCATTAGTTCACGATACAGGACGTAGGTACGATTTTATGAGACATGCGCACCAGGCCTAGCAGACCTGTTCTACCACAACATATATATCAGCTACCCTTCACCAGGTAAATATAGAAGTAACTAACGGTACAGAAGGGGGCAGGGGGGGGAGAGGTATTCGTTTGAGCGACGGTTGTATCAGGCCTAAATAGACCTGTCTTAAACCGGTGTTTTTCTTAATCACCGGAGTAATTGTTGCATAGATGAGCCAATGAAACGGTAAGGGTGGTGCCTCGTGGTGGTAGTGTCCTCACGTGTATGAGCTTAATTTGTCGCCGTAGAACAGCTTCATGCGGAAATTGGTTCCCCTAATTCAATCAACATTTACTTGCGCCATCATAGCCTCATAACAAACGTACTAGTAACAGCAATATCTTTCTAGCCGGGAATGCCCACTCGAGGAGTTCAGCCAGTCTGAAACGTGTATCCAATGCGGGTAAGACCTACCGTGGCATGGCCCTATTGTACATAATTTAGCTTGTCCGTGCCGGGACATTTGACCTACAAAAGCTGGAATCGGCGTTTCTCTTAAAGCAAAGCCTCCCCTCTGTGCCGCGAGAGTGTAAGGGAAACGAACGTGGCATATTTACGCCTAGCACTGGAAAGCGAGCAAGAATCGTGGTGGAAGGCGTGGCCAACTTCCGTCGGGGACCTGGGCCCGAGGGGGGTACAAGGAAAACACCCGCAACCTGACCCGCGCAAAACGTTTTTACGGGACTTTCCAACCAACCACAGAGATCATGTGGGCATACATGCCTGCACCACACCGGAATGTTTCTCGTAAGCGTACAGCACAGTTTGGACGCGTACAAATGCGATGCTAACGCACATATATATCGCGAGGTCGGCTGCACGATACCTAGGCGGCTGTCCAGGGGAGGCGATATAAATATCCAGCCTTTGTTGTAGCCAGTGGGTAGTTCGTGTTTGGGCATATCACGCGGATACTACGAGTATCTGTTGGAAAAGATCGGACGCCGGTTCGTGTCAAGTGGAGTTATCGGACCGACCTCAGGGTCAAGGATGTGCTCCCGCATAGCGTTGAAGGCCGCCTCGAACACTTGAACACGCCCGGACTGAACCGCATGGATCAAGATGTTGCGGCCCCAAGTGTCCGAAAGCTTCAGCTGCTGACGAATCTGGTGCGTACCGTGAGTATTGAGATTCAGGGAGGAGCAAAGTCATTCATATATACGAGGAACAAGTGACGCTTTGCAGGACGAGCATCCAGTTTGAGGCTATTGCACAGACCCACAATGCCCTGTAAGCACCGCCTGCTAACACGGGTACCACGGATAACGTGCGGGGAGCGAGTGTTCAAGCATTATCGGAGGCGAGAGAGGGGGGGTGCTGTGGACCCGATGGGTGCAGGGGTGGTCGCTCCACCCTTGGGTTTTACGATGGACGGCAGCACCCAGCAAAACCCATACACAACGACAAATATATGCGTCAAACTGTGAACTCTCGCTCGTGTGGCACGCACGCGCTTCACGCAAGCAGGTGACTCGTCGGCGTAACACCGCTTGGTCACCACGATGCCTGTGAAAGTTGTGATGACTGAACCCAAAACAATCACATTTAGCTGGCATCGCGAAGTGATGGAAACCGGTTGCGCGGCTCCAACCAAAAAACAACCCCCCCCCACTCTTAGAAGGCGCCTGTTCGGCCAGATTCACTCAACCCCAAACCAGCGCTAGGTCATGGCGCGACAGCCCGATACTTCCTTCGGTTTTGGTATTAGCAACCTAGTGTTTTCTGAGGCTGCTCAGACGAAGATCTACATGTACCTCATCACACCTGGAAATGGTTTTGAGCAAACGCTTGGGTCTATGCCGATGGACCATCCCAGGTAAACGCCTGCGCGAATTTCAATGGGACAAGGCATGTCAGGAAAGGCATACCCCTTATATTGCGTATTTCCTCAGTTGAGACACTCCCTAAATCAGACGTCGTTAGACCAAAATTTGATATAAGGCATGCCCTAACCGTGGCACCCGGCCGCCCCCCTTCTCCTGACCTAGTTGAAAAACATACCTGGTTCTTCCACAGCACCTTCTCCACCATGGTCCAGGCCGTCTTGAACACCACCAAACTCGGGTCCATCAGCCCCTTGCATCGTTGGGTTGAATCCGGGGCGAATTCGCTCATCTCGTCACCTTTTGTCGCTGGCGAAGCTGACGGGTGGATCTGAGGAGCGCTCGAGCCAAATCGTTCTGAAAAACCGCTGGGCGCGCCGCCTGGCACAGCGGAGTGGTCACGGTCATTAATACTGGCCAGCGATCGTTTGCCACGAGGCCCAGGGCCTCGATCTTTAACGTCGTATTCCTCCTCGGCAATGCCATGAAAACGGTCGAGGGGTAGCCTATCGCGAGCGCGACTATAGCCGGACGTTGAAGGGTCTACACTGTCTACTATGGGCGTTAGCTGCGAGAGTGCTCCTCGACGTCGACGCAAGACAACTGCACTGTGTGCTGCGTCGGCGGATCTGTCTGTGGAGCCGGAAGCCGCGTGCATGAGAAACGTCATCCCGTCTCCGTCGACCTCTTCAACAAGGTCTCTCACCTAGATTTTCGGCGTGCGGGGTGAGGGTTGGACGTCATTCTGTAAGTCGGAGTAAGGTTGGTGGACTTGAGTACTTTTGTGGCGGCGCGCTAAACATGGTTAAACCGAACACCATGATTTCCCACAAAGCGTGGCAAGGTGGTTAAGGTGAGCGCTCTGTGGTCACCCTGAACATGCTCGAGATGAATCATAGTTAGCTTGTCGTGACGAGACTTTGTCCACCCTGTGTCCTCGGGCCACGTAGCTATTTGCACCTCCCCCTCCAATCAACAATAGCGTTGAGCGACATGCGTTCAGCATCAACTATTTCCTGAGATGAAATGAAGCTCCTGAAGCAACCCATCCGCTCACACCGGCTGGAGTGCTTTGCCATCCTGCGGGCTGACGGCGGCGTAGTCAAGAGCCGCGCACCACACGGCCACTGCGGACTTCCTGCCACTATGAAAGGGAGGTCTGAGGTATGTCCACAAGTTCGTTACAGAGTCACGGAACACGCGTCGACACGAATAATACCAACACTAAGATAAAAAACACAAAAACCAACACCGGCCAAACCACATTTCACGGATAGCATTCACCTATTTGTTTCTAAGGCCCCTATACCTTGAGAAGCCCCGCGCACATCTCACTCGAGAAAACTGCATTGTTTAGCACGAGAAAAGAAGTGCAGCCCAACGAGTCATCTGATGTACCTCCAAGCATGAAAGAGTAGCACATTTTAGCCGCACCATTTGTGACTGATGGGGCTTCTTAAACTGACAACACCACCTGACCAATATATTCTGTGCTAGCACCATATTTCGTTCTAGACTTAGACCTTGTGTTGCGGCGGAGGGACGTGGGAGCAATCTAAAGTACGACGGGTCGAGGCATGCAGCCACGAGTCGTCGGGCGCAGAGTAGTGGCGGACCACTCTGTGGATGTGGGACTTGCGTTTTATTTAGCAGACAGTTTCAGTCTGCTGAATGCCAAAGGCCTGACCAAGGAGTACAACGCATGCCGCGTTGTGGCCAACACCGAGTGTCTTTAGTCGCTACCCCGGCAAGGAAGAGAATACATGCAAAACCTAAAAAGTGGATTAAAGGACTAAAAACTAAAGGATTAAAGGCTAAACCGACTGTTCGCTCGCATATACGCATCATTGCGCGTGATAACGAGCATAATCGAGTATCTGCATCGCTCGCAATCGAGGGTTTTGGTCATCGTTTGCCTCGCTCTCGCCTGAGCGAAGCCCTGGGGCCACTGGGACTGCCGAAGGGTCCAACGTACGAACTGAGCAGGCGAGTCCAGTGAGCGTTGACAGCTCACGCCGGGGAGCTTGCCGTAACATGGTGAACCTAGGGAGATCGATCCAGGCAGGATCAGGAAGTGGTGATAGGATTACGAGCACCGTGCAGGTCGGAGAGAGCAAGTCACAGGAGCACCATCTGCTCGAGGGCTCGTGTCCGCAAAAAGAAATTGGGGGGTTCGGCGAACTGATGGAATCTGATGCTGTTCTGTAATGTTTGTTTTGCGGACTTGATCGAATCTGATAATGCGATTGGTTCGGTAAAGCTTGGGCCTGGCGAACTGGTGGAATCTGATGAACATTTATAAGTCGTCGTAGGCAGCTGGAAGGCGAAGGTGAGCACCCGACAGCCACTGTGGCAGTAGACGAGTCGCGGGGTGAGCGCTTCTCGGCGGTAGTGCCGAGGGTGACGGTGAGCACTAACGAGACGGCAAGGAGTTTTTGTTATGCTACTTGGGCCGTACTACTCACCACATCTAATAGTGACGACCTACAGCTGGTATACTATTACGTCGTATAAAAACGAAACTCCACTACGTGGAAAAAAGCGAAATGAACTTGAAAATTAAGCTCATCGCGGATCGGTCATAGACGGTGTTGTAAGAGGTTGCACAAGGGGTTGCATATACGGACAGGAAATGCGGTTGAGCAGTACGGACGAAGCCAGACAGACAGCTGGTAGCTGGACTGCCTGCCGTGTGGCGCTGTCATTCGCATCTAGGAAGCACCTAACCCGGTGATAACAACACAATTGAGCTATGCCACGTGAACAAAAACAAGCTGCCATATTCAGAGCAGATACCAGAAGTGATACGGGATGAATTACCGTATTGTGGACGATTGATGGAATGTGACACCAACAACGATCAAATGAAAGACACCACTACACAGTAGTATGCGTGGTGATAGTGATATGTATGCTCAATTAAAGTACGTACAACCGGCGAGCGGAGAAAATCAGCCTATATTTGTTATTTGTTGCTGTTCTCTCACGTATATTTCAAACGAAGGAGTCCGTGGTCACACAAAGATGCTGGATCCCTATCAATAGGAAGACCCGAAAAACCATAAAAGTCGAAATTCGGCTGCCTAGAAATACACGAGACGAAGAAGGCGCACACACAGATGAAATCAATGTGCAAACTGAACTAACATGGCCGCGGGTATATCCTCTCAACTACAAAGTAGAGTTTCCCCCGTTCCCACCACAAACCAACTCGTAGTTGCTGGCTACAGCAGCGGCTGCTGCCTGGAGTGCCGCCTGCGCCGTACCAAACGCACGGCAGTAGTGATATTATACTCCGGTGAAGCACAGTACGCGACAACAACTAATAATCTCAAAACGTCGAACAATAAAAATAAAAGTTGAAAACAGACTGGCAACCCACCATACTTTTACAATGGTACATATACTGTACTCATACTGCAGCTGTCACTGCACTGTCCAGTACACAGAATTATAAGAATAGGCAGTCCTTCGTCAGAAGCTGGACATAGCTCGGCATAGCAAGTCAGCCCCCATCAATGTCCCACCGGCATGCGGGTTACCTGTGTTGGCCACGCAGCTTGTGACTATCAGCAGGAGTTTGGGACGAGAGCGCTTGTCTGCGATCGTGTTTACGTTCATATCAGCAGACCGAAAACATCTAAAAGCCGGCTGGATGTGGCAGGATTTTATCACAACCTTGCCAATTGGAATCGTTTCCTTTGTGTTGATAGGCACCGAAAGAAAAAATAAGATAAAAATGAAGCAGCTGTTTGTCCTGTCAACAGTTGGGCCGTGCCACCGAACTCATGTAAGGTCCCGGCAAGGCAAACAAGAAATGTCTGTGCTGGCCCCCTGCAGTGCCAAGGGAACATTCAATCTGTCACAGCAGTAGCCAACTGGCAAGACGTCGAGCAGGGCCACGAACACGTATCTCCAGGCACCGCTGCAATTATATTATAAATAGTAGTTATATTTTAGTATCAACACCAACAAGGAATAGGTTTAAGTCTCGTGATGAAAATTTACCATATATATATAGATGTACCGCAAACTGACCTTCAGTAAGGGTCTATACAATATATCGTTTTTTCGACGCTGTACAGCGTACCGCATGTACCTGATACGTACGTGCGCGGACCTCACTTTTTGTGTCTTCTGTGTGAAGTGTAGACGTGCCCGAGTCATCGTGTGTATTATTCTCTGCCTGTTTTTATATTTACTGCATTGACAATATGATTTTACTATCGGGCATACTAGTATCACACCCGCGTACAGCTCAGGGTGTGTTTTTATTGTCTCGGGCCAAGGTTGATAGGTCAAAGAGCGATTGAAAACGAATGTCTGGCGACATCAAGTAAATAGGATGCTAGTAGTACACGCTCACGGGCAGCATGTGGACGAGCGAGCCTGTTTTTGTTGTTTTACTACACTAAAACCCTAACATCTACACGAAAACTCGAAAAGAAGCAGACACGTTTTCCTGGACGTACCGTATAAGGATACCATGCTAAAAGACCTACTATCAACACTACGAGCTGGACCAACCTCCAAACGGACTTGATCCTGCCTATGCTGTGTCATTACACACAAAACAAGGGGACTGGGTTGACAGAATGCTTTGCGTGGGTGTGTAGGACGTGGGCGGGCACCTACAAGCAGTAATTGCATTTGTGGGGAGTTAATTTTGATGCTGCAAATTTGCGTGAAAGGGGACGCAGCAACCTCAAAAACTTGAAAAACAAAGTAGCATATCAAAAACACAACTGAGTCGCAGGAAGAGCAGTGTGTTCCGCTGAGCCAGGTGCAAAAGATAGGAGTGATACAGAAAGGACCACGCCCGGTATGCACCCACGCAAACGTCCTCACTACAGTAGGTATAGACACAGCAGTGATCCACGTACTGGCTGTTACTCATGGTATGATCTGACAGCGATGATACCACAGCAGCAGCGTAAGATCAGCACAACCGTGGCAATAGACCGGTATTCTACACCTGTTGTTTGGGAGTGAGTTGCCATCTTTGCGCGTATTTATGTTGTTCACAGCCTGATTTCCACGTATCAACGAGAAGGGTTGTATGCTAGTACGTCTGGTATTCTTGGTACAATAGGAATCGTGGGATGCGCATTTCGGCTGCTGTTCAAGTTTCATGATAGATAGTACTCTTGGCCTTCTCGGTATGATAGCATGCCTGAGATGTTCGCATATCGGCTGTTGTTGGGGTGGTATGACAGTATGCTTGATACTCTCGACATGGTAACATATTGGGAGTAAGTACCTTGTCACTACTAGCGGGCAGGATGACGAGGTGAGCGCCCCCGCGGATTGATCTCAGTGAAGGTGAGCACTGATGAGCGTAGCACCTTGCAACTGGAGGTAAGCACTTGTCATTGTGCTATCGCTGACAGGGGAGGTGAAGGTGAGCCCCTCCCTCAGGATAGGATGCTGTTGGGATTCCAGGAATTCGGTAGGTTTGTGCGCTGTTGAGTGTCATGGGGTCTGGTTTCGATGCGAGGTGAGCGCCCCCGTGGGTTGAGTTCAGTGAAGGCAAGCACTGAGGGCATAGCATTTTGACAGTGAAGGCGAGCACTTGTCATTATAGGGGCAGATGATAGTGAGCTCTCTCCTGAGACGTGAGCTTTGGTGGGTGTGTGGGGGTTTTGGTTCGTGTTTACTCCGTTAAATAATCAGTGATGGGTAGCATAGCATCGTACCACTTACAACTTGAATGCACTCGCTGTGGTTACATAACGGGTAAAGGACACGACATCACCGTACCACTTACAACTTGATGCATTCACTTTTGCTCAGACGACGTGAGGTTGTGTGCCGTCGTTATAAAAAAGTCTATGTCACTTATGCTTAGACGACGTGAGGTTATGTGCCGTCGTCAGGGCGAAGGCTGTGCTACTTATGGTATTGAATACTACAGCACCGTACCACTTACCGCTTAGGTACATTCACAGCAGTTATGTGCCGTCGTCAGTGCAAAGGCTGCGCTACTCATGGTATCGGATACTACAGCACCGTACCGCTTACCACTTGGATACATTCACAGCAGTTATGTGCCGTCGTTGTGGCAAAGGCTATGTCACTTGTGCTCAGACCACGTGAGGTTATGTGCCGTCGTTAGGGCTAAGGCTGTGCCACTCATGGTATCGGATACTACAGCACCGTACCACTTACCACTTAGATACATGCACAGCAGTTATGTGCCGTCGTTGTGGCAAAGGCTATGTCACTTGTGCTCAGACCACGATAGGTTATGTGCCGTCGTTAGGGCTAAGGCTGTGCCACTTATTCCCAGACGACGTGAGGTGCTATGCCGTTATTGTGGCAAACGGCTCTGCCAATTTAGCCTAGGCGACGTGAAGGTTTGGGCCGCCGCTGCGCCGAATGAATTGTCTTGTTTGCTTAGCCGACGTGATATAGTGAGGCGCCGTCATAGCAAAGGCAGACGGTGGGAGGCAGAAGGTCGCACCCGGCGCCGTGGCAGTGTGCTTCACCTAATTTATTTTCCGAACGCTGTACCACGTTCGCCCAGCCGACGTGAGGTAGTGTTATGCCGTCGCTGTGGCAAACGGCTGTCATTTTGGCCTGAACGGCGTGAGGTTTAGCGCCGTCGCTGTGGCAAAGTATTTGCCACGTTACCTAGACGACGTGAGGTTGGGTGCTGTCGTCAAAGCCGGTCAGTGGGGGGTAGAGGATGATACCCTGCCCTGTAGCAGTGTGTATGTATCTGATATCTGTTTTCCACGAGTTTTTGGCCTGGGTGCTCCGATATCAGACGCGCAAAGAGCTCTGTATGACCTGTGAATGGCACCTGGTTCGCCTATCGAGCCGGCCCGTATTTTGACACAGCTCTGTGCATGGCATTGACGAGCAAGCAAGCACGTGCGCGCGCCGTATCCGGATGCGGTCGCGCAGCTTGTCACTACATCAGTTTGGACGGTTGCCCATGATGAAATAAGGAACTTCAGTCCTCTTTCAGTACAGTGTGTAGTACTGGAAGTATCCATACATGCAAAGTAACGGTACAAAGAAATGCTGCACTATCGTTCAGGTGTGCACAAAACAATTGCATCTGCATGTGATTGATGTTTTTGCAGAGTCTACCTTTGTTTCATGCACGAATATCCAAGACTTAACACCATAAATATGCACGTGTGCGGTGGTGTGTTTGATTTGGTGTGTCAGATGAGTTTTTCATTGTTCTAAGCACGCTCTCATGTACCACCGTATCCTGATTGCTGCAGTTTTTAATAGGATGAACGACGGAAGGCAAAACGAAACATAAGGGGATATATATCTACGTTTATATACACGTTAAAGTTAAACCCTCTACGTATACACCTGCGCATATTATTTGGAACAACGTCTTTAAACACCTATGCAGACCATCTGGTACGCGCTTCAAGCCAGGAAATAAACCGCGTTACCGGGTAGAACAACGGTAGTATGTGGCCGGAACGAAATTGGTGAATACACTAATCGACACGGTAATGAGTGTAGGATGCAGAATGTATGCCTGGCAAAGAATCCGAACCGTATCCACGACATCAGGAATCGGCCAAAGCAACAGTGTAGCATTCCACCGAAAATAGTTGTTGTTTTTCCACTGGATGTGTCACAGTGACAGACACAGGACAGAGTGGATGAAGTTATTCTTCGATGTCTCGCGTTCGCTCAGCCGAGTGAAACGCAAGGGGGGGGGGGGGAGAGCACATCCAACGTAAGGGGATTACTCCTGTCAACCCAACCTTTGGCGGAGGATGTCTTAGATAAGAGGACTACTGTACTTTGGGCGGTCACCCAACACGGGGTTTAGTCGTCCCTACCTACGATGAAAACGCGGATCTACGTGAAGGATATCCAAGGTAAGGGTTTCTGTGAGCGGTCGTGGAGTTCCCCTACGAGGAAGAGGTTAATAGGTTAATCAACACCAAGGTAAATGGGTGATTCAGGAAGCGGACAATCGACCCCAAGGTGAAGACGTTGGAATTAATAAAACAATCGACTCCAAAAGCATATATAGGGATCGCTCCGAAACGCGAAGCAGCCGAGAGTGGAGTTCCTATTCTCCTGGCGACCGTCCTCGAAGATCGAATGCTTGAAAGAAGGTAAAAATCATGGAAGGCGGCTCTATGAGTTAATTCAGTGCCACAACCCTTGAGAAATACGGGAGTGTGATCAATGTCGCGTAAGCCGAAGACTGTTTAACTGTGTGTCACTCTTGAGGCAAGCTAGGAGGGTCATCATTGAGACAGAAAGGCTACTGGTTCCGGAATTACCACGGACATGGCAAAGAAGGCAAGTACAGTCAAGCCCAACGGAACCGGAGTTAAAGGTAACCGCCCCCAGAGCCACCACGGGTACTACCAAGGAGGTAACAGAGTCACGCCCAACGAAGTGAGAGAGAACAGTAACTGGCTAGTAAACGGCGCCCAACGCTAAGAATGGACCGGCGTGTCTCGACAACTATTTGCACGGGTGGGAGTGGTCAATTCAGGGGTAAGTCCATAACACTCCAAGATCAACGCAATGCTCAACTTGCTCAGGCCAACATACTGGGAAAGGTGAGCCCCTTGGTTTGCGTGATTTGGTACTGGTGAGCACTTGCCTCAATGCCGGCCACTAGCATAACGAACGAACCTGTCCCGGCCAGAGAGAAACGTCCAACACATGCAAGTGATTGAAAACAAAGAAAGGGTCTCGCCAGGTACACACAAACTCCGAGCGGGCAATCGAGTGTACTGTCGCTTTGAGTCAATCAGGCAATGCTGGGCGGTCGTCCGCGCCGCACGAGGTGAATACGGTGTTGTGGTCGGTGAACTAACTTAGACCATAAGCCTGGGGAAGGGAGTTGCCCGTCGTCGACTCGGCTGTTCGAAAGTCAGAGCCTTTCCTGCATGCGGCGCAGAAAAGATCTGCGATTCATCGAATGCGTCATGGACCTGTAATAGTCACCCTGAGCTCGTCACCTGTTCCCGAATCCCCCGTCAAGGCTGGCGTGTTCTGCATTCAGGTGATGGGTTCAGGGAGGCTTTTCCAGACGATGCACCTTGATGTCAAACGTACTGAGGTCTGGAGGGACTAGCATCGGAGGGACTTATCCTTGCGGAGCTTGTTGCAGACGAAGGGATTGCACCGGCAACAGAGGCTGATACAGGAATTAGAGACAAACGCTTTGTGTACAAATCAGGTCCCACCTGTTATGCATGCATACAACCTGCAAACGCGCTCGAAACCAGATAATCAACCGCGTTGGGACCCCCATAACATGCCTGGTCAATCAACGTCAGTGGTTGTTAAGACGACTGGAATTACGGAAACTTGTGACATTCTTGGTGTTGCCGAATCACTACTACCGTAGCTGTGGATTATCTCCAAGGGTACGAGGGGTCCGTAAGTCAGCTTTCTGCCCTATCAACCCAAGTAATTGATACAGTGCAGAATTCGCGTCTGTTAGAGGGAGATCATGGAAGAGGTGGAGTGCTACCACGGAAACATGAATATTCTTAGTCGAGCTTGTGGGTCTGGTGAAGAGGCAAACATGAAGATGGATGGTACTTGCAGTGCCACGAAGGTATAGACCGGCAGACTCTTGATACCGAGGACTCAAAGCTAGCCAAATCGAAGGCAATGATACCGGAGTTGTTCGCCTTGGTTCGCAACGCGTTTGGTGGTCCGGCCGGGGCATGCCCAACTTTTCTAATTCCAGGGCAAGCGTAAGTAGCCCACGTTAGCCAAGGACGCAAGGTATGTGTTCTTATATAAGCGCAGGAGTAGCAAGTGGGTGACCACGCAAGTGACAGTATCACTCACTAGCACCCTACAATTGTGGAAGGTCCCTGAGATGTACATATTAGACCTTAAGCAGGGGCTGCGAGCAGGTAATAGATTCGAGTGTGTGCTGTCCTTGGTGGAAGAAGCGAGCACATCATTTGCTCACGTGTCCTGTGCCGTCGAAGGAGGCATTCGCGGTAAAACCTCACACTGAGCGATGTGCGCTTCGGAATTGATATTGTTGGTCCGGGGCGATGCAGGGGGAGGGGTTTACGGCCGAGAACCCCCTGTGCCAGTCGCTAAGAGTGTCGGTGTGCTACGGTCGCGTCAACCACACCCGAGGGCAGGGATCCGTCGAACTATGCGAGAGTGGCTGCAGAAAGCATTATCGGGACTCTGCAAGGCTTCGCCTCTTCAGTGCAACGAAGACGTACTCTCCAAGTGATGGATTCGGCGTTCCACCCCAGATCTTCACCCACCATGCGTTCTGTTGACGTTAGTCAGGCCTGTCACTGATGGGTATCAGGCCGAGGCTAAACGTTTATCATGCCTGTCATTGATTATTGTGGTGCCTGTCATCGCGTTTGACAAAATTTACGTGGACGGGTGCATTACCAAACCGAAGACGACGGTCTTCGCAGTGGGCATCGACACATTTCATGAATGCTCCGACCTGGCAATGCCGTCGATTAGCTCGCGCACCTGGTCGGGGGATCGGATAGAAGGCTTGCCGAGAACTACACTTCGGCGAAAAACGTTGTAAACGATGACCGATCGCAAGCTCTCAGGGGACGTCGCAAACACGTGAGTATGTGAGTACGCTTTAACTGGATTGACGGGAATCTTCGAGAGTATTACTCAGCTGCAGCTGCACGTTTTCCTGGTGGAGACACGTAAGTATGGGAGTAGTCCCCAATGGGATCCGGATGAGATGAGTACAGGTTTCACTTCCAGGCAGCTGTAAAGATTTCACGTTTTGTATGGACTGCACCAAGGTTCAGACTGCCGTTCTCGCCCGCCGGTGATGCCAATAAGGAAAGAGCGAGAAATAGCTTCAGGAGTAGCGAGCGAGGCACACCGGCTAGATACTAAGGGCCGGAGGGAGTTTCCAGACATTCGAAGGCGGCAAACGTTCACCGAAGAAGTGTACGACGTCAGCCATTAATAGCGGCGAGTGGGGTGTCCAGATAGCAGTTGAAGCGTCAAGTTTAAATCAAAGGAAGCAGCTGGCGACAACTTCAGCCTAAACTGTTTCTTCAAGCGGTGGGTCTGGCTGGAAATGGGAAGAAGATATGGAGGAGTGGAATCGCCGGAGCTATAGCGGAGGAAAGCCTAAACCGTTGGTCCAAACGGCGGGTCTGGCGGGGATGGAATGGGCAGGGGGGGAGAAAGGGGAGGATCTCCGTCATCCGGGGCCGCGTTTTCTTAAGATCTGGAAGATAGGACCAGACTTGGGGGGGTGTTGCGGCGAAGGGACGTGGGAGCAATCTAAGGTACGACGGGTCGAGGCATGCAGCCACGAGTCGTCGGGCGCAGAGTAGTGGCGGACCACTCTGTGGGTGTGGGACTTGCGTTTCATTTAGCAGACAGTTTCAGTCTGCTTAATGTCAATCGCCTGACCAAGGTGTACAACGCATGCCGCATTGTGGCCAACACCGAGTGTCTTTAGACGCTACCCAGGCAAAGAAGAGAATACGTGCAAAACCTAAAAAGTGGATTAAAGGACTAAAAACTAAAGGATTAAAGGATTAAAGGCTAAACCGACTGTTCGCTCGCATATATGCATCATTACGCGTGATAACGGGCATAATCGAGTATCTGCATCGCTCGCAATCGAGGATTTTGGTCATCGTTTGCCTCGCTCTCGCCTGAGCGAAGCCCTGGAGCCACTGGGACTGCCGAAGGGTCCAACGTACGAACTGAGGAGGCGAGTCAGGTGAGCGTTGACAGCTCACGCCGGGGAGCTTGCCGTAACACTTGCGATTGCTCGTTCATTTGATTACGTGCACTACGGTTCCTAACGTCGTGCCTGGGTGAGGCACACTTCACAGTGGAGCCACTCACGTGTGGAGCCGCAGACAATTCCAGGGCACCCCTACGGTAGCGTGCATCCAAACAACTGTACTTGTTAAACAATAACCGTGTTCCAAGGATAAGAAGGCTTGACTTACTGTTTAGTTCCTAATTTCCATTAAGCAGATTGGCGAAACCGTGCTGCCGCTATCGTAGCACGCCCCTCGCAAAATGACGTAGATATACGCTAAGAAGCAATGCCACGGTATGGGGCGAGGTGCGTTACTTTTCTGACCTCCACATGAGGCGTATCCCAATAATTTACCTGGAACATGGTTTTGAAACATTTGTTGGCGCTACCAGACCAGCAGTTCTGTGAGGTACGTGCGTCCAAAACAGGCTCTACGATAAGTATCGTACCATTCGGTAGTTCGTTTGCTTGACTATCTCACTCGACCGGCCAGACACAATCGAGTCAAAGAGTGCACCCCCTACCGCGAGAGGAGTCAAATGGTGTTCCAAGAATAGTACGGCATGCCTTGTTGGGTCGTAGTTCCTCATTGTCAACACACCAATGGAATTCTAACGACAATATGGCACGTCTTAGTGTGGGTTTTTTTATCATTATTCAACGCGCAACTGGTGTTCCGCCGATAATAGGGCATACCTACGGTTTAGGGTCGTTCCTCCTTGTAAACACATTTATGGAGTTCCAACAATAGCAAAAAGGCGTGCCTTTTAGGATAGTTCCCCATGGTTAACACATAAATGGATCTCCAATAATAAGGCGTAACTTATATGGCAATTGCTCGGTCGAGAGCCCCCTCCGTCCGGCGGAATTTCGTTGAAAACAATATAGCTTCCCGTATCGTAGCACATTCAACAGGCCGGCGTAACAATCGCGAGTTGTTAGTCTAGGAGATGAATAATTCGACGGTCTCATTTTGCCGCGCCAAACAATAAATGGACACTCCCTTTCGAAATCGCTGTAAGACCGGACCGACCGCGGAGGCTAAAACACAGAATCCGCACCATACAACACTAAAGTATATAACGAACAAATGCACTGCTGCCGCTCACCACGACCAACGCACACAACCGTTGATGACAGTTACAATTCTCCTTCTGTGCGTGTTCCTACAGCAAGAGCCCATCCTGGAGCTAGTACGCATGCAGAGCGTATACATCGTGGCCCAGCATTCTTGTCTCTCACTGTTTTGCTGGTCAAAGTAGTTGGGTGAACAAAATTACCTTGGAAGGGGACATGTTTATCCTGCACGCGTTTATGACAGCCGTCACGCCTAGCTGATCCCCGCACCGCGCCGCGTGCATGAGGATGTTCCAGCCGTTAGCCGACCTCGCCCGCAGCTGCTCCTCGACCTGTATTGGTATACGTGGACACGAGCGAGGGATGGGGGCGTGAGAGCGAGATCCGTCTAGCAGTAGGGCGAGGGGAGAGATGTACTCCTAACATGCATGGCCGTTTTCGTGCGACCGTCGACCCGCGGATCCCTGCGATGCCGGGACAGAATACGCCGGGATTTTCGCCGTAGTGCGTACAAATACCATACACCGCGAGTCCGCGATATAAAAAAAACGAGCTCCACAATTATGTTACGGTAAGCGCGCAGCGCAGGGGTACTGAAATTCTATATTCAACCGAGGGCGTGCTTACAGTAGAGTGGTGAATATGCTATGGAACGTACATGCAAGCCACGCTAGGTGCGCAGCGAACTTTTTCTGAGGCTCCTCACTTAAGGCGATGATTAGCACCGAGGCCGAGAGCGTGAGCTAGCGGCTTTGGATTAATATCGACGAGCAGAGGGAAGTCTGAACCTCACACGCGACGAAAATAGAGGCATGTACCGCGGGAGCGAAGAAGAGACGACACCCGCAGCTCGTCCACAAGCTGGAAAGTGAAACTCGGCGTTACGAAAACAAACTAAAACACACCTGGTACTAATATATGGCAAGTCAAAGGCTGACCTTGAGAAAAATGAGCATGAAAACCGTCCAACTGCGCCCTGGCCTAAAGTAAGGTATACATCGAAACGTAGTGTAAAGCACACATCGTATTCCAGCGATATTGTGCATGTATTGTAGCTGTTGCCTCCGTGGACGGGCCTGGTCAATCTTTATTAGTAAGGACTACTATGAGCATTACTCCTATATGGTAGCACGCGTCCTGAACGCCGGGATCTAGCCGGGCACCTTACTTGAGTATATTGGCCATATTAGGTATGTACCACGGTAACTACCCGAGAATATACCGGGATAGGGATACCCTGGTATAGCCCACCTTGGCAACAAACGACGGAGGTGCAACGAAGACGAAACGCTACCGTTCAAAGTTATCGTATGCACTATTATTGTGAGAGCCGTGTTTACGTTTCGGCTTTTGCTCTTTTGGAGCCCACGTGTTTCTTACTCACGAGAGTCCCTCAACCGACTACCTCACGACATCGGTCGCCTCGGGTCGGATGTGTAGGTTAGCACAAAACAACAGCAAAAAAGTTAGATGATGCGTGCTACGACGATGGTTAGGACGTGTTGGTGGAAACACACGCGTCTGACTGTCGGAGCTCCACAGCCGAGGAAATCTGCCCGCTACCGCTGGCACACTGTTTCTGGTGACAAGTGTCACGATAGAGTTAACGTAGTTCAAATATGTTTTTTTATGATCGAAATATATTTCTGACGGGCGGAGCCCCTCAACGGCGGAACTACCCGTCATTACTATGTTGTCCTCGCACACTATGTTTCGTTAACACCCACAGTAGGTCACTGGCATTGTTCATGGAGCTAAGAATACATATTGCCCAGACAAAATACGTTTTTGGGCGAGCTTTGGAGCTCGTTTGCGAAAGGAACCTCAAAGACGTCAGGTGCTGCCCTTTTGCACGGGTCTGGTCACACGTTCCTTTTTCTTACGTTCAGTGCGTAGATGGAGTGTAGAGTTGCTCAAGCGAAGAGCTCCAGAAAGTAAGTACTGATAGGTGCTACGCCTAGCAGATATTGCAGCTCGTGAGGTGGTAAATAGCGCAAGCTTACCCTGTTTTCTCAATGTCCGTCCGTGGGTCGGCGAGGTATCGTGCCCTTTGCTTGAAGAGCCTCGTATCCTTTAGGTTTGCCTCTCTTCTAAGGCAAGCACGCTTCGGGAGCTTCGCTACTGCGTCCGTGATCAAGCCTCTAGACCCGTAGTTTGTTACCCTGACAAACAATCGGTACGGTGCAACTTTGCAGCATCCACAAGGCAACATAAACATCGTTTTTCGAACCTACCGGAGAATAGTTTAGTATGGCCTCCGTTTTCGTTCGGGACGAGCCCGGCCGACTGGACCGGACACCAGTGTTCGTCAATTATGCAGCGCTTATTTCTCTCGGTCCTCGCTAGGTCTTCCAAAATGTTCTTCGCACCATGAGATAGCCTCGAAACGCCGGGATCCTCCATGTATCCTCTGGGCATGGGCTTCGTGGATAACAAGTAGTCTACCGGTCGCCTCGACATGCCAGCCCACATGACAATATTATGGTCCGAACCTGGGGGTCACACTCTGCGCTCTGTCTCAATGGAATGGCTACAGGCCCTATCTTGTAGAGCGTTAAACCTCACCACCCACAGCACTGCAGTCTTTGAGAAAAAGTGTAGGCTTACCCCGAGGAACAATCCCAGTGGCTGCCAAAGGTGTTTCTCGAACTATATACATCGGGATTCCAACGGGACTTGATGGATGCTCGATCGAATAGGCTCGTCAATCAGTTTATTCACTGAATAGTCAGATTATTCACTGAACAGCCTAGTTATTCGGAATAGTCACAGGGAAGCATTATCAATCAGATTAACTTCACTGAATAGCCTAGTCAATGAGACTATTCCTTGGGTAGCTTCATCAATCAAAAAGTTACTCACTGAATAGCCTCGTCAATCAGACTATTAACTGAACAGCTTAGTCATGCACACTATTCACGGTAAAGTTACCACGTTGTTCTGCTTGATCCTTTATGACGTGTTAGGCTCCTCACGTGAGCAACTACCGGTCAACGAAAAATGATAAGTATTTCTACTGGAGCATATTTCATTCGTGAGGACTAGGGTATACAGAGGTTTATGGGAGTCGCGCGAACAATGTTCTTCGAAGTCAAGTGTCGGGTTATTAAATTCTCGCGTGAGAAGCTCGTAGAACATAAGGCACCACCCCTAAGGAGCATCGCCCGTTTTATCAAACCGCATAACGCCTATCAAGACGAGTATTGAATCGATCGGCGGCAGCGCCTTTCTTCACTCACCTCTTCCTCAGAAAAAAAGCTTTGGATTGCCTCTAAAAAGGCGTCGAAGGTCGCGCTCCTGCCGGCGCCAGCGGCATGCATCAGCACCGTGTTTCCGCGGTAATCGCTGTCCAGCAGCCGATGGTGGTGCTGGATGCGTTGAGCACAACGGCGAGGTGCGATACATCGAGCGAGCACCATCGTAAAATGTGTTGTTCAGTCGGGGGTCGTTTCTAGAGTAGTGGCACTCTGCTAAACCAGTCGATCATGATTCTGATGCGTTCTGCGCAACTCTGATAGGGCGAGCAGCATGTCCGTCATATTTTTGGTGGGGCGAGGGCCCACGACACGGGTCCCTACAGCATCCTGTGAGTACTTGTATCGACCAAGCCATTTTTTTAAGAACCGACACCACAACCGTGTGCATTAGGCTGCACGATGTATATGACTTCGTGTCGTCAACGATGAGTCTCCCTAAAAATGTCGTCCGAAAATATGTAATCGTGTTGGGCGTACGACACCTCGGGTACTATAAACTTCATGGACAACCAACGAAAGATGGCAAATTTTCCAGTGTACACTGGACCGTTACTTCATGCCTTATCACGTATGTAGCAGTGAACCACACGACTGCAAGATACCACGCCGGGTGATAGAATAGGCGAAAAGTCAAAACAGTTATCGCCGGTGGAGTGGTTTCTCCGGCCAAACACGGTCACATGGACATACCTTAGCTGACATGATCCGACGCAAGACGGCCCTAATAATTGGCACCAATCCGCTCTCCGCGGCCACCATAGCCAGTGTCATGCCCCAATTGTCTTTCTGCGTCAGCTGCCTTATCCCGAGCTCCACCGCGGAATACTTGCGCCCCTTTTTGGCAGAGCGGAAGAACGCGCGGAATGTGAGGAGACTAAAGGAAGGGCAGCAAACAACAAGCAGTGCCCCCCCTTCCACTCGATAATTCCCCACGGGACACTAACTGATGTACCTACTGCTGCACCTACTGGTATCTAGTGTACACTGCTGCACCTGCTGACATCCAATGTATTTCCCTGTTATACGAGAGTGCCCGCAAAATAATTTTTCGGTACATCACGTCGACTTTTTCCACGTAGGCCTTCCCTACCGGGGGGGGGGGGGGGGGGGGGGGGGGGGGGGGCGCTGGTACCGCCCCCTACCTCTACGCCTGAACTATATATGTACAAAACTGAAAAACAGGTGACGGCAAAGAGTCGTCTCCCCCGCTTCTTGACACACAAGCCTTCCACCATACTATAGTCCTGATAGGAGGCGATGACTGCTGACCTCTGTAAATAGGCTACAGATGCGTCCTGCGAAGTTGCGGCCACTGCAGTGGCGTTGAGTGGGTCAGGGGATCTATGAGTTCGCTCAACCATGGACCAGAAGGCGTCGAAGAGCCATGGGATCGGCAGGCTTGGCTGGATGAGCACTGCCTGAAGAAGGTCGAGGGAACGACTTTAGCGACGGTTCGGCTCTCGACGCCGTATTTGCCAGGCAACATGAGCCCTCGGAACGGCATCAAACGTGATTGTTGTAAGTATTGTTGAGGAACACCATAATCATCAAAACCAGCTACAGCAGCAGCTTATTTCGCTTGATTGTTGTAGCTGTCGTAGCGTTAGTACGGGTCCTGCCAATCTTGCTGTCGAAAGCTTAGAGACCCTACCAGTCTGTTTGGTAATGTAAGGGCCCTTTTGGAAAAAGTTTGTTTCTAGATAGTCCTTAGATTTCCGGACAAAGTGGTATATCCCACTTACCAGGTACCCGATATCTGGTATCGGTACCAGGTACCTGGTATGGACTGAAGTATATATCACATATACGTAAACGTATAATCTTGCTTCGCTTTGCTTACGGCCGAGCTGCAGCAAGCAGCGTCGCGTTTACAGGTGAATGTCGGCACCACAGCAGCAGTTGCGCTTCCCGCAGCTACACTGCGAGACGTTGGTTTGTACGTGTGTGGTGCAGCTGGGTGGGGACTTGGATGCGAAAAAAACGCGAGGCTCTTACTGCGGACAATGAAATAATATATCGGTGGCACTTGTAAGAGTAGTTTGTCCCGGCCTACCCTGGCGGTCCTGGTTGTAACTACGAGGTACTACTACTGCTGTATATTGCACGGCTGAGGCCTGCTACTGTCGTTTTCTCAATTTTAATTACAATGCACTGCTGCTGGGCGTACATATTCGACGTATTCGTTACCGACGCTACAGCAGTAGAACACTGCGTTGCCGGGTGTGTGACATATTAACGCCGTGTGTGATACGCTACATTGCCCGAGGCGCCTAAAACTTGTTATATAGAGCATGATACGATAAATAGTTGTTTCCACCAAATATTTTAAGGTGTAGGCAGATTACTACTAATTAATAGGATCAGGTATAGTAAAAAAAGTTATTTAAATATACCTATGACCTGATCCGATCCGTTTTTCTCCGGCGGATCTCTCCCGCCTCTGACCGTCTTTCCACGCGGTTTCTTCGCTCTCCGCGCCTGCACCGCCCGGCGTTGGAGGATCCGCACGCGAAGCGCCGTAGCGCCCGCGTGAAGCCTCAACGTTGAGATCTACGAAGGAATATCTGAAATCCCTTCCCTACCAGTGTTTGAACCATGGTCTCTCGACAGGACGTACGCATTCGCGTGTTTTTTTCCGGCACGTCCTCCCCGACCTCCGACCCGTGAAGAGGGCCAGTTGCCCGGCCGGCGTTGCCATTGTGGGTGCCTGCGCGGGTGGCTGTATCTGGGACATTGATAGAACGCCCCGATCGCGCATGCCACCCAGACATAGGTGAGAACTGCCATCTACAAAAAATTATGCACTGTATGAGAGAGATCGCATGTCAGCTACAGCCAGCAGCACCTTTGACGGCCAGCAGCACTTTTGGTGTGTACGCTATCGTACAGCGGCAGCTGCGGTGGACCGTTATTATGTGACTGCGGAGACGTACAGTTACAGCAGTGCTGCTACAGCAGTTGGTGTGACGGCACCTTTCACGGAGCTGCGCTGTCGGTCATCGCGCACTCCCTGAGTTAGGAGTTATATATATAGTTGCATTGCGTTCGAGCATTCCACCGCTTTCCAATTAGTCAGCGAGTGATCATCTGCTCGTCAGCATTCTGCCGCTTTTTGCAACGTTCATGGCGTCCCCGGTGACTTGGTAGGTGGTCATCGGGCCTATATAAATCAATTTCTTGGGTTCGAGTCTCACCGAGTACATACTCGTAGGGACTTTTTCTTGTATAAAAAAATGATTAGCGGAGAGCGCGAGAGCGTGCGTTGGCTACATTCGATGAAACTCGACGAACAGTGGGAATGCTGAACCCTGTGCGCGATAAAAATAAAGGCACGCACCGGGGGGGAGAAGGGACTACACCTGTGACCACGGCTTGTTCAGAATATCACTGAGGGTAAAACTTCCTTCGAGTTACTAAATAGGCTCGAAAGTAAATGTGATGATACAAAAAAAAAGAAAAAAATGGAGTGTGGAGCATCTCTTGGCATCTCAGCCTCTACTGCTCTACATTTTATTTTTTCTCGCTTCACTCGAGTCTGCAACCAACCGACAGCCGTCCAGGCCGCCAGCGTAGCTCCTTGTGCTTGGTATCATATACCAGGTATTCGAGTGCGGCAAACGACGCCTGTATACGAGTACGAGCACGTACGCCTGTTCAGTACCACAGCTAGTGCCGCCACAATAATCACGCAAGGAAACAAAAACACGCCATTCCTTTTCGGCCCCTCCGGGGGAGGGAGAGTTAAGTTTCTATTATTATAGTCTACGGGCGCCCCCATATTGATAACATGTACCTGCTGATGTTCACGTTACTGCGGTTCCAGGTGATGACATGATTGATTGATTGTGTCTACAAGTAGGCAGAAGGGGATATGCATCGGTATCCCGGATGCGAGATGCGTTCATAATTACAGGAAACTGAAGGGGGTGAGTGCGGTGCACTATACAGAGTGACATTGCCCTATCGGTAAAGGCACGAGGTGGATGTGACACACTTTAGTCTGATGGGACTGAATATTTTAGCTTGATGTAGGTAGCGACACGCGGTTTGGTACAAGAGTGCTTTGTACCACTTCGTTTCAAGCCTCATACCTCTAAGCGGTGATCTTTCCAATGACCCTCGCCTGCGCGTCCCCGGTTGTAAATGGGTTGATAAACTGCCGCATTGTGCCGTACCGCTTCTGATCTTCCGTGAAATATCTCCTGCGACGGCTTTCTTTGCGTTTATAACCGCACCATCACGTTCCGGCCTTCACAACTCTTGATATCCACCTGAACCTTTTGTGCTCACTCTTCTCATCGCCATGATTCACTACATAGAGTAGTCTGCTGCTGCAGTGAACTGTCATAATATATAGGTCCCAAGAAAAAAACAACGAGACCACCGCACAGTACGGGGTCGGTTAGGAGATGGAAGCAGGTCTTGAATGCCGAACCCCACCGAAAACAAACACTTACGCGCCTACCTCTCTGTTTGTGCTATACAGCCGTAGTACGTGGTTAGGCGAACTCGAACAAGTTCGCAACATCGAACGTTCATGAATAATGAAGGATATAATGACACCTCAACACTCACAACTTACCGCTCTTTTTACGATGGCACGATCGACGGCGTGCATAACGGCTGTGAACAAGGCGAAGTCTCCAGAGGCCGCCGCAGCCATCAGGGGCGTCCTGTGGAAGTGCTCGTTCCTCATGCTTTGGGAAAGCACGCTCTCAGGGCAGTTTAAGAGCGCTTCGGCCAGTTTCACCCGAACCTGATCATCAAAGGCACGCGCCAAAGTACAGCAGAGCTTTACGTTTCGAAGAACTGTTTTTGTTCTACTGTACGTGTTATTGTTATTTTTCTTGGCGGATGGTTTCTTTCACGATACTGCCACTTTGTTGCCATTGCGGAGGAAGTTGGAAGGGGGACGTCTGAA
Organism: Macrocystis pyrifera; assembly: GCA_031763025.1. Lineage (NCBI taxonomy): Eukaryota > Phaeophyceae > Laminariales > Laminariaceae > Macrocystis > Macrocystis pyrifera. The sequence goes on along the minus strand of JASSKH010000016.1, from coordinate 9,601,375 downwards.
GGGTATCGACCTATTCGGAATTTATGAACCAGTGGCTTTGTACCTTGGGACCTACTGACCATTGCAATAGCACTGCCTATATTTCGGCAGATGCCGACTGCCGTTTATCACGTTATCACACCTGCACTCGAAACTGTACGTACATAAATAAGTATCTTACTCTAATTTCAAGTACTTTGTGACCGAAATGGGCGCACGGTCCCAAGAGGCTGAAAAAAAAAAAAAAGGTTGTTTTTTACGGCTCGTTTTAGGAGGTTCCGCAACGCTTCACACTCAAGCCAAGCCAAAGTTCTAACATTAGTGCAAAACATGTGCAGCGCCCTATCTATGCCATACCAGGCACACCGACCCCTAGAACCCGCTCCTGTGTATACAGCGAAGCTCATCCACTGCCGCATATCGTGGTATTGGCTCAGTGTTTCCCCCAGAAAGACTCGTGTCGTACCAAATAAACACGCTCTATCCTGTCCAGACATACGCGCATTCAGTATGAACCGCAGACCATGACCACCTATTACGGGGGACCATAGTAAATAGGACCAAATATTGTTAGTAAAAATATGGATACATATAGGTTTTGTGTGTATCGTAGGTCCTATTTTACTATGGTTCCCGGTAATAGTCCGAGCAAATCGCTCCGAACCGTGTGGTCACACCATAATTATTCGTTTGGCCATTTGACAATTCCTACCTGGCAGACCCAATTAAAATCATACAATAACCTCAGAAAAGTTAGGGTGAAACCCTAACTTTTCTGAGGCTCCTCACTTGACCTTAAGGAGCGCAATACCTCAACCGGGAACTAACTTCACCAAAAAACCAAGTTGCATCTCGAGGAATAATTCCATTGTCTAAATATAACAAAACCTTTTTTTTCCAAACAAGATTGGCATTTCGACGATTTTGGGTTAAGCAACCCCGTCATTCAGAAAATATTTGAAGCGAAAATGTGCTACCTCTACCGTAGAACCACACACCATCAACACGTTAAAATGTTGCTATCAATCGTGGCACCATCCTTGAGCAAGCTTGTGCATGGATGGGGTACTATACAAGACTTACCTGGTGTTGTAATAGCGTCGCCGCTGACGACGATTTCACAATCGGAACTTAGTATATATTTATGTACTATGTACATGGTGTAGTCCCCCAACGAGAGAGTCTTGCGTTTTTTGCTACGCTGGCGTTCTTATTTGGTACGTATTCTTATTCCGGTAGGTTCGCGTACCGCAGTCCCGTTTTGGGGACAAACTACTTGAAATTAGAGTGGTTTGTCCCCAAAACGGGACTGCAGTTCTACAAGGGTTAAGCTCACGTTCCTGCTATTAATATCAATACGCTCATTCTTGGTCGAGGGTATTTATGAGTGCGTTGGACATTCATCGTAACTACGGAGTACATGCTATCCTGTTCAGCATTTCACGAAACACACATACACACAGACATTAGGTAGCGAAGCCAAGACAAAGAAGAAGGTGTGGGAGGAACTTCGAATCCCAAAATGTCGCTGCAGCTGCGAAAGGAATTTACCCTTCAAGGACTGGAGTCCCGCTGTGGCGACAAGCTACTTATTATTGGAGTGGTTTACCCCCAAGACGGGACTGCAGTCCTGAACGCGTTAGTGCAGGGGCTGCTTAATAATTACAAACATCTATTCGTTTTCCTGTACCGTCGTGAGCACTAGCGATACACCCACGCTGAGATCTCTTGTCCAGCGTCACGCGGTAGGCACACAGCAGTAGGGACGCCGCCGCATTGGACAACGGAATATATAATCCCGAAGACACCGGAGCAGGGTTTCTTTACACTGGGCACCTTTCGTATCACGCAATGGCTTTGTACGTACGTCCAGAGCTGTGCTCTCACCTCGTCGACCGTTCCCGATTCGACCACGCCAATAACGTCATTAGACCACTTTCCCTGGCTGCCGCTGTCTTGCCGGCTCAAGAATGAAGGTTCCTGGGGGTCATCCATCGTTCACCGAGGCCGGCAGCGTAGGGCGGAAACACCAAACGAGCGATCGAAAAGAACTGAATATACAAGTATAGGAAACGTACCCGCGTGAAGAGGCTGGGGTGTGCCTGACTAATTGTAAGTAGTATGCTGCTATGCACTAATGGCAACGGGAATGAGAAGGGAAAACGTGCATGTGCTACGATACATATTTACTACTGTTGTGTCTTTATGTTTTCGTTCTGATTATTCCGATCGATACATCGTCTCCCTTTCTTGTTGCCGGAATTTGCTCGTACCAGGTATCAGGTCCACACCACAGCAACTGGAGTCGTCAGCTCGCCGTGTGACACGAAGGTGGAAAACGGTCGCTGGATTTATTTCGCAGTTGTCCTAAGAATTGAATTCGCCAACGTCACTCAACCCTCAGCGCCTCGCACAATGTGGGGGAAAAAATGAGGTATGACATGTGTAGTGACCGAGGTACTGCTACACGCCGTAGTTACATATGCATGTGTAGCTGCCTAGGAGACGAGAGGGCACACCCCCAACACACCAGCAATCGACCACCACCACGCAG